>CM022301.1:129508707-130708707 GCA_011799875.1 Thinopyrum elongatum
GCTCTGGGATTCTGATCTCTCATCTATTCGGGTTAAAGATTTTACTAACTCTGGCATTAGGTTCTCGTAACCATTTCTTCCCGGAGAGCCCCTTCACCACAGATGATCGACTGTTTCATCAGAAGACTCTGAAGATACTCCTCGATGATTTCCGAGACCATGTGCCCACTGCCTTGCAATTCCTTTTTGCCTGAACACACCTACTAATAAATCCTCATACTTACCGGGGAACCGTTCATCCCCAGTTGTTTCTGTGATTCCTAAAGCACTTTGAAATATTATCTGATCTCCCGAGAATCCTTTGCAGCTTACTGCTCTTGAAATTCTCGCCTGCTTGCATTATGGTTAATGCCATATGTTTAGCAATATCCGATAGCATTCTTTGCCCTTGTCATTCTGAACCTATTGATTCAACGTGTAAGCGAATTCCCGCTATCATCAGAAGATTATTATGAATTCGTCCTTCCGGCTCAATCATCATTCCGGACATGAGCTGGTTCTCGGCAAACCAAGTATTGATGATTGTCCAACTAAGCAGGTACAAATCACTCGTTCCTCTGCCCAGGTGAACTAATTGCCACTCCTGGCTTTGGAAATCATGAACCCTCTGAATCTTATACTTGGGTTGTTCAAGTGCTTCCTTAATCCGATGTGTTTGTCTCTCGTCCTTTCTCGGAGGACTCTCAGGTGGGACCAGTTCTTAAAACTTTACCCCGTTGGTTCTCCCGGATCACTTGATTCCTTCTGCGGGTAATTATCCGACCGATTCTTCCCTATTCTAAAGAAAAAAACCCTATCAGTACCTTTCCGTTACAAATGCCTTTGACACTATGGCATCCCTCCCTTGCTGCTGCTAGCATATCCACCGAGCTTGCATGGCAAGGGAAGACCATCCATGTTTTCTCCATAATGACCTGGAACTGACTACTGACCAGGACGTGTCCAGTAACCATGGGTGGAAATCTCTGCAAGACGGAACGCTAAAGTTGCTCATCTAATGCTATCCAACATACTCATCTTTTGATCAGAGCTTTTGCTTCTGATCCCTCGTTTCTGAGCCATAACTTCTTTGAAAATTAAACATCGGATTATTCCAACGTTTCGATAATTTGATGCCCTTACATTCTTTCTTCTTCTGGTTCAGTGCCGCTACTCACGTCAGATCTTTTGTCGTCTAACTGAAATTTTTACTGGATTAATATCCGACAGAATCCTTCTTATTCAGACATCTTGTGAGCTCTTTCCTTGGTATCTAATACCTTCGGTAACTTGTATCATCCGCTTTGATTTCGATACTCTGCTTTCGAACTCGCATCCCTTGCTTTGGATGATGGTTGTATAGCTTCGTAAAATATCCCGATGGGTTGAACCTATGCCTTCCTAATTCGTGTGAACTCGAAGATTATGCGAGTCATACTCTACTGGTGTTACACCAGAGAAACTTTCAACATTTCAACTTCACTAAAAGAGAGAAGTGAATGAGAGGTTATGCATTGAAGAAGTGAGAGTCGACCTTGAACCTTTGCGTTCATGCCCATGGACCCGATGTAGAACTTATCATAGAAGCTGCTCGTAAAAATAATTATTTCCTGGGTACAAGTTCATCTTGTATCCATGAATTGATCCTTTGCAATCGTGGTCCCGGCCATATTTTCTCCGTGACTCTATTTTCCAGGCAAGTTAAAATACTTGTCTTCTGCAGATCAATTCACCTGTCCAACCTCTACCTTGGTTTACCCTTGGATATTACCCCCCTGGCATCTCGATAATATCAAAGGAACTACATAACTTCTTATGAGTTCTTCATCAACTATCATTGATCACCAATTCCAATTTTCCCCGGGTTCTGAGTTGTTTGTCACTCAAGGACGCCGGTAAGAGAATCGATTCCGCACTCCGATTCGTTAACTCTAAGTAATTTTTTTTGTTGCTTATGAGTTTAATAAACCATCTATTCTTTTCTAGCCTGATCAGCTATATCATTTTCGTGCTATACTTTAACCGTGCTACCTGGTCCTTATACCCGGAGCAACTTTCGACGATGAGCTAAGCTTACGTCGATTTTCCTCACCTTGTCATATCACCTCAAACAACAAGCTTGATTTTGAGCTTGTGCCGTATCCGTGGATCCATTAACCTTTTGCTTCATCATTCCTTTTTCTTGATGTCATCGCCGATCGATTACATCTTCATGAAATATCTCGACAAATGTGTCGTGATCACCGTCAATATTTTCGTTTCCTCGGAGTTGTCTATTGAATTCATGGTGGGAAATACCATCCCTGCCCCTCGATGATTTGTGATATCATCGAAGACATCTTCACTTTCTGCCAACACAAGACCTGGTTGTGTTTGGTTAATCCTTACATTCCGAGATAATCTTGGAAGTGTTCCTTTGTATCCCTTGTGATTCTTTGATCCAACCCTTACTTGAAACATCATGTTGTTGCTATCTCGAAGCATGACTATGGAACTTCTGATTATCAACAAGAACATTGGAGGCACATTGCCAAATGCTTCTTGATCTATTATCCGGACACCATTGTGCGGGTAACATCTTGATTCTCCTTCGCCCTTTATCTAAATGGTTTTGTACCGGCTGAACTGTTCAGGTATATCGTGTTCTACTTTTCCCTGGAATGGATATACCCCAAATTCATGTGTATAGTCACATCTATCCCTTTCATTGGTCTGTTGAATCCGATAATTTCATTTTCCTTTCCATTGTTTTGTTTAACCTTTCCTGTGTTCTATATGATGTAAGCAGAAATAATTCCCTGCTTATAAAACATCTCGGTCAACAGCTCTGACCGTGAGATCCTGTTACTATCGTTGATGACATTCCGGTAACCACCGATGGACAAGAACTTTGCCTTTTGGTCCGCCTCGTTCAACGAGCAGGAAAATGGTTCTCTTCGTCCCTCGCCCTTGGTACCGACAATGTTACCGACATAACTGGCAGGCTGTCCTCTGACATACCTTGATGTCGTGACTAGTTAGATGTCACCGTTCCCCCTACTTTTGATCGGCACCCCTTCCCTCACAGTTCCACAGGATCGAAACCTGACTCTTTTATACATCTTTGATCTCCAAGTTTCCAATTACCCGTGGCCCTGTGTGCTATCGCGAGCCACCTTCCGACGGATGATCTACTCCCCATACCCTGAACCCCCTTCTCACTCCCTGTTCGGGTATCGAACGGATGTCCATTCACTTGAAACCTCCCATTATACCTTCATACTTTGCTCTCGATGTTTCCTTAAGTTTCAACTCGAGAGATTCTTCTGTCACACTCCCTAAATTGTTTCCCAGGTAATCGACCCGATAAAGGTCAGTTCTTCCGAAGTTACTCTTGTCTTTCCCACTTGAATCTCGGGACGAGATTTCTTGTAGTGGAGGAGATTTGTAACATCCCTAGATGTTCACCCTGTCATCAAGCTAATTAATGGGCCATGTCATCATCTTTCACCAAGTCAAAATGCCACTTGACCCAAATCCAACTTCAAGTTCATATTCTAAAATGAAGTCAAATAATTATTTCTTCCAACTGCAAAACAAAATAGTGCATCATGTTTCGAATATTCCTAAGGCAATTATAAAATTGGAACCAACATTTTTGGAATTTCCAAAATGCCCCTGTGAATTAATTTAGAGGTCCAGCAGCATTAATTTTGGCCTTCCCCATTTAAAAAAAATGTTTAACTTTTTCCAATTTCCCTGAAACTTTTTGTGCTGGCCCAGTATATTGCCAGATAATTTTGTGCAAAGTTTCTCCCTTAGCAAAAATCATTTGTTAGCTCAGTTTAATGCAAACAGGAGCTATCTTCTTTTGACAGAGAAATAAATGGGTAGAAGTTCTTGTTCACTTTGGCCCGTAACCACAGCACCAGGCCCAGCCCATCTTCTTCCCCCGGGTCGGCTTCCTGTTCCTCGGGCACGCACGACCGTGCCCAGGGGGCGCCACCGCACCATCTCGCCGGCGACGCCCTGGCGGGATAAGGGCGAGGCCGACGCCTCGGGCCTCCTCCCCCCACCTACCTCCACCCACTCACCCCTCGCCCCCTCGTTCTCACACGCTCGCTCCCATTACCAGATCCCCTCGCCCGAACGCATCCTGTCGCCGCCCGTCATCGACTACCGCGGCGACAGCCGTCGCCGACGCCCGAGTCCGTGCCTGGGAGGATCGCCGGCGTCGCCTACGTCGCCTGCGCCCAGGGACGCAAGACCGAAGCCGCTGGAACGCCGCCGCGCCGTCTGCCTCCTCTGCTCCACCGTCGATCTCCACCACCGGCGCATTCCGGCCACGCCGAGCCCTCCCCGAGCTCCGCTGTGAGCACCCGCACCCTTCTCCTTTCTGTACGAGCTCAGATCCGAGCTGGAGCTGACGCTAGCCGCCTCCGAACTCTGCCGTTGCTCTGTAGTCGCCGTTTGTTGCGCTGCTCCGTTGCCGCTCTGGCCGCTCCGCGTCGCCGCTGGCCGCCGCTATCCGCACCTGCCGCCTGCTGGCCGCGCCGGCCATGCTCGCCGTCCCACGCCCAGGCGCGCGCCCGCGCCGCGCAGCCCCGCCTGCTGCTCGCTGCTGCTGAAACTGCTGCTGCCGCGCTACAGTAACATTCAGTTACTGTAGCGTGCGCTAGCTTTTGTGAATTAACACTGATCAGCCCTTTAGACAGCCTCAAAACAACAGCTAAACAAAGTCTAACCTAGCTGGAATTAATTTGTGTTGATAGTTCACATGACAGGCTCCAACTTACTCCATTGGACCAAACTTAGATAATGCATGGATAAATTCCTATAAAAATGACAAAATGCTAAGTTCTGTTAGTGGACAGACAATTAACCAGTTTCTGAAATTAACAGCGAGTGGCACTTTTCAAGCAAAGTTTTGGTTAAGCAAATGAACTCTATCAGTAATGAAAATGATACCATCTTGTAGATCACAGACAATTGATCAAGATTGGTGAAGGGCACTAACCCATAGGATGAATAGAGCAATAGCTACAAGCTCTGGAAAACAGCTAAATATTGTTAAAACCTGAGGACTTAGCAAATTTCAGTGATCTCAGAAAATTCATTTAAAGCTTCGGAAAATCATAGAAAAATAACGGTAGCTCGGATGGAAAAACTTTATACATGGAAGTTGATCAGAACAATCCCACGAATCTATCCATGCTATCTGTTGCCATGTCGGAACTCTCTACGTAGGAGAACTCGTAACTTTTTGGCCGTTTCCGGTAGATGAATAGTGCCGGTATGTCTGCTAATAATTCCAACTTTAATCCTAAAATAACTAAATTGGTTTAGATAGGTCTTTAGGCAACCCTGCACTGCACCCTAGCTGTCACTTGCCTCTAACACCGCAAACGTGCAACCGTCCCCCTCCGGTTCACCTGTCTGACAGACGTCCGGAACCGGGAATACTTCTCGGATGGGTTTCCCTTCCTCGGCATCGCGTAGCGCTGCGTTAGATCACACTCGACTCTGCGTGTTACCGTGCTTTGCTATGTGATTGCTTTTGTTACCATGTATTTATATTGTTTCTTCTCCCCCTTTCTCCCCGGTAGACCCCGAGACCGCTGACGATGCCCTGGTGGTCGACTACTTCACCGTCGAAGACCCTGCCTTTGCTGCCAAGCAACCAGGCAAGCACCCCCATTTTGAGCATGCCTATATCGCCTATTCCTTTCTCTCTTATGCTTGCATTAGAACTGCTACTGCTACTGCTTTCCTATATCTGTTGCATAGCCTGTTTATTGTAACCTGCCTTGCTACCTTACTGGTTATCCTAGACTGCTTAGTATAGGCTGGGTAGAGACACGACAGAGACCTCCACTTGATCCCGACTGCCCTGCTGGATATCAGAAGACCCGATCATCGGGATTGAAGACCAGACCCTGGCACCGCACATCACTTCCCCTTAGTTGCCGACACTGTTGGGTTACCGTCGAGTGCCGAGGGTGATACCTCGTTAGCACTTCTGATGTTAACCTTGTAGGTTAGTTACTCGGTCGTGGTAAGCGAGGGTGATTCCTCCTACACCACCCCCGATAACGACATCGTCGCACAACCTCTCAAGTGTGGACCTCGAGGGTGATTCCTCCTTCGTTCACCTTGATGATAACATCGAGCGGGAATTCCATCGAGGGTGATTCCTCATGGTTCCCTTCGGTGTCCGACACACAGTTACCTTGGATATTATGACTTGACTATGAACCACGATACTAAAGACGGGCCGGCCCTGAGGGGTACCCGCGCGAGCTTAACGCGAAGTGATGTGGAGTCGGGTTGACCTGGATGGTGCCCGCGAGATAACTACGAGGCGTGGCCGGGCATTCTTAGCCCTTGCCGCAAGTCCTCGAGACGGGGCGACGGGGTCACATCGATCGTGAGTCTCTGCTCGTTTCCACGCGCTCCTAATCCACTAAGGTTTGGATATTTGATCCGAGGGGCCTCTGGCCCGATAGCACTAACCATCACGTGGGCATAGTATGGGCGTTCTGCGTCGTATACTTCAGCCGAAGCTTAATGGACGTCAGCGACTGAGCGGCGCGCGCTGGATTGGACTGGTTACGCAACCGCGCTTGTATTAAGGGGTTGCTAGGTCTGCTTCCGGCCGCCCACGCAACGCGCAGGAGTTCCCGGGGCGATGGCCCAAGACCCCTGGGGGCATAGGTTAGTCCGGCGTGCTGACCTCTCTGTTAAGTATTTGGTCGGGTTGCGGCGTGTTGCTTAGCCGAGGCCGGGCATGACCCAGAAAAGTGTGTCCGGCCGGAGTTAAGCGAGCGTGGTGGGTAAGTTGGTGCACCCCTGCAGGGAAGAAACTTCTATCGATAGCCTGTCCTACGGTAACGGACACTCGAAGTTGTATCCCGATCGGTACAACTAGAACATGTGATGAGAATTGGATAGTACGGCTCTGGGATTGCTTTCTCGCAGGGAGTCGAGAAAGGATCTCAGGTCGAGGTTGATGATATTACTACTACTACTTTACATTATGTTCATCTGCTCTCTCCTGATGCTGCAAGACTGTCGAAGATTGTTGAAGATGCTAGTCTTCGATAGGACTAGGCTTTCCCCCTCTACTCTGGCATTTCTGCAGCCCAGTCCACATATACAGCCATTCCTTTGACAATGATGCATATGTAGTGTAGATCCTTGCTTGCTGAGTACTTCAGATGAGTACTCACGTTTGCTTTATTTTCTTTTTCCCCCATTTTCCATTTGATGCCACCAGACGACGGAGCCCCTGAGCCAGAAGCCCCAGCCGACGACCAGTACTACTATCCGCCTGGCGAGTACTACTACTACGAGGAGCCGTTCGACGACCAGGAGTAGGATCGGAGGGTCCAGGGCAGGAGGCCTACGCCTTTCGATCGTAGTTTTTATTTTTACCCCGCCTCTGTGAAGGCTTATCTCTCTCTCTGTAATATATCTGTACTCAGATATCTAATGCTTCCGCTGACGCTTGTATGCCATCGAGCTTGTATTCGAGCCCTCGAGGCCCTGGCTTGTAATATTAAGCTTGTATGACTTTATTTTATGTTTTAGAGTTGTGTTGTGATATCTTCAAGTGAGTCCTTAGGCTTGATCGTGCGCATTTGCGTGTATGATTAGTGCACGATTAAGCCGGGGTCGTCACACTTGTGATACAACCAGATCTCGAAAAAGCTATTAAGGATGCGCAAGCTAAAGATGCTGAAATTGATCTCATGAAGAAAAATCTTCACCTTGAAAAGTACAGGGATTTCTCACTGTCTGAAGATGGAACCTTGTATTTCAGAGACCGCATTGTGGTACCTCGCTTTGAGCTTATGACTGACAAGGTCATGAAGGAGGCACATGACACACCGCTGTCTATTCATCCGGGTAGCACCAAGATGTATCGTGATCTTTGTCAAAGGTATTGGTGGTCTAGAATGAAGTAGGATATTGCTCGATATGTTGCTGAATGTGATGTGTGTCGTCGCGTCAAAGCAGAACATCAGAAGCCTGCTGGAATTCTGCAACCGTTACCTATTCCTTTATGGAAATGGGATAAAGTGCAAATGGATTTCATTACTGGCCTTCCCGGGTCACAGAAGGGTCACGATGCTATTCTTGTCGTCGTCGACCAACTTTCTAAAGTTGCACACTTTCTGCCTGTCAAGGAGACGATCACTGCTAGTCAGTTAGCAGAATTATATATCTCCAGAATTGTTTCACTCCACGGTATTCCGAAGGAGATCAGTTTGGACCGTGGCGGCCTTTTCACTTCAAAGTTCTGGGAAAGTTTCCAAGAAGCTATGGGAACTCATATTACCTGGAGTTCAGCTTATCACCCTCAATCCCAAGGCCAAGTTGAACGAGTCAATCAAGTGCTTGAAGACATGCTTCGGGCTTGTGTTATTTCTTTCAGCAAGAAGTGGGAAGAATCTCTCCCGTATGCTGAGTTCTCGTATAACAACAGCTATCAAGCCAGCTTGAAAATGGCTCCCTTTGAAGTTCTTTATGGACGTAAGTGTCGAACCCCTCTGAATTGGTCAGAAACTGGGGAACGACCGCTCGTGGGTCCGGATATTATTCTACATGCCGAAGAACAAGTCTGTATCATCCGAGAAAATCTCAAGGCGGCTCAAGACCGCCAGAAGAGCAACTATGATCGTAAGCGATGGGGTTTGACTTATCAACCTGGTGATCAAGCTTATTTGCGAGTCACTCCTATGAAGGGCACTCACCGTTTTGGAATCAAGGGCAAGTTAGCTCCGCGCTACATTGGTCCTTTCCGCATTGTTGCAAGACGTGGTCAGGTGGCATATAAATTGGAGTTGCCGCCGCAATTCTCTCATATCCACGGCGTATTCCATGTGTCACAACTTCGTAAATGCTTAAAGGAATCTCCGCACCAAGCTGTGGATCACGAGATGCTCGAATTGCAAGATGATCTATCTTATAAGGAGCATCCGATCCGCATTCTCGATGAAGCTGAACGTCGGACCCGTCAGAAGGTTACCAAGTTCCTCAAAGTGCAGTGGTCAAATCATACTGAAGATGAAGCCACTTGGGAACGCGAGGATAATCTTCGTGCGGAATACCCCGAACTTTTTTTCCTTCTACCTCTTAATTCTCGAGACGAGAATTCTTGTTAGTGGAGGAGATTTGTAACACCCCCAGTGGTTAACTACAGTAATCCCCTTTTGATTATGCCATGTCATCATGATTATCAGTGCCTAATCATCATATTGCATTTCAGACTCCAAATTCAAACTTCAAATGAATTCAAAGTGGAAAATAAAAGTTGCTCAAATCAGAAACTAAAATGTTCAATAAATAGCAAATATTGCAGAGACTATTCTAAAATTGTAACCAACAAATAATAAATTGATTAGGTGGCTTTAACATTATCAAAACAGCAAAGTTTAATACATTTTATTTATTATAAAATTTGCGTGAGCTCCAATTGTCTCCAAACCAATTTTTGGCAGTGGTAGATAATGCCTAGCATTTAATGGAAAAAGTGCCATGTTTTACAAAATTCAATTTGAGGCCTAACTAATTACAAAACAGAGATATAAGAATAAATAAAAAGAAAAACAGAAGAAAACAGAACAAAATAAAAATAAAAAGCAACCCCCCCCGGCCCAACTAGGCCACGGCTACCAGGCCGGCCCAGCTCCCCCCTGGCCTATATGGCCCCCCAGGGGCCACCCCCATTCCCCCCCCCCGATCCAGAAATTCTGGATCGGGATCGAACCCCGGCGCTCCCGTCGCCCGCGCCGCCTCGGCGCCCGTCGCTGGCCGGCCTCCCCCGACGCCACCGCCGGCCTGCCTGCTCCGCTGCCGGCCGCCTCCTCCTCCTCGCCATGCTCGCAACCCGACCCTGCGCCCCCATGTGAGCCGCTCCCCCTGCCCCGCTCGCCTCCCCCCCCGTCGACCCCCCCTCCCTTCCCGCGTGACCGCGCGCACGCGCACGTGCCGCCGCGCCCCGGCTCGCGCCCACGCGCTCCCCGTGCCGCGCACCACCGCCCGCACTGCTGCCTGCGCCCCCTGCAGCCGCAGCCCGCAGCCGAGCCGCCGCCCCCCCTGCCTGGTCGCGCCGCCTTCGGCCACCACGGCCCGCGCCCACCTGGCCGGCGCCGTGGCCTCGCCGTTCCCGGTGTCGGGCGATGCCGTGCCCGGGCTCGCCCCGTCGGGCGCCCGTGCCCGCACCCAGTGCCCGTTTGGCCCCAGGCCACTGACCGCCGGGCCCCACGCCCCTTTTCCAAAAAAAAAAAGAAAAGAAAAGAAAAGAAAAAATAAATAGAAAATAAAATAAATGAATAATTAAAGTTAATAATTAATTAATTAACTTAATTAATTCTAATTAATTAAAATGATTAAGTTTAATTAACCTAATGACCTGATTAACCTAATTAATCTATAATTAAGTGAATTAATCAAACCCTAATTAACCCTAACAGTCTGCTGACCTCATGCTGACGTCAGGCTGACGTCAGCATTCACTATTTCGGGTATTTCTAATTTAATTAATTAAATAAATTCCAGAAATTGTTTTAAATCTTTAAAAATTCATATAAAATAATCCGTAACCCGGATTGAAAAACTTTGTACATGGAAGTTGATCAGAATGACGAGACGAATTCGAATACGCGGTCCGTTCGTCCGTCACGCGTCCCTAACTATCCGAGCATGCAACCGTTCCCCTCTGGTCATCTGTCTGACAAATGTCCGAAACCGGGAAAACATTCCCGGATGAATTCCCCCTTCGCCAGTATCACCCGGCACTGTGTTAGATCACCTCTGTCACCGCGTATTGCCATGTTATGCTTGGTGCTGCACTTGTTTGCTATGTATTTATTGTTTCCTCCCCCTCTTCTCTCTCGTTAGACCCCGACGTCGTCCCCGAGACCGACGCAGCTCCGGAGACCGAAGACACCATTGACAACCTTGCCCTTGCCGCCGAGCAACCAGGCAAGCCCCCCCTTTGATCATCCCGATATCGCCCATTCTATTTCTCATGCTTGCATTAGAATTGCTGCTGCTGCTGCTTTACCTATTCTGATGCATATCCTGTTTTTTGTAACCTGCTGTTGATAATTACCTGCATATCCTAAACTGCTTAGTATAGGCTGGGTAGAGACCTATCAGTGACCCCACTTATCCTGACTGCCCCGCTGGATAATCCGAAGACCCGATCAACGGGATTGAAGACCAGGCCCCGGCACCACACCTCACCCCCTTAGTTGTAACGACACTGCGGCGTTACCACCGAGTGCCGAGGGTGATACCTCGTGTAGCACTTCTGATGTTAATTCTGTAGAGTAGCTATTCGGTCGTGGTCATCGAGGGTGATTCCTCTTTCACCGCTTCCGATAACGACGCTGTCGTGCACCACCTCAAGTGTGAACCCATCGAGGGTGAATCCTCCGAGTTCACCTTGACAGACACATCGAGTAGGAATCCAACGAGGGTGATACCTCGGATTCCCCTGATGTTATGGACACACGGATACTTGGACTTTACACTGTTACCTGGATAGGCGGGTCGACCCTGAGGGGTACCCGCGTGTGATGTGAAGACGGGTTGCCTGTATGGTGCCCGAGTGATGAATACGAGGTGCGGCCGGGCATTCTTAACCCTTGCAGCAAGTCCTCGAGACGGGGCGACGGGGTCACATCTTTCGTGAGTCTCTGCTCGTTACCGCAAGCCCCTAGTCCACTAACGATTTGGATATTTGATCCGAGCAGGCCGCTGGCCTGATAGCACTAACCATCACGTGGGCATAGTATGGGCGTTCTGCATCGTAGCATCAGCCGAAAGCTCTGTCAGACGTCTAGTTCAGCCTTGCGGCCGGGACGGACCGGCGCCCCCCTGGTGCCTGGCTTCCCCCTGCACGCAACGACTCGGAGTGCATAGGGCGATGGCCCAAGACCTCTGAGCGCTTAGGATGTAGACCAATGGGGACCTCTCTACTGAGCTCTAGGTAGGGTTGCGGTGCGTCGTTTGGCCGAGGCCGGGCATGACCCAGGAAAGTGTGTCCGGCCGGAGTTAATCGAGCATGTTGGGTAAGTTGGTGCACCCCTGCAGGGAAGAAAACTTCTATCGATAGCCGGTCCTACAGTAAAGGACACTCGAAGTTGTATCCTGATTGATACAATTAGAACTGGATACTTGGATACTATGGCTCTGGGATTGCTTCTCGCAGGGAGTCGAGAAGGGATCTCCGGACGAGGTTGATGACTGTATGGCTCTGGGATTGCTTTCTCGCAGGGAGCCGAGAAAGGATCTCTGGGTGAGGTTGAGACTTAATGATACTGCTACATTATATTGATCTGTTCTACTCTCTTCTATTTCTGCAAGACCGCTGAAGATGCTAGTCTTCGATAGGACTAGGCTTTCCCCCTCTATTCTGGCTTTTCTGCAGCCCAGTCCACATATACAGCCTTCCTTTGATAATGTTGCATATGTAGTGTAGATCCTTGCTTGCTGAGTACTTCTGAGTACTCACGGTTGCTTTGTTTTCCTTTTCTCCCCATATCAGTTTGTCGTGACCAAGATGACGGAGCCCCTGAGACAGTTGTCCCCGCCGACGATCGTTACTACTACCACCTCGAGGGTGTTACTACTACGAGTTGGATGACGACCAGGAGTAGGATCGGAGGGTCCCAGGCAGGAGGCCTGCGCCTTTCGATCGTAGTGTTTTATTTTGCCCCGCCTTTCTAAAGGCCTTTCTGTTTCTGTTTCATATCTGTACTCAGATATCTGATGCTTCCGCTGACGCTTGTACGCAAGCTTATGTATTCGAGCCCTCGAGGCCCCTGGCTTGTAATATAAAGCTTGTATGACTTTATTTATGTTTTAGAGTTGTGTTGTGATATCTTCCCGTGAGTCCTTAGGCTTGATCATGTGCATTTGCGTGTATGATTAGTGCACGATTGAGCCGGGGGTGTCACACTAGTCCAGGTCAAACCTGACCAGAGGGACCCACCTGTCATCCACAGTGGGTTAACAGAATCTTATTTTAACTAACTGGAGTTAATGAGGGAATGGGCCCCACATGTCAGTGACTAATTAGCCTAACTAATTAAGTTATTTAATTTAAACAGCGGTGTGGGCCACACGTCAGTGAATGGTTGAGCCTAGTCAGCAACATTGACTGGGTCAACGCGGTCAAGCAGGGCCATGGGGGCCCACTTGCAGTGACCCAGGTGGGCCCCAGCGGCTGGCCATGTCGGTGGGTGGCGGAGGGTCACCGCCGGTGACCAAAAACACGGCGAGGCGCGCGGACCTCGCCGGAATCACGCCACGTTGCACGTAAGGGGGCGCGGGTGGGTTCTTTCGAACGCCCGTGCCATGGCGCGTTGAATGGAGGCGGCGGCTCGGCCGAAGCAGGACCGCAGCGTCGCCGGCGATGAGCAGGGCGGACGCCATGGCTCGGGCGAGCACGAAGGCGGGGCTGCGGGGCTTGATTCATCGCGGGGCCGGGTGCGTTCGAACGCTCACGTCAGCGTGCGTCGACTGGTGGTGGTCGCAGGCACGGGGGTGGCCGGAGTTGAGTGGCGCGAGCACATCGGCGGACGGGCGAAGTTGGGCGTGAGAGCAAACGGCGATGCGGGGCACGACAGGGTGAGCTAGCGGCACGGGCGGCACCAGGGGCTCCCCTGAGCATGACCGTGAGCCCAGCGGGGCGTGGCAACGGCGACGGTGATGGCAGCACGCAGCACGGCGGACCTGAGCTCCGGCGAGCATGGCAGCATGGGCTAGGGGACAGGCGCGAGCACAGAGAGAGAGAGGGGAAAGAGAGGAGGGCTCACAGTGAGCCTGCAGATGTGCTTAGTGGGCGTGGGGGAGGCGCGGGGTAGCCAGAATCGACGGTGATGGCGGTGGCGGCCGAGGAGGGAGAAGTTGGTGCGGGCGTCGATGAGGTGGCCTCCCGTCTCCGATCCAATGGCGAGGTAGTCGAGGAAGACACCGACGGAGCTGATGGACACGGCGGTGCGGTGCGGTGAGGACGGTGGCCGCGGCTACGCGACGGCCACGGCCATGGGAGCGTTCGGATGGGGCGGAGCTGAGGAAGGGAGGAGGAGCGAGAGGGTGAGCGATGGGAAGTGGGGAGGGGAACCCGAGGAGGCGCGGGTGTGGCGTTCTTATCCACCCGCCGTCGACGACGAGGTGGTCGGGGTCAACCCGGCCCAGCGCGCGCGCTCTGTTCGGCCGTAGTCGGAGGAACAGCGCACGAGGGGGAGAAGACAACAAGGGGGAACGGGGGAGTGGGCCGGCTCGGGTGGGCCGCAGCCCAGGTGGGTAGGGGCTTCGGCTTGTTTACTTTATTTTATTATTTTTTTCCTTTTGTTTTCTTTTAAAACTTTTCTGTTTTCTTTATTCTAGCTTAGCAAAATAGTTTTACAAAATACAACCCTTGCTCCTAAATTAGCATAACAACATAGGACACTGCCACAAAAAGTTTGGTGACTAAATAAACTAGTTTAATATTTGTTTATTATTTAAAAGCATTTGAATAATTGTTTTTGCTACTGTTTTATTCATTTTAGAGCATTCAAACACCTTTTTTAAAATGTTGGCTCTCCACCAATATTATCTAGGGACTATTTGTCACACATAGAACATTTTAGTTTTATTGTTTGAAAACTTTTATTGTTTACCTTGATTTTGAATTTGAATTTGAATTGGTTTCGAATCGACGCGAGTTTACTAACAGTAACCAAGGTGAAGTGGCATCATTAGCGAGGGTTCACTATAGCTTAGTTATCCGGGCGTCACAACGGGTATGGGCACTCCCCTTGGCTTGTGCCAAGCTTGGGGGATGTGCCCCGGTATCATATCACCATCACTTCTTTATCATTATCGTTTATCTTAGTTCGATCCTTTTAGTTATATCGTTATCAAGTAGAATAAAAGTTTTACTATGATCTAGTCTTTGAGTTTTGCTTTGTGTTCTATCTATGTAATCGAGTGCGAGAGTTATATAATAAAGATTAGTTTTGAGTTGAGGGCTTTGCTTTCTTGCTTTGATCTTGAAAAAGAAAAGAATAAAAGAAATAAAAAGATTATATAATAATCTTATGAAGAGTGATGACTTCACATATAAGAAGTATGTCGCATGAAATTTGTTGAGGGTTGACAAACATAGTTTTGGTCATTGTTGCAATTAATATGAATTAATAAAGAAAGAGAGGTTTCACATATAAATACACTATCTTGGACATCTTTTGTGATTGTGAGCACTCATTAAAATATTATATGCTAATAAGTTGATGTTGGACAAGGAAGACAACATAATAGGTTATGTTTTCTTATATCCGAATAGAAGTTATAATGCCGTGGACCCTCCAACATGTTGAGCTTGCTTCTCATCCTATGCTAGCCAAAACTTCTGCACTAAGTAGAGATACTACTTGTGCATCCAAAACCCTTAACCCAGTTTTGCCATGACAGACCACTATATCTACCTATGGATTGGGTAAGATCCTTCAAGTAAGTTGTCATCGGTGCAAGCAATAAAAATTGCACTCTAAATATGTATGACCTTTTAGTGTGAGGAAAATAAGCTTTATACGAACTTGTGATGGGGAAGAAATAAAAGCGACGGACTGCATAATAAAGTTCTCTATCACAAGCGGCAATATAATGTGACGTTCCGTTGCATTAAGATTTCGTGCATCCAACCAAAAAGCGCATGCCAACCTCTGCTTCCCTCCGCGAAGGGCCTATCTTTTACTTTTACTGTCTACCTTTATGCAAGAGTCAATGTGATCTTCACCCTTCCTTTTATATTTTCTCTTTTTGGCAAGCACTATGTGTTGGGAAAGATCCGGACATATATATCCACTCGGATGTAGGTGATCATAAATTATTATTGTTGACATTACCCTTGAGGTAAATGGTTGGGAGGAGAAACTATAAGCCCCTATCTTCCTATGTGTTTGATTGAAGCTTTGATCTCATAAGTATCGCGTGAGTGTTAGCAATTATGAAAGATTAAATGATGGTTGAGTATGTGAACTTGCTAAATAAAAGCTCTTACATTGACTCTTTCCGATGTTATGATAAATTGCAATTGCTTCAATGACCGAGATCATAGTTTGTTAGTTTTCAATAAAGTTTTTGGTCTATACTTTACCTTGTGAACGAATTATCACTTTAGCATAAGAAGTTATATGACAATATATTGCTGTTCTAAAAGATGATCATGATGCCCTCATGTCCGTATTTTATTTTATCGACATCTCCATCTCTATCTCTAAACATGTGGACATGATTATCGATTTCGGCTTTCGCTTGAGGACAAGTGAGGTCTAAGCTTGGGGGAGTTGATACATCCATTTTGCATCATGTTTTTATGTTGATATTTATTGCATTATGGGTTGTTATTTCACATTATGGTACAATACTTATGCCTTTTCTCTCTTATTTTACAAGATTTACATGAAAAGAGGGAGAATGCCGGCAGCTGGAATTCTAGACCAGAAAGGAGCAAATCTAAGATACCTATTCTGCACAACTCCAAATTTCCAAAAACTTTATGGATAATTGTTTTGGAATATATAAAAAATATTGGGCAAAGAAATAACAGAAGGGGACCCACCAGGTGGCCACAAGCCTGGGGGCGCGCCCTAGGGCGCGCCCCCTGAGCTTGTGGGCCCCCTGGCCAGCCCCCGGTGTCCATCTTCTGCTATATGAAAGGTTTTGACCTAGAAAAAATCATAAGGAAGCTTTCGGGACGAAGCGCCACCATCTCGAGGCGGAGCCTGGGCAGGAGCAATCTAGGGCTCCGGCGGAGCTATTTTGCCGAGGAAACTTCCCTCCGGGAGGGGGAAATCGAAGCTATCGTCATCACCAACGATCCTCTCATCGTGGGAGGGACAATCTTCATCAACATCTTCACCAGCACCATCTCCTCTCAAACCCTAGTTCATCTCTTGTATTCAATCTTTGTCTCAAAACCTCAGATTGGTACATGTGGGTTGCTAGTAGTGTTGATTACTCTTCGTAGTTGATGCTAGTTGGTTTATTTGGTGGAAGATCATATGTTCAGATCCTTAATGATATTTATTACCCCTCTGATCTTGAACATGAGCATGCTTTGTGAGTAGTTACGTTTGTTCCTGAGGACATGGGAGAAGTCTTGTTTATAAGTAATCATGTGAATTTGGTATTCATTCGATATTTTGATGAGATGTATGTTGTCTTTCCTCTAGTGGTGTTATGTGAGCATCGACTACATGACACTTCACCATGATTTGGGCCTAGGGGAAGGCATTGGGAAGTAATAAGTAGATGGTGGGTTGCTAGAGTGACAGAAGCTTAAACCCTAGTTTTATGCCTTGCTTCGTAAGGGACTGATTTGGATCCACATGTTTCATGCTATGGTTAGATTTATCTTAATTCTTCTTTCATAGTTGCGGATGCTTGCGAGAGGGGTTAATCATAAGTGGGAGGCTTGTCCAAGTAAGGACAGCACCCAAGCACCGGTCCACCCACATATCAAATTATCAAAGTAGCGAACGCGAATCATATGAGCATGATGAAAACTTGCTTGACGATAATTCCCATGTGTCCTCGGAAGTGCTTTGCTTTATATAAGAGTTTGTCCGGGCTTATCCTTTGCTACAAAAAGGATTGGGCCACCTTGCTGCTCCGTTGCTACACTTGTTACCCGTTACGAATTATCTTACTACCAAACTATCTGTTACCGACAATTTCAGTGCCTGCAGAAAATACCTTGTTGAAAACCGCTTGTCATTTCCTTCTGCTCCTCATTGGGTTCGACACTCTTACTTATCGAAAGGACTACGACTGATCCCCTATACTTGTGGGTCATCATCCCCTCGCCAAGGCCGGAGCTCTGCTCGCCGCGCCCCTGGCCGCGCTCGTCGCGTTCCGGCCATGCTCGCAGCTGCCTCCCACTTTCCCCTACGCCGCCCGCGGCTGCTCCTGCCCGCCCTCTCGACGCCCCTCCCGCGTGCGTGCTACTGCTTCTGCTGCCGGGGGCCGCTGCTTCCTGCTGCTAGCTAGCTGCTACCGTTGCTGCCTCCTGTCGCGGTCGCCCGTGCCTGCTGCTCGCCGCTCGTGCCTGCAGCTGCTGCCGCCCCATGCCGTTGCTGCCTGCTTGCTGCTACTGCTGCCCGCGTGCCGCCAGTTGCGCTGCTACTTGATGCTTGCTGCTACTGCTGCCTACTGCCACTGCTTGCTGCTGCTGCCCGCTACTGCATGCCGTTGCCGCTGCTGGCCAAGGCCGCCATGCACTCCTGTGCGTGCGTGCGTGCCCAAGCACACCAGCCGACTTGGGCCATCGCTGCTGGGGCTAGTCTCCTGTTTAGACTAGATAACGATCAGTGGTTAGATTAGTCTATGTATAGATGATATGTGGGTCCCCTGGAGATTATAATAACTAACCAAAATCAATTTAGCTATTGTCTATGACACCTTCGCACTTAGGATTTAGACCGGCGTGTTGACCTATCTGTAGAGCCTAAGTTGGTCTACGATGGGTCGATTGCCCGAGGCCGGCATTACCCAGAAAAGTGTGTCCGGCCAGAGGTAATTGAGCGTATCGGGTAATGTGGCGCGCTCATGCAGGGAAGTAATCTATTCGAATAGCCGTGTCCACGGTAACAAGATGACTTGGAGTTGTATCCTTATCTACTACAATTAGAACTGGATACTTTATTGAAACTTAAATGATGTTTTGCTCCGGGATCGCTTTCTCGCATGGTAGTCGGGGAAGGATCTTAGAGCATTGTTGATATAAACATGTTACTATATATTATTATATGCTCCTCTCTTTTATTACTGCAAGTTGATGGCCGCCGATGATTAGTCTTCGATAAGATGAGCTTCTCCCCCTTATTCTGACATTCTGCTGTTTAGTCCATAGATATTACCCCACTCCTTTGATATCGATGCACATCTAGTATAAATCTGATGTAAGTCTTGCGAGTACTTCAGATGAATACTCACGGTTGCTTTGCTACCTCTTTTCTTCTTCCTGGATGTTGCCATCAGATGATGGAGCCCAGGAGCCAGAGGATCCTGAGCTTGGGTACTACGTGGAGATCTAGGACCAAGAGTAGTTCGGAGGTCCCAGGCAGGAGGCCTCGCCTTTCGATCTAGTGTCGTTGTTTTGCTCAACCTTCTTAAGGCAAAACTTGTCTAACTATGTCTGTACTCAGATTATATTTGCTTTGATGACTTATGTATTATGGGTCTTCGTGACCCTGGCTTGTAATATAAAGTTTTATGTTTATTCTTTGTGTCGTAGAGTTGTGTTGTGATATTGACGTGATTCACCGTTCGTGATCGTGCATGATGCGTGTATGATTAGTGCACAGTTATAAACGGGGGCGTCACAAGTTGGTATCAGAGCCAACTGCCTGTAGGAACCACTTCCAAACTCCTTGGTCGAAGTTGAGTCTGGTCTTGAAAAACTGTTTTCTAAACTACTAACCGTGTTGTGTGGCTTACGGGCCCACATCACCTATGGGTGGGATTAGGATCTTTTATTCCGCATCTTTACTCTGGGTTCTGATTTCTCTTCTCTTCGGGTTAAAGATTTTGCTAACTCTAACTCTAGGTTCACGCGATGACCTCAATTTGGAGATCCATTTGTTGCCACTACTCTCTTGATTCACCAGAAGACTCTGAAGACACTTTCCGATGTTCTCCCGATACCTTGTGCACATCGCTTTTGCAATTCCCTACCGACGATAAAATCCTTATGGATAACTACCTACACTTGTCGTTCATACATTCATTTCTAGTTGCTCTTGTTATTATAAGATACATCAAAATATTCTCCGACTTTTCAAGAATCCCTTGTGCCACTGCTTTGTAGTTCTTTGCCGCATGAATACCCATATGAACAATTCCTCACACTTACTAAGGATCCGTTCATCCCCAGTTGTTCATGTCTTTCACAAAATACTTTCAAATACTATCCGATCTTCCGAGAATCCTCTGCAACCTATTGCTCTGGAAAGTCTTGCCTGCCGGCATTAGGGTTAATTCCATATGTTTAGGAGTATTCATTAGCATCCTTTGTCATCGTCAAATTGAGCCTTTGATCCAATATGTTTGTGAATGCTCGCAATCATCAATCCAATCCAGAATTCGTCTTTCTGGCTCAAACGTCATTCCAGACATGTGTTGGTTTTTAGCCAATCAAACCTTGACCGATTGTGCCTCTAAGTCTATTCAACTTACTCATTTTTTATCAAGAGCATCTGCTTATGATCCATTGATTTGGAAATCATAATTCCTTTGTATTTAAACTTCAAATTATTCATATGTTTCTATAATCTGATGCCTTTGCATTCTTTCTTCTTCTGGTTGAGTGTCGATATTCACATCCGATCCTGTGTGGTCCGCCAGACCCTTTGGTGGATTGTGATCCGAACGTTCATGCATATTCTAAAACCTTGAGTTCTTCCCTTGATACGAATTGCCTTGACGAGTCGTATCATCTGCCTTGACTTCGATACTCTGCTTTCGAACTTGTACCCCTTGCTTCTCTTGTTATTGTATATGTTCCTAAAATTCCCCGTTGGATTGTATCTATGTTTTTTGCCATCCGTGTGAACCCAAAAATTTCTATGGGCCATACTCTACTAGCATTTCACCAGATAGATTATCAAACTTGAATCATTTTCAAAAGAGAAGTGAATGGAAAGTTGTACATTGAAGAAGTGGGGGTCGACTTCGAACATTTATGTTCATGCCCATGGACACGATGTAGATCTTATCATGGAAGCTTCTCATAAACAAATTATCCTCTTAGTATAAATTAATCTTGTAACTGTGACTTGGTCCCTTGCAGTCGTGGTTTCGACCATGTTGTTCTCCTTTGATTTCATTCTTAGACAAGTTAAAGCACATGTCTTCCATAGATCAATACACCAGTCCAACCTCTATTCTGATCTACCTTCGAGTATCACCCTCTGGTATCTCGAGGATATCCCAGAACTGTGTTACTTCTTTTGAGTATTCATCAAGTATTATCTCTCACCGATTTGAATTTTCCCCCGGTTCTCGGTTGTTTGTCACTCGAGAACACCGATAAATGAATCGAGTCTACACTACGATTCATTAACTCTATCTTCATTGATTACAAGTTGTACTCCATCATGTCATTCTCAGCCGATCGGCTACCTCATCATCATGCTAAAGCTTAAATCATGCTACCTAGACTTTTGTCCCCAGAACACAATTCCAATAGTGCGCTAAGCTTACGTTGAACTTCCAACATCCTATTGTTTGTCCTGAAAGGCAACTCTAATTCCGAGATTGCATCTTATCTGTGGTTACAACAACCTGTCGCTTCACCTTCCTTTTGCTTGATGTCATCACCGATCGACTACATCTTTATGAAACCACTCGACAAAATGTGTCGTGATCATTGTCAACATTTTGACTTCTTCCGAGATGTCAATAAATTCATGATGAGAAATACCATCGTTACCCCTCGATGATTTGTGTTATCATCGACAACATCCTTAACTTCCTGCCAACATATACTTGGTCATGTTTTGGTTATACCTTAGGTTCCTTGCTATTCTTGAAATTGTTCCTTTGTATCTCTTGTGATCTTCAAACACAATTTTTTTACTTTAACACCATATCATTGCTACCCCGAAGCATGACCGTGGTATTCCGATCATCAAAAGGAACAGTGGATGCGCAATGCTAAAAGTTTCTTGATCAATTATCCCATCACCGTTGTATAGGTAAACCTCGTGTTTTTCCTTGCCCCTTTTATCTAAAGGGTTACGTACTTGTTGTCCTGTCATGTATATCATGCTTTGCTTGTCCTTGGGAAGGATATAATCCTAATACTTGTGTATAATCACATTTTCCTTTCCACTGATTTGTCTAAACTTTCACAAAAATTGATAGGATCTAAGCAGTAATAATTCTTGCACCATTGACGCAATAAAGCATGTGTCCGACGAAGATGAGGTCTTAGGATAGATAGTCTTCTCCAATTCGGAAGAGGAAGAGAGGTCTTGGATATCCCTAGGGATTCTTCTCCAAAGGAGGCCTTGATCTCCAATGTAGAGGGGTAGATTAGCAAATCCCTCTCAATTTAGTCTAAAATGCTTTGTTTACCTTAGGAAGGAGGAGGGGACATCTATTTATAGTCCGAGTCAGTTTAGGGCAAGAGAGAGGGATATATGGCCACCCGGGCCGAACTGCACGCTCGCAGGGTCGCATAGTTAGGGTTGCTACCTAGATGTCCGGGCATTGGTCAAATGAGCCAGATTGGAACTCGGATGGTCCGGCTCTACCGTAAACCTTCTGGTGCCTTCCTAGACATTCGAATTAAGATCCGGATGGTTTGGTCGTTGCCTGGATCATCAGGGTTGGTGTCCAGACGCCCGGCCAAGTGAAGGAGCTACCTCTTTCTCCTCTTATCCTTAATCCGCTTCCGTCCTAGCTTGCCATGCTCCATTACTTCTCCATGGGGTGTCTCCTTTGTAAATAAGTATGCAAAAGGGGTTTCGCTTTAGGTAGTAGCCACGTCCCATTCGGATACATAGGGAACTCAAAGAGGAGAGGTAAACTCGGTTTCAATAGTTCGTGCACGGGCTCTAGACATTGGTCCACTTGGCGCTTGGGGTGTTGGTGTAGTATTCATGGGATGACCACAGGGTGCTATGCACCATTCCAAACCCTTTTCCTTCTTTCTACTATTTTTATTTGCTTTTTCCTTTTTCTTTTTCCTTTTTCTTTTTTCATTCTTTTCACTCGGCTTTGTTTCTTTTCCAATTTTCATGAAACTAGCATTTTCAAATTTTACAATCTTTTAAAATTCTTTAACTTTTTTAAACTCATGACCATTTTTCAAATCCATGAAATTTACTAAATTTGTGATTTTTTGAATTTGAAGATCATTGTTTGAATTCATGAACTTTTTAAATTTATGAATGCTTTTCAAATTTGTGAACATTTTTCTTCCAAAAATTTATGAACATCTTTTCAAATTCACGAACATTTTTTCAACTTGTGATCTTTTTACAAATCCACGAACTTTTTTTGATTTAACACAAAAACCAGAGCCAGTCTTCTTTTGCGAGACATTAGAGCTGCAATGTTAAAAGCCGATTGAAAAGAGTGAAGGCGAATAAGCAAATGTGCCGCGACCCACCTATCGCGCGCGAGAGCCATGGACGCTTTGAGGCGCCTTAAGCGTTGTGGAGGCGGGGAGCCCCTATTTGACTTGTATTTCATCAAATCGGTGGCTAGAAACACATGGCGATCCCGACCGGCCCGCTCCACCTACCTGGCATACTGCAATCAACGCATTTTCCTATCTGTCGGGTTGTAGCAGTTTTCGTAGTACAACAATTTCTTTATCTTCATTCAATTTTCCGAGGAAGTGCAAAAAAATATATTTATAAGTAAATATCATTTGAGAATATTTTTTGAATTTTCTTTCCATTTTTAAATATTTTTACAAGAACATATTTTGAAAACTTGAATATTTCTCTGAAATTCCAAATATTTTTTTGAAAAAGCAAGATTTTTTTTCAAACTGTGAACAAATTTTGAGTACATGATCAAAATTTGATTTTTTTAAATGAGAACATATTTTTGAAAATTTGTACATGTTTTGAAATTATGACCATTTTTAGGAGTCTTTTTTTTAGATTTCAAAATTCTGAAAGGTTTTTTGAAAAAACAAACAAAATTTAAAATTGCCAAACATTGTTCCAAAATTTGAAAAAAGAAAAAAAAGGAAAAGGAAAAACAGAAAAAGACCAGACCAGAACCTAGGGTTCCCAAAACTGGATCCTAGGTTGTATTCTTGCTACTTACAAATGGACCGGTCCACTTTCCCCGCTCATTGCTGTCGCTGTGCGTTTCCTCGGAAGTTTGATGCAAAGTGCGTGAATAGAAACACCCGTGGGAGCTGTATCTCGCTTATAGCTAGATGGTAGCTCCCCTCGCCTTCCTGTGAATGGGCCGACCCAGTAGCGTGTCTTCTCTGTCGTGCGTTTGTTCGATCGTTTTTGATTGCTGCTTGTTTTGTTTTTTTCTTTTCCTTTTTCATCAGTTTTTAATTTTTGTACCTGTTTTCTCTAGTTTTTTTTTCTTTTGTTATACTTCAATTTTTTGTTTCTTTATTTGGTTTCTCTGTTTTTTTGTTTTCTTTTGTTTCCCTTTCTTCATGCACTGGTTTTTTTCATCAATTTTTTTTTCAGTTTTTCTTCTGTTTCTTTCTCTATTTTCTTCGGGCCTTTTTCAACACAAGTCTACATTTTTCATATATATCAGATATATTTTTTAATACACATTTAACAATTTTTAAATACATGACTAATATTTTTCAAATATTTGTTTTTGATGTCTATTTTGTTTCATACACATTGTATATTTTCGTATACATCAAGAATATTTTTTAATACAGAAAATTAACATTTAAAAATATATAATTAGCATTTTTTAAAAGTAATTTTTATGTATAATTTTTATATACACACCTTCTATATTTTTTTGTACTCGTCAGTAATTTTTTAATACATTTTAAACATTTTTTCATATTTATGTTTTGATATCTACGCTTTCTAAGGAACATTTTTCTGTAGACGTTTAATATTTTTGAAATGCGTGTTTAACATTTTTATTTATTTTTACGTAAAGTAATTGTTTTATTTTTTTTGAATATTTCCAAATATATACAAATGTGAAAAAAATAGAAAAAAGAAAAAAATGCGGAAAAACGAAAGAAAAAACAGCGCTTAGCCCCGCGCGCTGGGCCGATGCGTCGCGCACAGAAACACCGGGGAGGCGCTCCAGGCATAATATATACCCAGCTAACGTAATGGGCCGTTCGACCCAAGCTAACTCAACCGGGCCACTTAATCTGGGCCCACTAAGAGGCACTTAGTCTTCCCGCCACGCCGCCCCCCGCCCTTCCCGCCAAAAACCCTCCTCTTATCCCTCTCTTCCCGCCATTCGTCCCCAAACCCTCTCATTTCCCTCCCTTCTCTTGCCCGCGTCTTTCCTCCTTGACCCGCCGCTGCCGCCGCCGCCATGGCCGCCGGGACGAAGACCGTCGACTACGCGGCGGAAAGAGGTACGTTCTCTCACCCCCGCACGTCCCTCCGGACCAGAAGCCTCTGGAACCGTCTCTCGCGAGCTCTTCGCTCCCGTTCTCGGAAGCTTCTAGAAAGGGTTCAGACGGCCGCGTTGCTTATTGGTGTTCGTTTCTCTCCCCTGCAGCGCTCGCCAAGGACTTCCTCACCAACTTCGCCGGCCCGCACGGCGAGCCCAAGTACCAGAACATCCTGGTAATCACCTCTTATCCCGTGTTTCAGGGTCCCGGAGATCCTAGATTTCTTAGTTATTTCACACCGATTTGTTGTTAATCCAAGTATTTGACCTCCGTTCTCTCCAATTCCAGCAAGACATAGCGAACCGGAAGATCCGCGCCGTCCAGATCGAGCTGGACGACCTGTTCCATGTACGAATTCCCCACCTCGACGAGATCCAATTTTTTCCAGAGGTATGGTTGCGGGTTCAGTATCTGATATCGGTTGCTTTGCATGCGCAGTACAAGGATGTGGACGAGGAATTCCTGCAGAGGGCCACCGAGAACACCAAGCGCTACATCGGCATATTCGCGGAGGCCGTGGACGAGCTCATGCCCGAGCCCACGGAGGCCTTCGCTGTCGACGAGGACAGGGACATCTTGATGACGCAGCGCGTGGATGAAGGGGCTGATGGAGGCGCTGACGGCACGGACCCTCTACAGAGGATGCCGCCGGAAATCAAGCGGTTCTTGTGAGTATCTGTATACTGCCCCTAGAAGTTTCTTGCGCAACTAGGCTATGATTGGCATGTTATGTAGTAGTAGTTCAGTAGCTGGCAGTTAAATTATTTGCTGATATCGCAAAACTGAAACTACTTCACAACTGAAACGTGAAGGGAGATACTTTAGGTATTAGGAGTAGTATTATTTGGCTTTGGTAGAATGTGCTCCACCAACTGACCAAAGCTTTTAATGCAAATTTGTCCAGAAACAATCTCCGCTTTATATGACAAAATATTTAAATATGTTCTAAATTTTTTCCATCTTTCATTCTTGCACCGACTTGTTAGTTGATCTCATAGATGCTTGTAGATACCTAATTCAGTAGTACAAATGATCCATTGGAACAACTGTACAATGTTTTCTTCTGGGATATCCAGTTGTGTCTTTCTGCTATAATTTGTCTAATATGAAATGGTTTTCACATTCTAGTGAGGTATACATCAAGGCGTTCTCGAAGGTGACTCCACTCACCCTTAGGCAAGTGAAGGCATCCCACATTGGGCAGCTTGTGAAAATATCTGGAATTGTCACTCGCTGCTCCGATGTGAAACCCTTGATGCAGGTGGCGGTTTATACATGTGAAGAATGCGGTTTTGAGATATACCAGGTACTACATCTTGTTTTATGTTCTTGTTTCTGATATGCCTATTTGTCAAACCCTTGTAACATACCCCCCCTAGATTAGTTTAGATTGTGTTACCCAGGAGAATTTTGCATATTATTTATCCTAGTACATATAATGAAATGTAATATTGTGAGTACTGAGCTATACAACTAGTGCTGAAGTTCTATTTATTGCTATGAATATGACAGGAAGTGACTGCTAGAGTCTTTATGCCTCTCTTTGAGTGCCCATCTCAACGATGCAAGCTGAACAAAGCAAAGGGGAATTTAATCCTTCAACTACGAGCATCGAAATTTCTTAAATTTCAGGAGGTAATTTTGCTTCTCCACAGTCCAGTGGACAAGTCTAACTCTATTTAATGGTGAAAAACTTGACAAAATCAAATCATATCCATATTCCCTCTTAACTGTATAACTGTAACCTTTTCTTGCAGGTGAAGCTCCAAGAACTTGCAGAGCATGTACCAAAGGGCCACATCCCACGTTCTCTAACTGCTCATCTCAGAGGAGAGCTGACAAGAAAGGTAAATCAAATGGCAGCTCCTTTTTTGCTTTGAGTAACTCTTGCTCAAGGCCATAGAAATCACCATATCTGCTCTTGTGTTTACATCAGTGCATTTTTCCACATTCCATTACATCCATGTGTTGATTTAGATTTCTGTTATTCAGTTCCCAGTAACTCTAAGCACACAAATGATATTAAAAGCTCACGAGTGAAGAATGATATTCCCTAATATTTCCAAATACTATTTTTTTTGAAATCCTATGATCATTAATTAAGTACTAAATGTTTCCATTATCAGGTGGCACCTGGAGACGTGGTTGAGATGTCTGGTGTTTTCCTCCCCATGCCTTACTTTGGATTCCGGGCCATGCGGGCAGGATTGGTTGCTGATACTTATTTGGAAGCAATGTCTATTACCCATTTCAAGAAGAAATATGAAGAGTAAAGCCTATCATCTTATTTCCATGAACCCTAACCCTATTTACCCTGCCTGTGGCACCATTTGATGTTAGAAATTGGTATAAACTATTGCAGGTATGAACTTAAGGGTGATGAGCAGGAACAAATTGACCGGTTGGCTGAGGATGGTGATATCTACAGTAAGCTATCAAAATCATTGGCACCTGAAATATTTGGGCATGAAGATGTGAAAAAGGCACTATTGTTGCTACTTGTTGGTGCACCTCATCGGAAGCTTGGAGATGGCATGAAGGTATGCCTCCTATTGGTATTTCGAATGTCTTACACTGGACAATAATTTTTTCTTTCTGACTAACTCGAAATTAACTGTGTACTTGCAGATCAGAGGAGATCTGCACATATGCCTGATGGGAGATCCTGGTGTTGCAAAGAGCCAACTTCTAAAGCATATTATCAATGTTGCTCCAAGAGGGGTGTATACCACAGGGCGTGGGAGTAGTGGTGTTGGTCTTACTGCTGCTGTCCAGAAAGATCCAGTTACAAATGAGTTTGTCCTTGAGGGAGGGGCACTGGTAAGATTTAGATCTTATGGTGATGACATCTACACTGTATTCTCTTAGCTTCGGGTCAGTTGTAATCAAGTCTGCCTGTTTTAGCCCCTGATTTGAGCTGTTTAAAAACCTGTTGAATAGCAGTTTCATTGACAGCACATAAGATTTCTGCTTTGTTGATAAAAACATTCCACTCCAATCTTGTGGAATTGCATTCATGCACAAAACACTTTATTTGGTGCATAGCAGCGTCATGCATTTCTAATAATAACAAATACTCACAATGCACTTTTGTGTTTCAGGTGCTGGCGGATATGGGTATCTGTGCCATAGATGAGTTTGACAAGATGGAAGAATCTGACAGGACAGCAATTCATGAGGTTATGGAGCAGCAAACAGTTAGCATTGCCAAGGCTGGCATCACCACCTCTCTTAATGCAAGAACTGCAGTTCTTGCTGCTGCAAATCCAGCATGGTAAGAGTTGATCTGAACATTTACTTCTGGAAAATGGCTTGGAAAACTATGGTGATTGTAACGAAGGCAATTGTTTTCAACTATTCAGGGGAAGGTATGATATGAGGAGGACCCCAGCTGAGAACATAAATCTTCCTCCAGCACTTCTCTCACGTTTCGACCTCCTTTGGTTGATCCTGGATCGTGCGGACATGGAAAATGATCTTGAAATGGCAAGACATGTTGTTCATGTACACCAAAATCTTGAATCGCCAGCACTTGGGTTCACAGCACTTGAACCATCTGTTCTTAGGTATAGTCTTCCCAGAGCTTTGTCATTTGAAGCATGAAGTTACATGAAGTTTTTACCTTGTTGAATCTTCAAACCAGTGTCGTATATACTAAGGGTATTTAAAAAAAAATCTAGCAAGCTGAAATAAAAGATTGCTTCGTGTTTTACTGTCTTTGCCTTCTTGCTGTTCATGGTTTAACAATAGTCTTGGCCTGACTGCAGGGCATACATATCTGCTGCAAGAAGAGTCACTCCTTCTGTTCCTCGAGATCTTGAGGAATACATTGCAACTGCCTATTCAAGCATCCGCCAAGAGGAAGCCAAGTCAAATGCACCTCATTCTTACACAACCATCAGGACACTTCTGAGCATAGTCCGTATTTCTATTGTAAGTGAACTTAATACCATGCTTTTGGGTACTGTGATCATAAATCTGATGACTGCCAGTGGTCTGGCCTTGAAAGCCGTATTAAAAAAGACATGATCTTGGTTTGTTTCAGGCCTTGGCAAGGCTTCGATTTTCAGAAACTGTTGCCCAGAGCGATGTCGATGAAGCACTACGCCTGATGCAGATGTCAAAGTACTCGCTCTACTCTGATGACCGCCAGCGGTCTGGCCTGGATGCGATCTCTGACATATACTCCATCCTGAGAGATGAAGCAGCAAGGACCAACAGCATGGATGTGAAATATGGTCATGCTCTTAACCTGATCTCCCGAAAGGTACAATCTCTACCTACGCCTACATTCACTGGTACAACCATTGCTGGGCCATGATTGCTAACAGAAATTCTCTCCTGCTTGAATGTTTGTAAAAACAGGGATACAGTGAGGCTCAGCTGAAGGAGTGCCTGGAGGAGTATGCATCCTTGAACGTGTGGCAGATCCACCCAAGCACCTTCGACGTCCACTTCATCGACGCCTGATCCGGGAAGCGAGCATTCCATCATAATCAGATGATTGTGATGCGCGACTAGGGTGTCTGATGCCCTTGTCTGGGATCTAACAAGATTGAAAGACTTCAGTGATAGCGAGAAATGTACTAGTCTAGTAGAGCCGTTGCTATTTGTTCCTGTGAACCATGCAGGAGCCTTTCTCCTTCAGCAATCTCATTGGTTGACACTGGAGTGTAGTATATGTAACTCTGTTATGTTTGTTTACCCATTAGTTGTACGCTTTCCGACAATGATGAATTTGTGCTGCTCTATTGGTGCTAAAGACTATTTAAGCTGATTCTCATGGAATTGCTTGGAGGATGAAAGCTTGGTTGGCATTTCTGGTAGGAATTTTGTTTTTGCAGCTGAATATATGTATAGTATGTTATAAGTTGGGTTTAGAAAAGTTATATGCTTCTTTTTCTAAGAAAGGAGGATGCCCTCCTTTCCATAATTCTTGTCGTGGTTTTAGTTTAAACTAAAACCACGACAAGAATTATGGAACCGAGGGAGCAACTTTTAGCCGCCCTAAAAAAGAGACTTGCACAGGACAAAATTGTTCGTGGAATTTACTTAAAAATAATACATAGATGAACAGTTTGTGCAGAAATACATAGAAAGTGAAATTCTTAGACAGTGCTGAACGTTGGGGATGCATCTTGTCTCCGGGCTGCATTCCGTCCAATGTGCCTTGTCCATCTCATGATTTTCATCTCGAAGGCTTAGGAGAACTGCCCCGGTCTCAGCACCACCAGAGACAAGAGACCTGAAAGCTCAGCTTTGGGACATATTTGGTAGAAAGAGATGAGCGCTCACACATGTTACCTGAAACCTGAGCTTTGAGACATATGCGGCACAAGAACCGTTAAGGCTACTGGAACTCAGTTCAACATGCCGGTGAGCACCATGTGTACAGTTTTTTTGTTTTTGTTTCAAAAAGCACGGTCTGCAGATGGACTTCTGTCTGTGAATATTGAAGATCTTCATGTTTTTTACCCCAAACTGCAGGAATTTCATCCCACAGTGATTTTTATAAATTTCCAGAATAATGAGTTATGTACAAGAAAGAATAAAAAAGAATGTAAGAAAGAGGAAGAAGCTAATGAACAAAGGGAGAGCCTCTGAACTGTGAACTATCTAAAAGCCAAAACCCAATCTGAAAGTGTTTCATATGATTTTCGCTTGACTCTGTGCACTAGCCATTGCATTTCTTCCTTGAATTTTCTTCAGCACGCATGAAGACTAGGAGTGACCCCCCCTGAAAATGAAATCATTCCTTGTGTTCCATATCACCCATGAGATGAGGATAATTATATCCATAGCAAAAGGAAGATGAATCACATCTTTGAGGGACTGCAGCTTCTCCTGAATGTTCGCAAATAAAGGTGACCAATGATGCAAATATATCCCCATCAAACCTTTGTAAAGTCGCATTGAGAAAACAAATGGTCCCTTCTTTCAACCACATATTGATCACACAACACACATGTATAATCTTCAATGAAAAAGTTCTTCCTCAGGAGGAGTTCTCATGTTGAAACGATTATGAATGAGAAGCCAAAAGAAGATCTTATGCTTGAGCTGTGTGCAAGTTTTCCAAAGCCAGGAGATGGCAGGAATTGGGTTGGCTTGACCAAGCAGAATTTGGTAAGCATTTGCCACCGTGAAGACTTTTGAAACAATAGGGAATTGCCAAACATCAGACTTTTGAAGATCTCCATGTGAGGAACGTGAAGCCGAGAATGAAAAGATACTGGAGACAAGTATTCACGGTGTTCATTTTAAGTGTTTGATTGATAAGTATTAACGCAAACAAGCATGTTGTATATCCAACTAAACCATACTATCCATTTTTTGTTGTTGCGAAAGGCTAAACCATACTATCCGTGCGCCAGACATTCAGACAAGAATTAGTGCAGGCTTAACAAATCTCAGAACATAGCAATAGCTCTAGGCTTCCATCCTAAATCTGAGCAAAACTACTGCATCTTCTTGTTTTGGACCATGCAAAATAGCTTTAGGCTAATGAAGTCTCAGAACATAGCAAAATAGTAACTCCAGACTAGCAAGACAGAACAGGTTCAGATTGCCCCCGGAAGAAACATTCATTGCAGCAACAAACATGAGACCTAATTATTTTCCCATTGATTTGAGAATTGAAGACCTGCACGATCATCATCAGTCCGCCTTCAGATCCCTACAAAAATGAAGAACATGGACACTCAATCGATTTATCAAACCAAAAATTGATATATCTGTTTTCACTAATATTCCAAGTATAATCATGCCTAACTGGTTGGCTAGCTAGCAAGAAACATAGAATCAACTACTACCGGTGCTAGTAAATGAGTAAATACAAAGTTACGTGATTGTGGGTTGCATGTTCTTTCCTACCATCACATTCAGTCGTTGTGCGGAAGCGCCATGTACTCCATCGCCCACCCAGATATCACCACATGTAGGATCAGCAAGACGATTGACACGATAAAACCGGTAACATTAGGCCACTGCAAAACCAATCATCAGACACTCATTGGTACGCATTGCCGTACATATGCACAAGTGGAAAACAAAGCAATACGATCCTACCATCACCAAAGGATCATCCCCGAGCCAACCAAACCAAATCCACACCATGTAGTTTCCCATTGCAAAACTTAAGAATCGCATGGCTGGCATCCTCTCCATCCCCTCCTCCATCACATATGGCTGCATTTGTAATGGAGACATAAGTCACAGATGGCTCAACGAGGCATAGTTTGAACCACAATTTTTACTTACCAAACCGGTGAGTGGTGATAAAGCCGTCAGACCAACGAAGATACAACAGACAATCCCAAGAAACTCCTGACTCAATAGATCGGCGACGTAAAGCGCAAAGAGAGCGATATAGATGAAAAAGCCTGATGCCATGTAAGAAAAGGCCACTGCTAGTTCCTCGTTTGAGTAGAAGTGCAGGAAGGTGGCGAAACAGATGAGCTGGGAAAGAAGCCCAATGCAGCACAGATAAAACATCGCTTGAGTAAGAACCGGTGACTGGTCTGCTCGTGGCTCGAAGCCCATGATCAGAAAAAGCCTAAGCATACATGTGTATGTGGCTAGAAAGAAAGGAAACCCCCACTTGCGTTCCTTCGATCCAGCACTCCACACTCCAGGTATGGTAAAAGCCCTGTGCGATGAATATATAAGCTAATTTGCCAGGCAACAAATGTATAAAGTATATGTATGAAACCGAGTGGCGTCAAAAATTACAACAACAGAAATTTCAGCGAACAACTAAGATTTGCAGAGAGAAAACAATCTGAAAACAACAAATCACTCACTATACGCGATTTCGGTTGAATTTGACCGATATGTAAGATCATTAAGTACCAAATACCCTAACTTCAAACAAGAGAGAACTTACTACTAGAAGAAACTGCTAATTACCGCATACAAACATGTAAAACTAACAATGATTCATTTTAATTAGATTTTAGCACTTGCATATGCTTTACAGAACGAGTTGCATTAAAGATGATTGACGGACTTTACATGGCACGTGTACTATAAGCTTGCAACAATGGCAGGGATTACCACACTGCATCCCATACTTAGATAGATAACCATCATGCATATAAGCTAGATTCTAGGCAAGACTTTTTCGGTAAATTCTAGGCAAGAACAAAGCAAAAAAGAGCACTCGTCCGCCATCATCGCACCAAATGGAAGAGAGGCTTTTAGATGAAGCCTATAATCACATATAGCAACTAAAAATCTATATCAAAGGACAGCGTCAAGCGAATATGCATCTAGGGTAGCATGAGACAAAGATACTCAGAGTGGCATGAGGAATCCCAAACTGGCAACACTGACACCTGCAAAAAGATCGTTCCAACTCCCATTTAGCTCCTTTTTAAACAGTAATGTGATAAAAGACGAAACGAGATGAAGCCATAAGATATCTGATCAACCTACTAAGCCGACGCCCGTACGAAGGTCCATGTGGTACTCCATAGTGATGCAAACAGGCTACAAATATAAAGGGCAAACACTTCAATTTAGCATCAAGAAGAGTTCAGATAATAAATAACTCAGAGAGTAATAGCGCAATAGAAACAAATGTTAGGACCAAACTAGAGCATTAGACGCGTGGAGTAAAACAGCAACGGAGAGCACCATGCCCTTTGGGTTACCAACGAAACCACCATGAATTTCCAAAGAAATACTCAGATCATCAAGTCAATCACCGAGGATATCCAAGCATGGGAATAGATTGCGCCATAGGCTTTGTTTTTGTTTGTAGTAGCCGTGGTTAATTTTGGGCTGATGTAAGCTTAGCTAGCTGCTGGAATTAACTGCATGTAATACTACTACTGAACCTACCGCTCCTTAGGGCTTAATATATGCTAATGTTAAGGCCTTGCAACTTTGATTCAGAACATTGGCATCGCAATGCATTCCACCCAGAACGTGTTGGCCAACATAGCAGATGTGATTCAGAACCCATATTGGTCAACTGTGTGTGTGTGTCCTGAACTGAACACTATATTATGCCAACTGTGTGTGATACACATGAAGATATGTATCCTCTACTGCTGTTATTGGCCAAAATTAAACAGTAAACTGAACTGTTACACAGTGTTGTATGAATCCTCTACTGCTGTTACACTGTGATACACTACACATGAAGATATGTATCCTCAACTGCTGTGTATCATAAGTTCAGTACCTGAAGACGTGTTGGCCAATATGGTCAGTAGTTCAGGCAGTGTATCATAAGTAGAAAACCGAGAAATAATGATCCTCTACTGCGTGTAGGCCAACATAGCAGTAGTCCAGGCAGTGTATCTGAAGTAGAAAACTGAGAGAGAATGATCCTCTACTGCGTGTAGGCCAACATAGCAGTAGTTCAGGCAGTGTATCTGAAGCAGAAAACTGAGAGGGAATGATCCTCTACTGCGTGTTGGCAACTCTGCCTGTGTGTATCCTTGTCCTAAACTTGAAGGACAGAAGCTAGTCAGGTATGTATGTTTCAGGTCCTGAACTCAACGCACTGCCTTCCCTGGATTGCATGCGCTCTTCTTGCTGTTTAATTTTGCTTAGCAGGATCAGTGGGACGACGACCATGAAGATGGAGTGGATGATTATCAACAGGAGTAGGCTGTGACTCGATGCGACCAATGCAAGGGCTATTAATGGAGACAAAGATACAAGGGTTAAGTGCTAGCTGTTCCCTCTACTAGCAATTCCTCTTTTTTTTGTAGAGATTGATATGCTACCTAGCTTTTTCCGTGAAAAAAATTGCGATTTTTATCTTTCATAAAAATTGCGATTTTAGTTGGTTAATTGCGATTTCTGTCTGCGCTTTGGGTTACCAACGAAACCACCATCAATTGCAAAAAAAAATACGCAGATCATCAAGTGAATCAAGCATGGGAATGAGGCGGGCTAAACTAAAAGGGGCGCTATCTTCCAAACAAGAACATAACAGAGATCACCATGAGCTCATGACGCAATAACGCGAGCTACATTTGCTTGAACAAAACCGCAAGCGATCGATCGAGAAAAGAGGGGCGAGCGCGACACGCTGAGAACGCAAGAACACGAAACAGATTCAAGTGCGGAAGAACCGAGCTCTGCAAATTCAAGAACTTGCACACGAACAACTCTGCAAATTCAAGAACTTGCACACGAACAGCTCTGCTCCATCCAAACAACAAGAGCATTCAACGGTGCCACCAATGGCAGGATAGCACGATCACCCAAAGAACTTCAGACGCGCATCATCTCTGGAACACCCGAATCAAAACAGGAAGAGAGGGTGAGAAACAAAAGAAACGGAGGAAGAACATCAGAGCCTTGGTGTTCGTTGGTCTCTCCCCTCCTCCTTTTCTTTGGAAAAAACCAACCACGCAGATCAACAGCAAAGGCAAAGACACAGCAGGACTGCAGGAGCAAGCACACGCAGAACGCAAGAACACGAAATCGATCGATCAAAGTGCGGAAGAACCTCACCAAGAAAAGTGCTCTCCAAAATCAAGAAGGTGCGCACGGAGAGCTCTGCTCCATCCAGACAAGAAGAAGAATACGCAGCGGAGCCACCCGAATCGTTGGAAGAAGAGATCAATCACCCAAAGAACTTCACACGCGCATCACCTCTGGAACACCCGAATCAGAACGGAAAGAAAAAGTGAAGAACAAAATGTAGACACCTTACCTCCTCCTCCTTCCTCCCTCGCGGAGAAGCCCAAGCCGTTTCACTTTGCAGAGGCTTGCAGGTTTTGCAGAGGCTTTGCAACAAACCCAGGTAGGCGACGCCAAGGGCTTCCTTTTCCTCTCCCGGGTTCGTTTTGCACCGTCTGATTTGCTTTGGTCGCCAGCTGTCCCGTATCCAAAGGTCCAGGCGCCGCGGCTCGCGCCCCCATGGTGGCCTGACAGGTAACCTCCAGTGGGGTCTCATTCCTCAAGGCGGTGCCTTCCGAGTGTCCTCAGTTCGCCATTCCGCCGTACGCCGCTCGCTGCAATGTGGTTGCTTCGCCGCAGCCGTCGCATACTCGCCTTGGTCGTGGCGGCCGCCGTCGTGATACCTGCCTCGGCCGCCGGAACCACGAGTAGCCATGCTGCGAGAAGACGACAAGACGCTCTCGAGTTTTTTCTTTTTTTGAATTTTAGATTTCGAGATTTTCCTTGAGAGGTAGATTTATAGAACACATAGGACTCCTCAAATCCCCCAGTCCGGCGGATGGTCACGAAATTGGCATTTAAGAGCAACTTCATCCGGCCTAAAATTGGGATGGATATAAGGAGGCCCGGACGCGCCCGGGTGTCCACCACGCCAGCCTGATCCATGCTAGCCCACTACGGCCCACTCCGTCTTCATAAAAACCTTATCCGGAGCAAATCCTAACTCACTTCACTTCGCTCCGCTCTCCGTCTCTTCTCCCCTCTTTCCCCAATCCCATCCCCTCCTCCTCTTCGTCCACCATGTCCAACTCCGGTAGCGGCGGAGGCGACGAATCCGACGATGATTGAGACGCCTTCCTCCGCGATGCGCCAGTCTACGAGGAGGAACTGACCCTCCACATCGCGCTGCAACACTCGTGGGTGGACGGCGGCAACTCCGGCTCTGCTCCATCCTTGTCACCTGCAGCCGCAACGCCGATGCCGGAGCGGGCCCATCCCGCAGCGCGCAGAGCTCTACACGATGCACCCGCTCCGCCCCGTTGGCCCACCGCCGTCCTCCTAGCCCTCCGTCCGATGCTTCTCAGGGGTAGCGGTGGGTGTTAGTGCCCGCTTCACCGGCGCTGCGGATGCACATGCCCAAATCTGAGCCGCGTGCCACCCGCCGCAAGAGGCAGCGGGCTAGGAAGAGGGCGACAGCATCAGACGCAGTCGCACAATCCTCTCACTGCCACCACGGGCTACCAGCGGTGCCCCGATGAGGAGGAGTGGCTCCTCGCATGGGTCTACCGCCGCTCGCTTACAACGGCAGAGACGGGAGTCCGCCGGCTCCGTCGGAAAACGCGAAGGCGCTCCGGCTAGGGCTGGAGCAGTTCACGCGAGGCAGCGGAGGCGAGAGCGGCGAAGCTGAAGAGGCATCATGACCGCGCCATCTGGAGGATATCGGGCTTCATCAACTCCCCCTCCTCCGACATCACCGACGGCTCCGATGACCCAACTCTTGCCGCCGACGCCTACTCGGACGCCTACAGCAGCTCCGGCGACCGGAAGGGTAAAGGGCCGGCGAGGAAGGGGTAAAGCTCTCCATGTTTATTTTCGTTATTAGTAATCTTAGTTTAGAACTTGTCTGTGGGCTGAACTGTGGTGCTCTTTGGTGATCGGTTATGTGCATTATGTGCATTTCTATGTTTGTTTGTTGTCACATTTCTATGTCAGCTTGATGATCTACGTAGTTTAGTTTCACATTGCATGCTTTAGTATGGATATATGGTACAGAATATGAGGTGCATGGCTATGGACGCACCGATTTGAGGATTGCCCGACACTGTTCGCGGACGTGCCCGGGCACGCTCACAGATGTATAGGGTGCAAGGTTTGGCAAGTCCGATTGTAGATGCTCTAACCAGGCACATCAAAACCTTTCTATATATGCCCGAGCTGTTCGGCAACCCTCAAACCAGGCACAGACCCAGACGTGTCTGCCATGTTGGACCGACCCACCCCAACCCCACAAACATGTGTCCTTATCCGCACCCTGTATCAAAACCTAGCGACTCCATTTTTTTTCCAGTCTGCTCTGCTTCACCCTCTAGCTCCTCTCTGGCGATTACCATATCTCTCTGGCATGACAGGCAGCAGATCTGAGTCCGGCAACTCCGGATCCGTCGACTCGAAAACAAGTACAGTTTGGTCCTACGCCCATGGTTCGAACCCCCATCACACACAATCTTGAGAACCGTGTGCTCGAGTGGGTTGGCAATAGGGGGTACCATCGCACACCATGGGAAAATTGTGTGCGATGGGTAGGGTGTTCCCAAATGGCCAGAATAATCAAATCGTGTGCGAATCGTGAAGTTATTGCACACGCATAAAAAACCCGTTTGTGATGAGCATCCTTTCCAGACGATTACATCCTTAGAAATCTTGTCCGATGGATTTATGTTTCCAAACGGTTCGCATGGGTGAACTGTGAGTAATGTGTCTAATAATCGCACATGATATTTGTGAAAGAATATGTGCGATGATGTTGTCTATCGCACTTGATTGTTTTAAACGACATGTGTGCGTTGTTCAGTTTAAGGCTCACGAAGTTTTCTTCATCAACCATGTGCAATGCTATGTCCAGTACTGGGCATTCAATTTTATATAATCTAATAATTATGACAATAACTGATTCATCAGAATTTTCATTCCAATTTGAATGCAGACATAATTGGATTTTTTTTGTATAATCAAACATACAGATCAACATATGTTCAAGCATCAAATTAAAAAAATACAATATCACACCCATTTTACATTACACACTACGCAACCGTGCATTTTTAGAGACGGCAAGGAGAGAGACGAAAGAGATACGAGTTGTTGCCGAAGGTGATGAAGCGGAACACCCATATGGTGCCCTTCTCCATGTGGAAGGCTTTAACAATCTTAGTCCAACCCCTTATGATGACTGCCCGCTCATCCTTCACCATCTTGATGAAGACATCAAGTTCATCACGATAGTCTTGGTGAAATACTTTAACTCTCCTTGCCTTGCCAGGAATCATGTAGTTTGAGAGGTAATCATCAGTAAACTTCTTTGGAAACTGAAAACAAAACTATATTCAGATATTGTGGTGTAAGCATACACTGTGAACGGGAAAATCACATCCACATATAGAGTCGTACCGTCCTAACATTCACTATTGTTTGTATAAAAGAGTTTGATTTTGATCATACGTTTGTTTCTAATAATACTTTTGAGTTTCTTTACTTGGCCAAGTTTCAGGAATATTTCATTGCCCAATATGCAAAAGAGACCGAAGTTATTGGCAGACAGATTGCAGACAGTTATTTTGCAACTTGTCCACAAGAACCAGTATGGTTTTCTCAAAAACAGGTCCATTCAAGACCGCCTTGCCTGGTCTTATAACTTTATTCATCAATGTCACCACTGAGGGAAAGATCTCATTATTCTAAGACTTGACTTTGAAAAGGCATTTGACATGATTGAGCACAATGCTATTAGGGAGCTGCTTATTGCTAGGGGTTTTGGGCCCAGATGGATCATGTGGATAGATACGATCTTCTCTTCTGAATTGTCCTCTATTCTGTTAAATGGGGTGCCTGGAAAACAAATTTTCTGCAAGATGGGAGTTAAGCAAGGAGATCATCTTTCCCCCTGCTCTTTGTATTGGTAGCGGATCTGCTTCAATCAATTCTTAATGAAACCATGTCAAATGAATTAATTCTAGCTCCTATCTCCCTAGGGACTTGCAAAGACTTCCCAATTATACAGTATGCAGATGATGTGGTAATGCATGCAAGCTCTGCTCAGCTCAACCAGCTCAAAAATCTGTTGATGCATTTCACTACTTATACTGTCTTGAGAGTTAATTATGAGAAGTCTGCCATTTTGCCTATTATCATTACCCAAGATAAAATGATGCATTTGGCTCAAATTATGGGGTGCAAGGTTGGCTCTTTTCCATTCAAATATCTGGGTTTGCCACTCAGTTTGTCAAAACCAAAAATTGAAGATTTCATGCCAATCATGAAGAGAATTGAAAGAAGGGTAGCAGGCTGTTCATCTTTGTTGTCTTATGGAGACAAGCTAGTGTTGGTTAAATCTGTCTTCTATAACCTTCCTACATTTTTCATGTGCACTCTAGCCCTGCCAGTTGGGCTTATGGAACATATCAAGAAATTTCTTAGGGACTTCTTTTGGAGAAAATATGGGATGGAAGACAAGGGAACTGCCCTTATAGCCTGGGATAAAGTCTGTCAACCCAAAGACAGAGGAGGCTTAGGTGTACTTGATATTGCAACTCATAACAAATGCCTACTCATGAAACATCTTCACAAGTTTCTCAATCAACATGATGTTCCTTGTGTCAAGCTCATTTGGGAATCTTATTATCCAAATAAAGTTATTAATACCACACCATAGGGCTCTTTGTGGTGGAGAAGTATTATTAAGTTGATACCTGAGTTCAAAGAAGTTGCTATGCCTAAAGTTGGCTCTGGTGATATAGTCATGTTTTGGCAAGATAACTGGTTTAATGGTACTCAACTATACTCTTTCAGTATGAATGAACTTATATTTGTCAAAGATCTCGCTATGACTAATGACCTAATTGAGCACTTTCACACTCCACTGTCTGTTGAAGCTTACGAGCAATATTAGCAGTTGATCACCATTATTCTGACAGATGGTGCTAACCCTGGTAGAATCCAAATTATTCCTCAATAAGGATGTGTCACCATTTACAAAAACAAGAGAATGCCCCTTTAGTTTTTAGAACGATTTGGAAAATTGCTACAATGCCGAGATACAAAATTTTCGTATGGTTTATGCTTCATGACAGAGTGAATATCAGGAATCTTCTTCAAAGGAAAATTTTTCTTTCTGCGCAGCTATAAGTGTGAACTCTGCAGTAGCTCTTCTCTGGCATTGTTCTTTTGCCCTCAGCTGCTGGGACTCACTCATTCATGGCAGGAAGAGGGGAATCAATGTTCTAGATGAGACAGTGATCATGGCAGACTCTTATCCATCCCAATTTTCAATGAACATTGTCATCATGGGATGCTGGCACATCTGGATGCAGAGAAACTCAAAATTGTTCAAAGCTCAAGATCCCTCTCCCCAGTCCTGGAGGACCTTTCTCAGGAATGATCTTAATTTGATTCTCATGAGAACAAAACTAAGACACATGGAAGCTTTCAAGGAGTGGATTGAGACTCACCTAACTTAATTTTGCCATGAATTTTCCTAGAGCAGCAACTGGTTAGAGGGGTGTGATGCTTGTAATGTGTATGTAAATATTTTATTAATGAAAATACAGTAGAACAATTATTCGACGGTCTTTGGTTCAAAAAAGGGTCGAAGCGTGGATCTATACCCATGACATATGTATCTACATACAAGAGATTATAAATATGAAAAAGTTACTTGGAAATTACACAATAATATACAATAAGCTAGCCCTAGGAATATCAAGCTAACCTCGATGGTAATTGGTAAAAAGTAGCACCTCCCATTGTGACCTGCAATATGTACACACATGACGAGGTAAACCATAATTAACACACTATCAATAATATCCTCATTATAAGATTTAGGACACTAATATAGCAAAAGAGTTCAATATGAAAAGCCTTTTCCACTTCAACATGCTTATAAGCGGACTCCAAATACTCCCTCCGCTCCATAATGTAGTGCCTATAGATTTTCTAGAAAGTCAAACTTCATCAACTTTGACCAAGTTTCTAAAAAAAGTATCTATATAAAATAAAAAATCCATATCACTACATAAAACACAAGATATACTTTCATACTATATTTATTTTGTATTATTGTTGTTGATATTTTTCACAATAAACTTGGTCAAACTTTGTGATGTTTGACTTTAAGAAAAAACTATGCACACTACATTGTGGAATAGAGGGAGTATAATACATTGCCTTATATATATTGAACATCTAAACCAGACATTAATTGCATACTGTTAATACAACAGCCAAATTGAACACATATTGTGCATGACTGAACAAAAGAGACCAAATAGTTAAACATCAAATTACATAATCAGCAAAAGAGTGCATAGAATGAGATCTTAATTAGCTAAAAGTATGACTTGATTTTCTAGAATACTAGGATTTGATTTTCTAAAAGCTACTAGTAGTCGTTGGAGATGATGATGAGCTCCTTACCCTAAGAAGAGCCAGTGCTCTCCTCATCACCAACGGACAAGACGATAGGCTCTGACTCGACGAGCGAGGATCCAGAGGCGCTGGCGACAAATGTGGCCTTCAACTTAGCCAAAATGGGCTCGACAACGTAGTCAACCCAGCCGGTGGCCATGATGGCGGAGTAGCTCGAGCCGCTGTGTCGGAGCTAAATCCAACAGATCCCTTCAGAAGTAGAGAAATGGCAGCCACAACTTCAATTGGTTATGCGTCAGTTCTAATCAACGCAACCACTACTTTTTCCAAATAGTGATGGCGTTGGCATATTTGTAAACCACCTTTATAATGTTAGTGGTGGCATTGTTTTTTTGTAACACGCCACAAGTTTGTGGGACCAATAGTACTGATTAGGCATAAGTTAGTGGTAGCGTGTGACTTATATGCACGCCTTATGTAATTAGACTAGTGGTGGTGTGTGAATTATATACATGTCATAAATAAAAATTAACATAAATAGAATATAAAATAAATTTAGAATAAAACCTAAATTTAGAATGAACATAAATAAAATATAAAATATAAAATAAAAAGAAACATAAACAAAAACTAAAATTTAAAATAAAATATAAAACAAAACATAAGTAAAACCTAAAATAAATTAAAAATAAACATAAACATAAATAAACCTAAATTTAAAATAAACATAAATAAAATATAAATAATCATGGGCCGAATATCTATGGCGTGGGTTGCCTTTCGCACGCTGGTACCTCGGCAGTATTTATCTACCTAGGGCTTAGCCTCACACTACTCACTCCATCTCCAGTCACTCCTCTCCATCGACCCGCCGCCGCCGGAGCTCGCCCCCGCGTCACCATCGCTGGAGCTCACCCCGCGCGTCGCCGCCGTCAGATCCCTTCGCTCGTCGCCGTGAAAGGTTCGACGAAAGCCCCTCTCCTTCCCCTCGCGCCACCCTCGTCTAGAATCTGACGGAAGACATTTTTAGTGCAGAATCCGATGTATATAGTCTAGGCCGAATTGTTTTAGTGTAGAATCCTCTGGCCTGGCTGTGCACGCGCAGGTGCCGGACGTCCGGGTTGGGGGGCCGGATGTCCAGTGCTTCGGGAGATGCCGGATGTTCGGGCTGGGGGCCCGGATGTCCGGCCTGGCGCTGGTCCCGCTTCTGTACTTCTTGCGCGGATTTCCGGGGCGATGCTGAATGTCTGACCGCTGTAGAGTTGCCTGGCGTCTAGTCTTATCTAGACTTCTTCTGGTTGGTGGCGTCGGATGTTCAGGCTCCTGCCGGATGTCCGGCCGCTGGAGCTCCGCGACGACTCCACTTGAGGCCCTTGTCGCTCCGCTTCCGTGTGGACTTGTCCTTTGCTTCGAGCATCTCCATGGTTGTCTCATCGGCTCCTAAGCACACGTAGTGTCTTTGCATTAGGTAGCAACCATGTCTCGCATGAATGGAAAGGGAAAGCATCTAGGAGCAGGTTCACCTTGTGTCCAATGGCATATGCTTGAGATCTCGTCGTATGTCCACTTGGGGCTTGGGGAGTAGTCGTAGTGTACATGGGGATGATCGTAGGATGCTCCGCATCATCTCCCCCCTTGGGAAAGATCCGACCTCGGATCGTAAACCTCATCACCATGGAAACAGTTGTCGTGGACGAAGTTGTAGACATGGCGCAATCCAAGTACTCCAAGGTGTCTCCGGAGTGGTATACATGCAATGGGACAATTGTGCAAAATGATGTCATAATGGGACGGTGTATCAAAAGCATGAACATGGTAATTGATGCTCAATGTGATTATATTATCATGCAATTGATGGTGGGCAATGTGATCATGATGTACGAATATGTCATCAAGGAAGATCAAAACAAATTTGCTAAGAAAATGCACAAGCTCATATATCATGGATGACATGGTAATACAAGATGCAACAAGGCAATCATAATGTATGTCAATCCATGCATAAGGTGCAAATTTGTCATGGAAGGAATGTTTCCATCTAGCATGCTCATCAACAAATATGTAGGTGTTGGTGCAATACGGCAAAAGTTTCATGGCATACCATTGGCCGATGTTGTGGCAAGAGTGGTGGTCTGGTAGTGCATCCACTAAGCCCGTGCACTCCTCAATTTGAAGGTCCATAGGGTCCATCTCGAATGTCGGTCCTCCATCCAATATGTGTATCATGTAGACAACAAGAAGGAGACAATAATGAAAGTATGGCCCATCGAATATGCTGTTTTGAATATGACTCAAAGGGAAGGAGTTCACCTTATGAATGTTCCCGAAGATGTTGGAGTTGCACACCATGTATGCCTTCACATAACCAATATGTCTCATGATGGTAATGCTTTGTGAATCCTTCAAAACGAAAGAATATGACAAACACTCGAAAAAACAAATGAGGTTAGCGGAAATGCAAAATCTATCATTCGTGTGGTGAAATACCCAACAAGTGTCGTCATCATTCTTATGATAAGAAAGTACAAGGGGACATGGCATTGTATGTAAGCATATGATGCAAGAACAACCAAAGAGATTTAGCTCAATCAAAGAAGCATGCATCACAAATAAGATATCCAAGTCTCCAAGATCAACAAACATAGCATGGTTGCACTCACTACAAGTGAATATGAGAGATGCAACTAATGGAGACAAGCGACAATGATCAAGATAAATCAAGTGAGAGGCATGAACATATATGTCATCAACCCAATGAAACGAGCAAGAATGGATCATGGGTGATGCAACCAAGCAAGTAATCATAGTAAACAAGTCATGCAAGCTAGTAGTGCAAAGATGCAACGTACTAGAGGTAATCATGGTCATCATGTCATGTGTGCAAATAGTGGGCATATATAATGAACATGACATATCACAAGCATGAAAACAAGATATGAGTAATGTATCATCATTGTATCGGTAAGAAGTCCTATGTAAATAGCAATGGGACATCATGACTCTCCCAACACAAGAATCAACAATAGCATGTGGTACGATGTAAACATGGCAATAGCAACAAGGATCTCCACCAAGCATACAAATACACATAGGAGTAGTATAATGGTGAATCATGGGTAAATGCAAGCAAGGGTCACAATTGCATGGCAAAGGCGTAGAAGAAATCATAACATGCAAAGTGAACACGGTAAAATGATCATAAGGTGACAAGTGGTATATAGCCCATAGCCGTGTGAGAGCCAAGTAAAAGATATGCGCGTAGTCCTTGCATGAAGGGAACGGTGGTAAGGACAATCCACGAGATCCCAAATCATAGTTGCTCTCAAGAGCTCATTTTGTCAACTCATGGGATTGTGAAGTTGACAAGTATTCTTGAGTACCTACACAAAACAAAGGCAAAGAGAAAATTGTGTGTGCGTGGTATATGTACACATCATCCATTATGATGCGCACGTGCATGTGTTGGTTAGCACAAAATATCCAATGCTCAAATAAATGCGATGCATGATATAGAAACATGTCACCCATCATGAAAGGTTTGTTGTTATGCATAGCATAATGGAGACTCAAATTGTGTAATGCATCACTAGTAATATCTAGAGCACTGTCATGAATGGTATGCATATGGTGCACACAATCGATGCAATCATGCGATCTATAATCATTCTCATGGCATGGAATTTGGACTGCATCACCATATTCATGTGTAGCAATTTTATTCATGGGATGATGCACACAATGTATGGAATCATGTGATGTACAATCATTTTCATGGCATGGCATATGGGATGAATTGCACAAATTTTGCAAAGGTAGCATAGCAATATCATCACAAGAGAAGCAAAATCCAATAACCATGACCTCGTCATCTATGCCATAAGTGCAAATGGGATTGATTTTAATTGGATATGCATAGTTACTATGTTGAGATTGTAATGATGCAATATGGGAGATCTCACTCATAGCATATGACAAGTTTAATGGATTGTCAAACATGACGTGACCAAAAGAATTTTCACACGATATCCCATGGAGCATAACATCACAACTAGGCAATTCGCCATGCTCATCATCATAGTCATCATAAATAGGTGGCACATCTAAGCATGTAGAAGACATAATATGTGGTGAATCCATAAGGTGATCAACATTATGCAAGCAATCATTGTCAAGATAGTCCACTAGTGGGACAAGTGAAGTACCATTGATAACCCACAAGTATAAGGGTTCAATTGTAGCCTTTCTCGATAAGTAAGAGTGTCGAACCCAACGAGGAGCTAAAGGTAGAACAAATATTCTCTCAAGTTCTATCGACCACCGATACAACTCTACGCACACTTTACGTTTGCTTTACCTAGAACAAGTATGAAACTAGAAGTACTTTGTAGGTGTGATAGGATAGGTTTGAAAGATAATAAAGAGCACGTAAATAAAAGCTAGGGGCTGTTTAGATAAAGAAACAATTAAGTTAGTTTTAGTAGAGAGCTTTTTGTTACAAGAAAGTTATTTGTCCCTAGGCAATCGATAACTAGACCGGTAATCATTATTGCAATTTTATATGAGGGAGAGGCATAACCGCATAAGCTAACATACTTTCTCTACTTGGATCATATGCACTTATGATTGGAACCCTAGCAAGCATCCGCAACTACTAAAGATCATTAAGGTAAAACACAACCATAGCATTAAAGTATCAAGTCCTCTTTACTCCCATACGGAACAACCCACTTACTCGGGTCTGTGCTTCTGTCACTCACGCCACCCACCATAAGCGAATCATGAACATATTGCAACACCCTACAGCGGAGATCCCTCACGCTTGCGCGACTCGGAGAGCACCATAGGACAGCACCAATAATAAAACATACAACTCAAACCAATCATGAAAAGTTTCTGTAATTCAACATTTGCAAAGTTTCCATGGGCATGAACAAAGTTCGAGGAGCTCCCCCACTTCAACGGTGCTCGTCTTTCTTACTTCCACTTTTCTTTTTGAAAAGATTTAAGTTCCCCTCTATATTTGTTTGTTTTTAAACTTTATAAAAGCACTCAACAGAAGAAATGACTCTCTAAAACTTCTGGGTTGTCTCCCTGGCAGCGCTTTCTTTAAAGCCATTAAGCTAGGCATAAAGTGCTCAACTAATGGATCCACCCGGATCCCAAGGTATATCAAAGCCAATTTTAATTAACAATTATTTGTATTTTAGTAGTGAGCACAAAGCAACATATATCATGCAATGACAAAGTCTAACTCTCTTCCTATGCATCGGCATGTCATAAATGAACATTTCATGCACATCAAGTAAGGGCCAATACATAGCCTAAGCAATTTCTTGCAATTTTATTGTGTTGGAAACATAGAGAGGTGGAGATGTAGTTCCTCTCTCATAATAATTGCAATTAGGAGCAGCAAGCACATGCATATTATATTTATCAAAATCATCATGTGTAGTAGTAAAACGTAACCCATCAATATAATCCTTAATAAGCGCAAACTTCTCCGATATAGTGTAGTTGGGAGAATTCAAAAAGATAATAGGACTATCATGTGTGGGTGCAATACCAACAATTTCTTTCATAACATAAGGAACTATAGCAAGTTCATATCCATAAGCATCATTCATATTGGCATCATGGCCACAAGCATATCAAGCATCAATTTCATCAAAAAAGGGATATTTTAAACGAATCAATGGGATCATAGCAATTATCATAGCATTCATCCTTCAGTAAGCACGAAGGGAAATTAAACAATGTATGAGTTGAAGAGTTACTCTCATTAGAAGGTGGGCACGGATAGCTAATCCGCTCTTCCTCCTTTTGTTCTTCGCTCTCCTCGTCATCTTTTTCATCTAATGAGCTCACAGTGTCATCAATTTCTTCTTCCATAGTTTCCTGCAAAATATTAGTCTCTTCTTGGACAGCGGAGACTTTCTCAATAAATGCATCAATATCGGCATTATATTCATAATTCTCGTAGCAATATTTAAGTATAGCATAATTTTCAGGTCTGTAGACAGCATCATCATAATTTTCACACTTCTCAAGCAAAGATTCAATTTCATAAGCACCCTTAAAAGCAACAAATTCTTTTATTCGTTCCACATCATAATAATCATATATACCATTAGCATAAGAGGCCAATGTTTCATTATCACTAAATTTACATGAAAAGGGAAGGTGTGGAGCCTTCATCCTAGAGCAACAAGTATAATCATATCTCAAGCATAAATTCCGAGCATACCAATGCAATATTTCAATTTGATCCCATAAGAGTTTCCCTTTTTGAGTCAAGCGATAATCCCTAAAGCATTCACGTTGATCCAATGTGTCTCCCATTATCAAGTTGAATGGGGTTTTCTCAGGATTATGAAAGTAGTGTTTAATATTTTTCACATAACGAGCATCGAGGGTTTTAGGAGGTTCCCCATCTCCATGAGTAGCAAGTACACCTATTTTTTTTTTGGTATTTCGTGTTGCATATCCATAACTAAAGATAGAGAACAACTTAGAACAGAAAATAAAATCTACTTAGTGATAAAGCAAACAAGCACACACGAGACTATTCACCCCACGCTATTGCTCCCCGGCAACGGCGCCAGAAAAAGGTCTTGATAGCCCACAAGTATAGGGGATTAATTGCAGCCTTTCTCGATAAGTAAGAGTGTCGAACCCAACGAGGAGCTAAAGGTAGAACAAATATTCTCTCAAGTTCTATCGACCACCGATACAACTCTACGCACACTTTACGTTTGCTTTACCTAGAACAAGTATAAAACTAGAAGTACTTTGTAGGTGTGATAGGATAGGTTTGCAAGATAATAAAAAGAACGTAAATAAAAGCTAGGGGCTGTTTAGATAAAGAAATAATTAAGTTAGTTTTACTAGAGAGCTTTTTGTCACAAGAAAGTTATTTGTCCCTAGGCAATCGACAACTAGACCGGTAATCATTATTGCAATTTTATATGAGGGAGAGGCATAACCGCATAAGCTAACATACTTTCTCTACTTGGATCATATGCACTTATGATTGGAACTCTAGCAAGCATCCGCAACTACTAAAGATCATTAAGGTAAAACCTAACCATAACATTAAAGTATCAAGTCCTCTTTACTCCCATACGCAATAACCCACTTACTCGGGTCTGTGCTTCTGTCACTCACGCCACCCACCATAAGTGAATCATGAACATATTGCAACACCCTGCAGCGGGGATCCCTCACGCTTGTGCGTCACGAAGGGTACCATAGGATAGCACCAATAATAAAACATACAACTCAAACCAATCATGATCATCAATCAACCCATAGGACAAAACGGATCTACTCAAACATCATAGGATAGCCATACATCATTGGGAAATAATATATAGCATTGAGCACCATGTTTAAGTAGAGATTACAGCGGGGATAAGAGGTGTTACACCGCTGCATAGAGGGGGAGAGAGTTGGTGATGACGGCGGCGAAGTTGTTGGTGTAGATCGCCATCACGATGATGGCCCCGGCGGCGTTCCGGCGCCACCAGGGGAGAGGGGGAGAGAGCCCCCCTCCTTATTCTTATTCCTTGACCTCCCCCCTAGATGGGGGGAGGGTTTTCCCTCTGGTCCTTGGACTCCATGGCGGCGGAGGGGCGGGAGCCCCTCCGAGATTGGATCTATCTCTCTGTTTCTCTTCTGTTTCACGTTCCTGTTTTCTGGCCTTTCACCATTTCTTAAATTTCCGGAGATCCGTAACTCCGATTGGGCTGAAATTTTAACATGATTTTTATCCAGATATAAGCTTCCTTGCGGCCAAAGGACACCTCCAACCAACCTACGAGGTGGCCACAAGGCTGACATGCGCCCCTTGGGTAGGGGGCGCGCCCCTTGAGCTTGTGGGCCCCTCGGGCATCGTCTCATGTTGATTCCACTTCCCAAAAATCACATATATTCCAAAATAAATCTCCGTAAATTTTTATCGCATTTGGACTTCGTTTGGTATGGATATTCTGCCAAAAAAATATGCAACAAACAGGAACTGGCACCGAGCACTGGATCAATATGTTAGTCCCAAAAATAATATAAAATATTGCCAAAAGTATATGAAAGTTGTAGAATATTGGCATGAAACAATAAAAAATTATAGATACGATGGAGACGTATCAACCATCACCTATGTTACCTTTAGAGCTCCACTCTTGTGTTGTAGGTGAGGTGGCAAAAATTGACGCTTGGTCAATAGCTTCATCAACTTGATGGTACCATGTGGAGGGTGCATCATCGTCCATCATGGCCATCGGTTTGTCCATTGGAGGTATGGACTCGTCGAGGATTGGCGCTTCATCTTGTAGGAGATCTAGCACCAAAGAAGAAAACACACTCGGAGTAGAGGTTAAGTCGTTAGAAATCATAGTGGCCTCACAAGCCGTCTCAACTACCTCACTCACTAAGTGTTGTGGCTCACTCACTCCCACTAGAATGTTCGCACTCATATGGTTGGTGGAGTCACTCAAATGACTCTCAACCTCACACAGGATGTGTGGCATGCTCTCAAGTGTGGGGCTAGTGCTAGTCACACTCATCCTCTCATAGGAAATGCACTCAATGTCATATATGGTGGAGTCACTCATCTCACTCATGGGGTGGTGTCTCTCCTCACATGGCAATTGGGACATCTCGTCATATGTGGGTGTCGGAGAGATGTAGCTGCAAATGTCTCCATGCTCAACTCCAATCGCCGCCTTGGTTGAAGGGATAGTCCCATGCTCAACCTCCTCATCCATAACGCCTCCAAAGATGAATGCCATAGGAAGTGGAAAATCATCACTCTCCTCCGAGACCAAAGAAAGGGTCTCATGTGCGGTCTCGTAGCTTGACTCGGAGTAGGAGTCCCATTGGGGCGCCGTCTTCATGTTGTTGAAGAGGTTCATGCTCATCGCCGTGGTCGAAGGGGATGACCCTTGCTCGACCGTCTTGTCGTCATCTTGTTGTAGGAGGCCCATATGGTGTGGCACCTCGTAGCTCGTCTCCATGACCGAAGGGAATTTCCCATGCTCGACCATCTTCCTTGAGGGGCTTCTGAAGATGGAAGTGTCACCCTCGCTTGTAGGTGGTCGCCCTGGACTTGATGATGTCGATGTAGGCGTACTCGTGGGAAGTAGGCGAAGATGCCGTACGAAGGTGCCTTGATAACACTTGGCGAAGGTGCCGAAGTGGTGGTGGTAGCCATAGCTTCCTCTTGGTGGTGCTTGTCTCGCGGTCTGCTCTTGTGCTCATGAAGGTTGGCCGTAGCTTGATGTAGAGCTTGTTGGGACTTGTAGGTTTGCGCGTCTCGAGCATCTTCATATTGATGGTGTCGTTGTCGTGCTTGAGCTCGTAGTAGATGTCGTTCATCGTCGGCACACACATGTTGCTTGGAGGTGACTTGGCCTTCATGACGATGTGGATCACAAACGTGATGGTGGTCTTCGTGAAGATGAGTACGTGGACGAATAGCGCTTGCATCGCATGTGCGCTCCGAAGATTTGCGACTCGCTCGCCGCCGCCTTAAGGATGACGAAGGGGATGAAGACTTGTAGTCAGACAACATTTGTCGGATTTCCTCCATGTGCTTGTCCAACCTTTCATTGTACGCGTCATCCGTTTGTTTGCTCAACCTTTTGTCGAGGTAGTCGAACGTGTCGTCGATGTAGTCCCTTGTCCGTGCTTCAGATTGTCGTATGTCGGTGGCGATGTTGTCGATGCGCTTTTGCAAGGTAGATTATGCACCTTGCATTGCCCGTTTTAGTTTGACGGTGTGAGTCTTGGTGACGTAGTTATTCGCGCCGTCGTTGTCGTCGAAGACCGGAGATGACGTGCTTTGCCTATCCATCACAAGACTCGAGCAAATGTGAGTGGAAAAAAGGAAAGAACTAGACCAATGTACCTTATCCAATGTTGAAGATGGATCAATGATCACTCAATAATGTATTATGGAAATAACACAATTGGTACCGGATCTTGTTAATTCTCACCCCTACACAATTAAAGCTTTTGGTGGAGCTTGGTGAGGGTAGTGGCACAAAAATTTGATGCAATTGTTAGTAAGAGTCAATAATGTTGAAGGTGATTCACAAATTTGCAAGTGCAACAAGTAGGCCAATAACAATGAATGGCACACGAAAACACACACACGGATAGATAAATGAGGTCGTGCAACTAAGGAATGAGCTCCAAATGTGGAATCCATGGAAAACGCTCGTGTTGCACAACTCAAGAGAGACACTAGCACGATGCTCAATACGCGGATACGACACTTGTGCACAACCTATAAGATGCAAAATGTATCAACTTTCTATCCCAAGTATGCTATTATGTATGGTTCCCGGTGGTTCGCACACGATGATCCAAGATGATCAATAATGGTATATGATATGCAATGTGGCGATGCTATGGCTATTGCTTACAAGCTCTTTGTTTCTCTTTGCTTAAAAGTTTATTCTCTTCTTTTTTTCTTTTTTTTGTAATGGCCACTATGCGAAATGCACAAACCAAGATAGCAATTGTGTATATGCAGGAACAATCTTGTGACACAAGAGATGATATGGTATGTATGCAATGGAAGGTGCGGGTCGAGTATCTCTAAAGTGCACAAGTAACGTTGCCGGCAATACTCAATGGCTAGTCTCGATAGGCAAGTGACGCAAAATGGCTAGGGGTTAACAATGCAATGGCAAGGAGATTATACAATGGATGTCGTCGAGGTTACCGTCGAGGGTTTCTCGTTTGTAAGCAAGGACGGATGATGATGAAGTGGTCGTTGTCGATGTCGAGACCGTGGTGATGATGAGAGGCGGTGCTCTTGATGTTGAACCGTTCCTAATTAGCCAAAACACCTTAGGAAACAGAAAAACCGCAGCTCAAAATCTCAAACGGAAAATTTCAAATGGTGGTAGCGGAATGCGGTGGTGGTTGCGGAAGTATTGGCGGAAACCCGGTCAACATGGGTTAAGGTGGCGGAAGGGTATGATGGGCTATACACGGTGTCGGAGTTGAAGGCACGGTCCCTAAGTAGCCGAAACACCTTAGGAGACACAAACCACAACTCAAACAACCTCAAATGCAATGGGAAACACAATGGGTTAGGTTGCGGAAGTCGGTGGTGGTATTGCAGATGATATGGTGGAAGCCCTAGGCAAATATGCCAAAGTTTCAAAAATTTGATGGACTCAAATGATGGTGGTAGTATTTTTGTTTGATGGGGGATGTCAATAGCTACAAAATGAGCTAAAGAACGTCAAAATCGGACTCCGTATGAATTAGTTATGGACAAAACGGTGAAACACGGGAGGCTGAAACTCCAGGGGCCGGACATGCGAGGGTGAGGCCGGAAATCTGGGGGTGAATGTCCAGAACCGTGTCAGATTTTGCGCTCCAGGAGCCAGATGTCCGGCCGGGGACCCGGATGTCCAGCTCGGTGGCCCGGATGTCCAGCCCGACGATTCCAGATCTTGTTTGGGGTGGAAATTTTTGAACTGGGGGCGGAATTTCGTGATTCCAAGGTCAAAATAGAGATGATTTCGTGGATGGAAAGTGGAGAAAAGATGGGAAAAACTAGATCCACTAGTAACACAGCAAATCCACGGATCAAATTCAACAAAAGATTATCAAACCAACAAATCACAAAAAAATTGGGGGGCCATTTTTGGTGGGAATTTTGGAAATTGGGATAAAATCAAAGCAAAATTAGGCTAGAAAACGGTTGGGGAGACTCCAAATTCGTGATCAACGTGGTTCATGATACCAAGATGATGTAGGGTGAAACCCTAGGGGCCGATCTTTCACGATTTGTAGGGGGATTCCCGAAGAACACGAAGAACACACAAGAGAAAAACACACAAATCAACTAGATCCAATCACACATGTGCTAGATTCACATACACAAAGAGAGATACAAATGTCCAAATCCAACAAAGGAGGATACACGGCAGCTAGTTCATCCCAATCCTTGAAGGAGTTGAGGTCTTGACTCCTAGAATGATCTTCCCTAGATGGGGTCTTGAATCCACTAGGGATCTTCTCACATGGAGGTCTTGAACTCCATGGGAGTTGTCTCTCTCTCTCTCTCTCTCTCTCTCTCTCTCTCTCTCTCTCTCAAGATAAGAGTAGGTAGGAGCAAAGCTCACATAGAAATGAGCTATCACTTTGCTAACCCTAACTAGGAGGAGGAGGAGGAGGTGGTCTATATATAGTCTAGGGACGAAGGGGTAAGAGAGGGAGAGGTTACATGGGCCTCTGGCCCGGCTGTGCATGCGCAGGTGCCGGACATCCGGGCTGAGGGGCCGGATGTCCGGGGCTTCGGGAGATGACGGATGCTCGGGCTGGGGGGCCGGATGTCCGGCCTTGCGCTGGTCTCGCTTATGTACTCCTCATGCCGGATTTCCGGGGTGACGCCGGATGTCCGACCTGTCGCCAGGCGCCGGATGTCCGGCCGCTGTAGAGTCGCCTGGCGTCCGGTCTTCTCTGGACTTCTTCTGGTTGGTGGCGCCAAATGTCCGGGCTCCTGCCGGATGTCCGTCCGCTGTAGCTCCGCGGCGACTCCACTTGAGGCCCTTGTCGCTCCGCTTCTGTGTGGACTTGTCCTATGCTTCGAGCATCTCCATGGTCTTCCTATGCTTCGAGCATCTCCATGGCCGTCTCCTCGGTTCCTAAGCACACGTAGTGTCTTTGCATTAGGTAGCAACCATGTCTCGCATGAATGGAAAGGGGAAGCATCTAGGAGCAGGTTCACCTTGTGTCCAATGGCGTATGCTTAAGGTCTCGTCGTATGTTCACTTGGGGCTTGGGGAGTAGTCGTAGTGTACATGGGGATGATCGTAGGATGCTCCGCATCAGAATCCTTCAAGCTACTTTTAGTCTAGAAATTAATCTTGCGATGCATGGATGTGTGTAAACAAACAGCTTGATGCCATTGCACTTTCTTCTGTAATAGGAAGATGGCATGTCAAGTTTGCAAGTCAAGGTGCGCCACCAGCTCATTGTTCTATGTCTATTTTAGACAGGATTTTGTACGTTCAGTGGTAACAAAGCTTCTTCTCTAACAGGTTATGCCATTTATTATTTTTTGTTTTAGTGCTTTTACCATTAATTTATGGTGTTTTTTTCTCACACAGATCATCCCATGCAACGTAAGGTTGGAATCCAACTAGCTTACAGAAAATAGCGTGATCTTCGAGTCCTGGGGCCCTACGCTATTGAGCTCAAGAAAGGACCAACAATGACCCACATGGGAGGAGAAGGATGTGATCGTTTCATCACCCACAATCATCTCACTGGGGGTGAAATGATGTCTTTCTTCTTAAGAGGACAAAGACCCAGGATTTCTATTATCTTTGTCAACACTGATGACAATGATGACGACCCATTTGACGATGCCGTCTTCGCCCAAAGAATGAGGCTCAACGATGATGAGACCGACCACCTCTTCGACAGACTTCCGTCATGTGAGCACTACATTAGGGTGCCATTCGTGAGCTGTCTGACAAGGACCAATCTTCTTGGCCATGTCATGGTATGTTACTTAAAATCAGTTAATGTCTAATTATTTTAGTGTAGAATCCGATTCATATGCTTAGTGTAATTTTTTTTAAGTATTAGTTCTGATTGATATGATTTGTATGGATTGATAATTTTGTATATGTTAGTGTATATATGGTGGTATGCTTGATTGCTTTGTTGCCCCCAATAGCTAGTAATTTTGTAATTGAATGCGGATGCGAATTGAACTTGTGTATGCTCTTTCGATAATTGCATGTCATGGTATGGTGTAGAAATTCTTTTAGTGTACAATCCATATGATATGCTTGCGAGAGTATGTGAGAGGCTAGTGTAACGCCCCGGAACTTTTCCCCAATTAAAACTTGATTTCATTAATTAACAATTACCTTGGATTATTTTTGCCATTTTGCAAATGGTGAATAAATAAACCCTTCGCTCTCCCGCGTTTCAGATCGAGACTTACCACAAACCATCCGACACGATCTCAATGTGACATTTGGGAGTTACCCAAATTATTTCATTACGTTTGAACAAACCTAAATATCATTGGAATGTAAAACCCCTTTTCGTTTAGAGAGTGGAGCTATTTTCATAACGGGCGTTTGAAGAAGTCGGAATGGCTTGAAACTTTACGTGTGGCCTTGTTATATTATAGGTAGGCCGCCTTTCAAATTTCGTCGTATTCGGAGTTTGTTTGATACTCGGACCATTAAATATGCGAGACCTTTAGCTATTTATAATAACAAATATTTCTAATTTAAAATGTCTAACCGGGCCTTTTACTCCTCTCTATTCTAAACCCAAGAGCCCACCATATATTTGCACCTAAATTCTGAGAGTGGATTTTTGGAACCCGGGTGTATCGGAGGACCTTATTTTAAGTACTTTGAAAATCACATTTAAGGTTTCAAAAAATTCTGAAAAAAATTCTTCATGATCATATGGATGTATATTACACATGTGTAAAGTTTGGTGATGAAATAAGTAAATATGCGACCTATATAAAAATGACAAAATGGTGATTTTCAAATAGTGAATAATGCATGCACTATTCATCTTTCCAAAACCACGATTTTGTCATTTTTGTGTAACTCACATGGTTACTTATTTGAGCATCAAAATTTACACATGTGTAATATACATACATATAAACATGTTGATTTGTTTTTAGAATTTTTTGAAACTTCAAAATAGCATTTTGGTACAGTTTAAAAAATAGGGCTCCAATGCACCCGGGTTCCAAAGTGACTTTTTGCTAAATTTAGCCTAAACAGCCCTTATAGCCACCCTGCTATTCAACACCTGATGAAAGAAATCAAAGCGCTGATGGTAGTTTGTTCCGATGAAGACATCAAGATCGTAAAATATGATTTCACGCTGTCTTGCTAATTATGCTAGAAAGGAGCGCATCACCGCCTGTTGGTTGGAGCACGCAGCCCCTTTTATTCGTGATCTTGTATTAGACGACTGTGAACCTGTCACTATGGAATAAACCCCTATTTTCTCGCAAAAACTCCCCCCTATTTTCTCACCAAAAAAAAACAACGGAGAGTAATACCCGTTATGGTCGGAAAAAAAGCATACACACAAGGGATATAAGACGCCCGAAATGTGCAATCAAGTCTAAGATCCTGCTTTTATCTATTTCACTTTTCTAATGATGCTACTTGCTTGCAAAAACGTCTTATATTAATAAACTATTACATTGTGTCCACCAAATATATGGACCGACTATTGGACCCCACGACCGACACGAACCTTAGCTAGAACCCAAAGGGTAATTGCTAACCTACCAGACTAGTGCAAACAGAGTATATGACTTGGTTACCTTTCAGGTCGTAGCACAACTAGCACTTTCCATCAGCCAAACAAGAACACTTTGCTGATTAACCTCCAATGATGAGGTACACGAGTTGTTGTGGATGGTGCTGATGCAAGTTTGGATTATTATTGCCATCAAATATGTCATGCTAACCGACGCAATCCCAGAAGGATACATCGAACTGGATGAACCTATCTACGAGCCTTTGTCCATCTGGGTTACCATGACTCCGTTGCAAGCAAAGATTCTCGTGAAGGGCGAAAAGTGCGGCTGATGCCACTAAGAGCACAAGGCCCACGACGAGCGCGACGATGGAGAGCGCGGTGCTGAAATAGCTCGAGAAAGCGCCGTAAAAGAGCAGCAGCAACACGCAGGCGATGAAAGACGCCAAGAAAGAGAGACCCACCAAGCATATGAACTTGTTCCGGCTAGACTCGTCAGGCTCCGGGACGGCGAGGAGGCCGTCGAGGATAGAGTTCTCGTCGTCGGCCATCTGCTTTCCTCGAGCTCCTTCCTCCTTGGTTTGCTTCGCTCTTTTCCTTGTCGCTCGGATGTATTGACTCTTCGTGGTCTGTCGTTGCAGAGGCGCACTGAACTGCTAGGGTTACACAGGCAAAGGGGGTTGTTGATTGATTATTAATGCTAGGGATATACTACTTGCTGGAGACGTAAGTAGATACCGGCCGTACCCGTCTTTATCTTCTTATACTATCTATATTATTCCAATGGGAAAGCCTTCGATTCAGCCGACTGATTTTAGCGCTCGCCTCCGCCGCGCGCTACACCGTCGGATCGGCCGAGCACTGCGCCGTCTGATCAGCCGAGCGTAATACGTATACCGCGGCGCACAGAGCCGCGAGGTCTGGCTTGTCACATGAGTGGTCCCCTAGGCCTATGGGCAACACTAGCTGTTTGTTTTCACACGTTTCTTTACTGCCAACGCGCGCATGCACTAGGTAGTACAGTAGCTTTTTGTTTCTTTTGGAGAAAGCACTAGTTTTTCTTTTTTGAAGGATGGAGAAAGCACTAGCTAGTTAGCTTGACCATTCCAAAGAGTCCACTAGTACTTCAAAAAAAATGTTGCCATGTTGTTGCAATCCGGCGCCTCGGCAACTCAGTCGCGCGTTGCAACAAAGATTGGGCGCCGCTTCAAATCGGCCGCATGTCGCTACAAGGACCGGGCGTCGCTGCTGCAAAGCTGCCACATACGACCTAACAAGGATACATGGCACCGCAAGGGCCGGCCACAATCCGCAATGATTAGATGTAAATAACCATCCGGTGTTGCAAGCCATCCTCGGGGCATCGACAACTGTCGGTGTCCTTTCTCTCCCCAAGCTTGTTGCGCGACCTCTCCTCCTCCCAAAGCTTTGCAATTTTATCTCTGTTGCGGCTTCACACGTCTTCCACATTGCGAAGCGGCTTTGCAACATCATCCTTGTCGCAAAAGGGCTTTGCAACGTCATCCTTGTTGCAAAGGGGCTTCACAACATGGATCATGTTGCAATCGACAACATATTTTTTTCGAGCGCAACATGAATCATGTTGCAACTAGTGAGCACAACATGGCTCATGTTCCAAACGAACTAAAATAATTGTAACAACATGGCTCGTGTTGCAACCCCGAGCGCAACACGCCATGGTGCAAGGGCATCAACAATGTTGTAAGCAGTTGTTGGGAGGCATGTTGTCGTGTTGCAAAAGCGTTGTCGTACGTGTCATAGGAGCATTGATGTTGCGAGGCGTGTCATCATGCTATGAGAGCGTCTGCGTGTCGTGGGAGCATCGCTGGTGTTGCGACGCGCGTTGCCGCACTATGAGGCATGCTACAAGCAAGTATCGCGAGCCATGCCGTGTTGTGGGCATGGTCGGTACCACGAGTAGGTGTTGCGGTAGCATCACCGGTGTTGCGAGCCATGCCATGAGCGTTGACAATGATGCTGCATGACAGATGGTCGACGCTACAAATCTTGGCGCCAATGTTCTCTTTGTTGAGAAACTAGACTGTCGTGCTATTAAATCGCGGGAAGCAAGGTTACCTATGTTACCACAGTGCAAGTCTGGTTATCCTTGTGTTTTTCTTATGACTCACCCATGGCCATGCTACTATCCAAGGGAAGTTTGCCGCTGCGGCGAGCGGGGCGGTGGTTGGTGCTGCGGAGATGATGCTGCGAGATAGGTTGCCGCCACTCCTGCGAGGGGATGGTCGCGGACGTCTCGCTGCAAATGTGTTGCAAAGGGCGGCACTTCTACGCAGTTTGACGCCCCCGGCTCGATCGTGCACTAATCATACACGCAAATGCACACGATCAAGCCTAAGGACTCACGGGAAGATATCACAACACAACTCTAAAACATAAATAAAGTCATACAAGCTTTATATTACAAGCCAGGGGCCTCGAGGGCTCGAATACATAAGCTTGCGAACAAGCGTCAGCGGAAGCATCAGATATCTGAGTACAGATATGAAATAGAAACAGAAAGGCCTTTAGAAAGGCGGGGCAAAATAAAACACTACGATCGAAAGGCGAATGCCTCCTGCCTGGGACCCTCCGATCCTACTCCTGGTCGCCAGTCAACTCGTAGTAGTATCCATCCTCTGGGTAGTAGTAGTAGCGATCGTCGGGGCATCTGTCTCAGGGGGCTCCGTCCTCTGGTCACGTCAAACTGATATGGGGAGAAAAAGGAAAACAAAGCAACCGTGAGTACTCAGAAGTACTCAGCAAGCAAGGATCTACACTACATATGCAACATTTTCAAAGGGAGGCTGTATATGTGGACTGGGCTGCAGAAATGCCAGGATAGAGAGAAGGCCTAGTCCTATCGAAGACTAGCATCTTCATAGGTCTTGCAGCAGTAGAAGAGAGTAGAACAGTTCAATATAATGTAACAGTATCATTAAGTCTCAACCTCACCCAGAGATCCTTTCTCGACTCCCTGCGAGAAGCAATCCCAGAGCCATACAGTCATCAACCTCGTCCGGAGATCCCTTCTCGACTCCCTGCGAGAAGCAATCCCAGAGCCTCATATCCAAGTATCCAGTTCTAAAAATTGTATCAATCAGGATACAACTCCGAGTGTCCTTTACCGTAGGACCGGCTATCGATAGAAGTGTTCTTCCCTGCAGGGGTGCACCAACTTACCCAACACGCTCGATTAACTTCGGCCGGACACACTTTCCTGGGTCATGCCCGGCCTCGGCCAAACGACACATCGCAACCCTACCTACAGCTCAGCAGAGAGGTCCCCGCCGGTCTACATCCTAAGCGCAAGGGGGTCTTGGCCATCGCCCCTCGCCCTCCGGGTCGTTGTGAGCAGGGTGGATACCAGCGCCAACGGCACGATCCGACCCGGCCACAATGCTGAACTGGACGTCTGACAAAGCTTTCGGCTGATGCTACGATGCAGAACGCCCATACTATGCCCACGTGATGGTTAGTGCTATCAGACCAGAGGCCTGCTCGGATCAAATATCCAAATCGTTAGGACTAGGGGCTTGCGGTAACGAGCAGAGACTCACGAAAGATGTGATCCCGTCGCCCCGTCTCGAGGACTTGCTGCAAGGGTTAAGAATGCCCGGCCGCGCCTCGTATTCACCACTCGGGCACCACACTGGCAACCCGCCTTCACATCACACGCGGGTACCCCTCAGGGTCGACCCGCCTTTCCAAGTAACATTGTAAAGTCCAAGTATCCGTGTGTCCATAACATCAGGGAATCCGAGGTATCACCCTCATTGAATTCCCACTCGATGTATCCGTCAAGGTGAACTCGGAGGAATCACCCTCACTGGGTCCACACTTGAGGTGTTGTACGACAGCGTCGTTATCGGAAGCGGTGAAGGAGGAATCACCCTCGATGACCACGACCGAATAGCTACTCTACAGAGTTAACATCAGAAGTGCTACCAGAGGTTTCACCCTCGGCACTCGATAGTAACGCTGCAGTGCCGTTACAACTAAGGGGGGTGATGTGCGGTGTCGGGGCCTGGTCTTCAATCCCGTTGATCGGGTCTTCTGACGATCCAGCGCGGCAGTCGGGGTAAGTGGGGTCACTGATAGGTCTCTACCCAGCCTATACTATGCAGTTTAGGATATGTAGGTAATTATCAACAGCAGGTTACAATAAACAGGCTATGCATCAGAATAAGTAAAGCAGCAGCAGCAGCAATTCTAATGCAAGCATGAGAAATAGAATGGGCGATATCGGGATGATCAAAGGGGGGGCTTGCCTGGTTGCTCGGCGGCAAGGGCAAGGTCGTCAACGGTGGATTTGGTCTCCGGAGCTGCGTCGGCCTCGGGGACGACGTCGGTGTCGGGGGCTACCGAGAGAGAAGGGGAGGAAACAATATAAATACACAGCGATCAAGTGCAGCACAAAGCATAACATGGCAATACGCGGTGACGGAGGTGATCTAACGCAGTGTCGGGTGATACTGGCGAAGGTGGGATTCATCCGGGAAAGTATTTCCCAGTGTCCGGCATTTCGGACAGACGAAAAGAGGGGAACGGTTGCATGTTCGGATAGTTAGGGACGTGTGGCGGACGAACGGACCGCGTATTCGGATTCGTCTCATCGTTCTGAGCAATTTTCATGTACAAAGTTTTTCGATCGGAGTTACGGATTATTTAATATGATTTTCTAAAGTTTTTATTAATTTCTGGAATTTATTTAAATCAAACATTATCCGAAACAGTGTCTTGCTGACGTCAGCATGACGTCAGGACCAGTGGGTCCCACCTGTCATACTCACATTAGGCTAATTAGGGTTAACTAATTAATTTACTGTTTAATTAACACTAACTACTTAATTAGATTAACCTAATCAGGATTAATTAACTTAATTAATTATTCAATTAATTAATTATTTTTATTTATTTTAATTTTTAATTTTTCAAAAAAAACGTTTCGGGGTGGGGCCCTGGGGTCAGTGGCCGAGGGGCGGACATGTCCGCGGCGTGCACGTCTGGGCGTCGGACATGTCTGGTGTCCAGAGGGAGTGCACGCGCGGGCGCGCGGGCGGAGGGGGGGGGGCCGCGGGCGCGGGGCCAGGCCACGCAGCGGCGCGGCGTCGGGCAAGCGCGAGCGGGCGCTGGGCGCGGCGACCGCGGTCGTGCGGGAGCGGGGCGGCGCGAGCAAGGCGAGGCGCGCGGCGCAGGGACGGGCGCGGTCCGGTGCAGCGCATCGGGAGGGATGGCGGAGCAGCGGGCAGCGGACGACGTGCGGGCGCGCGCGAGGCCACGCGAGCGCGTGCTCGGGCGCGGGGTCGCACCAGCGAGCGCGGACGAGCGCGGTGGGGCGGCATCGAGGACGGGGACGAGGGGGAAAGGGGAGAGGGCGGCAGAGGCCGGGGCCTAACCGACGGCTGTAGAGGCACGGGGGCGGCGTGGCTCGAGGAGGCCGGTCGGGGATGAGGGTCGAGGGGGTGGCGCGGTCCTGCGACGGGGGGTGGTGGGCCGGCGACGTCGAGCGGCAGGGCTTCGGCGGGGCGCGCCGGGCGTCGAAGGGCGGCGCGGCTAGAGCTCCCGATCCCGATCCAGTTTGGATCGGGGGAGGGAGAGGTGGGGGGGGGAGTGGGGTATGTAGGGTTTGCGGGGGGGTGAGGGGATAAGGAGGAGTGGGGGGGGGGGGGGGGGGGTGGCCGGTTCGCCGGTCCGGCTGGAGTGCCAGCTGGGCTTGGCCCAGTCGGGGGGGGAGGGGCCTGTCTCTTTTCCTTTTTTTTTGTTTTCCTTTGTTTTTTCTTTTATTTCTTTTCTTATTTTCTGTTTGCTAATTGTTAGGGCACTAAATGCATTTTGTAAAAAGTGTGACATAGACGCATAACTACTCATTGCATCATACCCTATCACCAAAAACTAGCTTGGACAAAATATAATTTCATATTTATTTTTGATTAAATAAAAGGTAATTAAACATTGTCGTTAGTCACTGTTTGGGGATGTTTGAGTCACTTACCCAACTCCAATGATGTTGGTTTCAATTTTAAAATAGTCTCTGATTTATTTGCTATTTAATGAACAATTTAGTTTCTATGTTGGACAACTTTTATTCTCCACTTTTATTTAAATTTGGATTTTTACTTAGGAGTTGAAATGCAATATGATGTTAATGATGATCATGCACTGTTAATCATGCTGACTTGGCATTATCAAAATGGGATTACTGTGGCTAACCACTGGGGGTGTTACAAATCTCCTCTACTAACAAGAATTCTCGTCCCGAGAATTAAGAGGTAGAAGGAAAAAGTTCGGGGTATTCCGCACGAAGATTATCCTCGCGTTCCCAAGTGGCTTCATCTTCAGTATGATTTGACCACTGAACTTTGAGGAACTTGGTAACTTTCTGGCGGGTCCGACGTTCAGCTTGATCGAGAATGCGGATCGGATGCTCCTTATAAGATAGGTCATCTTGCAATTCGAGCACCTCGTGATCCACTGCTCGGTGCGGAGATTCCTTGAAGCATTGACGAAGCTGCGACACGTGGAAGACGTCGTGGATATGAGAGAATTGCGGCGGCAATTCCAATTTATATGCCACCTGACCACGTCTAGCAATTATGCGGAAAGGACCAATGTAGCGTGGAGCTAGCTTGCCCTTGATTCCAAAACGGTGAGTGCCTTTCATCGGGGTGACTCGCAGATAAGCTTGATCACCAGGTTGATAAGTCAAACCCCATCGTTTGCGATCATAGTTGCTCTTCTGGCGGTCCTGAGCCGCCTTGAGATTTTCCCGGACAATACGAACTTGTTCTTCGGCGTGTTGAATAATATCCGGACCCACGAGCGGTCGTTCCCCAGTTTCTGACCAATTCAGAGGGGTTCGACACTTACGTCCATCGAGTACTTCGAAGGGAGCCATTTTCAAGCTGGCTTGATAGCTGTTGTTATAAGAGAACTCAGCATACGGAAGAGATTCTTCCCACTTCTTGCCGAAAGAAATGACACAAGCTCGAAGCATGTCTTCAAGCACTTGATTAACTCGTTCAACTTGGCCTTGGGATTGGGGATGATAAGCTGAACTCCAGGTAATATGAGTTCCCATAGCTGTTTGGAAACTTTCCCAGAATTTGGAAGTGAAAAGACCGCCACGGTCCGAACTGATCTCCTTCGGAATACCGTGGAGTGATACAATTCTGGAGATATACAACTCTACTAACTGACTAGTAGTGATAGTCTCTTTGACAGGCAGAAAGTGTGCAACTTTAGAGAGTTGGTCGACGACGACAAGAATAGCATCGTGACCCTTCTGTGACCTGGGAAGTCCTATAACGAAATCCATCTGAACCTTATCCCATTTCCATAGAGGAATAGGAAGTGGTTGCAGAATTTCAGTTGGTTTCTGATGTTCTGCTTTAACGCGACGACACACATCACATTCAGCAACATATCGAGCAATATCCTGCTTCATTTTAGACCACCAGTACCTTTGACGGAGATCACGATACATCTTGGTGCTACCCGGATGAATAGACAGCGGGGTATCATGTGCCTCCTTCATGACTTTGTCAGTCATAAGCTCGAAGCGAGGTACGACAATGCGGTTTCTAAAATACAAGGTTCCATCTTCAGACAGCGAGAAATCCCTGTACTTTACTAGGTGAAGGTCTTTCTTCATCAGATCAACTTCAGCATCTTTAGCTTGCGCATTCTTAACAGCTTTCTCAAGATCTGGTTGTATCACAAGGTTATTAAAAGATCCCTGTGGAACAATACGCAAATTCAGCTTGCGCAGTTCTTCATAAAGACGAGGTTGAGCTCGCCTAACCATGAGGTTGTCGCAATAGGACTTGCGGCTTAAGGCATCAGCCATCACGTTAGCCTTGCCAGGGGTATAGAATATACCCAAATCATAGTCCGCAATGGCCTCCATCCATCTTTGCTGACGGAGGTTTAGAGATGGCTGAGTGAACAAGTACTTCAGACTTTTATGATCCGTGTAGATCTCGCAACGATTACCGAGAAGGTAATGTCGCCAAAACTGCAGTGCATAGATGACAGCAGCTAGTTCTAGATCATGTACCGGATAATTCTCTTCATGTGGGCACAACTGACGAGAGCCATAAGCAATCACTTTACGCTCTTGCATTAGGACACAGCCTAATCCTTCACGGGATGCGTCACAATAGATCACAAAGTCTTTGCGGGTATCTGGAGGAGATAGTACTGGGGTATTGTAACGGATTGACATCTGCCCCAGTGGATAAAGAATGTACTCTGGATGTATCCCTGCTCGAACAGCTGGTAGCTGCGTCGCAGGGTGTGGTGGAAACAAACGATCCATCTGAAACAGAGGAAACTCATGATTGTCAAAAGACAAGGAGAAGTATAACCGATCTCGGAGAGAAAGGTTAAACAAAACAATGGAAAGGAAAATGATTATCAGACTAATCAGATCAATATCAGGGAAATCGCACAGATATCCAACTCTTCGGGTGGACGAGAATTACGAGATCCTAAGTGTCGGCGTTAGTAAACTTTTAACCCGAGTAGAAGAGAGATCAGAGGCCCAGAGTAAAGGTCGAGGAGTAAAAGATACTAATACCACACAATTGGCGACGTGGGCCCGTAAGCCACACAGCCAAGTTAGTAAAATAGTTTCGGACCACTAGACTCAACTTCGGCCAAGGAGTTGGAAAGGGGGGTTCCTACAGTCAGTCGGCTCTGATACCAACTTGTGACGCCCCCGGCCCGATCATGCACTAATCATACACGCAAATGCACACGATCAAGCCTAAGGACTCACGGGAAGATATCACAACACAACTCTAAAACATAAATAAAGTCATACAAGCTTTATATTACAAGCCAGGGGCCTCGAGGGCTCGAATACATAAGCTTGCGAACAAGCGTCAGCGGAAGCATCAGATATCTGAGTACAGATATGAAATAGAAACAGAAAGGCCTTTAGAAAGGCGGGGCAAAATAAAACACTACGATCGAAAGGCGAAGGCCTCCTGCCTGGGACCCTCCGATCCTACTCCTGGTCGCCAGTCAACTCGTAGTAGTATCCATCCTCTGGGTAGTAGTAGTAGCGATCGTCGGGGCATCTGTCTCAGGGGGCTCCGTCCTCTGGTCACGTCAAACTGATATGGGGAGAAAAAGGAAAACAAAGCAACCGTGAGTACTCAGAAGTACTCAGCAAGCAAGGATCTACACTACATATGCAACATTTTCAAAGGGAGGTTGTATATGTGGACTGGGCTGCAGAAATGCCAGAATAGAGAGAAGGCCTAGTCCTATCGAAGACTAGCATCTTCAGAGGTCTTGCAGCAGTAGAAGAGAGTAGAACAGTTCAATATAATGTAACAGTATCATTAAGTCTCAACCTCACCCAGAGATCCTTTCTCGACTCCCTGCGAGAAGCAATCCCAGAGCCATACAGTCATCAACCTCGTCCGGAGATCCCTTCTCGACTCCCTGCGAGAAGCAATCCCAGAGCCTCATATCCAAGTATCCAGTTCTAAAAATTGTATCAATCAGGATACAACTCCGAGTGTCCTTTACCGTAGGACCGGCTATCGATAGAAGTGTTCTTCCCTGCAGGGGTGCACCAACTTACCCAACACGCTCGATTAACTTCGGCCGGACACACTTTCCTGGGTCATGCCCGGCCTCGGCCAAACGACACATCGCAACCCTACCTACAGCTCAGCAGAGAGGTCCCCGCTGGTCTACATCCTAAGCGCAAGGGGGTCTTGGCCATCGCCCCTCGCCCTCCGGGTCGTTGTGAGCAGGGTGGATACCAGCGCCAACGGCACGATCCGACCCGGCCACAATGCTGAACTGGACGTCTGACAAAGCTTTCGGCTGATGCTACGATGCAGAACGCCCATACTATGCCCACGTGATGGTTAGTGCTATCAGACCAGAGGCCTGCTCGGATCAAATATCCAAATCGTTAGGACTAGGGGCTTGCGGTAACGAGCAGAGACTCACGAAAGATGTGACCCCGTCGCCCCGTCTCGAGGACTTGCTGCAAGGGTTAAGAATGCCCGGCCGTGCCTCGTATTCACCACTCGGGCACCACACTGGCAACCCGCCTTCACATCACACGCGGGTACCCCTCAGGGTCGACCCGCCTTTCCAAGTAACATTGTAAAGTCCAAGTATCCGTGTGTCCATAACATCAGGGAATCCGAGGTATCACCCTCATTGAATTCCCACTCGATGTATCCGTCAAGGTGAACTCGGAGGAATCACCCTCACTGGGTCCACACTTGAGGTGTTGTACGACAGCGTCGTTATCGGAAGCGGTGAAGGAGGAATCACTCTCGATGACCACGACCGAATAGCTACTCTACAGAGTTAACATCAGAAGTGCTACCAGAGGTTTCACCCTCGGCACTCGATAGTAACGCTGCAGTGTCGTTACAACTAAGGGGGGTGATGTGCGGTGTCGGGGCCTGGTCTTCAATCCCGTTGATCGGGTCTTCTGACGATCCAGCGCGGCAGTCGGGGTAAGTGGGGTCACTGATAGGTCTCTACCCAGCCTATACTATGCAGTTTAGGATATGTAGGTAATTATCAACAGCAGGTTACAATAAACAGGCTATGCATCAGAATAGGTAAAGCAGCAGCAGCAGCAATTCTAATGCAAGCATGAGAAATAGAATGGGCGATATCGGGATGATCAAAGGGGGGGCTTGCCTGGTTGCTCGGCGGCAAGGGCAAGGTCGTCAACGGTGGATTTGGTCTCCGGAGCTGCGTCGGCCTCGGGGACGACGTCGGTGTCGGGGGCTACCGAGAGAGAAGGGGAGGAAACAATATAAATACACAGCGATCAAGTGCAGCACAAAGCATAACATGGCAATACGCGGTGACGGAGGTGATCTAACGCAGTGTCGGGTGATACTGGCGAAGGTGGGATTCATCCGGGAAAGTATTTCCCAGTGTCCGGCATTTCGGACAGACGAAAAGAGGGGAACGGTTGCATGTTCGGATAGTTAGGGACGTGTGGCGGACGAACGGACCGCGTATTCGGATTCGTCTCATCGTTCTGAGCAATTTTCATGTACAAAGTTTTTCGATCGGAGTTACGGATTATTTAATATGATTTTCTAAAGTTTTTATTAATTTCTAAAATTTATTTAAATCAAACATTATCCGAAACAGTGTCTTGCTGACGTCAGCATGACGTCAGGACCAGTGGGTCCCACCTGTCATACTCACATTAGGCTAATTAGGGTTAACTAATTAATTTACTGTTTAATTAACACTAACTAATTAATTAGATTAACCTAATCAGGATTAATTAACTTAATTAATTAACTAATTAATTATTCAATTAATTAATTATTTTTATTTATTTTTATTTATTATTTAAAAAAAAAAAACGTTTCGGGGTGGGGCCCTGGGGTCAGTGGCCCAGGGGCGGACATGTCCGCGGCGTGCACGTCTGGGCGCCGGACATGGCTGGTGTCCAGCGGGAGTGCACGCCGGGCGCGCGGGCGGAGGGGGAGGGGGGTGGGGGGGGGCCGCGGCGCGGGCCAGCCACGCACGTCGGCTTGCGTCTGGGCAACGCAACGGTCGCTTGTCTCGTGCTCTCTCCCTCGTTCTTGCTGAGCGGCGGCGCGAGCAGCGAGGCGCGCGCGGGACGGGCGCGGTCCGGTGCGGCGCATCGGGAGGATGGCGGAGCAGCGGGCAGCGGACGACGTGCGGCGCGCGCGAGGCCACGCGAGCGCGTGCTCGGGCGCGGGGTCGCACCAGCGAGCGCGGGTGGGGCGGCATCGAGGACGGGGCGGGGAAAGGGAGAGGGGCGGCAGAGGCCGGGCCTCACCGACGGCTGTAGAGGCACGGGGGCGGCGTGGCTCGAGAGGCCGGTCGGGGATGGGTCGAGGGGGTGTCGCGGTCCGGCGACGGGGTGGTGCCCGGCGACGTCGAGCGGCAGGGCGGTCGGCGGGGGCGCCCGGGGCTCGAAGGGCGGCGCGTAGACTCCCGATCCATCCAGTTTGTTCGGGGGGAGAGGTGGGGGGGGGGGAGTGGGGTAGGTTAGGGTTTGCGGGGGGGGTGGGGGTGGGGGGGGGTTTTTTTTTTTTGTGATTTTTGTTTTTTTTTTTTATTTTTTTTTTTTTTTTTTTTTTTTTTTTTTTTTTTTTTTTTTTGACTTTCTCAGTGGGGGGGTGGGCCGGTTCGGCCGGTCCGGCTGGAGTGGCCAGCTGGGCTTGGCCAGTCGGGGGGGGGGGGGCCTGCTCTTTTTCTTTTTTTTTGTTTTCCTTTGTTTTTCTTTTTATTTCTTTTCTTATTTTCTGTTTGCTAATTGTTAGGGCACTAAATGCATTTTGTAAAAAGTGTGACCTAGACCATAAATACCAGTGCATCATACCCTATCACCAAAAACTAGCTTGGACAAAATATAATTTCATATTTATTTTTGATTAAATAAAAGGTAATTAAACATTGTCGTTAGTCACTGTTTGGGGATGTTTGAGTCACTTACCCAACTCCAATGATGTTGGTTTCAATTTTAAAATAGTCTCTGATTTATTTGCTATTTAATGAACAATTTAGTTTCTATGTTGGACAACTTTTATTCTCCACTTTTATTTAAATTTGGATTTTTACTTAGGAGTTGAAATGCAATATGATGTTAATGATGATCATGCACTGTTAATCATGCTGACTTGGCATTATCAAAATGGGATTACTGTGGCTAACCACTGGGGGTGTTACAAATCTCCTCCACTGGGGGCTAACCACTGTAATGGAGCGTCGCCGGGGCTGCAATGGACCGCCGCCGGAGCTGCAATGAAGCTTTGTCGGAGACGTCGTCGGTGCTGTGTTGAAGTTTTCTTGCGGCGCTTGGTGTTGCCATGGAGGAGCACGCCGGTGCTCCAGGCGCCGCCCGGGGCTGCAATGGAGCGGCGTCGGCTGCCGGAACCTCGTCGGTGTTACAATGGAGCATCGCTGATGCGGCAATGGAGGATCGTCGGGGCCGCCGGAGCATCGTCAGTGCGGCAATGGAGGATTGTCGGGGCCGCCGGAGCATCGCCAGTGTTGCAACGAAGCATCACCGGTGTTGCGCTGGAGCATTGCCAGCCCGTCGAAGCATCGCCGGTGCGGCAATGGAGGATTGTCGGGGCCGCCGGAGCATCACCGGTGTTGTGTCGGAGCATTTCCGGCCCATCAAAGCGTCGTCGGTGCGACAATGGAGGACCGTTGGGGCCGCCGGAGCATCGTCGGTGTTGCAACGAAGCATCACCAGTGTTGTGTTGGAGCATTGCTGGCCCGTCGAAGCGTCACCGGTGCGGCAATGGAGGATCGTCGGGGCCGCCGGAGCATCGCCGGCCCATCGAAGCGTCACCGGTGCGGCAATGGAGGATCGTTGGGGTCGCCGGAGCATCGCCGGTGTTGCAATGAAGCATGACCGGTGTTGTGTCGGAGCATTGCCGGCCTGTCAAAGTGTCGCTGGTGCGGCAATGGAGGACCGTCGGGGCCCCCGGAGCATCGCTGGTGTTGCAATGAAGCATCACCGGTGTTGTGTTGGAGCATTGCCGACCCGTCAATGCGTCACCGGTGCGGCAATGGAGGATCGTCGGGGCCGTCGGAGCATCGCCGGCCCGTTGAAGCGTCACCGGTGCGGCAATGGAGGATCGTCGGGGTCGCCGGAGCATCGCCGATGTTGCAATGAAGCATGACCGGTGTTGTATCGGAGCATTGCCTGCCCGTCAAAGCGTCGCCGGTACGGCAATGGAGGACCGTCGGGGCTGCCGAAGCATCGCCGATGTTGCAACGAAGCATCACCGGTGTTGTGTTGGAGCATTGCCGGCCCGTTGAAGCGTCACCGGTGCGGCAATGGAGGATCGTCGGGGCCGCCAGAGCATCGCCGGCCCGTCGAAGCGTCACCGGTGCGGCAATGGAGGATCGTCAGGGTCGCCGGAGCATTGCCGGTGTTGCAATGAAGCATGAACGGTGTTGTGTCGGAGCATTGACGGCCCGTCAAAGAAGCACGCCGGTGCGGCAATGGAGGACCGGCGGGGCCCGGGAGCATCACGGTGTTGCAACGAAGCATCATCGGTGTTGTGTTGGAGCATTGCCGGGCCGTCGAAGCGTCATCGGTGCGGCAATGTAGGATTGTCGGGGCCGCCGGAGCATCGCCGGCCCGTCGAAGCGTCACCGGTGCGGCAATGGAGGATCGTCAGGGTCGCCGGAGCATGCCGGTGTTGCAATGAAGCATGACCGGCGTTGTGTCGAAGCATTGCCGGCCCGTCAAAGCGTCGCCGGTGCGGCAATCGAGGACCGTCGGGGCCGCCGGAGCATCGCCGATGTTGCAACGAAGCATCACCGGTGTTGTGTTGGAGCATTGCCGGGCCGTCGAAGCGTCACTGATGCGGCAATGGAGGATCGTTGGGGCCGCCGGAGCATCGCCGGTGCGGCAATGGAGCATCGTCGGGGCAGCCGGAGCATCGCTGGTGTTGCAATGAAGCATGACCGGTGTTGTGTCAGAGCATTGCTGGCCCGTCAAAGCGTTGCCGGTGTAGCAATGGAGGACCGTCGGGGCCGCCGGAGCATCGCCGGTGTTGCAACGAAGCATCACCGATGTTGTGCTGGAGCATTGCCGGCCCGTCGAAGCATCGCCGGTGCCGCAATGGAGGATCGTCGGGGCCGCCGGAGCATCGCCAGTGTTGTGTTGAAGCATTGCGGGCCCGTCGAAACGTCGCTGGTGCTGCAATGGAGCATCGTCGGGGCCGCCGGAGCATCGCCGGTGCGGCAATGGAGCATCGTCGGGGCAGCCGGAGCGTCGCCGGAGTTGCAAACAATGCATCACCGGTGTTTTGTTGGAGCATTGCCGGCCCACCAGAGGATTATTGGTGCTTCAAGGGGTGGTCCCAGCAGGTCGTTGCTGCAAGCCGGCGCTGTAGCCATGGCCGTGCATGGTGAGCTCGTCGTCGTTTTTGTGTGTGATGACCAGTGACCGGCTGCTGCAACCTGAGCGCTACGGCTTGTACATGTCGGCCAACTGGCAACTGCAGCTCATCGCGCGGGAGCGAGGATGCACCAGTCGGTGTTAGAGAGATATAGGCTTTGTTGGGATGGAAGCCCGAATTAACACAGATCAACGGCTGGCAAGGCGGTTTAAAAAACTCTACCATCAGCCGGTTTACGCGTAGCAGTGGCCCCAATTCCAATTCTTCTAATTCTAACTAGGGGTTAGGAAGCAGGAAACCGACCGGGTCAGGAATCGCGGTTCTCCTACCTCTGCCCAGGACCTGGTTGCCGATGGCATTGTTCGGCGGCCACGCTGTTTAATGGTAGAGCTTTTCCATGTAAAAAAAAGTCAATATGACATCATCCCCTCTAAACCGTCGTCCATCAAAACGGACACGCAAAACGTTTGCGGACACGTTTGGACGTATTCATGGACAACGCTAGCTGAGCCGGCCATCCAAAGCGGACTTGTTTTTTTCATCAATGTAGGATTATTTGTACATAGCTGAAGTCATCGACTTTATTCTACTACTAGAAGGGTTGGGCCCGCTTTGTTGTGCCGTTGATGTTATTGGGTTTATTAAAAAAGTTACTATGTTTCAAAATATAAGGTGTATGAAAAGTCGAACATTTTAAGTTTAATCGAATTTGAAGAGAAATATATCAAAATCCATAATATCAAATCAGTATGATTAGATTCATCATGAAATCAATTTCCATAAATTTTTATTTAATATTATGGATGTCGATATTTTTTGCTCTGAATTTGGTTAAAGTTATAGAATTTGACTTTCCAAAAAACTAATACCACTTATATTTTGGAATTGATGGAATATTTAGTTGGCGAGTGGGGATGGAGTCTGATTTATTTATATTTATAATGCAGAGCTTCAAATTTAGGGAACAAAGTGAATTAAAAGAATTGAATGGAAGAACTCTTTGAGAAATTATTGACCCAGTCAAAAATTTCGTGACCTAATTCTAAATTGAAGACCTCAATTAACTATGAGGCCTTAAAATTAGAAAGTGTGGTGTGTAGTATAAAAGAATTGAATGGGAGAGCTTTGAGAAATTGTTAACCCAGTCAAAATTGAGTGACCTAATTCCAATTGGAGACCTCAATTGAATATGAGCTCTTTAAAACTAGGGAGCATAATGTTATAGAGTATTCGATCGGTCGTGGGCACATCTATGTCCCGTGTCTTGCTCTTCATCGGGGGTGGTCATGTCCGTCTCCTATGTTTTACTCCTCGCCGGAGTCCTCCCTCTGGCCGCGGATGCTGCCAGTGGTGGTGAGGTCGACGTCTACGTGAATGGTCCGGCCTCATGGTCATTGGCGGCCCGGTTCGACGACGTGGAGCTGCCGGCATTGGCAGTGTTCTATTCCTGATCGCATGCACCGCCTTCGCTTGTGCCTCCGCCGCGATCTGCTCGAATAAGAGGTCGTGCTCTGTCTGCCAATGCTCACGGCATATGGTGCGGGGGCTGCGCATCAACTCGTAGAGTGCCCACTGCTCATTGACGAAGCCTGGAGCCTCCACGACCAAGGTAGCAACGGCCTCCGCAAGTTGGTGCTGCTTGAGGAGTTAAAAACTGTATTGCTCTTCCTCCTGCACCATCAAGGACACGGAGACCGGCGACATCACATGCTCCTGGCGAGCCTCCTCCGCCATGACCGCGTCGAAGTACGCCTACACCATGGTGAAGCCCACGATCGGTGCGGGTGTGGGTGTGGGCACAGGCTTGTTGTCGGACGCCTCCTTCATCACCTGATCATCGTCCTCCAAGCTCTCCTTCACTGAGCTCAAAGGCAAACCCGCCTCTACGCGTTCCGCGCACCGGACCTGCCAGTTGTGGGCAATGCTCGTGATCTTGTGTTGGCGCTGCAATGAGATGCGCTTCCACCATGATCTGCCACTCACGGTCATTATGTTGACAGTTATTATGGAAGAAAGGCGAATAGAAGTGGAGGTGCGTTGGTGGTCGTGAAAGTGGGAGTAAGGAAAGTGGAGTTGGTGCGGTTTTTGTCGTGCACGTCCGTGCTTATATATCGACTGACCAGGCCAAGCGTTGGTTTAAAAGTGGGCGCCAAGAGTGTGTTTCGCGCCTGTTCAATGCAATACAGGCAAACAAATGGGCAGCTGGCTTCAATGCAGCAGGAATCCATCCCAACCCATCCGGTCGTGTCGCTCTGAGCCGGCATTAACGTGGCCTAGAGAGTGAGCGCACGCGGTGCAACTGCAGGACAGTGCAGGCGCCGGTGTGAATGTTGTGTTGTCCGGCGGACATGCGTCTGGTCATGTCCGCCCTGGACCGGCATGAATGCGACACGGAGAGCGCAACAGAGGTTGAAATATGAAGAGAGGGATGGCTTTGTGTGGATCCGGGGTGTCAGACGCCAACGTGGCGGAGGTCTAGACGCACACAAACCTTCTCCAGGTTTGTCTTTTGCTTGCGGAAATTTGGATACGCGAACCTGTCTCTGGACGTTTGATGGACGACGTTTGAGGGAATAAAGTGTCCGGAATGCATGTTCTTCCGAACGTGTGTGGGTGATTTAACGCACGACGTTATAGATGCCCTAAGCTCCCTGGGAATAGGAAGTTGTGAGCGCTATGAGGTCTGGCCTTGTTGCGGGCTCCATGCCTCACGGACAAGACAATGTTTTTGCGTGTTGTGACATGTGTATCAGGCTTACGTGTGTGTTTATTCGGGGTTGTTGCAGCCTACGTCTAGGAGGGGGAGGTTCTGATTTTACTACCATACAACTACACCTTCTATCCTCACCGTTCATTTTTGCATCAAAGTTCATGCGGGGAAACTTCTTTTTTTTGTTTCTCCCAAATAAAAGAACATTTGAATTCCAAACTTTGCAGCTCAACATCACACAAGTACTATCATGTGTACAAATGCTTTCGGATTTTTTTCGCAACAAAAATATTTTCAAGTGAAGCAACTTATCCAAAATTTGTAATTTGTAATTTTTATGTTTCATCAAAAGAATCGAAAACATTTTACGCACAGAGTGGCACTTGTGCATAGTTGACCTGCAAAGTTTCAAGGTCAAATGTTCTCTTTCTTGGAAGAAACAAAAAGAGAAATTTCTACATAAAGATACCATGGATCTTGATGCAAACATGAGCGCCTAGATAGAAGGTGTGGCTACATGGGAGTATGAAAAATCCACACATCTAGGAGCATAGGTCTACAAGAACGGTGTTGTAGTTGCCTCTGCCATTTGCGCCTCCTCCATCCCACTGGTTCCATCCTCCTCCGCCCTGAAAAAACGGGAATGCCACCATTGTCGTCTACGCCTCCTCCATCCTACCGGCTACCTCCTCCTCCACCCTGCTAGCATTGGGAAGAGCACATGCCATCTGCAGGAATGTCACGGCCATCGTCCATGGCTCCTCCATCCTGTTGGTTATCTTCTCCTCTGACGAGCATACCCCTCCTCTTACGTGTAAAGCCGCTCCTTAGAATCTACACGCCCATGGGTCTTCTCTTTTGCACCGACTGCTTGGATGGAGGAGCCCTTGTCAAAAACTTTGGTATCTACTCTCCTTACACTATTGTTGTCATGTACCTCCATCCTCCTAGGATCTCAATAGGAGAAACATGGCCTCTGTCGCCCCATCGTCAAGGTCATACTACTAGTTTCCTCCGACGGACAATAGGAGTAGCTCCGTAAAGACAAAGGACGAGCCAAGATGAGATATTGCCGATTTGTAGCACAAGATATTTTTGTTTTCTTTTGCCTCATGTACTATTTTTGGTTGTCTGAACATCACTGGTGTCAAGAAGAAAGGTATTGTGGTTTGTGCAAATAATTTTCTTGCTATGAAATAGTTTCCCTAGATAAATTTGCACCTATGGGTTCAATTCCCCTTACCATTCATGATGTTGGTGATTTGTTCCTTGTCCTAGAAAGATGTACAGCTAGCCGTAAAGCACAAGAAAAAAATCACAAGGATTTTCAGCTAGGAAAAGCACAAGAAATGGCGACATTTAGAGATGTGAGCAATTCTATGTATTTTTTTTTGTATGGAGCTATCAAAGAAATTATCACTTTTCTTTAATACCAAGAACTTCCTCTAATGTGCACTTGGACCATGAATTTCGGGATACAAAGGAATATCATAGGTGGTTTTGTTTTCCCAAGATTCTTTTTGCACATTTGTCTATTTAACTCACAAGATATCCTAATTGTGATTTCATTTCTCTGCTTTATGTCATTCTGGTTGTGGTGAGGAGCTTTCATCCCATAATATGTCAGATTTGAGGATCTAAAATAGCTTGGTGAGATTTCTTCCCATATTATGTCAGATTGCATGATCTAATACAACTTGTTGTGCTTTCTTCCCATATCCTATATCTTGGCACGATTATGTTCTTCACAGTAGTAACAACTAAAGAGAAATCTTCATGTCTTGCTACATTTTAATTTCAGGTACAACTACAGTAGATGATATATTAGATTCTTACAAGTTTGGTTTTCTCAGATTTTTGACCTTTAATAATGGATGCTGCCATAAGTTGACTTTTCAAGTAGACAAAAGATTTGAAATTGTTCGCAACGCTTCCACAATCACATTGTCAGAGGAAAATTTCCATCTTTAAAAAAGTTCTTCAATTCCAAATGTTATTGTCCTACCTATGTCTTTTTAAACTCTTCTTCTAATTTTGCTACAAACATATTAAATTATGTATTGTTCCTGTGTAGGATAATTATGTCTAGAGGGGGGTGATGAATAGACTACTTAGCACAAAAAGGACTGTTTTCCCAAGTCCTAATTTTCTTGGCGGATTTATGCTTTTCTAAAGTAGTACTAATGAGCACCCTACACATGCAATTCTCGAGTACAGTCAGTGGAAAGTAAAGACATGCAAGTGCAAAGTAAAGGAGGTAGAGTTCACAGAATCACAAATACAATTGGCTCGGTAAAGATTTTTCCCGCTGTTCGGATAGTTGGCGTGATTATATCTTACATCCAAGTTGATGGAGACTTCGGTCCATGAAGGATCTAAAATCGCAAGGATCCCGGTTGGAAAATTCCATGAAGGAATAAGACGCACGAAGGACTCACTCATGAAGGAGCAACCACACATATTCCACCATGGAATACGCCCACAAAGGACTCACCCACGAAGGAGCAACCACACATATAACACCATGGAATACACCCACGAAGGACTAGCCTCGCTAAGGTAGATCTTCATGAAGTAGGTGATCTCCAATCCCTTACAAACTTCTTGGGTTATTCACAAACTGTCAAGACTTACAAGCATCCCCTAGCCGATCTAGGAGGCGCACACCCTCCAAAAGTAACAAGATAGAGATTGCTTGATAATGAACTCCTTACTCTTGTGCTCCAAAATATAATCTCCTAAGCACTCAAACTCACTCAAGATTTGGCTTTGCATTTGGAGAAGTAGGAGCGGAAAGTAAGAGGGGACTAGATCACAAAGGATTTGATTGGATGGTTGGAGTGGAAAGCCCTTTGAAATTAGCACAAGGAGGATGAGTTCTGCCTCAGAAACTATGATGGGAGTGGAGTTTGCTTCAAAAGATACGGGTGGGATAGGTGGGGATATATATAGGCTAGACCATTAATATGACCATTACCAACTATATTGCACATCTCGGAGGCTTCGACTGATTTTCTCGGTGGCTCCAATGTGAACAAAGGTAGCAACTTTTAGAAGCATTGGTCAGTTCGATTGAAACCAATCGGTGGATCCGAGATGAACACTTCGTAGTGGCACACTCGCTATTATCACTTCAGAAGTTCCGACTGGTGTTGCTCGGAATTTTCAACATGGTCACAAAAGGTTTACCAAGTGATTCGGTGGTTTCAACTGGAATAGCTGGAGTCTCTGACGGGACTAGCGTTTGTACAATGCCTATATCTGGAATGACTCGATGGGTCCGACTGCAAAAGCTTCAGCAGCTCCGAGGTGAATGAAACTAGGTAGTTATAGTTGAATCTTTGAAGGAATTTGAGGAGTTTTGGAGATAGATCTTTAAGCACGTGGAGCGAGAGGCTCATTATCACATCCTTGTCCCCTTTTGATAGTACCGGCATGCCTATGAACCTCGCTCCAGTGCATGTGTTTTTCTTGGCTACTCGTCGCCTCATCGAGGCCATCGTTGCATGGACCTCTCTACCCACCACATCATTATCTCTTGTCACATTTTTTTATGAGTGTAGGTTTCCTTCGTTGACAGCAACCCTACTCTCACCAATGACTCACTTGATTCCTATTTGACCCGACTATACTACAACCCGTCTTACATCAACCTCATCCAACCCAGTCCAACATGCATGTGCCTGTAGCCACAAGTGTTACACCAGCCTCCTCTAAACAAGCAACAACTGATCCATGCTCTTCCCCACATGTGCACACGCCTACTGCACCCTCCACTGTGCACTCCATGCCCGACTCCTCCGATTTATCATCTCCACTAGTCAACTCACCCACACTGTTGATACGTCCATTTTGCATCATGTTTTCCTACTGTTATTTATAGTGTTTTTAATCAATATAACACTTTATGGAGCAATTCTAATGCCTTTTCTCTCTTAATATGCAAGATTTACATGAAGAGGGAGATTGCCGGTAGCTGGAATTCTGGACCTGAAAAATCTATGTTAGAGATACCTATTCGGCACATCTCCAAATGAGCTAAAATTTCACGGAGATTTATTTTGTAATAAATAAAAAATATTGGAGAAAAGAAGTACCATAGGGGGCCACCCAGGTGCCCACAAGGCACCAGGGCGCGCCCACCCCCCCCCCCCCCCCCGAGGGTGCGCCCTGGTGGCTTGTGGAGCCCCTGGCCAGCCTCCGGTGCCCATCTTCTGGTATATAAGCCCATTTGCCCTAGAAAAAATGAGGAGAGGACTTTCGGGATGGAGCGTCGCCGTCTCGAGGCGGAACTTGGGAGGATCACTTTTGCTCTCCGGCGGAGCAATTCCGCCGGGGATTGATACGTCTCCAACGTATCTATAATTTTTTATTGTTCCATGCTATTATATTACCCATCTTGGATGTTTTATATGCATTATTATGCTATTTTATATCATTTTTTGGGACTAGTCTATTAACCTAGTGCCCAGTGCCAGTTGCTGTTTTTTCCTTGTTTTTGCCTTTTACAGAAAATCAATACCAAAGGGAGTCCAAACGGAACGAAACTTTTTGATGATTTTTCTTGGACCAGAAGACACCTAGGAAGCTTCGGGAGGAGGCCAGAGGGGCCACGAGAGAGCCACAAGCTCGGGAGGTGCGCCCTAGGGGGGGGGGGCGCTCCCCAAGCTTGTGGGCCCCTCAAGGCTTCCCTAACCCTAATCTCAGTTCCATAAATACCCAAATATTCCCCGTATACCAGAGGGCACACCAAAAATACTTTTCCGCCGCCGCAAGCTTTTGTTCTCGTGAGATCCCATCTTGGGGCCTTTTCCGGCACTCCACCGGAGGGGGATTCGATCACGGAGGGCCTCTACACCAATCTTGTTGCCCTTCCGATGATGTGTGAGTAGTTTACCATAGACCTACGGGTCCATAACTACTAGCTAGATGGCTTCTTCTCTCTCTTTTATCTTCAATACAATGTTCTCCTCGATGTTCTTGGAGTTCTATTCGATGCAATCTTCTTTTGCAGTGCGTTTGTTGAGATCCGATGAATTGTGGATTTATGATCATATTATCTATGAATATTATTTGAGTCTTCTCTGAACTCTTTTATGCATGATTAAGATAGCTTTGTATTTCTCTCCGATCTATTGATTTGTTTTGGCTAACTAGATTGATCTATCTTGCAATGGGAGAGGTGCTTTATTTTGGGTTCAATCTTGCGGTGTCCTCACCCAGTGACAGAAGGGGTAGCGAGGAACGTATTTGTATTGTTGCCATTAAGGATAAAAAGATGGGGTTTATACCATATTGATTGGATCTATCTCTCTACATCATGTCATCTTGCTTAAGGCGTTACTCCGTTCTTGTTAACTAAATACACTAGATGCATGCTGGATAGCGGTCGATGTGTGGAGTAATAGTAGTAGATGCAGGCAGGAGTCGGTCTACTTGTCACGGATGTGATGCCTATATTCATGATCATTGCCTTAGATATTGTCATAACTTTGCGTTTTTCTATCAATTGCTCAACAGTAATTTGTTTACCCACTGTATGTGTTCTTTCAAGAGAGAAGCCTCTAGTGAAAACTATGGCCCCCAGGTCTATTTTTATCATATTATTTTCAGATCTATAAAACCAAAAACCCAAAAATACCTTGCTGCAATTTATTTAATTTTATTAACTTTTGCACTTTTATTTATCTTTTATACCTATCTCTATCAGATCTCATCCTTGCAAGTAACCGTGAAGGGATTGACAACCCCTTTTTCGCGTTTTGTGCAAGTATTTGTTTGTTTGTGTAGGTGCATCTATTGGGTACTTGTGTGTTCCTCCTACGGGATTGATACCTTGGTTCTCGAACTGAGGGAAATACTTATCTCTACTTTGTTGCATCACCCTTTCCTCTTCAAGGAAAAAATCAACGCAAGCTCAAGAAATAGCAGGAATAATTTCTGGCGCCGTTGCCGGGGAGGATCTACATCAAGCCTACCAAGTACCTGTCATAAACTCTCATCTCTTGCACTTACATTATTTGCCATTTGCCTCTCGTTTTCCTCTCCCCCACTTCTAAAACGTTTTCAGAAAAACACAAAAAATTGCCTTTTATTCGCCTTCTTTCCATTCGTCTTTTCATTTGCTTTTTTTTCTTGTGTGCTAGATTGCTTTGCTTTGCTATCATGGCTAGTCCTTCTATCGTAGTTGGTACCCCGGAAAGTGAGGTTCTTAATTTTAAACAAAGGGGGGTGGGAGAAAATTTAAAAGATGCTTGGTATAGAATTTGCGATGCTCGGAATAGATCTACCCGTAAGCAATCCACTACAGTTCTTCTTTGAAATTTTTATGTGGGTGTTACTACTTGGTATAGATATGTGCTAGACACTATTACTGGGGGTAATTTCTTGGGTGGTCACCCTATGGATGCTTTTAATGCTATGGGAAATTTGGTAGGATCACCACCAATCATGATTAATGAAACAGCTTTGACTTTGGAACATGTGATGCAAAGGCTTGATATTATTGAGAATAAAATTTCTACCATAGAGCATATTGAAAATTTGGATAAAAAGATTCATAACCATATTACTCAAATTGTATCAAAGGTAGGAATCACTTTAAAACCCCTAAGGGAGAAGGAACCTATAATTGATGAGAGGGTAGAACAAGGTTCCGCTAGAATCGATAAGTTAGAGGATATTATTACCAATATGGGTTCCACTTTTGCCGCTGTTAAAACTACTCCAAAATTTCCTCCTAATAAAACGACTAAGTTTATTTATGTTCCTAAAAATAAGGGTGGATCATCTAGTAAAGGAAACGAGGATCTTAAGATGATAAGTATTTGCCCTAGCTTTATTAATATTATTAAGGAACCAATTCCTACGAATGAATTTCTTGATTTCCTACCTAGGAGTGTGATCATCAATAAACCTAATGGAATCCCTAGGAAGTATGGATGTGCAATTGAGGAATTGAATACCAAAGATGACAATACCTAAATCTATGCGATATGCCTAGCTAGGGGCGTAAAACAATAACGCTTGTTGGGAGGCAACCCAATTTTATTTTGTGTTTTTTGTTTTTGCTTATGTTCTTGAATAAATATACAATATTACTTCTGTAATAATTGTGTTTTAGCATTTTAATTAGTGGTTGAGCCAAGTAAGACCTTTGGGATACTTTGGTAGATCATTGATTTGATTTTGCTGAAAAACAGAAACTTTTGTGTCCAGTAGCAGAATTGTTAAAATTCACTCGAATGAGGAAAAAATCTGAATTTTTAAAAAAATATTGATATGTGAATTTTCTCTGTTGTCCTAGATTTTCAGAATTTTTGGAGTTACATAAGTATTACTATAATTTGGGTCTTTACAGACTGTTCTATTTTTGACAGATTCTGTTTTTGATGTGTTGTTTGCTTATTTTGATGAATCTGTGGGTAGTATCGGGGGGTATGAGCCATGGAGAAGTTAGAATATAGTAGATATAACACCAATATAAAATTGGAATGAGTTCACAACTGTACCTAAAAGTGAAGATTTGTTTTATCATACTAACGGATCTCACGAGTTTTTTGTTGAATTTTGTGTTGTGAAGTTTCCAAGTTTGAGTGAAGTTTTGATAGACTACGGAATAAGGAGTGGCAAGAGCCTAAGCTTGGGGATGACCAAGGCACCCAAAGGTAATATTCAAGGACAACCAAGCATTTAAGCTTGGGGATGCCCCGGATGGCATCCCCTCTTTTGTCTTCAATCCATCGGTAAAATTACTTGAGGCTATATTTTTATTCACCACATGATATGTGTTTTGCTTGGAGAGTCTTGTATTATATGAGTATTTGATTTTTAGTTTTCCACAATCATCCTTTCTGTACACACCTTTTGAGAGGGACACACATTAATCATGAATTTATTAGAATACTCTATGTGCTTCACTTATATCTTTTGAGCTAGGTAGTTGATGTAGTGCTTCACTTATATCTTTTTAGAGCACGGCGGTGGTTTTATTTTGAAGAAATTGATGAACTCTCATGCTTCACTTATATTATTTTGAGAGTCTTATAAATAGTATGGCAATTTTCTTAGGTTATGAATTTAGTCCTAATATGATGGGTATTCAAGAGGGATATAATAAAAACTTTCATGAAGATCATTGAATATATGAGAAGTTTGATTCCTTGCATTTGTTTTGAGATATGAAGATGGTAATATTAGAGTCATGCTAGTGAGTAATTGTGGATTATTAAGAATACTTGTGTTAAGGTTTCTGATCCCCGAAGCATGCACGTATGGTCTCTCGTTATGCGATGAAGTTGGAGCATGATTTATTTTTTATTGTCTTCCTTATGAGTGGCGGTTGGGGATGAGCGATGGTATTTTCCTACCAATCTATCCCCCTAGGAGCATGCGTATTAGTACTTTGTTTCGATAGCTAATAAAACTTTTGCAACAAGTATGTGAGTTCTTTATGACTAATGTTGAGTCCATGGATTATACGCACGTTCACCCTTCCATCATTGCTAGCCTCTTCGGTACCGTGCATTGCCCTTTCTCACCTTGAGAGTTGGTGCAAACTTCGCCTGTGCATCCAAACCCCGTGATATGATATGCTCTTTCACACATAAGCCACCTTATATCTTCCTCAAAACAGCCACCATACCTACCTATTATGGCCTTTCCATAGCCATTTCGAGATATATTGCCATGCAACTTCCACCATTCCGTTTTATTATGACACATACCATCATTGTCATATTGCTTTGCATGATCATATAGTTGACATAGTATTTGTGGCTTGACCACTGTTCATATTTTTTTATACATGTCACGCTAGATCATTGCACATCCCGGTACACCGCCGGAGGCATTCATATAGAGTCATATTTTTGTTCTAGTATCGAGTTCTAATTCTTGAGTTGTATGTAAATGAAAGTGTGATGATCATCATTATTAGAGCATTGTCCCATGTGAGGAAAGGATGATGGAGACTATGATTCCCCCACAAGTCGGGATGAGACTCTAGACGAAAAAAAGAGAGGCCAAAGAGCCCAAAAGAAAAAAAATGAATGAGAGAAAAAGAGAGAAGGGACAATGTTACTATCATTTTTCCACACTTGTGCTCCAAAGTAGCACCATGTTCTTCATATAGAGAGTCTCTTATTTTGTCACTTTCATATATTACTAGTGGGAATTTTTCATTATAGAACTTGGCTTGTATATTCCAATGATGGGGGGCTTCCTCAAATTGCCATAGGTCTTCATGAGCAAGCGAGTTGGATGCACACCCACTTAGTTTTCTTTTGATCTTTCATACACTTATAGCTCTAGTGCATTCGTTGCATGAAAATCCCTACTCCTTGCATTGACATCAATTGATGGGCATCTCCATAGCCTATTGATTAGCCTCGTCAATGTGAGACTTTCTCCTTTTTTGTCTTCTCCACACAACCTCCACCATCATATTCTATTCCACCTATAGTGCTATATCCATGGCTCACGCTCATGTATTGCGTGAGAGTTGAAAAAGTTTGAGAACATTAAAAGTATGAACCAATTGCTTGGCTTGTCATCGGGGTTGTGCATGATAAATACTTTGTGTGATGAAGATAGAGCATGACAAGATTATATGATTTTGTAGGGATAACTTTCTTTAGCCATGATATTTTGAGAAGACATGATTGCTTTATTAGTATGCTTGAAGTATTATTGTTTTATCTCAATATTAAATTTTTGTTTTAAATCTTATAGATCTTAATATTCATACAACAATAAAGAAAGATTACATGATAAACATGTTAGGTAGCATTCCACATCAAAAATTATGTTTTTATCATTTACCTACTCGAGGACGAGCAGGAATTAAGCTTGGGGATGCTTGATACGTCTCCAACGTATCTATAATTTTTGATTGTTCCATGCTATTACATTATCCATCTTGAAAGTTTTATATGCATTATTATGCTATCTTATATCATTTTTTGGGACTAACCTATTAACCTAATGCCGAGTGCCAGTTGCTGTTTCCCCCTTGTTTTTGTCTTTTACAGAAAATCAATACCAAACGGAACACAATTTTTTGACGATTTTTCTTGGACCAGAAGACACCTAGGAAGCTTTGGGAGGAGGCCAGAGGGGCAACGAGAGAGCCACAAGCTCGAGAGGCGCGCCCTAGGGGGGGCGCCCCCAAGCTCGTGGACCCCTCGAGGCTCCCCTAACCCTAATCTTAGCTCCATAAATACCCAAATATTCCTCGTATGTCGGGGTTCTCGAACCGGGGGTACCCAGGCCCGTCTGCCTGCGGCCTGGCACGTGGCATCGTCAAAGGCCTGGTGTGGCCCAGCTCCAAGACTTCGCGAGCAAGACCCTCGCGAGGGCCCCCGCCTCGCGAGGCAAACTACATCGAGGCCTCCCGAGGAGCGGTCTCCCGAGGCTGCCTCCCGAGGGGCGGATACTTCTAGGCTCACACCCCACCTCACGAGGCACGTGGTGACGTGAGCCATGACGACCAGAGCCAGGAGGGCGCCAGCGGGCGTAGGCAAGGACAGTTTCGTCTTTGGTGCTAGAGGGACAAAGCCAGCACACGGGTTCCCAAGGAATCCCCAAAGCTTACCTCTTCGGTGCAACAAGACCAAGACCACGGGCTTGGCAGGACGGAGGTCATCACCGAGCCCATCAGCGCGTCACGACCAGAAGCTTTGTAGGTGAAGACCACCTTTAGTCAGGATAGGTTGTACTCCTGTCCCCCTTTAAATCTGGCCGTTGTGGTATCCCTTCCTGCCGAGAGCCTTGGGGGAAGAGGACCGAGCCAGTATAAATATAGACTAGCCTCCACTGTAGAGAGAGAGAGACATCGGATCCATTCACCCCTTGAGCCCTCGTGAGGCAGCTCACCCTCGTACTAGTTCATACTCATCCTCCGCGTGAGGCAATCCACCACAAAGCAGGAGTAGGGTCTTACACAGCAAGGTGGCCCGAACCTGGGTAAATCATTGTGTCCATCTCTTCTTTCCTCTCGCTCGAGCACGCCGGAGCCAAGCCATGAGGCGGTGAGCAGCAAGTCGTAGCTAGGCAGAGTCCTTCGCGCACACCCTAGAGTTCGAACCTTGTTTGGGGTCTGCGGAGCCCCGATTCCAACATTTGGCGTGCCAGGTAGGGGTGTGCCGAAGTTCTTCCTCTTCGTTCTGCCTCGCTCCATATTCGCTTCACCACCCCCATGGCCGACGCCCGTCGTGTTCGTGCCGAGCGCCGTGTGGCTCGTGTCGCCCAAACGGAGCCGGCGGGCCGTGGAGGTTGCCGCCCATCCCCGGCCACTGCGGCCAACGCTGCCACCGATCCGACCGCTCATGAGTAGCAGGACTCCTCCCTGCCACCCCCCGTGCAGCGCGACGGCCGCACCGCCACGCCTTCCCTCACTCTAGTCACGGCTTCGTCCTCCCATGTTCGTCGTGGGCCGGTGAACGCGCAGGCTGCGTTGCTCATGGCGCGCGAGCTGCTGTGCTACCGCCCCGCCAACAAGGGCTATGATGCCTGGCTGGGCCGCATCACCGAGCTTGTCAACGCCGCGGGCGAGGCCCAAACGCCCTCCCACTCTCTCCGTCCTCCGCCGTCTTGCACGGGCGATGTGGCGCATGGTGCCCCACCACCTCCTCCTCTGCGCGACGACATCGCCGAGCTCCGACACGATGCACGGCTGCGCGGGCCGCCGCGCGGCGACGGCTCGGGACGAGGCCAGCTGCCAGATAGTGCATCAGCCTCTGCATGATGCGCGTGCGCCTCCTACACCACTACGCCAGCTCCAAAACCAGGCCGTTCAGGAAGCTGCGGTGCATGGCCACCATGACCGCACCGCTCCCGCGCGATCTGCGCCTGTCAGTGCTGCGGGCTGCCGCGCCTTCACTCGCGAGCTACGCTGGGTGGTCTGGCCTGTTAGGTTCAATCTGGAGCTACCCCCTCGCTATGATGGCATCCCCGACTGTCGGTGTCAAAACCGGCGGATCTTGGGTAGGGGGTCCCGAGCTGTGGATTTAGAATCAATGGGGAACAAGGGACGAAGAACACGATGTTTACCCAGGTTTGGGCTCTCTCTAAGAGGTAAAACCCTACGTCCTGCTTGATTGTATTTGATGTGTATGGTATGATTACAGAGTCGATCTACCTCGAGATCAGGCGAGCTAAACACTAGGTTGATGAGGGATTGGATGTTGCTCTAGCCCTAAAGACTAAAACCCTCTGGTTTATATAGACACCAGTAGGGTTAGGGTTACATACGGTCGGTTACAACAAAGGAAAGATCACGTTAAATCTTGACTTGGAGGGCACACCACGGCTCCGAAGATCTCCTGTCCGGTTACGGGTCCACGACCCAGCTTGGATCCACAGTAGCCCATCAGTCCGGCCCATAAGCAATGGTCCGGTGGCCCGAGGACCCCTTAATCCAGGACTCCCTCAGTAGCCCCCGAACTAGCCTCCAATGCCAGGGTGTGACCGGCATCCGCATATCCCACAGTCTTCGGCTTGCGAAGCGAGTTCTCCATCCTGTCCCGTGCATGTTCGGAGTTGTGTGATGTTCGGAATTCGGAGTATTTGGCTTTGCTTAGCCCTGAAGGCCAAGGCGCTCCAGTGTGAACAGTGTCCTCGTCTGATAACTTTTTGGCGAAGGGTTGCACCCGGTCATAACACCGAATGGCTAGAAGTTCTCGATACCCGGCTCGAGGCCCCCTCCATTGGCATGTCTCATCAAGGCAGTGATCGTGCCCCGCTTTTTGGGGGATATGATCAATGATTTCGATTATCTAACCCGCGCATAACATTGCGAGTATATCGGGAAGTGAAAAGGCCCGCGGCGGGGGAAAAGGAACCCTTGGCTTCTCCGTGGCCTATAAAAAGGGGAACAGCTACAGTTACCATCTTACGCCTTCTTCCACCTCCCGCTATTGCCTTTCCTATCTCCAGAGCTCCAGCACCCTACCTTACTCCTCTGCGGCGAATCCCTTCCCAGCTCCCTCTCAACTTCGGTCATGGCTAGATCCGGGGCCAAGGGCAAGTGGGAGGCCTCCATCGTCACCAACAACGACATCGAGGAGCTGAAGCGAGCCGGCTACTTGTCGGCCGACGTAGCACACCGGGCCCCCGAGGGGGGCCAGGTCGTCCCCACGCCCAAGCCAGGCGAGAGGGTGGTGTTCCTTCCTCACTTTATCCGGGGCTGGGATTTTCCTTGCACCCCTTCATTCGGGGTTTGATGTTCTTTTATGGGATGGACTTCCATGATCTAGCCCCCAACTCCCTCCTCCACATTTCGGCCTTTGTCACCATCTGCGAGGCCCTTCTGCGAGTTCAGCCGCATTTTGGCCTGTGGCTGAAGGTGTTCAACGTTAAGCCGAAGGTAGTTGGTGGCGCCCAGGCGGACTGCGGTGGAGCAATGATCAGCAAGCTCACCCGAGTTCAATGGCCAGAGGGCATATTCATCGAGACTGTCAAGATTTGGCAGAAGGAGTGGTTCTACATCACATAACCACGGGAGGCGGCCTGGGCGGCGGCTCCCGAATTCAGATCCGGACCCCCTACGAGATTGACCTCATGGACCAGGAAAGGTCTTAACTGGGGGTCCGCCGACGAGGTGAAGATGCTACAAAAACGCATCTCCAACATGATAGAGACCAGCGCCAAGCTGACCAATGTGGTCCAGATAATGCTTGGTCGCCGCCTTCTCCCCTGTTAAGACCGTTCGGGCCCTCCCAGCCAGCCGCACCTGAGCCCCCAAGGCCCTCATAGGTGCCGGTCCGCCTTCCGACGAAGGAGTGTTGAGGTCCCGCCGTCCGCACCGAACACCAATAACCAAGTGTCGGCGGGCTGGCCGGACGCGATGGAGGAGTTCGTGAACAACTCTGTTATTGTCGACAAGCACCGCGCCCTTATGGGTGCGGTTCTACAGGGTGTTCGGTCCGTCCATACCGGACTGAACAATGCCATCAAGGGCCTTTTAACAGGCTTCGAGGTGAGTCAAGTAATGCTCTTTCCCCGCAAAAATGGATTTAGCCTTTAACTTAGAGTTTGAGTAGGCCTTGTGCATAACAGCCCCCGAGGCTCTGTGAGGATTGCAAAAACCTTACAGAGGGTCGAATATCTGTAGACCAGTATTTAAAGTATCATGATTGATTTGACATTGCAGGCATCGTCCTTGGCCGCAGATGCTAATGCCACTGCGCTGGAGGAGATGGATCGGAAGCTTAAACGCTCCGATGAAGAGCTTGACCTCATCAACAAATGGCTTAATGAGGCGCAAGGTAAGCCCCTATCGAAATGCATAGTTAACACCGCCGGACAGTTTTGTTCCGGATTGTATACTGAGCACATGGTGTTTGGTGACTACAGCTGCCGCCGCGGAGGTCAAGGGCCTCAAGGCTGCGCTGAAGAAGGCCGAGGTCGAGGCGGCCAAAAAGAAAGCGGCTACCGAAAAGGCGGTGGCCGAACTCGAGACGGTGAAGACCGCCGGCGAGAAGCACGAGGCTCGAGTAGCCGAAGTGCAACTGGAGCTCAAGAATGCCGTCACGAAATGTGAGGACCTTGAGCAGAAACAGAGAGCGCAGTCCTCCGAGCTATCCAAGGTGGAAAAAGAGCTCTGGGAGACTAGGACCGAAGTGCGGGGTACCCACGAAGAGCTCCGCCAAGTGAGGCAAAACGCAGATGGTAAGCCATACTTACTGCATGGTGTTTTTGGCGGCAACAGGTTCGCATTGTTGATGTGGGTTTGGCGCTCCGCAGGCGTTTTTGCCTAGCTTCCCAGGAGTGCGGCGGATGCGGCGGAGCACTACCCCAAGCGGGAGGAGAACTCCGATCAGCGGCTTTTTCGGGCGCAGTTCCAGGCGCCCGAGCATCCTCCCCTCCTCAGCAACCAGATGAAGCAACTAATGGAGATGCATCGGATGGCCGGGCCAGCCATGAATGATCTTTGCACTACAAAAAAAAAGACACATCCGTGACATTTTGGGACGAACGATTTTTTTTCCTGTCATGCTTATGACACTTCTATGACGATAACTGTGACAAAACCCGGTATCATCATAGATGTGGTGGGCTCCTACTTCTATGACAAAAAATCATGACAGAAAATGGGATTTTCGTCCTGGGCGGGCCGGAGACGCAGCTGCATGACATTCTTTGGGCCGTCCATGACCGAAAAAATCGTGGTAGAAGCGAGGGCGAGGAAAATATCGGGGAGTTCCTGGTTACGATGAGTGGTCGGGGCCGAGCGATGCATGGAGGTTTACACGTTTTCTCTCGTATACGTACGCGCGTGTGTGTGAGGCGTTGGGCTCTAACTGAACCCGAGCGAGGCGTTCGCTTACTGAACCCGAGCAATTGCACTAGCTACGTTACTGAACCCGAGCAATCGATCCCTTGGCTGCTGACTGAACCTGGGCGATTCCTTCGCTGCTGCTGCTAACTGAACCGAGCGATCGATCACGGCTGCTGCTTACTGAAGCCGATCGATCCCCCGTGCGAGACGTAGCCAGCTAGTGTTGGGTTGCCTCTTGATGAATAGTGACTGTTGCTACCGTGCGCGTGGTACGTAGAACGAGTCGAGCCGGTTGGTTGGCTGTGGATGAACAATTCCCGGTGGGGGTTGGATGAACAGGACCCCGTGGTAGTAGGCCATTGCCGCTGGATGAACAGGACCCCGAGGAGGCCACCGCACCCCAGCCGGTTGGGGGTGGATGAACAGGACCCCGTGGAGGCTCTATGAACAACAGCCGATGGAGGCTGGATGAACAATAGCCCGTGGATAAACAGAAGCCCGTGGAGGCTGGAGGATGTTGACGGTGGATGAACAGTAGCCCGTGGAGGCTGGAGCGAGGCAGTAGATGGTGGATGAACAGGACCCCGTTTCGACCGTAGGCGCTCCAACACAAGTCCGTTTCCTGGTACGCCACACCCCTCCCAACCAATAGGACCCCGTTTCGACCGTAGGAACTCGAACACAAGTCCGTTTCCTTCGTTTTGCGGTACGCCAGACCCTTCCCGATGAACAGGACCCTGTTTCGACCGTACGCGGTCAAACAAAAGGCCCGTTTCCTCAATTCTGCCGTACGCCAGACCTCGTTTTGGCTGTTCCGTCCAAGCCGGTTGGCTCCCGATGAACACGACGTATTCCGTTGCCTCCCGATGAACACGACGCTGTTTCCTCCGTTGCGACCTAGCCGGTTGGCTGCCGATGAACAGGACGACGTCACTGTATGCATTCGAGACCCCGCTCATATGTACGTACGTAGCCGTATTTACTTTCTTGCAGCGTGGCTGTACGTACGTGTACACGATATAGACGGGACTGCGTGACATGCTACATCCGCGCCTCTACTACGACACGTGCCGCTCCTTACTCGGCCACAGTTCATCGCTGCAGAGAGACCGATCGACCAGTATGTACGTACACGTTCACGACAACACTACGTACGCTTCGACCGGGTGGGTCCCAGCTGTCAGGGAGGATAAGGATGCACTTCCTTGTGTGCGAAGATATAGCTGCTGGGTTCCAGCTGTCAGGCGGAAGAATCATTTTTATTTTGCCCGTAGTATGGACGCACTTCCTTGCATGCAAAGATGTAGCTGGTGGATCCCAGCTGTCAGGGGGGAAACATTTTTTCGCAAAATACAGAGTCCCTTCCGGTGGGTCCCTGCTTTCTGGTGGAGGAATAATTATTTTACGCGTAATAGGAGGCACTTCCTTGCTGCAGCCGTGGACCCACCTGTCAGCCTCTCCACGTACAGTCCTCTTCCGATGGAAGTCATTCCTTGACCACGTTGACCACGCCGCGCTGAGAGCACCAAGGCGGTGGACGATGGCGAGGCCTAGGAAGGGGACGACGCGAAGCCAGGGAAGACGCGATAGTGAATGCCCACGCGGAGAGGAGTATGACGGTTTACTGCTTCGGCTGCAGTGTGAGGCTGCCGTCGCCAGAGAATAACAGGAGGTCTGGGTGAGTACAGGGATAGCCAGGCCACCGATGGTAGTAGGGTGGGGCGGTGAGGCCTGTGCGGCAGCACAGCCGGCCAGGGGACATAGGAGCAGGCGGCACGGCCGGCGATGGTTTGGGCGGCTGGAGCAAGAAGACCAGAGGTTGAAGAAGCACGACGGGCGTTGGATGGACATCGTACGGTCGCTACAACTAGAATCGTTTATATTGACTAAGTTGACAAATCCTGCGTCCCGGTCAACTTAGTAGGCCCACATGTCAGCCTCCAAATAAGGTGGGTCCCAGCTAGCAGAGGGAGTATTCTTTTTTTTGGGTGTGTAATAAGGAGGCACTTCCTTGCGTGCGAAGATATAGCTGGTGGGTCTGAGCTGTCAGCGGGAGGAACATTTTTTCGCGAAATACCGAGGCCCTTCCGGTGGGTTCTCACTGTCAGGTGGAGGAATCATTATTTTGCGCGTAATAAGGAGGCACTTACTTGCGTACGGCCGTGGACCCAGCAGTCAGCCTCTCCACGTACAGTCCTCTTCCGATGGATGTCATTCGTTGACCACGTTCACCATGCCACGCCGATAGCACCAGGGCGGTGGACAACGGCGAGGCCTAGGAAGGGAACGACCCGGAGCCGGGGAAGACTCGGTAGTGGTTGCCCACGCGGTGGGGAGTACGAGGGTTTACTGGTTTGGCTGCCGTCGCCGAAAAATAACAGGAGGTGTGTGTGAGTAGAGAAATGGCTTGGCCAGCGATGGAGTAGGGTGGGGCGGTGCGGCCTGTGCGGCAGCACAGCCGGCCACGAGAGGCGGGAGCAGGCAGTCCCACCAGCGCTGGTTTGGGTGGCTGAAGCAAGAAGATCAGATATTGAAGAAGCAGCACAGCCGTTGGATTAACATCCAACGATCACTGCTGCTAGAATCGTTTGTGGACTAAGTTGACAAAGCCTTTCATACATGTCAACCTAGTAGACCCACAAGTCAGCCTCCAAATCTGTCCCAAACAGCATACAACCTGAAATTTCTAGCCAGATTCAAATTAATTTAAAAACTAAACATACCTTAATTTAAATCCAATGAAATTTTACCCGCACAAAAACAATGAAATTTAAAATATCAAAATCTGAAAGAAAAAAGTATTTTGGAACTAATTGCCTGTTTGCTGTATTTTTTCATTTTACAGCCCATTTCTTATTACTTATAGCCCATTTTCTGGGCAAGCCCGAATGCATCCCTCCTCGTCTTGAAAGATTTCCTGCCCAGCAGGGTGTAGAAAAGCAAGTAGGCCTACATTGGTTATTCTGCAAAAAACAAAATAGCTGGGCTAGCCATTTTTAGAAAGGAAAAAAAATGGGCTGGTCATGTGGTAAACATATGAAATAAAAGCCTGGGCTAGATGGGCCACAGCTCCCGCACAACCCAGTTGATACCCTTCTCTGTCCCGAAATCAAAAAAAGAAAATACTGCGCGCGCTGCTGGGCCCCGGGTGTCTGCCGCTCCTTGTGCAGTTATCTCGCTTATTGACTACGTTGACAGTGGCGTGCGACCCAGATGTCAGGAAACCATCAGGAGGAACCCTTTTTTTTCTTGTAATAAAGGAGGCACTTGCTTGCCTACTACCATGATCCTGGTGGGTCCCTACTGTCATCCTCACCATGTACAGTCATCTCCTTATTCCTCTTGGTTGTTGACGATGTTGACAACACCGGAGGGCGGCGCCGCGGCGAGCGAATCATGGCGGAGGACGATGGTGAGGCCTCGGACGGGAACGAACAGGAGCCGGGGAAGATGCACAGAGTTTTAGGGTGCGATGTGGCCATGATGCGTGCGCGGCAGCACAGCCAGCCGTGGGAGGCGGGAGCAGGTGGTCCCGCCGGCGCTGGTTTCGCTTTGGCGGCTGGAGGAAGAAGAGACTGAAGAAACACGACAGACGTTGAATGTCAATCCAACGGTCAAGGTTGGCAATCGTTTGTTGACTAAGCTGACACCACGTAGCATACTTTTTTATAGGAAGAAAAGAAAAACTGGACTCGTTCGCCAGATAACATTCCTGAAACTGCGACCGTTTGATCTTGCATCGCAACTAAAACTGCCAGGAAAGTGCGTTCGTTTGCCGTCCTCCTCCCAGGGAACGTTCACCACATAAGTGACTAGCACCCTTGGTTTTCAACCGAGAGGTCTTGGGTTCGAGTCCCAGGAACCGTCAATTTTCTCCTCCTTCCTTCCTCGCAAAAAAAAATCAAAGACTTGAGAAGGCGTACAGAACAAGCTAGTGTACCAGTAAAGAGACGTTGCTGAGTTAAAAAAAAAGAGAGACGTGCTCCTGTAGCTGGTTCGAATCCAAACCTAGACTATGACCATATATGGTGCTATGCTACTCTGCAAGTAATGAAACTGACATATCTAACGTTCGCTTCTCCTCTTCTATACTTACTCTACCTAGCATCAGAAGCTCTAGCCGCAGCAACCATGTCCGCCGGTGGCTCATCCACCTGCTCTTCAGCAGGCAACAACCAGATATGCACCAAGTCAACACCCATACCATCGCCTGTGGGTGTCATCACACTCCCGCCGGCACACGCACCACAGCCGGTTGCTCATCGCAACCCGCTGCCATTGGTGTGGTGCCACTGCTGTAAATCACGGAGAGTCATCCGTCACGTCTCAACCACAATCCTCAACCCTGGCCGAGTCTTCTACAAATGCCCGAATCATGGGGTAATAATATGTTTAAGTGTTGTTCCGCTACTTTCAGTTGATGATTTTTTTAATAGTTTGGTTGATGATCTTCCAATTTGATTCGTGCAGAAAAGGGAAGATTCGTGTGATTTGTATTTATGGGAAGTTGCTGATGTGGGGGAATGGAACTACGCTGATTATTTGGTTAGCCGAGGAATCCCAATACCAGCAGGTTGGGGTGTTGGACAAGTAACTGAAGGAACGACAGAAGAGGAAGATGCAGAGCAGAAGGTTAAAGATGCAGTTCCTCTGATCATGGCCAAGCAATAGTTGCTGAATGGCCTTGACAGCATTGAGGAGATGAAAGAGCTTGTGAAGATAATGGGCAAAATCGATGTGCTCTGTAGGATGATTGTCTCTTTATTTGCAGTGTATGTAGCACACGTGATGTATTCAGTGGCTATGACATGAGCACTTTGCTGAAACTAGTAATGAATGAAACCTGTTTAGCAGGCTGGGCGTAGTGTTGTGAACATCTAATGATTTCTATTAACGGAAATCGGGGGGTATCCCCTTTTGCTCACAAATAAATAAATAGCAGAGGCCCTTTTGCTAATAAATAAATAAATTAGCAGAGGCCCTGTCGGGTCAGCTTCGTTCCCATTCGAAGACGTAGAGCAAATTGCAGTCCAACAGCAAACTATGTCATCAAATACAAGTTTCACAGCCAAATATGAGTATAACTAAACAACAATGTCATCATGTTTTAGTCGTCATACAATCACCAAACACAAATCAACATACATAATAAGTGATGTTCTCACAGCAAAATACTAAACAACAACTTCATCAAGTTTTAATTGTCATAGCAAACACAATTTCACATAATAGATAAAAAGTCGTCTTCTGACAGGCAAATACGACAAAAGCAATCTAATCATCATCCGCAACAGCAGCGTCAACATCTTCGCCATGTGTATCAGTCTAAATCATAATCCCCCCAGTGTCATCTTCTTCTTCATCCTCAATGTCCTCGAATGTTGGCATCTTATTGATCAACCCTCGTATGTCCACAGCCGACAGGCAATCTTTTCGCCAGCATCATTGACATGATGGTTCTCAAAGATATTAGGAACATCTGTGGAATCTTCTACATCAGGAGCAGTGTAAGCATCATCTTGTTGTGCAACTTCATTAAACGAATTCCTCTGCTCAAACCTTTGCAATACTCTCCAGTCATCGCTACGTGCATATGTGTCTTCCAAGAAAAATATCTGTGTTGCTTGATTTGCCAAAATAAAAGGCTCATCGGTCTGGTACGCCGCCTTGAAATTGATGGATTTGAAATAATCATCAGCTCTGGGTTTTGCGATCCTAGAAAACAGGTTATACCAATGACAGCACAACAGAACCACACACCGATGAACCTCGAAACTGGAGATATACTGCAACTGAACAATGCCTATTATGTTAGCATACATTTCAGTTGTCTCTTTGTCGTATGTATCCGTGCTCATGATGGCACTATTTTGTGTCTTCCTGCCTTCGTCGCGTGCAAGGGTGTTGTAGCGCACATCTCTAACAACGCAAGATTCATAATGTCTTACCTGAGTATCAGGACCCATTGCTAGTGCGTAAAGGGCATCATCAACTGCCTGCCCATCCTCCCGCATCTTCTTAACCTATGGTTAGAAAATAGACAAGCTGATCATATTATGTACTCAATATATTAAAAAAACTGACAGTGCAATTCAAAAGCTTACATGGCTCTTGAACCATTTCACAAATCCTGCCATAACCAGTTTGTCAATGTTTCTTGGATTTTGCGGCAGTAACTCCTTTTTGTAGATGCTGCACAACATAGTGATCACGTCAAACATCTAAATATATAAGAATGTGCTGCAAGTTTAGTAGATTACGATGTATAAGCTGCAGTACTTAGCACTTACTTGATAGAAGGTATAATCTCAGGACAGTTATTCAACACATACCAAACCATTTTGTCCAAATCTTTAGGTTTGTCGTCTTGTCGACTCTTCCCTGTAACTCGAACAGAACAATCGAAAACATTGAGCTCGGGATTGTCTTCACCCACCTCTTTGCTAAGCTGACCAGCTGTTTCAATATATTTTGAGCAGAATGTCAACGCTTCTGTAGAAATATAGGCCTCTGCAATGGAACCCTCAAGTCTAGCTCTGTTCCTAACATAGCCCTTGAAAGTGCCTAGCCGCCTTTCAATAGGGTACATCCAGCCATACTGTACTGGACCTCTAAGTAGTGCCTCATCAGGTAGATGAACAGCCAAATGCACCATCTCATCAAAGAAGGCTGGAGGATATATCTTCTCAAGGTCGCATAGGATAGTTGGTATCTTGTCTCTAAGACGCTCCAAAGCATCTATCCTGATATTTCTACTGCAGAGTTCCCTGAAGAATTGTCCCAACTCTGCAACTGCTCTGTATAAGTCAGGGCGGCCCAATCCTCTAAGGATAACAGGTAAAACCCTTTGAAGTAGGACGTGGCAGTCATGAGTTTTCAACCCTTGTACCTTGTTTCCATCTGCACTGACTCTCCTTTCAGGGTTGGAAGCAAATCCATGTGGGAATCTCACACGTGACAGGACCTTGCAGAATTCTTTTCTATTTACCTTGTCCAAGACGTACACAGCTGGTGCCATATCCCGTGGTTTACCTTCATCTTCCACCTGCAAATCCTTTCTGATACCCAGGTGTGTCAAATCAATCCTAGATTTTAAGGTATCTTTCGTCTTGCCTTCAATATTAAGAAGTGTGCTGATAATGCTGTCATAAATATTTTTCTTGATGTGCATCACATCAAGATTATGCCGTAGATCCAAATCTTTCCAATACTCCAAGTCCCACAAAGTGTACCTGCGGGTAAACAATAATCTCTCTTCTGCCCTGCCATGCTTCCTTTTCCTGCTACCATTATCAGGATGGTTTCTTGGTATAATATGCCTGACCTTCTCTAATTCCACTTGCAACTCATCGCCGGTGAGCCTCTTTGGCGCATCACGGTTTTCATGCTTTGCATTGAACACATGTCTTCGGTATTTTGTAGGGCACGACTTATCCTTGGCAAGGAAACGACAGTGTCCAATGTAACATATCTTGCTAAGTATTGCGTATGACATCGGATTCTTGTCACAGCGGACACATGCATTGTAGCCATGTGTCGTTCACCCTAACATAGTGCCCAAAGCCAGATAATCATGGATGCACCAAATTATAACAGCACGCAGACAGAAATCAGCTGGTGGGCTGCTATATAGGTCTCGAGTGAGAACACCCCTCCATAGCTGTTGAAGTTCCTCCACAAGAGGCTCCATGAATAAATCAAAATCCTTTCCAGGACTTTTTGGACATGGGATGAGCAAGGCCATCATGTAGTTTGATTCTTTGGTGCAGACATTTGGAGGCATGTTGTAAGGGACAACAAGCACTGGCCACATGCTATATGTTGCGCTCTGGTGGCCAAATGGGTTAAATCCATCTGTAGCTAAGCCAAGTCTAATGTTTCTCAGGTCAGCAGCAAACTTTTTGTGTTTCTGATTGAAGCTTTTCCAGTCACTACCATGAGATGGATGGCTCATTACATTCTGATCTCTGTACTCCTGGTTTCTAGAATGCCACATTACATCCTTTCTTGTTTCAGCATCATGAAACAACCTCTGCAATCTTGGTATAATTGGAAAATGTCTCAGAACATTATGAGGAATCCTCTTCATAGCATCGCTATCTTTCCATCTTGATGATTTGCATTTTGGGCATTCACTTAAGTTGGCATAATCCTTCCGGAACAGAACACAATTATTCTTACGAACATGGATCATATCATATCCAATTCCAACTGCACGAAGGAAATTCTTCATTTTACTGTAGGTGTGTGGCAGCTCAGACGCATCTAGGAAAGATTTGCGGAAAGCAGCCAACATCGCATCGAATGATTTGTTGGTCATCCGCTCAGATGTCTTCACCTGAAGAAAGGTGACCATAGCTGAGAATACTAACAGCTTATTTCCTGGGGTGACAGCCACGTTGCATTGTTCCAACATGCGGGCCCACCATTTTTCTTCTGCAGGTGAAAGTTCATGAAATGCGCGAGCATTTCGTAGCATTGTTTCAATGTTGGTCAAACTCACTGGCTCCACCACCACCACCTCCTCCTCCTCTTCCACCTGAGCATCAGGCAGATCAAGATGGTGATCTGCTGCTTCCACATAATCAGTAACATTGACGTTCACAGCTTCACCATGATGAACCCACCTAGTATATGTGACCGACATCCCATACAAGTGTAGATGATTTTGCACAGTTGACTGGGGTCTTGTAACTGAATTCATACAACTGCTACACGGGCAGAGCACATCTGATTTCGGACCACCGTACTCAGCTCTGATAAAGTTCATGAAGTTTTCAACCCCCTCGACATATGCAGCGGAGAATCTTCGAGCAGAAGTTATCCAAGTCCTGTCCATCTGTTAGACATACAAATTAGTTCTTCTACTAGATATTACAGGAAAAACATATATGCTTTTTTATGAAGTCCAGAAAAAAATACCTAGGTCGATGTCTAAAGCTATGGCAAGATATTTGGACAAGCAGATCTAAGTAACAAAATATATGTAAAGCTAATTCAGCAAACAAATTTGAGTGCTAAATTATGGCAGGCTATTTCAGCAGTCAATGAGGTCGAGCACACAACCATCGAAGGCCATCTCAGCAACAAAGATCGAGTATAAAACAGTGTAGAGCTATTTCACCTAACAGATTGGCTACTAGACCATGGCAATCTACGTCACAATAAATATATGGCAGGATATTTTAGCAACTAATCGGGCGTGGCATGCCATCTCAGCTAAGCAGATTGAGTGCAGAAAAGGGCAAGGAAGCTTCTTAAGCAGAGCATATTGACTGTAAACTATTTCGGCAAACAGTGAGATTAACAGCGTCTATCAGCTAACATTCAATGCTACTCCGACATGCCCGGGGCCTCAGTCTAGAATGCGCGTACCGTGGGAGAAGCTGACCGCCGTGCGTCTCCACAAGAATGTCGCCAGCAGTGGCGCCGCGGCTAGAGGACGATAGTCTACGAGAGTGTACTGTGGGAGCGAGAGGATCGCCGTGCATCCCCTCGATGAACCGCGGCGCCGACGTATCGACGCGGCGGGGAGGGCGGTTTTGGCGGAGCGAATGGAGTGGAGGGGGCCGGGGAGAGGGGGTTTGGGGAATATTATTGGCTAGTTGACCAAAGGGCGGTTGAATTTGGGATTTGGGGGGAATTTTTGTGGAGAATTTTCGTGCGGTGGGTGGGGGAGTTTGGCGCATGGTCGGTTTCTCCAAGTGCGGTCGCATGTGTCAGTGAAGAGGCAAGCCGAAGTGCGTTCCGTTTGCGTGAGCCGTGTGCAGGACCGACCGTGTGAGGGGTGCAATGCGACCACGACAGGCGTGCTGTGAGTGTATCGCCTTTTTCCTTTTAAACTTGGTGCTTCGCGTGATCCATCGATACTACTACTAGTAATCTGGTAATCCCGACTAAAACGGCGCGGCCGGGTCTTTTCCCGCGCGATATGCTGGGAGGTTGGCTTAGTTGGTTTTTTTAGGACAAGTAATGCTACACCTACGTAATCCCAGTTACGTAATTAACGTAATGTGAAACGTGTGGGCTGTTGATTGGAGATTGGGGGGAGGGAGGGGCCCACCACCATGAAAATGGGGGGGGGGGGAGAGGCAATTTACGTTAACCCTTTCGTAGGTTCCCGTAGATGTAGAAAGATGTGAAATGCGTGAATGTGTAGTGGACGTACTATTGGAGTGCCTAAGATAAATTGTGTACGTAGACCCTATGTGTTTATTTACTTCGCATGTTAGCTTTGTCTCGGGTCAAACCTTCTAAGTTTATACACACAAAAACAAATCATCATTCCATATATTTTCATACTCCTACAATGTATCTTACTATTAATGTGAAAGTTCATATACACCGGACGAGATTCATGCAAACACGGCAGATTTTCATTACATTTCAAACTTTTATAGGACAGGCAAATAAAAGAAACCCGACCCTAAACCTATTCTACGGCGGCGACCGACGTCCTCCATCTGCCGTCTCCATGGACGGGTGCGGGGTTCAAGACCCGTGAAGTGAAGGTGTGGTCTCCGGTGAGGAAGAGTAGAACACGGGAGACTGACCGACCAGTTGGCACACCATGCCCTGCCGCCTCCCATGCCCTACTCATCCTCGGAGGAGTCCCCGACCTCGGCGGTGCCGGTGGACGTGAGGTCGATGATGATGGACGTGGACGGTCCGTTGCTTCACCTGCCACATGCGCCACCGAACGTTGGACGATGACAAGTAGGACGCGAGGCTGACGATGCTTCCGTCGTCGGCCACCAGCGTCGCCACCGCTTGTGCGGTCACGTCCATGTCCGTCTACGCAACTATTGCATTGCGAGCGGCGACTTGAGCGAGGGCGACGACCTCGAGCTTCATCCTCAAAGACAAGCTCTCCCATAGAGTGTTCACGCTTGCGGTCATGGTGGATGTGGTGCCAGGTAGCAGGAGGATGCGCTACGGTGTGGAGTTTAGCTGGGCGTTGCCGCTTTAAGTAGTGCATTCCGGTAAGGCCAAGCGTCCGGGTGCGTCATTAAGTCACCGGAGTTGGTTCCTCGGGCACCGAGCCTCTTAATGACGGCATACAGACGGACGGCATGAATGCGGGCAGCTGGCGCCGACTGGGAACGCACATGCGCGACGACGCGAGGGACGAGGGTTTTTGGTGTGCCAGGGTAGTCAGCTACGATCGTGGCAATGTTGGAGATGCCCTTTGCTCACATGCAATCCCCACATGTCATTGAAAAAGCAAGACGACCCGGCATGGTCTCAGGTCCTGGGGATGCAGTTGGCCACGCTAGAACACTCCGCGGACGCGTCACGGCGCGCGCGCACACTTCGGCGCCCCGTGCATCCTCGACGAGCCGGGTGTTGATCTGCTGGTCGTGCCACAGCGCTAACGCCACCCTCGGCACCTTGAAGCCGAGCGTGTCCAGCGACGACGAGCATGTCGCTCATCGCGGTCGCCGTGTCCAGAGGCGGTGCGGGAGCTGCGCCACGTTGCTGGCCCCCACGACCCACATGAACGGTTGCCGGTGGCGAGGAGGTCGTGGGCCAGCTCCTCCATTTCACCATGTTTCAGCAGTAGTAACTATACTAGTCCCTGCGTACTCCCTCTATTTTCATTTACTCTGCATTTTAGCTTTGCTCAAAGTCAAACTTTGTAAACTTTGACAAAGTTTATAGACAGAAATAATAACATATACAATAACAAATCAATACCATTAGATTCATTATTGAATATACCCTCTTCTCCATCGATCATGCCGCCCTCCGATCGAGTCCATCCTCCTACATGCCTCATTTGAACATTCCGCCGAGTGTCATTCGCATGTGGGCCTAGACCATGCTTGTATTTCCAATGTTGTAATTTGTCCGACATGCATACAGACAAACGGTCCGTTTAAAGTTTCACTTTGCCTCCACTACGTGCCGCTTCCCATTTTAGTTTTGACATCCCATTCAGTTCATGCCCCGACATATCTTGACGAGATCGATTGATGTTGAGAGATCAAGTGCGTGTCGTGCAAGGAGATAAAGGTTTGGTGTGTTTCTATGATAGAAATGACCCGGGGGGGTCCGTGTGTGCGCATCGGTCATGTACCATCTAGCTAGATTGATTGAAAGAGGACTAGGGTGGGTCCGGAGATCGACCGATCTAGAGAGGGGTGGAGAGGATGAATGTATGCTTAAAAAAAGATAGATGAAAGGCTTGGTTACAATTAATGCATGGTAGAGTGACCTAGGCGTGTGTCGAAGAGCGACCTGACGACAAGCGAGATACAATCCCGATACCTCGGGAGATCAATTAGGTTTGACAAGCACAAAGAGGAAGAGAGGTGGTATGTGTGTGTGTGTGTGAGAGAGAGAGAAAGGGAGGTAGGGGGAGAGAGAGAGACCCCGAGATGAAACCGAGAGAGAACGAGTGGGTGCATGTGTGATACCTAAGGCGGATTCAAAATTTAGAACCAGTGATCATAGCATCAGCAAATCATATATAAAGGGTATTCAATGTTCGTTTCGCTTTTGAACGTACAATATACTCCCTCCGATCCTTTCTAGTTTACATATAAGTTTTATGTGTAGTCAAAGTATCTCTACTTTGATCAAACTTACAGAAAAAAGTGTCAACATTCAACAATGCCCAATCAATATTGTTAGATTCATACGTATTCCTAGATTTGTATTCAAACAGAAATGGTTTCCAATTTGTTTTCAAACACGTGAATGCTTGTTCTCGCGCATGCTCTTCCTACTAGGATTTCGCCATGTATAGCCAGTCCAATAGTAACTTTTTTTAAGCTCCCTGTCCAATAGTAGTAGAAGTAGTAGTACTGACAACATCTGCAGTAGAGTATGCAGTGCTCCATAGTACTAGTAGTATACTCCGTCCGTTTTTATTTACTCCGCATAAAATTGAGGGAGTACTAGTAACACTCGACCGACCTCTCTCTCTTCTAGTAGTATAAATGATGCGGGCGGGGGAGGGGAGGGATGTCGGTTTGCTCTCAACTGCGGTCCCACAAGCGAGCGAAAACGCAAGACGAAGCGCGTTCCATTCGGTGAGCGACGTGGAGGGTCCAGTGTGCCGGGGTGCAACATGAACGCGACAAGAGTGATGTACACCATCGGTTCTTATGAACTTGCATACTTCGAGTACTCCTTTTTTTAACACAGTACAGACACAAGCGCTCATACATGCGCGCATACACTCACCCCTATGAACGCACACACGCACACCCTACCCCTATGAGCACCTTCGAGAGACTGAGCCATCATACCTCTATCTCTACTCTCGGTGATGATGGTGTGCCTGCCATCTTGCAATATAGACCGTCTGATCTATATCTGCTGGATAGAAAGCAAACTATGGCAATTTTGCAAAAGGACACCCGCACCTCTATCTTTCATCCTTATCTCCCACAACTTCATTGTTGAGTAATTAAAAAAGGAAGCCTCTAGAACAATCTGGCATGGTGGCTGCTGCCCGCTTCGTCCATCCCCATGCCTTCGCTAAGTCCGACCACCAATCACCACCGCGCCCCACTCCTCCTCACCTTATCTCTCATCTTTCTCGAGATATCATTTTTCGGTGAAATTCTCGAGATACCATTTTTCGATGAAATTCTTGAGATATCATAAAAAAATGCATCCTGATGTTCCGTGCAATGCACGGGCATCTTGCTAGTCATCTTGAGATTTACGAAGTCACTGCCTCATTGTCGACAGGAACGGTGGGGAGGTCCGGACGTCTGCCATGTGAAACTCCGAAACTTTGGTCCCATCCCACCCCACAACTCTCCAGGCTCCAGCCATCTGGCTTTGCAAACTCTGCACAGTCAAAACCGACTGACCGATCATCACCGAAACCACTATTCACACTAGAACCTTCGCTGCTCGGCCTACGCCAGCTACTTGCCGGCCGGTCACCACTGCCCCAAAACCACACCTCCTCTCCAGCTCATTCCCCCACCTTTCGATCCCCTAGCCAACATCAGCCGTCCCCTAGTTCGCCGGAAAGCTGTGGTGCGCCGCAAGATCACGTACTACAAGATGCTGATGCCGGAGCGCCGCACAGAAATCGCGGCAGCGGTCGGCACCACAGACCTCCGTTCCCAAGCTCGCTTTGCGGTGGGCCAATCCCTGAGTTCTCTAGAGCCAAGCTCCGAGGAGGAGGAAGCCGATCCAATGTTCATGGCGGAGGTCGCGGCGCAGAAGGCCCCCGATGCGTATGAGACAATGGACGTTAACTTCATGCCGGCGTCCGGGTCCCCCATGGTGCAGGCGGACCAGCGGTTCAACCTGGCGATCCTAAAGGAGGACCGGGAGGCGGAGGCTCAACTCGACGCGGGGCGCGCGGATGCCGCTGCCATCGAGGCCCTCCTGCAGGCAGAACCGGATGTCATGGATGTGAACCGGGTGGTGGAGGCTCAACTTGACACGGAGCGCGCAGATGCCGCTGCCATCGAGGCCCTCCTGCAGGCGGAACCGAACGTCCTAGACTTGAACCGGGCAGCGGAGGCTCAACTTGACGCGGAGCGCGCGGATGTCGCTGCCATCGAGGCCCTCCTACAGGCGGAATCGGATGTCCTAGACTTGAACCGGGTGGTGCTCGCGTCCGTGCAGAGCGCTCGCACGCTCCGCATAAACGAGTAGCTGGAGGCCAAGGACAACCACGGTGCGGAGACACACGTCGGCATCTACGACTGGTTTGCGCCGGCAGCCAAAGGCGACGAGGCCATCTCGTTCCGTGAGCAGTGATAGTTTTTCTTTATGTTGTTGTTTTTTGGGATCTTTTGCTGTGTAAAAACATATATTTACGCAAGTCGCCTGACTTTCATCATTTGGGTCAGTCGACCATTTCAGGCGGTTGGATGAATATCCTACGTCTCCTAACCCTTCTTCTTCCTCACCTCTTCTTCTTCCCCAACAGACCACCGCACAGGCTGTACAGATCTTCGCCAACATGCGGTTGGATAAACATACTGTATTAACGAAAATTATGTGTCAGCGGTAGGATGGCTGAGTTTGATTTGAGCACATGCGGTAGCACGTGTCAGTGAGGGTGCGTTCCCTTGGTTGGGTTTGCGGCGTGCAGGAGCGACCGTGTGAGGGTGCGGTGCGACCGCGGCAGCCGTGCGCAAGTGTACCTCCTTTTCATTTTGAAAACTTTAAGCAAGCTTGGCAAAAATGTGTGGCGAAGTATGGCAATGCAAGGCCTAGACCCAAATAGGATACAAGTATGTACGTACTACTTGTGTTAAAAAAGAAAGACGCGGTTTTCCTTCACGGAATTGATCGATACAAATCCTCGTTTGACGTGTCAATTAATGCGTATTTTTTTCTCCAACGCCCAAAGAGCTAACCATCTCACTTCTCATTGCTTGATTAATGCAGCGCCATGCAAACAAACCTTCTCAATTCCGCATGCATGCAAGGGTATATTAATGTCCTTGGTTGCTAGTAATAGGCAAACCCCATCAATTTTGCCTCAATTAGTGTTAGCGGCCTTCTGCAAATTGTAATTTTGATACTGGCCTTGTATACAAAAAAATGGAGGTAGTAACTATTTGACTTCCTTCCCCATTGCAGTGACATCGACGATATGTCGAATGTTGTGGCTTTGGCGAAGTGTGTTCGATGGAGCACACCATTGAGGGAGACCACGGTAAGTCGTTCGCAAGTGCCGCCTGCAAGCCGAGACAACCGCCTTCTTTGCATCCAGGAAGTCCGTTGAACCAAAGGACGCGTAAATGTACTAGTACTACACAATAGCGTCGTCCGTCCAGCTTAGTGCGGTAAGGTGGTTTCTCGAAGAAGACAATGGAGAAGCGGAGTCAGCGAAGAGTGAAATGATGGTTGCTTCGTCCATGCTTTGTGATTTGACACCTCACTGCTTTGTGATTTGTGATAGAAGGGATAGGGGAGTAGACTCTGTGCTGTATACTGTACATGCGTCCAAGCACGGGAGAAAGAGGAGAGAGGTTGCATTTTTCTATTCCTTCAATCAATCAATTAGGGAGCTTCGGTTCCATCTTTTTGGCTTTGGCAGCACCGTCCACAATGGTTCCCATCGATGCCAAAAGCTATTTTCACATTTGGCTACACATTGTGGATGCCCTTAACCGTACCACTTGGTTTTACTCCTGTGTGCTATCTATACAAATCTCGATTATATTGATCTAAAAAATTATAGTATCAAGATTAGTAAAAAGGAGGTGATTTTGCCGCGCGGAAGGTGGGGGAGGTTTCTTATTTTTAGAGGACGTTGGCCTGGCGGTTTGCTAATATGCGGTCCCATGTGTCAGTGCTTTACCAAGCCAATCCGCGTCCCACATGAGGCAGAACAACTGCAGAAGCAACACGTGCTTAACTTGAAGAAGATGAGGGAGAAGAGGATTCAGCAACGAGTGAAATGATGGTTTCTTTGTCCCTCCAACTTCTTTTTTTAGCATTACTTCGTCCCTCAAACTTAACTGCGGGAAAGGTGCAGTTTTGTGATTTGACGCCTCATTGCTCATTACTACGCCGGCGCCATGACTGGGGTGCTTCACCCCTGCTGCTTTGCACTGTTATTTCGGTATGGCACGTGGACCCGGTTGCTTGATGTCCCACATGTCGGCGAAAGGGACTAGAACATTTATGAAAGCGAGCGCTCCACTCTTACGACGGATGAGTACACGATACGGCGGCCTAGTGAACTGTTACTTGTACTATAGTACTACTATAGTTTTGCTGTTTCGCACGATCCATCGATACAAACCCGATTAAACAGGCAAGGGCGGGATTTTTCCCGCGCAGTAGATGATACCAGCCATACATTTCAAAGGCAATTTTAATATATGCAAACTGAATAATTAAGTAACAATATGAGATCTAGTAAAACTAAAAACACATATGATTTATTGTGTTAGAGTGTAGTAGTAGTGCTGTATTGCATAATTGTTAGATGTAACATGCGAGAACGTGTAGAGATGTACTTTAGGAGGGCCTACAGAGAGAAATTGGGCATAAAGTGGATTCAAATATTTGTATTCGTCTTCATAGCATTTGTAACTCATATCTACAGTTTGTACAGTAGACGTGAATGCTTGTTCGCTCTTACGAAACCAGTACAACAATAATGGGGTGGCGTGCGCCAATTTAGGCACTGGCACGTTGGCCTACTCGGCTCCAGAGAGAGAGCGAGAGAAGAGATAAATACACGGGCGGTCAGTGTATTTCAAGCGAAAAGCGTAATACGGTCACCGGACTTCAGAATACGCTCATTACGGTCACTATATATGTTTTGCGGTGATTATACGGTCACTTGCTCACCGTTCAGCATCGGATTGCACTCTGTTGACCGGCCAAATAGTCTCTGTGGCACTATGTTGACTGGTTAAATTGACCATGTTCCTTGTGGGTCCCACCTGTCAGTTCGCATAGGAAAAAGGTAAGATAAACACAAATTTACGCAGACGCGACAAGACTCCAACCCGTGCGTGGGAACCACCTGGTTGTGTATGTGTCTGTCAGGGCCTGATGTGTGCGTATGCACGTGTAGGTTGAGCACTTGAGCGTGAGAGTGTGTGTTGGTCGTGTGGTGTGTGCATGCATGCGTGCGTGTGTGCGTGTGAGTGTTGCGTGCGTGCGTGGCTGCGTGTGTATGTGTGAGTGTTGCGTGCATGCGTGGCTGCGTGTGTACGTGTGAGTGTTGCATGCATGCAGTTCATGTGCATGCGTGCGTGTGTGTATAATCACCACACCAGCTCCTGTGTGTTAAAATAGACGGCTCAGCATACCAATACAAGGCCACCTTGTCCGCTGTGCCCATGGTCATGACTTTGAACCACCGTCCAATATTTTTTTATTGTTTGTTTTCATTCTTATATACGCAGATAGGTGGACCCAATGGTAGTGAGATAATGTGATGCAACACTAGAGGTGCCATGTGGAGCGTTTAACTGGTCAACTAGTCGTGTCTTGAGCAAATACAGAGCTGTACGGTGAGCCCGTGACTGTATAATAACCACAAAACATAAATGGTGACCGTAATGAGTGGATTCTGAAGTCCAATGTACGTATCGTGCTTTCGCTTCAAATACAATGATCGTCACTGCATATATCGCGAGAGAAAGATGAAACATGCGTGAATGTGCTGGGGGCGTACTTTTAGAGGACCTGGAGATAGTTTGTGTGCGTACGTGAAAGGGGTGTATGCGATGGGGATAGAGATGCTCTTCGTTTCTCTTTATTATGACCAACTTTATATATAGTATAAAAATAAAAAAAATTCACAGTGCGGAATAAATATCATTGGGTGCACCATGCAATGCAAATTAACGTTCATACTCCTCCATATAACTTTGTAATGTTGTATATATGTAGAAATTCTAAAATAATTTTTGGCCACACTTTGTGTGGTTTTATTCAAAAGGAATGTTGTATGCGAAATAAACGTGAAGAGAGAGCTTTTTAGATCAATGGGGTACGTGATGTAACATGTGTGAATGTGTAGTTGACGTATTTGGCAGGGCCTAGAGAGGTATGTGTATGTATTACGTATTCGAGAGAGGCATGGATGGAGGGGCCGACGGGGGGGGGGGGGGGGGGTGGAAGGAGGTAGGGGGGGGGGGGGGGGTGGGAAGCGTTAGCACGAGAAATGAGAGAGGTCTAGAGAGAGAGACGAATAGGATGTCATGGCGTGAGATGCCCTTGAGTGTGTATATGCAAGGGGGGCGGGGATAGAGGCACGAGGAGAAAATATTTTGTGTGGTGTGTGTGTTGGTATGTGTGGGTATGAGAAGATAACGAGACCTGGGGGCAGAGGGTGTGTCATCGCGTGAGGTCCGGTGGGCCGAGGTGAGGCCCTTGGTTCGGTTCCGTCCTACGCCACATTGGTTGGCCCGTGACGCATTCAGGGAGACCCATGGAGGACTAGTCGTACAAGACAAAGATACCAGAGTCATGAAGGACTCTGTGTGCACTAACAAAGTCGGCTAGGATTTGTAACCCTAGGTCCTCGGACTAAGGTAACCCCTTATCTTTGATATTACCATTCATCCAACCTAACTTTAAGGGTCATCCTAAAGAATGCTCTGCTAGAAACATACTCGTCAATTAGGAAGAGAGGTGGAGACAATGCATGCGAGACAGGCCTAAAGATAATGTGCGTGCGGGAGACACGTAGGCAGGTTTATGTATATAGAAAGGGTCGATGGGGATTGTGCGTGTGTATGTGTGTGAGAGGAAGAGTGCTTGTAATAAAGGTTAGTGAAAACAGTCGTAAATGGTTGCGAGAGGGAGGGAGGGTGATATCAAGAGCATGTCTGCGAGAAAGACACCTCGGGAGAGAGTGTGTGAGCATGTCTGAGAGACCACCGATGGATATACACCGTGTGCACGTATGTGTGAGAGAGAAAGTCAGCGCGTCTGTGAGGAGGGGCCTATGGAGAGTGAAACTACACGTAAAAGACTGATGTACACATTGATTAAAAATATAAATTGTATCCAAATATTAGGATGAGATCATGATATTTGCAATTCGCGTAAGGAACGGTCATTGATCCATCAGACATCTATATTCTATCGAATTGAACATGTCTATGTTATTATTCGACATAATTGATCCACAGAGTTAGTATTTTGAACTCTAGACAATGCATTGCTTTAGCAATTCGAATATAAATGTGAGTATAGTTCATGTTGTGTGTGTAAAGCACATTATACATACAAAAGTTACACAATGAACATTATAAATAGCTACCTATGAACTAGCATACATTTGAATTCAACTTAAGGTGGTTTAAAAAATTTGAATTCAACATGAAGTCCATTCAATTATTTGAATTCGAGATCATGGCATTTGTAAATCATACCTAAATTATGGGGGCACCAATCTTTGCTCTGCTTTTGTACATAATAGCATATATAGTCTTGTACAAAATAGATTCAAATTTACCTCCTCCGTTCCAAAATAATCGTAGTTATAGGATTTTCAAGTGTCTAAATTTTAAAAAGAAGCGCATAATTTAATGAGGTTTTCAAACATACAAGGTCAAATTTAACGTTGTCTATTTAGGTCAATCCTCAAAGTTCAAGAGTACTCTAAACGTGAATGCTTCTGTTTAAAAATTTCCAACGAAGCGCCAAAAGAGCCTCTACTCGCCCGAAACCGCGTGAGACCAATGTTTGGTAGAAGGAAATTACTTTTCTAACTCCGACCCGTGAAGCCTACCAGCCCGACATCTATAGGTCTAAACCGGGGTAGGTTTGTAACTTCATCTAGACGCCACTCAACCGCCTCCGAAAAACATTCATACACCGTGGCCGCCTAAACACACATTTGCTTGGCCGAAATCGCTCGCGCCCACTATTTGGGACACCTAGGATTACCGTCCTACCCCCGACCCGCAGTAGGTCCGAAATTTAAGAGGGGGGCAAAGTTTGTACTTTCCCCAAATTTCAAACAAGCGCGTCCCATCTGTTAAAAAAAACAAGCGCATCCCAGACCGAAACATGGTTCCCCCTTAGCTCCCACCGCCACCCCTGCTCCCCGTCCGATTCCCCATTCGTACTCCGTGGGTGCCAAAACTACCTCTCCACCAGCCATGAAACCCCGGCGTCCTTCGTCCGCCACCCCATCCCACCCATCAACCGCCACCCTCCTCCATCACACCGGAGCCGATACCCCGACGTCGTCGTCCACCGCAACCGCAACCGTAACACCCTCCACGGCTAGTAGTTGAAGCCGAGGCCGAGCTGTCTCCAGGACGCCGACGTGCGCCATACCCGAGCCAGTTCAACCACGTCGTCTTGCGCCTCACCGCTGCCGCTCCAACGTCACCACCGTCTACCGCACCGGAGCGGTTCCCGCTACGCCGTCCTTCGCCGCCTCGGATATGCTTCCCCTTCGCCGACAGACGGCCACCGCAACACAGTCAACAATTTGGCCAGGGGTTCATCCAAGGCTCCACCCTCCTCCAAAACATCGGTTCCCTCGGTAAAAAGAACATCGCCGCAATATCAGGAGGACACAGCACTGGCAACTGGATCTGGTACTCCTCTTCCCTTATTCGTGCAAATCTTACGTGTCTGCTTGCACGGTATTCATCCCACAGAAGACACTAGTTGACCACTTCTTCCTACACCTTCTTCCTGATACTAGATGTTCCTAGTAACTCGCGATGCAAGGTTTCTCCTCATATACTATTTCACCTTAGCTAGAGGTCCGTCGCCCCCTGGATTTCAATTCCTGGTTAGTTGATTCCCAATTAAAGGAAGCATTCCCCGGCGTAACAGGTGCTAGTCCGCCTATTACGCCGGGGAAGCAGCGCCTCGATGTTTATCTTAGGGGTGTGTGGGGCCTAGGAGCTTCTGGCGCCCGATTTGGAGGTTGGCCAGGCTTAAAGGGATGGCCAGGGGGCGCTGCCAAGCACGGCGGTGGTGTGAGCTCGAGGGGAGGGCGGGGAGTCGGAGGTGGGGGTCTGGGCCGGTGGTCGCTGGTGGTTCCAGAAAGATCGTCAACAGTGACTGGCGGGAGGTAGACGAAGGCCATCTGCCCGTTCCTTGTAGATCGGACGGTTCATAAAAAAATCGACTGACCTATTTATTTTCAGTCGACTGTTATTTTGATAGGACCACATGTGGTGGTGTGCTGGAGGAGTACCTGCATTTCCCAGCCATCCCTGTGCTCATATATTACAAAATCATACAGAGTAGAATCTAATTTCGTTTGCCATGCAATGCTGTAGAGCTATCATATGTCTCCTGTCATTTATTTTTCAGCCACCTGCTATCTGCTACTTTTACAGTGCACTAGTTCTGCACACACTTCACCCATACTCTCACTATTGTTTTTTTATGCATGGGTATTTCAGCCTCTGCCAACCGGTTGATAGAAGCACCAAATAAAAGAGAGAAGCAGCTCCAGCTTTCTTTGGGCTTAGGCAAGACACGTTTCGGTGCTATAAAGGGTGCAATGTCAGCAGATGGAGACAGTAAACGTAGATCTGGAGTTGATGATCTCGCTCGCCATGAACCAACATCCCAGGTGCTTGCTTTAACTTCGCGGTGTCATATGTGGTTGCATGTTGCATATGGTGTCTAGCTTGTATTCGAAAAGCTGAAGTCGGTCTTTATTAAGATAAGAAAAGATATTTTTTACATGAACCACCATCCCGGGAGCAGCAGAAGCGAAATAGCTAGTCAGGGCACTGGCCGAGCCAGTGACAAGCCCAGCACAGACATGCATCACCTGCAAGCCAACTAAAAAGCCACGGTGGTGGCGAAGCAGCCTGCCTCCCACCAGGCTCTTAGGTCCTCGATGATCATGTTCACCACTCTAGCCAGGTGTCTAGCTTGTATTGCTTCCAATTTGGTTAAATTGCATCTGCTTAGCTTACACATTATACCTTTGAATATGACATGCCTTCTTGTTTTTGGTACATACTACTACATCTGTCTATTAACCATGTTCTTACATCAAACTAATTTCTTGTGTATCCCTCATTAATCACTTATGATGAGACAGTCAGGCTTGTGGACTACTGTAAGAAAAGATCCTCTTTTAAAGAATGCAGTGTCAGCCTTCCCACATGATTCTCAAGAAACAACAATGCTAGATGAATATAGTCAACGTAGCTCTGTAGTTGATGACCGCATTTCCCCTACACCACCATCGTAGGTGCTTGCTCTAACTTAGCAGCATGATATGTGGTTGCATGTTGCATATAGTGTCTAGATTGTAATTCTTCCAATCTGGTTAAATTGCATGTGCTATTCTGCTTAGTTTATACATTATACCTGTTAATGTGACATGCCTTCCTATTTTTGGTACATAGTACATCTGTCTATTAAGCATGTCCTTACATAAAACTACTGTTTTTTTGTATCCCGCATCAATCAATTATGACGAGACACCTTTAGTATATGCAGAGTGATATTGGTTGCATCTTTCATATGATTTATAGCATGCACTGCTTCTAATTTGTTGAAATGCCATTTATGATGGGACGCTTTTAACTTGGCAGAGTCATATTGGTTACATCTTTCATGTGGTGTCTAGCTTGCATTGCTTCTAATTTGTTGAAATGGCTTCTACTTAGTTTACATAAATAGTTGTGAATATGCCATGCTGTCCTATTTTTTGTACATATTCCATCCTCGTATCATGTGTTTGCCTTACATCAAAGTAGTGATTGTCAGTATCATGCATGAATGAGTTCTAAAGAGTGAATTTTATTGCCTTTTCTTGTCGGTTTTACTTGACAATGCAAAATCAATAAAGCGGAAGGAAATTAGCAAGGCAGTGGATAAAGGTGCTCCTCCCAAACAACTGAAACGGAGGGCCTCTACAGATTCTACTCCGGCATCCCCCCAAGAAGATTTGCAATACAACATGCATAGATACTCAACGTAGCTATGTTGATGATGAGCACGTCTCTCCTAGTCGACCATCACAGGTGCTCCCTCTAACTTGGCACTATTATATGTGGTTGCATGTTATGTATGATGTCTAGCTTGTATTGCTTCTAATTTTGTTGAATTCCATCTGCTTACTTTACACATTGTACTTGTGAATAAGACACGTGTTCCTGTTTCTAGAACATACAATATCTGTCTATCACACCATGTTCTTACATCAAAGTACTACTGTTGTGTAACCTACAACAATCACTTATCATAAGACACGTTTAACTTGGGAGTGTGATATAGGTTACATCTCGCATTCTTTTCTAGCTTGTTCTACTTGTAATTTGTTGAAATGGCACTTATGACGAGACAGTTTTAACTTGGTAGAGTGATACTCGTTGTATCTTTCATATGGTGTCTAGCTTCCATTGCTTCTAATTTGTTGAAATGCCTTCTGCTTAGCTTACACATCATAGCTGTGAATATGCAATGCTGTCCTTTTTTCTTACACATTCAATCATCCTATCATGCGGTCGCTTTACATTAAAGTAGTGCTCATCAGCATCCTGCATCAATGAGTTCTGAAAAGCGAATTTTTATTCATTTTTCTTGTGGGTTTGACTTGACAAGCCAATAAAATTAAGAAAGAGGAAGGAAAAAAAATAAGGCAGGGACTGATGGTGGTCTTCCGGCGAAACCGACATCCCAGGTGCTTTCTCTAGCTTGGCAGTGTGATATTGTCTTGCATGTTGCATACGTGTCTAGCTTGTATTGCTTGTAATTTGATTAAATTACTTCTGCTTTGTTTACACATCATAGTTGTGAATATGCAATGCTTTGAATATGCAATGGCACTAATGACGAGAGACCTTTAACTTGGTAGTGTGATGTTGTTTGCATCTTGCATATGATTTATTTCTTGTACTGCTTCACATTTGTTTAAATGCCAGTTATGACGAGACACTGTTAACTTGGCAGAGCATATTTGTAGCATCTTTCATATGGTGTCTACCTTCCATTTCATTGCTTCTAATTTATTGAAATGCCTTCTGCTTAGTTTACACATCATAGTTCTGATTATCTCATGTCGTCTGTTTTTCGTACATATTACATCCTCCTATCATGCGGTTGTCTAACACCAAAGTTCAGTTTGTCTGTATCACGCATCAATTTGTTCTGAAGAACTAATTTTTTATTCCTTTTTCTTGTTGGCTTGACTTGACATGGCACAGAGAAAGAGGAAGGAACACATAATGGCAGGGGATGGTGTTAGTACTGAGGACGCATGGAAACGGAAGCGGAAGAATTATGCTGATTCTGCTGGTACTGATGGTGCAATAGAAGGTCAAAGTCCACCGGAAAATTATACAAACACGGTATCCCGTGCTACACCAGCTGCAAAACAACCCAAACAGAAACTAATAGCTACCACCAAACAAGAAGTGACAGCCCTAGTTGTTGCAACACCTTCCACAGTACCACCAGCTGCACGAGTTACTCGTTTGTCAACTCAGCTAGCAACACGTTCCCAAGCTCCCTTGCCACCTGACACTACTTCCGAAGCACTCTTGACACAAGATGAGTTGGCAAGATCAGATGAACCTTGTGAGCTTCAATAGCAAGAAGGTAGTTGCTGGAGTCAAGTTACAGTTGCATGCTTCTTTATATGTAGTCTCACAGTTTGATGTACACTAACACTTCCTATGTTCGTTGTTGGACTAGCACCTGGGCGCAAGAGGAAACAGACATCAGGGATAATGCTCGATAGGTTAACTAAATCTAGAGGAGGAAGAATGGAGATCCGTTTTGAGGCAGGTTTAAAAAGGCCACGTGATGCTACAGAGTCAGCCAGGTTACTATCAGAGGCAGCGGTTGCCGTTAGGTGTCATGCACGTATCCTCCCAACATGGATTCAGTACAGGAATGACAAAGACGAAACCCAGTTCAACACCTTCCTCGACCATTTATCTGTAAGTATGGTTATGTATGGAAATTAGTAATATCGTCTTGGTCTGTCCCATACTTTCTAGGTTGCTGGTAATGAGACTCCCATAATTTTTGAACAGATGAGGTTCAAGTTGGATAGCCAAGATGATGCAACCAGACAAGCATGCACCCATGTTTTCAAGTCTGCTCTGCGACAGTATCGGTATAACTTGAGGAAAACTCACTTTGAAGGCAAGGCTAACAGTGAACTTGCCCAAACATCTCCAGTGGAAAATATATCGGATGAAGACTGGAGAGGCCTCGTTAAACACTGGTCTGATCCAAAGTATCAAGTACGTTATATATATGTGATCAGATCGCATGTTGAACTCCTATTTACGCATGTGCCTCACAAATCTATCTTCTTGTAGGTGAACTGTTCAAAGAACAAGGCCAACCATACGAAAGTGAAATTCCAACAGACGACAGGATCTCGTAGCTATATTGCACACTGCGAGGCTCTTGTAATTAGCTGCTGTTTCACTCTTTTCGCTATGCCATATTATCAGATCTATATTGACTTGTTCCAAATGTAGAGGAAAGCCCGCAAAGACCAAAAAGTACCTGAACCAAATGCTGTGGAAATGTTCAAGGACTGTCACACCAGTAAGACGAAGGGGATGACTACACCAGTCAAAGCCGCTGTTGTAAGTCCTTAATCCTCATGCCTTTTAACTACTACTTACTCTGACTTGTGCATTGAACTGCATAGTTTGCAACCAATGTCTATTACTCTTTTCAATTTTATACACAATTGTCTTAGCGTATCATTGCACCTTACAAAGTTTTAAAGAGAGGAGTGATGTTCCTTTGATCTTGATCTGTAATCTAGTTCCGTGCTGGACTTGTCTACACAACATTACAATTGCCTGTTTGTCTGTTCTCAGTTGTTTTGTGATATGAATGATGTAATACTATGCTTACCGTATTATAAACTTTGTCTCTTTATCCTTAGCTGTCAATACAATGTGAAGAAATAGACAATACATTAACCATGGTACATGGTCATATGTTTGGAACCTGGTTTTATTATGTACTTTGCAGTAAAATACAACTAATATTTTACACGGGTTCACCATAATAAGTTCTCTATATAGACCAAAGCTATTTTGTTTGGTTTTGCTGCCTCCTTAGTATCTTCTGTTCTGGTACTACTAATGTAAAACTCGACTTTTTAGCAAGCTATGGAACAAATGGTGGAACCGCCACCTTCTGAAGGTGACGAGGCAACTATAACCGCAATGTCACCTCTTGCTGCAGTGGGTCAGTACCTGTCCACTAACAGTGCCAAAAGCACGTTCCTGCGTAATACTGGGTTGGTTGTTAAGGCAATCTCGTCCAAACTGCCTCATGATCAAGATATGCAAGCTCAAAACAATGTTATATCTGCGCTCCAGACACAAGTCCATTCCCTAACAGAGACCCTTTGTGAAACAAGGACAACCATTGTTCGATGTCATCAAGATATGCATGGTTTTGAAACCAGACTATCCGACATTTTCTATGTTGTTCAGGTGCTCCATCAGACAGTACAACATGAAAATGTAACAGTCAGGTCAAATGAACTGAGCTTCTGAACTTCTGGTGGTGCATTTATCTGCCGGGCTGTTAACTTTTATGCCAACCTTCCTTTTTTTTATGGTTGTAATTTGTTTTGTTGCGATACAAAATTTGTTCTTAACGTCCAGCGACCGGCAGAAGAAAACAACAAGCCATTTTTGTATAGTGTAGGGTGTTCCCTATATTTGCACTGGTGACGAACTTTGATGCCCAGTGGATGTAATCTGTGCAATCGCCTTAATAGTCTAGCGTTAGTTTCTGGCTTATTTATTTCCGTAGTCTTCTTTTTCCTTGGTTTGCTAGTGGCCGCAACAACCATGGGCCATATACGGACCATGGTAACCTTGAGCATGCTACGGGCCATAGGACCCATGGGCCTCCTACGGGCCGTCGGATAAATGGGCCTCCAACGGCCCGTAGATTCAGTGGGCCTTGGGCCGTCGGATAAATGGCCCCACATGGGCCGTAAACGGGCGTAATTGGTATCGGGCCAGCACGGTAACGAGCCGTTAACAGGCCAGAAGACAGCAAAGGCTTAATTCTGTCATAGGCATAACGGGTCGTTAATGGGCCAGAATATAGGACGGGCTGGAAACGGCGCAACGGGTTAACAGGCCACAAACGGTCCGATTCTAACCACGGGCGGAATTTGGCCCATTAGGGGAACATGCCAGTAATGGGCCGGAAGTAATCGAGGGCCGGAAAGGAGCCCAAGAATCTATGGGCCGTCAGTAGGCCGAAAGCTAACACGGGCCAGAAACGGCCCATGTGAATCATGGGCCATTACTGGGCATAAAGAAATTTACTGTTTATTATGGGCCAGAGTCACTGTGGCCCATTAAAGGGCCCAAAGATACGAAAGGCCTCGTATGGGCCGAAAGACGTCGTGGGCCATACATGGGCCGAAAATGAAACGGGCTGGTATTATACTAGACGGCCCACATGACGCTGTTGGGCCGATTTCGGGAACGCCATAACGGGTCGTGAGTTACCAGGCCGTAAAATGGGCTATATGCGAACAGACCATTAACAGGCTTTTCATGGGCCGGCCCACTATCTTTTGACCAAGTCAAACATGCCAGCCTTTGTAAGCTAAATGGGCCAGTGTTGGGCCGTCGCACGTGTCGACATATCATAGGCGCGTATCTGACCCAATGATGAGCTGGCACATGTTTCCTCCGGCCAATGAGAATTTTACATGTGGAAAATTGCCATTGGTCGTTGCTGTTAATGGGTTATTGGATCCAAAACCAGACCCGATAGATAAACGGCGACCCGTTACGGTGGATGCCACGTGTCGGTTACCCTTGACGAAAGCACTTCCATGACATGTCATTTATCGTCATGGAAGTGAACACTTCCGTGATGATAATTTTGGTATTGTCATGGAACACTTCTACGACAGCACAGGTATGACTATCTTGATTCTGTCATAAAATCGTCATGGATGTACATGCATGACAGAAAACAAGACCTACTGTGACAAACACGTATCATCACGGAAGTGTACTTTTTTGTAGTGTTGTGTCCGGTTGTGGCCCTCAGAGTCAATTCCGAGCAGCTACTTTGGTCTAGTGCAGAAGCTGCGTGATGCATCGCCCCGGATTGATGCCGTGAAGTGCTCTGCATGCCTTAAGGGAGCTAGGCTGGCCTTTGCGAAGACCATGGTTCATTGGCCTAAGATCAAGCCAATGAATATGGCCGCTGCCCCCCCCGCTAGTTGGAATAGAGCATCGCTGCCCCGAACAGTACTTCACACAAGTTATGGATGGTGCTCGGGCGATAGAGGGCCAGTGTTCCAAAGATGTAATCATTGCTTGATTGTCTTAAGTTGTCAACTGGACCTTTTGCTTTTATAATGCGGCCCATTTGTATTTTATATACTATGGTGTTTTTATTTTGACTCCTGTGCGGCCGTTTATTATTCTGAAAGTTACCAGTCGTCGGCTTCAGGCCCCAAGTGAATATTATGAGGGGTGTTTCATCTCTGCACTGTTACCCTTAGCCGATGTCTCGGTGCCCGAAGGTGGTAGTGCGTGAGAGAGACTAGGCAATCGGACTATGCGGCTTTATTACTTTCACTTAGCCATAGGAGCTTGACTGCAGGGGCTAATGACTAGCTCCCAATGCTTTGTGATGTATGGGGAAGCCGAGGCATGCCTTTTGTAATCACATGGTTTGCGCTAGGACAAACCCTATGTATGACACGGATAAATCGCTAACGATTTTTAGGTTTAACATGTGTCATCGGATCGCCGACCAGTTCACGCTTACTATGACGGTCAGTTTCCGGCTTTCTCCCCTGAGTTGCTTAACTGAGCTAGCCAGAAGTACAATCGCAGGGGTTCTCCCTTTACCTTCTTAGTCGAACGTGCGGAACGTAAGCAGGCAAATACAGGAGCCGGGAAACCCAACTATTGACCCAAGACATAGTTCAGAACTAATGCATATAGTGCAATATCCGAGACGCCGAACACACAACGGAAAGTGGTGCCAGACTTAGTATGTAGAGCTGATGAAAAGATCAAGCCCTTGGTCAATTAACCGATTTGTATTTGCTACACAATGTGTGCATGCTAAGTTGTTCGAAGAGCGGAAAAATGAAGAAGAAAGACCGGACAATACAAATGCCCGAACACCGTAAAAGTTGTTTTTATTTTCCATAAACTCGGGACATCAATCCATACAATTCAAACTGCCGAGGCGTTTATTTTGAGTAAGAAAGGAAAATTTTACAGAGAAAGGTTTACACAGGGCCTTGATTCGTGGGTCGAAGCCTCAACTGTGCCCTGCTGCACGTCTGCGCCTTTGCTTCTGCTGGGTGGGTGGGCGTCCGTGTAGAAGAACACATGCTGGCAAGGGGGGCCTTGAATAGGAACCTTGAAAGGTAGCCATGTTGTCACAGCTTGATGCTGGGCGAGTCCGGGGGCCGTACCCGTTGCCTGTCCGAGGACGCGGTGATGCCATAGTTCGGTTGAGCCGAACACATGGTGTTATTGTTTGATATAAGCCCCCAAGGCCGCCGCATGGTATCTTGAGCGCGAAGTTGTGCTGACGAGGCACGTAGAGCGCAATGATGGTGGGTTTGCCGTGGGGAGCGTATCCCTATTTGCGGCATACGTAGCCGGGCTCCCATGACGGGGACCGGGCTCGAGCCCATTTAGTTGTATCTTTGGCCTTTACGGCGAGCTGATACCTAGGTCCATTGGCGACGGCTTGGTCTTCGGCTGCCAGGGCCGCAGTATGTTCCTCGGTCCGGAGTGAGTGCTTCGTGTTGCCGTTGATCGTTATGACTCCCGAAGGACCAGACATCTTCAGTTTGAGGTATGCATAATGCGGGGCGGCGTTGAATTTGGCAAATGCCGTTCGGCTGAGGAGGGCATGGTAGCCACTTCGGAATGGAGCAATATCGAAGATCAAGTCTTCGCTGCGAAAGTTGTCTGGCGAGCCAAATACCACTTCTAGAGTCACCATGCCTGAGCAGCTGGCCTCTACGCCCGGAATAACCTCCTTGAAGGTGGTGTTACTGGGTTTGATCCTTGACGGATCGATCCCAATTTTCCTCACTGTGTCTGCATAAATCAGATTGAGGCTACTGGCTCCGTCCATAAGGACTCTCATGAGGTGGTACCCATCGACAATGGGGTCGAGCACCAGGGCCGCCGATCCTCCATGACGGATACTGGTCGGGTGGTCCCTGCGGTCGAAGGTGATTGGGCAAGCCGACCATGGGTTAAACTTTGGTACTACGGGCTCGACGGCGTAAAAATCTCGTAGCGCACGCTTCCTCTCCTTTCTTGGTATATGGGTAGCGTAGATCATGTTCACCGCCTTGACCTCAGGAGGGAAGGGTTTTTGGCCTCCACTGTTCGGCCTGCTGAGCTCCTCATCGTCCTCGCTTCGAGGTCTTTTGCCAGAGTCTTCGGCTGTGATCTTGCCGGCCTATTTTATCACCCAACAGTTATGGTTGGTGTGGTTGGCGGGCTTCTCAGGTGTGCCGTGTATCTGGCAAGGCCTGTCCAGGATTGCATCCAACTTGGTTGGTTCATCCTGGTTGCCTTTAGAAGGCTTTTTCCATGATCCGGACTTTGGATTGCGGAATCCGGCATTTACTGTCGTCTCGTCGACTTCTCCGTCATTGTGGCGACGCTTGTTCTTGTTGCACCGTGGATTTCCGTTCCCGTCCCGGACTTCAGAGGTGCCGGGGGCTTTTGGGTTGGTGCTTCTACGAGCCAGCCAACTATCTTCTCCAGTGCAGAAGCGGGTCATTAGGGAGGTAAGCGCTGCCATCGTTCTTGGCTTGTCTTGGCCGAGCTGACGTGCTAGCCACTCGTCTCGAATACTATGCCTAAAGGCGGCTATAGCTTCGGCGTCCGGATAGTCAACAATCTGGTTTTTCTTGGTCAAGAACCGGTTCCAAAATTGCCGGGCTGACTCGTCGGGCTGTTGGATTACATGGCTCAGGTCATGCGTCCGGGGGCCGGACATAAGTGCCCTGGAAGTTAGCTCGGAAGGCATCCTCAAGCTCCTCCCAACATTCTATGGAGTCTTCGGGGAGGCTATTTAATTAGTGTCTGGCTGGACCTTTGAGCTTTAACGGTAGATACTTGATGGCCTGGAGGTCATCTCCTCGTGCCATATGAATGTGCAGCAGAAAATCTTCAATCCATACGGCCGGATCTGTTGTCCCGTCGCATGGCTCGATATTTATGGGTTTGAATCCTTCCGGAAATTGGTGTCGCATCACCCTGTCCGTGAAACACAGAGGGTGAGCGGTGCCCCTAACTCGGGCTACGTCGCACCGAAGATCGTCTGTCATCCGGGCTCGTTGCTGTTCCTGAGCTCTGTCATTTCTGTCTAGCCAGGCTTGGTAACCGTCTCGTCTAATGGGAGGGTCATCTTTGGGTCCGTAAATGGACCTCGTCAGACACCCGCCCAAGCGTCCAGGTCACATCGTAGGTCATACTCATAAACTGGTCGTAATGATTCCTTGCGTTGATGGCGAGGTGGAGCGAGAGGTTGTTCGGCTTTATCAGTTGTCCTATCCCGTCCTCGAGGGGGGCGGTCCGGTTGTTCTGCTTGAGTGTGCCTTGGAGGTGATTGCTCTATGGCTTCGTCATCGAATTGCGGCAATAGTCTTCGCATTGGGTAGCTTTTGGTCTGCCGCATGTGGCCGTACTCCTCTTCGGCAGCTAGGACCTTGGTCCATCTGTCATTGAGGGTATCCTGTTCGGCCTTTATTTTTTGCCGCTGTTTCTTCAGGCTACGCGCGGTGGCAATGAGCTGCCGATTGAACCGCTCTTGATCCAGCGGGTCTTTGGGGATGATGAAATCTTCATCACCCAAACCGGCCTCCTCTTCAGAAAGGGGGAGGTTGTTGTTGTCTTCGGAGTCGTTGGGGTCCTCGAGATTGAGCGGGTCTCATGCTCTCCGTGCTCGTCTTGTGATCGTTCATCGGCACCGTGGTCGCCGAGGTTGCCCATATTGTCCGGAGTGCCGTTCTCTCCGGTGTCCGTGTTGCTCGCATGGCTTCGACGTGCCCTGGAGCGGCGGCGTTGTCTGCGGCGTTTTGGCGGCTCATCGTTGGGCTTGCCGTTATCCTTCTTGGGGGTGCCATCGTTGTCTTTCGGAGTGTCCACCATGTAGATGTCGTAAGTGGACGTGGCCGTCCAGCGGCCGGTGACGGGGGGAGCGGCGTCGTTATTGGCCATGGCTCCACTGTCCATGGAATCGATGTTTTCCGAGGTGTAGTCCAACATATCGGTTAAGTCCTCGACTGTGGCCACTAGGTGGGTGATGGGTGGGACATAAAATTCCCTGCAATTCACCTCGAGGGGCCGCTGAATGCGGGCCGAGGGCGGGTCATCTCGAATAGCCATCATCCGAATTTGGTCAAGCGCCTCGTTTAACAAGGCAAGGCTTGCCGAGCTGGCATGTGGTGGCCGTTCAGGACCGGTCTCCGTTGTGGCGGGGCGAGGGGTGATCCAGGCCCGAACTGGATTCTGGTCTTCCAGGGCCGAGTTGACCTCGAGGCCCAGGGTCGGGCTCGCTGCCGGATAGGTATGAGAGACCGAGGATGAAACCTGGTCTTCGGATGCTATCTCCATATTGGGGCTCGAGGCCAAGTGGGTGAGGGGGAGTTCGGCCAGGTATGATTCCTGATTTCCGAACGTCGACCCATCACTAGGGCTCAAGGCCAGATCAGCTTCGGGAGGAGAGGGTTCGATCGAGGGTGACTCTTGGAGTCCGAACACTGCTTCTGCGCTGAGGCCTGAAGCTGGGTCCTCGGCGGGCATCATTGGCGTGGTTGAAGGGGATTCCTGGCCTCCGGACAGGATGGAGCCGTCTGAGCTCGAGGCTGGCTGAGGGGTTGAGGCCAATCCATAGATCAAATCAGGGGAAAGCTCCGGAGCGGGTACTGCAGGGCCCATAGCGGTACCAGGTGAGGCTGCGAATCCGGCAAAGACCAGATCACCTCAAGCATCCGCGATGTACTTATGACGCCCCCAGCTCAATCGTACACTAATCATACACGCAAACGTGTACGATCAAGCATAGGGACTCACGGGAAGATATCACAACACAACTCTAAACACAAATAACTGGAGATCCACAATATTACAGACCAGGGATCCGAAGATCCGAATACATAAGTCAGTCATACAAATATTATCTGAGTACGGACATAGTTAGACAAGTTTTGCCTTAAGAAGGCTAGCACAAACAACGACACTAGATCGAAAGGCATTGGCCTCCTGCCTGGGAGCCTCCGATCCTACTCTTGGTCGGCTGGCTCGATCCAGTAATACGTGCCCTCTGGACCCTCCTGGTAGTAAGCTCCTGAGGTGGCATCTGGCTCCTGGACTCCATCGTCTGATGTATCAACAAGGTGGGGTATGGGGAAAAGAGAAAGTAAAGCAACCGTGAGTACTCATCCGAAGTACTCAGCAAGCAAGGATCTATACTACATATGCAACATTATCAATGGAGAAAGGCTATATAAGTGGACTGGGCTGCAGAAATGCCAGAATAGAGAGAAGGCCTAGTCCTATCGAAGACTAGCATCTTCAAACATCTTCACGAAGCCATCATCTTGCAGCAGTAGAAGAGAATAGAATAGCATTTTATTTAGCAAACATGTTGAAGCAAGCCTAGAGATCCTTCCTCGACTCCCCGTGAGAAAGCGATCCCGAAGCTTCAATTAAGTAACAAGTATCCAGTTCAAGTAGTAGATCGGGATACACAAACTGAGCGTCCTTTACCGTAGGACCGGCTATCGATAGATCATTCATCCCTGCAGGGGTGCACTACTGTTACCCAACACGCTCGATCAACTCTGGTCGGACACACTTGCTGGGTAATGCCCGGCCTCGGAAGATCAACACGAAGCAGCGCCCTACCTAGGCTCGGCAGAGAGGTCAGCACGCCGGACTAACCTATGCACCCAGAGGTCTTGGGCCATCGCCCTGGGCACCCTGCGCGTTGCGAGACTGGCCGGGGTGCAGGCGCGACACTAAACTCGTCAGTGAAGTATCCAGCCCAATCCCGACAATCAGCCCGAACGGTGAATCGTGACGTCTGACGAGCTTTCGGGAGAAACGTACATCACAGAGGGCCCCATAACCATTATCCCGCGTGGTGGTAGTGCGTATAGGGCACGTCGACCCACTCAGATCACACACCCAAATCCAATAGGCTCATTTAGTATCACGCGGAGACAATCACAGTTTCTGAAACTCCGCCACAATATCACACTCGAGTGCCCTTCCGGTACACCCAAAAATCATAGATCCCCAGTGGGTACCCACCAGGGTGGACCCGCCTGTAACAAAGGTCAAGGTAACCATGTGGTCATAACATCAAAGGGGAAAACCCGAGGAATCACCCTCAGTGGATTCCACTCAACGAAATCATCAGGGTGAACGTATGAGGCATCACCCTCGAGGTTCACACTGAGGGGTCGCACGACAGAGTCGTATCGGAAGTGGAGAAGGAGGAATCACCCTCGATGACCTTGGCCAAACAGCTACACTGCAGAGTATTCATCAGGAGTGCGTTACGAGGTATCACCCTCGGCACTCAACTAAGGGGGTTGTGAAGTGAGGTGTCGGTCTCTTGTCGACGATCACGTTGATCGAGTCATTGATGATCAAGCTGGGGCAACAAGGGTAAGGTGGTGGGGGTCACTGATGGTTCACTACCAACCTATACTAAATAGTTTATCATAGGCATGTAAGGTAACAATGAACAGGTTACAACAGCAGGCTGTGCATCAGAATAGGAGCATACATTAACAGTAGCAAAATCTAATGCAAGCAGGAGAAATGGAATGGGCGATATCTGGATGCTCAAGGGGGGGGGGGGGCTTGCCTAGTTGCTCTGGCAAGAGAGAGGGGTCGTCAACGGGCAGCTCGTCGGTAGTGTAGTCGTACCCAGCTGCAGCGTCATCGGTCTCAGCGTCTATCGAAAGAGAAGGGGGGGGGAGAGAAACAATAAATTCACGGCAATAATGCAAACAATATGTATGACATGCCTAAATGATATGCCGGGGTGTTCTACTGCCTAACTAAATGATTTAGTTAATTTAGGAATTTATTCGGATTTATTTAATCAACATTGGGCACTATTCATTTATCGAAATTGGTCTAAAAGTTCAATGTTTATATAGCTAGGGGCATCTGACAGGAATACGGAGGGCGTATTCGGGTTCGTATCGAAATTCTGAGCAAGTTTCATATATAAATTATTTTCATCGGAGTTACGGTTTATTTAATATGATTTTCCAAAGTTTTAAACATTTTCTGAATTTAATTATTAATTTAAATTCGAATTATCCAGAATAGTGAATGATGATGTCAACATGAGGTCAGGGTGACATCAGCAGGTCAACTCTAGCTGACCAGAGTCAAACCTGACAGGTGGGACCCACATGTCATACACTGTTACATTAACTGAGGGGTTAAATTAATTAATTGGATTAATTAACAGGTGGGGCCCAGCAGTCAGTGACTGATTAGGATTTTAATTATTTTTATCTATCTAATTAGTTAATTAGGCACCTGACAGGAGGGCCCATATGTCATAGACACAGGGAAGGGGGGCCCACCAGTCAGTGACTAGGCAGTGCCCAGTCAGCCAGTTGACCAAGTCAACTGGTCAACTGGGGCCGTGGGGCCACAAGGCAGTGACCCAGGGGGTGGGACCCGCGTGCCACGTCGGAGTCGGCCGCCGGAGTTGCTCCGGCGAGGCCATTTGCGGCGGCGAGCGTCGGAGCAGCGTCGGGATTCGTCCACAGGGGGACAAATCGCGCGCGGCCGGGCTCGTTCGAACGAGCAGACGATGGCGAAGCGATCTGGGGTGGCGGCAGAGGCTGTGGTGGTCGGTAGCGTCGACGGCGAGTGGCGAGGCAGACGCCAGAGTTCGGTCGTCTTCGGGATCGGGGCTACGGGGCGCAAAACGAGCGGCGCGAGGTGGCTACGACGTCTACACGATGCGGCGAATGCAACGGGCTTGGTTGCGAGGCCGTTTGGTCACCGGATCGATGCCGGTGACGAGCAGTGGCGGAGGCAGGGGTTCGGTAATGGCGGCGAGCGGGCTAGGGGCAAATGCGACCGCGGAAAGGAGTAACAGAAGGAGGGAGGAGCTCACCGAGCGGCCAAGAAAGGCCCGTGTGAGCTTAGGAGCAGCAGAGGTCGACGGAGACGGAGACGGACGGTGGCAGTCGGAGATGCGTTCGGAAGGGGTTCGGCGTTGCAGGGCCTCCGGGGCTCGATCCGACAGCGTAGACGAAGCGGAGGAGCGAGGCGGATCTGTTGTACTTATCGGGGCGGTGAACGGGCGACGGTGGGCGCGAGCTTCACGGTGGCGCAGCCATGGCGGCGTCGGGCGAGGTGGGGGACGGGGGAGAATGAGGCGAGACAGAGCCAGAGAGGGCGTGGGGGATGCTCTTATCCACCAGGGAGGGCGCGGGCGCGTTGTCGCGCGAGGGAGAGGGGGGCCCCGGCACGGGCGCGCGGCGCACGCGGGGTGTTTGACAGCGGCGCAGGGGAGCAGTGCCGGAGGTGGGAGGAGGAGCTGCGCGGGCTGGGCCGGGCACTGTGGCCACTTAGGCCCAGTGCTGTGGGCCACTTTTCCTTTTTTCTATTTTCTCTTTTCTGTTTCTTTTCTTTTCTGTTTTGTCTTTTATTTTTACTCCAAATGACTTTTGTAAAATATGGCACTTGACCATATAATATCAGTGCAATATCCAACCCTGGTATAAAATGGTTTTGGGGCCAAATGTTTTCACATGGATTTTATTTAAATAAAAAGGTGTTAACCAACCCTGCTTTTCTACTGTTAGAGCCACTTAGCTAATTTATTAACTGTTGATTACAATTTTAGAGTTGTCTCTGTAATATTTGTTATTTATTGAACATTTTAGTTTCTATATTGAACACCTTTTATTTTCCACTTTCATTTAAATTTGGATTTTGAGTTAGGAGTTGAAATGCAATATGATGCTAATGATGATCATGCACTGTTAAACTTGCTGACTTGTCATTATCAAAAGTGATTACTGTGGCTAATGACATGGGGTGTTACAGTACTCCAGGTTGCCGAATCTAATCTGGTGCTCGGGTGTGAAATTGTTGATTTGGTCTAGATGACCAGTTGGGTTGGCGTGCAGCACGATGCTGCCAAATGCAAAGAGCTGGCCAGGGACAAAGAGGTCCCTGGAGCTAACGCCATCTCCGATGATCAGGCGAGCCATCGATCCTTTGGTGACCCAACAATGGAACTCTCAGTGAAAGCACCAATGTCAGTGTCAAAACCGGCGGATCTAGGGTAGGGGGTCTCGAGCTATGGATCTAGGATCAATGGAGAACAAGGGACAAAGAACACTGTGTTTACCCAGGTTTGGACCCTCTCTAAGAGGTAAAACCCTATGTCTTGCTTGATTGTATTTGATGTGTATGGTATGATTACAGAGTCGATCTACCTCGAGATCAGGCGAGCTAAACCCTAGGTTGATGAGGGATTGGATGTTGCTCTAGCCCTAAAGGCTAAAACCCTTTGGTTTATATAGACACCAGTAGGGTTAGGGTTACATACGGTCTGTTACAACAAAGGAAAGAGCACATTAAATCTTGACTTGGAGGGCACACCACGGCTCCGAAGATCTCCTATCCGGTCACGGGTCGACGGCCCAGCTTGGCTCCACAATAGCCCATAAGTCCGGCCCATAAGCAACGGTCTGGCGGCCCGAGGACCCCTTAATCTAGGACTCCCTCACCGACCCCACGGAGTTCCTTCAGCTCTATGCATTGAGCATCGAGGCGGCGAACGGCAATTACAAGGTCATGGCGAACTGGTTCCCCATGGCCCTCAAGGATGACGCGCATTCTTGGCTCATGAACCTCCCCGAGGGGTCGATCTCTTCGTGGGATGAGCTTCGCGAGCGGTTCATTGCCAACTTCCAGGGCACTCACGACCGCGCTCTCACCATCAATGACCTGCGACATGTGAAGTAGCGCCCTGGTGAGACCCTTCGCAAGTACATTCAGTGCTTCACCCAAGTCCGCCTCAAGATCCCGAAAGCCTCGGATTTAGCCATCATCTCGGCATTCACTGACAGCGTCACGGACGTCAGGATGAGCAAAAAGCTCGCCATCAACGATGACCTGTGCACGACACTGGAGCTGTTCAACCTGGCTGGCAAGTGCGCGAGGGCTGAAGAAGGTCGCCTCTCTCTCGTCAGCAGCCCTGCCATTGAGCTCGAGGACAAGAAGGCCAAGTACAAGGAAGCGAAATGCAAGGGCCCCACCATGTTGGCAGCGGAGCCCGAGCAGAAGCACGGCCGCGACCGCGACGAGCCCGCCAAGGACGCTCGCCCGTTCTGCCTCTTCAATAACACGCGCAACCACAACACCGATGACTGTCAGGAGCTCAGGGCGCTCCGTGACGAGCGCTTGGGCCGCCGCCCCGAGCACAGCGATCGTGGCTTCGGCTGTGGAGGAGGCCGCGGTGAAGGACGCTGGGATAACCGCAATCCTCCCCAGGGTTGGCATGACTAGCCTCGTGAGGACGCCTGGCGTGATTAGCCTCGTGACGGTGCCTGGCGCGATCAGCCTCGCGAGGTCCGACCTCAGGGCAACACAGGCCTCCCGCCATTGCCGCCCCCCAGGAGGAACGACAACAACCAGCCAGACGAGGGGGCTGGAGGCTACCAGGAGCCTCGCGCGGTAGCCTGCATCCTCAGAGGAGCTCATGCTCCCGCGTCCAACCGCCTCTTCAAGCAGTTCTCTCATGAGGTGAATGTTGCCCTCCCGAGGCTTGAGGATGTGCGCCCCCTCAAGTGGTCTCAATACGCCATCACCTTCGATTCCAAGGACCACCTCACGTGTTCGGCCCCTGCGGGCGCACTCCCCATGCTGTGCATGCCCACCATTAGCAACGTCTCGGTCACCAAGACCCTCATCGACGGTGGCGCCGGCCTCAACATCCTCTCTGTGGAGACCTTCGAGACGCTCCAAGTGCCTTATGACCAGCTCATGCCCACCAAGCCATTTTCTGGGGTGACCGACGGCTCCACCATTCCCTTGGGGCAGGTGCACCTCCCAGTCACCTGCGGCACTCATGACAACTATCACACCGAGCTCATCGACTTTGACGTGGCCCACATTGGCCTCTCGTACAACGCCATCTTGGGGTTCCCTGCCCTCGCCAAGTTCATGGCGGCTACCCACCATGGCTACAACGTCCTCAAGATGCCAGGGTGCAGCGGCGTCATCACCATCGCCTGCAATGAGAAAGATGCAGTCTGCTCCCTCGAGCACACCTACAGGGCTGCGGCAGCCGAGAACTCCGACAGTGAGGGAGATGTCGCGCTCCCTAAGGCCGTCCCCATGAAGAAGAAGTAGCTCCTCCCCAAGGATCGTCCCAAGGCAAAGAAGGCTCCAGCCGGTGACGCCTCAGGTGCCACGCCTGCCGCTGGGGCACGCCTTCCTCCCGCATAGGAAGGCACGCCCAGTGTCCCCCTCAGGGCAGGCTCGGGGGCTTCCACCAGGATAGCCTCTGACCTGACCGCTGCAACGAGGGAGGTGCTTGGGCACCGCCTGGAGGTGTGCTTCGATGCACGTCCCTGCAAGCAAGGAACACGGTGCGAGGCGCCAGGAGCATGGGAATTCATCACCAAGGCGATCGAGGAACTTCAGGAAGCACAAGCCATGCGCGGCGAGCGCCACCCCGCACGTCCCGCCAGTGCAGCTGCGACTCCTGACACGGGTGGCAAGCTGCGCGTCTACGTCAACATCCCGGGCCTCAACAGAGCCGCATCTCAGAACCTCTTCTGGCCATTGCGTGTCGACCGAAGCGGAGGCTTCCCCTGCAACTACATTTGCATGCCCTTCGGCCTGGTGAACACGGGCGCCATGTACCAGCGGCTCGCATAGCTCGCATTGGCGTCCCACGAGGCCAGGCGCTCAGTGTTGGCACCTCACGAGGCCCCGACCCCTCGTGAGCCTCCCGAGCCTCAGGAGCCGCCCGGCTCGTGAGGAGCGAACCTTCGCAGCACACTTCATTGGCTTCCTCGATGCTTCTGTAGCATCATTGCCAGGTGACATTTTGGTTATTCAATTGAGGGCGCCACCCAGATTGCATTATCCTCAGACCGAGAAGGGTCCGCCCCTACAGCTGCGTTGCTTTCGTTCATGTATCAGAACTAGTTATGCTGTTATGAGTTCCTATGCTTGTTAACCCTGCACTTGATACCACATCGCCTCTAGAGACGTCGCCCCATGGGCTTCATGCGTTAGCAGCTCTCCTCCTGAACGTCCCATGAGAGGGGGCTACGGCACGGCGTCTGTGCTCGGATCCGTCCCTGCAGCGTTGATAAATCTAAGCGATCGAGCTCTGGCTCGCGGGCCGGCCCCGTGCACGTCACCTCATCAGGTCCTTAGTGCCTTGTCTTCTCACAAAACAATCATGAGCAGATCAGCAAGCACGCACTACCCTTTGTACCCTAATCCGTCGATGCGTAGGAACTTCAGGAGACATGCATTCGGGTGGCGCCTAGGCGACGCCCTACCTTCTTAGGAGGTCGGCCCCGGACAGGGAATGGGCTGGCCAGTAAAAGCTAAGTACAACCGCTTACACTGTGTCACCGACCGAGATACCCCTCCTGTGACCTTCGCAAGGCGTGTTACTTCTTTTTCGCGTGAGTCACTTGCACGTTAAAAGAGGAACTCTTTAGCATCGCGCCTCAGGAGTTCCTACTGGCTCTCAGGCCCTCACCACCTGGCCTTATCCCAGGCATCGTGACCTGACATACCAGCGGTGGCTGAGCCTCGCTCGAGGGCTGGGCCCCGATGATGTAGAGCACCTTGGCGAGCGAGAAAAAGAGAAGCAGACCTCTCGAGGAGCTATGGGCGAGAGGGCCGCGGTTCAGCCAAATTTACATCTATTAAAACGCAAAGGACATCAATGCTTTACATACCCTTTGCGGGACTTGTGCTGACCCATCGAAGAGAAATGGTGCACAGGGAACCAAAGCCCCGAGGGAGCGCACCCTCATGCTGCGAAGATCACCCGCGGGCCGCGAACACCTCGCACCGCCCCATAAGCTAAGTCATCCTCTCCACGCCAAGCGCGAATCTCTTAATAGAGCTCTGCCTCTACTTTCACGATCTCGTCTGAGCGAAGATCCTTTCTCTCTCGAGAGCTGCTTGCACATCAAGGGGGACCTCTTGAGCATCGCGCCTTAGGAGCTCTTACCGGACCTCGAGCCCCTCACCTCCTGGCCTTGCCCACGGCATCGTGACCCGGCATACCAGCGACGGCCGAGGCTAGCTTGGGGATTGGGTCCCAACGATGTAGAGCACTAAGCGATCATGAAGAAAAAGGGGCCGAGCCCGAACGAGAGACGCCACGATAATTTAAACGCTAGATGGAAGCATTAAAATAAGGCGCAAGCGCCGTAGTTTCTTACACGCCCCCACGGGGCCCATGTCATCCAAGTGCACGAAAGAACAAAAGAAATTCCCCCCGAAGGCCCTCGCTCCGGCTTCAATGTCGCGGGCGCCAAGTCGGAGTCGTCCTCCACCTTGATGCGGTGGCGTCGCGGCTCGTGGTAGTCATCGTCGCTTCCGCTCTCCCCAGAGGAGGTGCGGTCGCCGCTGGAAGCGCCACCGTAGGATCAAAAGTAGGTCAAGAGGGGGGATTAGACTACTTAACCAAATAAAAATCTAATCTTTTCCAAATTTTAGTCGTGGGCAGATTTTAGCAATTAGCACAAGTCAAGCAATCAACCTACACATGCAATTCTAAGAGTGTAGCAGCGGAAAATAAAACATTACATATGAAGGTAAAGGGAAGGGTTTGGAGAGTGCAAACGCAATGATGACATGGAGATTTTTGGTGTGGTTCCGATAGGTGGTGCTATCATACATCCACGTTGATGGAGACTTGAACCCACGAAGGGTAATGGTTGCGCGAGTCCATGGAGGGCTCCACCCACGAAGGGTCCATGAAGAAGCAACCTTGTCTAACCCACCATGGCCATCGCCCACGAAGGACTTGCCTCACTTGGGTAGATCTTCATGAAGTAGGCGATCCCCTTGCCCTTACAAACTTCTTGGTTCAACTCCACAATCTTGTCGGAGGCTCCCAAGCAACACCTAACCAATATAGGAGACACCACTCTCCAAAAGGTAATAGATGGTGTGTTGATGATGAACTCCTTGCTCTTATGCGTCAAATGATAGTCTCCCCAACACTCAACCCTCTCTCTCAGATTTGGCTATGGTGGAAAGATGATTTGAGTGGAAAGCAACTTGGGGAAGGCTAGAAATCAAGATTCTTGTGGTAGGATTGGAATGTCTTGATCTCAACACATGAGTAGGTGGTTCTCTCTCAAAAAAATGTATGCTGGCAGTGTAGGCACGTTCTGATGGCTCTCTCACGTATGGAGAAGGGGGTGGAGAGATATATATAGCCTCCACACGAAATCCAACCGTTACACACATTTGACCCAACTTGGTTAGACTGAATAGAAGAACTTGGTAAGACCGATTTAGTTCAAAATGTGAACGATAGGAATCTCGGTGGGACCGACTGGAACAAATCGGTGGGACCGATGTGCTAGGGCTTAGGGCAAACATCAACTCAGTGGCACCGATTGCATCAACTCGGTGAGACGGAAGTGAAGCAATAAGGCAACAGAGAAGATGTCAAGCCAACTCGGTGTGACCGATCGCAATGTCGTGAGACCAAAACAATTGCAATAGGCAACAGAGAGTTTGCAAGGCCATCTTGGTGAGACCGAGATCCATATCAGTGTGACCGAACTGTTAGGGTTTCTGGCAGTGGCTGTGTCATATGAACTCGGTGGCGCGGGATAGAAAGATGGTGAGGCCGAGTTTGACTTTGGGTTTTGGACATATTTAGAATGAGAAAGTGGTTGAGGGCTTTGGAGCAATACCACTAAGCACTTGAGCAAGTAGACCATTAAGCAACACCTCATCCCCTTTTGATAGTATTGGCTTTCCTATGGACTGAATGTGATCTTGGATCACTAAAATATAAATGAAGAGTCTTGAGCTTTTGCCAATATGTGTCCTTAGCATTTTGAGGGGTCCACATCTTTAGTCCATGCCATGCCATTCATTTAACTTTCTGAAATATCAAACTTGAATGGATATTAGTTCAATGATCTATATGTGTTTATGAATTACCAAAACCACCCGGGGATTAGTTGCACTTTCAATCTCTCCCTTTTTGGTAATTGATGCCAACATATAGATCAAAGCTTCGACAAATGATAATATGAATGAAATACATCATCGCTTTGAAAAGTATGTGATAAGCAAGAGCTCCCCTAAATTTGTGCATTATATAAAATTTGCGTTTGAATGCAAATGCACAATCGATTAGGATCATGGTTCACTCTTCCATGTCACATACATCTTGGTGGAGCGCTCAAAATGATAAGAATAGGATAACATGCACTCATCACCAAAGATACAAGTGATTGATCATACACAAACATTCATAGATATAATCATGCAAGCACACATTAAGCATAGTATGATCAAACACATGATCACATAAGTATCTCACGAGCATAACACCAATGGTAGCAAGAGTAGCAACAACCGAACAAACCAAAGTAGCAAGAGGTAATAAAACCAACAAACGCAAAAGGCACTCTCTCTCGAAGCCAATGATCTATACACTTTCTCCCCCTTTGGCAACAAGTTACCAAAAAGTTTGAAAACGTATAGTGCTATGCGGCACTCTAGGCACGATCTCTGGGAGCTCCTGAAGGGGTCTTCTAGCTTGTAGCTCCTATGTGCGTAGATGGCATGGAGAGGAGTCCATCTGCAAATGCTTCTGCTGAAGGTGGAGCTGGAGGAGTTGACACTGGAGGGGCAACTGTGGCAGTGGCTGCAGGTGCTGAGAGAGTAGTCCTGGAGTCTGCAACTGGCACAGCTGATGATCTTTGTGCCCTTGGCACTCTCTGGAATGTATCTGTTGTGGGTCTATCATCACTGTCCTCAGCATCATCCCTTAGCTTCTCCACAATTGTCTGAATCTCTGTGACCTTCACATCAAGGTCATGCATCTTTGTCTCAATGATCCTCTCGAGACTCTCCTGATTTGGAGACAAGGTGGCCAAGCTTTTCTCAATCCTCACGGTATCCTGAAGCAGATAACTGAGTTGATCTTGCTTGGTCTTGAGATTCACCACTGAAGCATCTAGGCCACTTGCTGCCTTTGCTGCTTTTGCAACCTTTGCTCTCTCAATCTTCTCTTGAGCCTCAGCAGATGTAGGATGTGAAGCATCCATGACAACCTCGTTGTCCTCAAAATCTGGCCTCAGGGGTAGATGCTCTTTGTCAAGCAGATATGTCCCAGTTCCAACCTTGGAGTTGATCAACATCTAGAAGTGTGGGTCATATCCACAAGATCTCTTCTGATCGGCTGCTATCCTCTTTAGTGTCTCAATGATCAAGCTCATGACTTTGAACTTCTGAGGAATGTCAAACAAGTGAAGCAAGTTGATGGAGTGACCATGTATCATCCTGTGATCTCCAGACTTGGGCAACAGAGTATGCCTCAAAATAGTGTTCATTGTGGTCAAACCAGCAAGCAGATAATATATTGATCCTAGCTTGTGTGTCTCCAAAGCTGCATCAGGAATAGGCTTGTACATGTTAGCCATGGCTTGGTGGCAGCAGCAACACAAACATATTCTTTCTTCACAACTTTCTTCTTGGAGGTCACTTCCTCCTCAATCACAAAGTCCTCATCTTCACTGTCAGAATTCCTTTTCTTTCTCTGCCTGGTAGCTGCCTTTGGCAAGTTGCTGGGAGTGCTTCTGCTTCCCTCATTATAGATACCAGAGGGACTAATGCCCTCACTGAGGTTAACTTGCTCTTTAGACCTTTTCTGGCTGTCACTGGCCTCAGACATCTTTGCAACTGACCCTGTGAATACATGAGTGTGGGTAGAGTAGATGAGCATCACAAAATACAGCTGGTTTTTGCAAAAAATGATTCAAAATCTTAATTTTAGTTTTCTGCAGAAAGCATTTCGGAGCTACTGATTTGATAATCTCGGTGACACCGAAGCACTAACAGAGTCTAAACATGCAGTTTCAGTCAGACCGAGACGCAGTTCGGTGACTCCGAGATGCTAGGGTTTCACTGAGAAATTTCTTTCGGTCTCACCGATTAGTACACTTTGGTCAGACTGTGTTGTACTTAGTGCAATGGCCAGGGCCAATCGGTGTGACCGAAAACTTCAATTCGGTTGGTCCGAGATGAGTTCCGCGGAAACCTAACCCTAAGATTTTGCATCAAATCTAATCTAGAGGATGATTTATGTGGATAAGAACCTTTCAATCATGGCAAGAATAAAGGCATTTGCTTTGTGCATTGAATCGGAGTAAATAGATAGCACAAAGGGCCGAACCATACCCTAACTTGGTGGTGGTTCGCTACGGCGGCAATGGCGGCAGAGATGTCCATTGACGACGGCAGAGACCTGCGACGATGGTGCACAGGTGGAGATGGCGACGATCCGAAGACCAAGGGGCGGCAGCAATGGGGTGCAGGAGCGAGAGGTTTGAAGAAATTTCCAAACTTTCGGTCCGCAGTATATATACCCGTATGCTGTCGGTGGCGCCGAGTGGAATGTCTTGGTGGCATCGAGATGCAAAACTGCTTGCAGTTGCTGCAACTCGGTGAGACCGAATTCTTCTAATCAGTTACACTGAGGTGAAAACCTAGATCAACTTAATGGCTTCGGTGAGACCGAATGGGAATGAGTTGGTCTGACCGAGATTCATTAAGAGGTTTTGGAAGATAGCCCTTGACGGATCGGTGGCTCCGAGTGCTCCTCACCCGGGGGGGTCCGAAAGTGACTTGTTCAAATTTTGTGATGTAGCATGAATAGAGTTTGAGAAGAGAACAAGCATAGATAGCTAGAGGGAGTTCTTAGGCATTCTTGTCCATCCATTTTTCCAATAAAAACCAAACAATCAAAACTACAAATGGATGTCCTCGAATGGAGAAAAATTATGCATCCAACATGCTCACACAATAAGATAGCAAATAAAACATGTGACAAAGCATGCACAAACACTCTAGCATCTATCAAGCAATTGGCAATGACTAGGTCATCTATATATGAGTATATTGACTCAGGAGTCAAATGAGAGCATTTGATCATAGGTCATACTCATAGTTTAAGCACAAGTGGGGTTGCCACTTTTACATAAAGCATTGTTATGTTCACACCATTAGAGTTGCTTTAGCTCAATTTTGTAGAGCAAAGCTCCCCCTAGATGTGATATTCCCCCTAAGAGGGATGAACTAACCTTGGGTTTTGTCGATGATGACTTCATGTAGATAGTGAAGATGTGGATGCTCAATGTTGATGTAGATCTTTTGGAGCAATCCATTGGAGTGTGTTGCACTTTCAATACCTACATGGGTTAGTCCCACAAGGAACATGCAAGGATATCCATAGACATAGAGTGAAACACAAATATGATGATGTCCATGAAAGCATTAGGTTACATTGTCCCTTGTCTTGCCAACAAGACGGTTTGTGACTCCATGAACTAGTGCAAGATATGAAAGTTGATTGCACATGTCCTTGCCAAAATGAATATGAGTGAAGTACGTTGGCGGAGTCACCCTCAAGAACACTCTAGTTCTTCTTCTTTGGGATCCACATCAACTTGATGGGAATCCTTGGAGTTGTAGTCGTACTTGATGAAGTAGAACTTGACGTAGTCTTGGGAACCCACTTGACCATGGCCTTATGAGCTTCTTCAAATGAATCAATCTCTTGTTGAAGCTTGTCCTTGCCTTTTAGCTTGTGGTCTTGCGGTGGAAGATCATCTTGAGCCTGTGTTCCCTTGAAATAAGTGGGTTCGTCAACCTGGCTTTATGGAGTGTGTTCAGGAGGTTTGGCAAAAACCTTCTCACAAAACTCATATATCAGCAATTATAATGGACAAATTAAAGTCATTGAGGTTTGCTCTTAAGAAATGGCAGAAGGGTTTGTCACATATTAAAACACTGATTGAGAAGTGCAACTGGGTGATCCTCTGGTTAGATAATTTGGAAGATTTCAGATCCTTGTTCAGAACTGAATCTAATTTCAGGAAATTGGTGAAGATGCATCATGAGCACCTTCTACATTTGCAGTTTTTATACTGGAAGAAAAGATGCACTATTAGATATATCAAAGTTGGTGAAGAAAACTCAAAATTCCTCCAAGCCATGGCAACTGAAAGATATAGAAACAATTCTATTGCCAGTCTGCAGCTGTCTGATGGTACAGTTTCTTCAGATCATGGAATGATGGCCAAAGAATTTCTGGAGATTTTTAAGAGCAGAATGGGAACTGTCAAGCCAATTCTGATGGGCAATGACATTCTCTCTCTTATTCCTCGGGTGCAGGGACTGGAAGTGCTCACAAAGCCCTTTGAAGTTAAAGAAATTGAACATGTTATTAGGGATTTGCCAACTGACAAGGCACTGGGACCTGATGGCTTTAATGGGCTTTTTATGAAGAAGTGTTGGCCGATCATTTCCAGTGATTTCATTACACTGGTGAAGGAGTTCCATGCTGGAACTGCTCAGTTGGAAAATCTCAATGAGGCCTTCATTACATTGATCCCTAAGAAGTTATCACCTGAGACTACTGGAGATTTTAGGCCAATTTCTTTGACTAGTGTGGGGTTGAAATTCCTCACTAAGCTTGTTGCTAACAGGTTTCAGGATGAAATCACCAAATGTGTGCATAAGAATCAATATGGTTTTATCAAGTCTAGAACAATTCAAGACTGTATTGCCTGGACCTTTGTGTACATCCATCAGTGCAACCAATCAAAAAAGCCAATCATGTTACTCAAGCTCGACTTCGAAAAAGCATTTGATTCTATCCAGCATGAGGCAATTATAAAAATCATGGTGGCAAAGGGGTTTGACAACAAGTGGATCTCCTGGATTCAGCAGTTGTTGTCATCTGCAACTTCCTCAATCTTACTAAATGGTGTACCTGGAAAGCATTTCAAGTACAAATGTGGTGTCAAGCAAGGTGATCCTATCTCACCATTGTTGTTTGTGATTGCTGCTGATCTGTTGCAGACTATGATTAATGATCTTCTGAATCATGGCCTTCTTTCTTTGCCTCTGGCAACACATGACCCTGACTATCCAGTGGTACAATATGCAGATGATACATTGCTTTTTGTGTCTGCTGATTCAGCTCAGTTGGAGGTGCTTAAAGCAGTTTTGAATTCCTTCTCTTTGGCAACTAGATTGCAGATCAACTTTCACAAATCCTCAATGTACCCAATTAATGTGGAAACCAATGTTGCCAATGCCCTTGCTGCACATTTTGGGTGTCAGTTAGGTGTAATGCCTTTCACATATTTAGGGTTGCTAGTGGGAACAACTAGGCCCAAAATTGTTGATTTACTACCTTTAGTTGACTGCATGGAAAGAAGGTTAACTGCTAGCTCCTAGTTTCTGCCCCAAGGTAGCAGGCTGCAGTTGGTAAACTCTGTGATCTCTTCACTGCCCATTTTTTTTCCTTTGCAGTCTGTCTATACCACAGGGAATCCTGAAGCAACTGGAAAGAATTCAGAGGCAATGTTTGTGGAGAAAATATGGTCAGAAGAAGGGGCATTCTTTGGCTGCCTGGCCTCTAGTCTGTAAGCCTAAGCTTAAGGGTGGGCTTGGAATTCTCAATCTGGGTCTGCAAAATGAAGCTCTGCTTCTGAAATACCTCAACAAATTCTATAACAGATCAGATGTACCTTGGGTTCATTTGGTTTGGGACTCTTATTATTTTCAGAGAGTTCCTCATGACACTACTTTGTGTGGCTCTTTTTGGTGGAGAGATATCTGCAAATTGATGGATAAATTTAGGGCTATTACTTTGGTTACAGTTGGAAGAGGAGAGTCTCTGCTTTTCTGGTCTGACTCTTGGGAGATTGATAACTTATGCATCCCTCTCCAGGACAGATTCCCCAAGCTCTTTTCTTTCTGCCTACAGAAGAATTCCTCTGTTATGGAAGTGTTACAAGCAGGTGACTTGCAGAGCATGTTCTCTTTACCCTTGTCTGAATTGGCTTTTAGGGAGTTTAATCAGCTTTCTGGCATTCTGAATGAGATGTCCCTGGATTCTGATTGCAATGACTCTTGGGCTTGGAGGCATGGGAAGAAATCTAAGTATACAGCAAAGAAGTACTATGATTTTGTCCATCAGCCAATGCCTACCAATCCCATTCTGAGTTGGGTCTGGAAATCTTGTTGTACCATGACAATTAAAATGTTTGCCTGGCTTGTCATTATGGACAGAGTAAACACCAAGGATATGATTCAGCGCAGACATTGGAGAATTAATGATGGGCCTGAATGTGTACTCTGCCCCACGGGAGCGCTTGAGGACAGGAACCATTTATTCTTTCAATGCAACTTTAGCATGAGAGTGTGGAATTATCTTCAAATAACCTGGTTGATTAGTCAGGACATGGTGCACATTGCGCTTCATGCCAGGAAGGATTTTAATAAACCCTTCTTCTCAGAAGTGGTCTTCCTTACATGGTGGAATATTTGGAAAGTCAGGAATGACAAAGCCTTTAGGCACATCAGACCTACTTTCAGGCAGTGGAGGAATGGATTTATCCATGACATCTCTCTCCTAGCACACAGGATCAAGACCAGACACAGAGACGCTTTGATCAAATGGATTGATTTCCTGCCTCCTTGAGGTGTTTATCCATTGTACTCTTTCCTTTCTTCTTTTTAGCTATTAGTACTTAGTTTAGCCTAGCTTGTATAGTCTTTCTTTTCTGTTTTGTTCCTTTCCTTAAGGAACCTTTTGTTTATTCTTTTGCCAGTTTCAATAAAATGCTGTGGGGTGTAAGCCCTGCAGTCTTCCAGGTCAAAATAAATAAATAAGTGGGGTCATACTTCTCTTGTTGAGTAACAAACTTCATCTTGGGGTATTGATCTTCTTCCCACTCAACTCCATTGGCATTGAACTTTTGTTCAAAACCAACACCTTGATTCTTCCGGTGCCTTCCTTGCTTGCATACAATTTCCTCAAATTGCTTACTTCTGGCAAGCCTCTTGTAAACACCTTTCTCTATAATTCCCTTCAATAAGCTATTTTCTTGCTCAAGTGTAACTTGGCTAAGAGAATCATTAGTGGAATCAAGAGAACTACTAGAAGCAACAATATTGGATTTAACATGGTTATTGTTACTGCTAGAGGAAGAATCTTTCTTGTTCTTATTGCTAGATTTTACTTGTGGCATATAGGTAGACAAGAGTAAACGCTTGGCAATGTAAGAAGAACTCTTCTTTCGAAGATCATCATTGATAGCTTTTAGAAACCCATGCTCTTGCTCTAAATTTAGCTTCTCGAAGCATAGCTTCTCATGAGTTCTTAGGAGCTCTCTATGATCCTCTAGAGTTGTTTCATGAGCTAACTTAAGAGTGTTTAGTTATTTAGTTAGACGCTCAATCTCCTTCTTATCATTGTCATTCGTTTCATCTTGATTAGCATGATTAGTAGCAAGTTCATCAAAGTTTTCATCACTAGTGTTGTCAACAAGTAAATCATCTTCATCACTACTGAAATCAACATACTCGGGGTGTGATACCTTAGGGCCTTTCGCCATGAAGCATTTTCCAATTCCTTCATTTGGTGAGTCAAATATGTCGTAGGAGTTGGATGACACAAGTGCAAGACCGGCAACACCTTCATCTTGAGTATATTCGGAGTCGGAGTGATAGCTTCTCTCAGAGTAGTTGTCGGAGTCAGAGTCGGAACCGGATACCCATTCACCAACGTGAGCTTGATGTCTTTGTCTTGTGTAGCTCTTTGATGACTTGTCCTTCATTTCTGAATCCTTGCTTCTACGAGAGGGTCTTCGTTCATAATGATCATCTCTACTCCTCTCTCTTGGTGGTGATTCATCTCTTCTACTCCTTCTTTTTGGTGAATCTTCTCTTTACTTGTAGGGAGCCGTACACTCATTGGAGTAGTGTCCGGGTCTTTCACAATTGTAGCAATTACGATCACGACTAGAAGATGTTTTGTCATTGTAGGATCTTGACTTGGAGCTTTTTTCTTTGCTTCTATTCTTGTAGAACTTGTTGAAGTTCTTCACCATTAAGCTCAATTCCTCATTGGAGACTTGTTTCTCACTTGATGTTGTGGGAGCATCACTTGAAGCTTTGTAGGAACCACTTGACTTGTTGTGGTGCTCTTTCTTATCCTTGAGTGACATCTCATGAGCAACAATTCTACCAATGACTCCCGTAGGCTTGAGATCTTTGTAATTGGGCATCATTTGGATTAATGTGCACACGGTTTCATATTTTCCATCCAAGGCTCTTAGGATCTTCTTGATGATGAATTTGTCGGTCATCTCTTCGCTTCCTAAACCGACAATCTCATATGTGATGAGAGCAAGCCTAGAGTACATCTCGGCGACTCCTTCACGATCCTTCATCTTGAACTTGTCAAGTTGACTTTGAAGCACATACAATTTAGATTCCTTGACGGACTCGGTACCTTCGTACATATCAACCAAAGTATCCCAAATTTCCTTTGCATTCTCAAGGCGGCTGATTTTGTTGAATTCTTCGGGGCACAATCCATTGAATAGAATATCACAAGCTTGAGCATTGTATTGCAACATCTTCATTTCTTCCCCGGATGCTTCATGATCCGGTTCTTTTCCATCCTCGAAGAAATCACCTTGCAAGCCAATGCGCACAATAGCCCAAACGACGGGGTTATGACCAAGAATATGCATTTTCATCTTATGCTTGCAACTAGCAGAATTAATACCATCAAAGTAAGGACCTCTACAGTGCTAATTTCCCTCGCTAGACGCCATACTCTCCTAGGTTGTGAAACCAAGGCTATGATCACCAAAGCTATGGAAATCAAGGCAAATGGAGACCAAAGCTCTGATACCACTCGTAGGATTGAAAGTAGGTCTAGAGGGGGGGGATTAGACTACTTGACCAAATAAAAATCTAACCTTTTCCCAATTTTAGTTGTGGGTAGATTTTAGAAATTAGCACACAAGCAATCAACCTACACATGCAATTCTAAGAGTGTAGTAGCGGAAAGCAAAAACATTGCATATGAAGGTAAAGGGAAGGGTTTGGAGAGTGCAAACACAATGATGACACGAAGAGTTTTGGTGTCGTTTCGATAGGTGGTGCTATCGTACATCCACGTTGATGGACACTTCAACCCACGAAGGGTAACGGTTGCACGAGTCCACGGAGGGCTCCACCCATGAAGGGTCCATGAAGAAGCAACCTTGTCTATCCCACCATGGCCATCGCCCATGAAGGACTTGCCTCACTCGGGTAGATCTTCACAAAGTAGGCGATATCCTTGCCCTTACAAACTTCTTGGTTCAACTCCATAATCTTGTCGAAGGCTCCCAAGCTACACCTAACCAATATGGGAGACACCACTCTCCAAAAGGTAATAGATGGCGTGTTGATGATGAACTCCTTGCTCTTATGCTTCAAATGATAGTCTCCCCAACACACAACTCTCTCTCTCAAATTTGGCTATGGTGGAAAGATGATTTGAGTGGAAAGCAACTTGGGGAAGGCTAGAAATCAAGATTCTTGTGGTAGGATTGGAATGTCTTGATCTCAACACACGAGTAGGTGGTTCTCTCTCAGAAAATGTATGCTGGAAGTGTAGGCACATTCTGATGGCTCTCTCACATATGGAGAAGGGGGTGGAGGGGTATATATAGCCTCCACACAAAATCCAACCGTTACACACATTTGACCCAACTCGGTCAGACCAAATAGAAGAACTCGATGAGACCGATTTAGTTCAAAATGTGAACGTTAGGAATCTCGGTGGGACCGACCAGAACAACTCGGTGGGGCCGATGTGCTAGGGTTTAGGGCAAACATCAACTCGGTGGCACCGATTGCATCCACTCGGTGAGACCGAAGTGAAGCAATAAGGCAACAGAGAAGATGTCAAGCCAACTCGGTATGACCGATCGCAATGTCGGTGAGACCGAAACAATTGCAATAGGCAACAGAGAGTTTGCAAGGCCATCTCGGTGAGACCGAGATCCGTATCATTGTGACCGAACTGTTAGGGTTTCTGGCAGTGGCTATGTCATATGAACTCGGTGGCGCTGGATAGAAAGAATCGGTGAGGCCGAGTTTGACTTTGGGTTTTGGACTTATTTAGAATGAGAAAGTGGTTGAGTGCTTTGGAGCAATATCACTAAGCACTTGAGCAAGTAGACCATTAAGCAACACCTCATCCCCTTTTAATAGTATTGGCTTTCCTATGGACTCAATGTGATCTTGGATCAGTAAAATATAAATGAAGAGTCTTGAGCTTTTGCCAATATCTGTCCTTAGCATTTTGAGGGGTCCACATCTCTAGTCCATGCTATGCCATTCATTGAACTTTCTGAAATATCAAACTTGAATGGATACTAGTTCAATGAGCTATTTGTTGTTATGAATTACCAAAACCACCCGGGGATTAGTTGCACTTTCAGCCACGGCCATCGCCAAGGGGAAGTTCACCACCGAGGACGTCGCCGCCGCTGTTGTGGTCGTCATCGCTGGAGGAAGTGTGGCTGATGCCGCTGCTGTTGCTCTCCGGGCAGCATCCCAGGCGTTCGTCGGCCTCCCCCTAGATATTCACGAAGAGCCTCACTGCCCCGTCAAACTTGAAGTGGAGGGTGTGCCTCCCCTTAAGGCCACGGTTGTGGGCGAACGACTTCCACCCTTGAGTAAGGTACACGAAGTCAGAAGGAGTGACCTCAGCCTCCACCCAGAAGGACCTGTTGCAGTAGCCGTCTGGCTGCAGCCACAACCTGACGGGTCTGTCCACCATCAGCTCCTCCGCGAAGGTGTTCGGGAGTTGGGCCAGGTGCGAGGCGGACTCTCCATCCACACGACGAACTCGCGGGTCATGTCGATAGAGTGGGCCCATGGTCGAGGTGGCCGGGCAGCCACCCCATTCCTCCCCCCTCGGCCACGGCCGCCTCGACCCCCACGGCCGCGTCCGCGAGTGGGGTTCTTCCCGTGGCTGCCGGAGCCGGTGCGGACCGCCAATGGAGGGCGCCCGCATCCCCGAGGGGGTGCCATGGGCGTAGCAGCAGACTTGCGGGGGCGGCCGCGCCCCCTCTTGGGCTGCGGCAGCTCCGGCCCCTCCTGCACCGCCTTGCCCTTCTCGATGGCCGAGAACCTTCTCACGGGCGCCATGGCAGCAGTGGAAAGGGTTGAGGACGGAGAGGCAAGAAGACAGGGATGTGCTGAGGGTTTCGTCCCTTCGCCCTCTTATAAGCAATCGGAGAAGGCTAACTGGTGCCCCTTCACCTTCGGAGCAATGATGGCCTTGCGGCGCGCGCCAGGCTTTTTGTCAGCCTGGGCAGTTGCCAAGGCGACATGGGGAAGTGGGGCCGTCCGCCCCCCATCATGCGCCCCACGTCGAGCCTGGCCCGGAAGCGGTTAGGGCCCATGCCGTTTCGCCTCTCCTCTTCGTCTCCGCCTCCGAACAGGGTCGTGCGTGCCGCGGGCCCGAGGGCTACTGTCGGGGTTCTGAGACTGAGGGTACCCAGGCCCGTCTGCCTGTGGCCCGGCACGTGGCATCGTCAAAGACCCGGTGCGGCCCAGCTCCAAGACCTCATGAGCAAGACCCTCATGAGGGCCCTCGCCTCGTGAGGCGAACTACATCGAGGCCTCCCGAGGAGCGGTCTCCCGAGGCTGCCTCCCGAGGGGCGAATACTTCTAGGCTCGCACCCCACCTCACGAGGCGCGTGGTGACGTGAGCCATGATGACCGGAGCCAGGAGGGCGCAGGCAAGGATAGTTTCCTCTTTGGTGCTAGAGGGACAAAGCCAGCACGCGGGTTCCTAAGGAATCCCCAAAGCTTACCTCTTTGGTGCAACAAGACCAAGACCACGGGCTCGGCAGGACGGAGGTCATCACCGGGCCCACCAGCGGGTCACGACCAGAAGCATTGCAGGTGAAGACCACCTTTAGTCAGGATAGGGTGTACTCCTGTCCCCCTTCAAATCTGGCCGTTGTGGTATCCCTTCCCGCCGAGAGCCTTGGGGGAAGAAGACTGGGCCAGTATAAATATAGACTATCCTCCACCATAGAGAGAGAGACATCGGATCCATTCACCCCTTAAGCCCTCCCGAGGCAGCTCACCCTCGTACTAGTTCATACTCATCCTCCCCGCGAGGCAATCCACCACAAAGCAGGAGTAGGGTCTTACAGCGCAAGGTGGCCCGAACCTGGGTAAATCATCGTGTCCATCTCTTCTTTCCTCTCGCTCGAGCACGCCGGAGCCAAGCCGTGAGGCGGTGACCAGCAAGTCATAGCTAGGCAGAGTCCTTCACGCACAACCTAGAGTTCAAACCTTTTGTTTGGGTCTGCGGAGCACCGATTCTGACACCGTATACCAGAGGGCACACCAAAAATACTTTTCCGACGCTGCAAGCTTCTGTTCTCGTGAGATCCCATCGTGGAGCCTTTTTTGGCACTCCGCCGGAGGGGGATTCGATTACGGAGGGCCTCTACACCAACCTTGCTGCCCTTTTGATGATGTGTGAGTAGTTTACCATAGACCTATGGGTCCATAGCTAGTACCTAGATGGCTTCTTCTCTCTCTTTGATATTCAATACAATGTTCTCCTCGATGTTTTTGGAGTTCTATTCGATGTAATCTTCTTTTGCGGTGCGTTTGTTGAGATCCGATGAATTGTGGATTTATGATCATATTATCTATGCATATTATTTGAGTCTTCTCTGAACTCTTTTATGCATGATTAAGATAGCTTTGTATTTCTCTCCGATCTATTGATTTGGTTTGGCCAACTAGATTGATCTATCTTGCAATGGGAGAGGTGCTTTGTTTTGGGTTCAATCTTGCGGTGTCCTCACCCAGTGACAAAAGGGGTAGCGAGGCACGTATTTGTATTGTTGCCATTAAGGATAAAAAGATGGGGTTTATACCATATTGATTGGATCTATCCCTCTACATCATGTCATCTTCCTTAAGGTGTTACTCCATTCTTGTTAACTTAATACACTAGATACAAGTTGCATAGCGGTCGATGTGTGGAGTAATAGTAGTAGATGCAGGCAGGAGTCGGTCTACTTGTCATGGACGTGATGCCTATATTGATGATCATTGCCTTAGATATCGTCATAACTTTGTGCTTTTCAATCAATTTCTCAACAGTAATTTATTTACCCACCGTATGTGTTGTTTTAAGAGAGAAGCCTCTAGTGAAAACTATGACCCTCGAGTCTATTTTTATCAAATTATTTTCAGATCTATAAAACCAAAAATCCAAAAATACCTTGCTGCAATTTATTTACTTTTATTTAGTTTTGCACTTTTATTTATCTTTTATACCTATCTCTATGAGATTTCATCCTTGCAAGTAACCGTGAAGGGATTGACAACCCCTTTTTCGCGTTGTGTGCAAGTATTTGTTTGTTTGTGCAGGTGCATCTATTGGGGACTTGTGTGTTCCTCCTACTGGATTTATACCTTGGTTCTCAAACTGAGGGAAATACTTATCTCTACTTTGCTGCATCACCCTTTCCTCTTCAAGGGAAAAATCAATGCAAGCTCAAGAAGTAGCAGGGATACTTCCCTTCGGGAGGGGGAAATCAAAGCCATCGTCATCACCAACAACCCTCTCATCGTGGGAGGACCAATTTTCATCAACATCTTCACCAGCACCATCTCATCTCAAACCCTAGCTCATCTCTTGTATCCAATCTTTGTATCAAAACCTTAGATTGGTACATGTGGGTTGCTAGTAGTGTTGATTACATCTTGTAGTTGCTGCTAATTGGTTTATTTGGTGGAAGATTATATGTTCAGATCCATTATGCTATTCAATACCCCTCTGATCTTGAACATGAATATGATTTGTGAGTAGTTACTTTTGTTCTTGAGGATATGGGAGAAATCTTGTCATAAGTAATCATGTGAATTTGGTATTCCTTCTATATTTTGATGATATTTATGTTGTTGTTTCCCTTAGTGGTGTTATGTGAACGTCGATTACATGACACTTCACCATCTTTGGGCCCAAGGGAATGCATTGTGGAGTAGTTATTAGATGATGGGTTGCTAGAGTGACAGAAGCTTAGACCCTAGTTTATGCGCTATTCCGTAAGGGGCTGATTTGGATCCATATGTTTCATGCTATGGTTAGATTTATCTTAATTCTTCTTTCGTAGTTGCGGATGCTTGCGAGAGGGGGTAATCATAAGTGGGAGGCTTGTTCAAGTAAGAACAACACCCAAGCACTGGTCCAACCACATATCAACTTATCAAAGTGGCGAACGCGAATCAAACAAACATGATGAAAGTGACTAGATGAAATTCCCGAGTGTCCTCAAGAAAGCTTTACTTATTATAAGAGACCGTTCCGGCCTATCCTTTGCTACATAAAGGATTGGGCTACCTTGATGCACTTTTTTTACCATTACTATTTGATGTCGCTTGAACTACGTCGGTATTTCCCCAAAGAGGAAGGGATGATGCAGTACAACAACGGTAGGTATTTCCCTCAGTTATGAAACCAAGGTATCAATCTAGTAGGAGAACCAAGAAACACTATGTAAATGGTACCTGCACAAAATGAACAAATACCTGCAACCCGACGCGTAAGAGGGGTTGTCAATCCCTCCACGGTAAAAAGATAGATAAATTTGTGGTAGATTGGATAAATAACTCTCGATAAAATGTGAAATAAAAAAGTGCAGCAAGGTATTTTTTGGTTTTTGGAATAATAGATCTAAAAATAAAAGCGAATAAAAATAGATCTCAAAGCAAATATGATAAAGAATAGACCCGGGGGCTGTAGATTTCACTAGTGGCTTCTCTCAAGAAAATAACATACGGTGGGTAAACAAATTACTGTTGGGCAATTGATAGAAGATTGAATAATTATAATGATATCCAAGGCAATGATCAATATATAGGCATCACGTCCAAGATTAGTAGACCGACTCCTGCGTGCATCTACTACTATTACTCCACACATCGACCGCTATCCAGCATGCATCTAGTGTATTAAGTTCATGGAGAAATAGAGTAATGCAATACGAACGATGACATGATGTAGACGAGATCTATTCATGTAGGAATAGCCCCCATCTTGTTATCCTTAATAGCAATGATACATGCGTGTCTTGCTGCCCCTTCTATCACTGGGAAAGAACACCGCTAGATCGAACCCGTCACAAAGCACCTCTTCCCATGGCAAGAAAAATTGATCTAGTTGGCCTAACTACACCAAAGATTCAAAGAAGAAATACAAGGCTATAAATAATCATGCATATAAGAGATCAAAAGAAGACTCAAATAATATTCATGGGTATAGATTTGATCATAAACTCAAAGTTCACCGGATCCCAACAAACACACCGCAAAAAAGAGTTACATCAAATAGATCTCCAAGAGACCATTGTATTGAGAATCAAAAGAGAGAGAGAGGAAGCCATCTAGCTACTGCCCATGGACCCTTAGGTCTATGATGAACTACTCACACATCATCGAAGAGGCACCAATGAGGATGATGAACCCCTCCGTGATGGTGTCTAGATTGGATCTTGTGGTTCTGGAACTTGTGGCGGCTAGAATTGTGTTTCATCGACTCTTCTAGGGTTTCTAGATTATTTGGGAATTTATAGGGCGAAGAGGCGGTGCGGTAGGTAACCGAGGTGGGCACAACCCACCTCGGTGCGCCTGGGCCTCCTAGCGCGCCCAGGTGTCTTGTGCTCACCTCGGTCCTCCCCTCTGGTACTTCTTTGGCCCACTGGGTGTCTTCTGGTCCAGAAAAATTCTCCAAAAAGTTTCGCCGCGTTTGGACTCCGTTTGGTACTGATATTCTGTGAAGTAAAAAACAGGCCAAAAACAGCAACTGGCACTGGGCACTATGTCAATAGGTTAGTCCCAAAAAATGATATAAAGTTGCTATAAAATGATTGTAAAACATCCAAGAATGATAATATAACAGCATGGAAGAGGCAAAAATTACAGATACGTTGGAGACGTATCAGCATCCCCAAGCTTAATTCCTACTCGTCCTCGAGTAGGTAAATGATAAAAACTGATTTTTTGATGTGGAATGCTACCTAACATGTTCATCACATATTCTTTTCTTTTGTAGCATGGACATTTGGACTTTTATATGGTTCAAAGCAATAGTCTAGTTTTGACATGAAGATTTCAATACTCAAGCATACCAACAAGCAACCATGTCTTTCAAAAAATAAACACTAAAGAAAGTTATCCCTAGCCCATCATGCTCAATCATTGATCCATTCATGAAACACACTCGCATATTAGCTACATCCAATGCTCAAGTACAATCATAGTGCCCCTTAGTTGGTGCTTTATAAGAGAAGATGGAGACTCAAATAAAAAAAAATTGCATAAAGTAAATAGATAGGCCCTTCGCAGAGGGAAGTAGGGATTTGTAGATGTGCCAGAGCTCAAAGCTTAAATTGAGAGATAATTTTTTTGAGAGGCATACTTCTCCCGTCAACGAAAATGACCGAGTAATTCCCAACACTTTCCATGCTAGATATATCATAGGCGGTTCCCAAACAGAAAATAAAGTTTATTCCTTTTTCCACCATACTTTCACATTCCACGGCTAGCCGTATCCACGGGTACCGTCCATACCAACACTTTCCAAGGAATTTATTATTTGACAACATAAAGTAAATTTCTTTTTCATTTTGGGACTGGGCATCCCTATTACCGCCGTACTCTCATGCAATGACAAGTGAATGAACACTCATCTTGAGAATAACACATCTAGCATGGAAAATATTGGCCACCCACTGCCGCTTCATGAGCGGTACGGGCACACAAAAAGGAAATTCATTTAAAAAATTACAGATGGCACATACAAATTTGCTTAGAATGGCATGGAAATACCGCATATAGGTAGGTATGGTGGACACATATGGCAAAACTGGGTTTAAAGATTTTGGATGCACAAGTAGTATTTCTACTTAGTACAAGTGGAGGCTAGCAAAAAGATTGAGGAGCAACCAACCAAGAAATGAAAAATCACATAAGCGAGCATTAAGCATAACTAACACCGTATAATGCACCACAAGTAGGATGTAATTTCATTGCATAACTATTGACTTTTGTGCTTGCATAGGGAATCACAAACCTTAACACCAATATTCTTACTAAGCATAATTACTCACCAACATGACTCACATATCACTATCATCACATCTCAAAACTATTACAAAGAATCAAGTTTATTTTGTCCAATGATCTTCATGAAATTTTTATTGTATCCCTCTTGAATATCTATCACTTTGGGACTAGTTTCATATATTGCAATTGCTTTTGACAAGCTCAAATAAATCTAAGTGAAGAACATGAGCATAAAATTTTCCGTCTCCCAAAATAATATAAGTGAAGCATGAGAGAATTTCTTCAAAAATTTACTAACTCTCAAATAAATCTAAGTGAAGCATGAGAGTATTTCTTCAAAAATATTAAAGCACACCGTGCTCAAAAAGATATAAGTGAAGCACTAGAGCAATTCCATAGCTCAAAAAATTTAATTGAAGCATAAAGAGCAATTATACCAAATCATAGCATAATTTTAGCTGTCTCAAATAGGTGTGTCCAGCAAGGATACTTGTGACAAACTAAAAAGAAAAACAAGCAAAGACTCATATAATACAAGACGCTCCAAGCAAAACTCAAGATATGTGACGAATAAACATATAGCTCCAAGTGAAATACCGATGGTCGTTAGAAGAAAGAGGGGACGCCTTCCGGGGCATCACGAAGCTTAGTTGCTTGGTTCTCCTTGAATATTAACTTGGGGTGCCATGGTAATCCCCAATCTTAGGCTCTTTTCACTCCTTATTCCTTCATCTATCGCGATCTCACCCAAAACTTGAAAACTTCAATCACACAAAACTTAACAAAACCTTCGTGAGATCCGTTAGTATAAGGAAACAATCTTTACTTTAAGTACTGTTGCAAACCCATTCAAAATTTTTTATTGCATTATATCTACTGTATTCTAACTTTGCCATGGCTTATACTCCCTGATACAATCCATAGATTCATCAAAATAAGCACACAATGCAAAGAAAACAGAATCTGTCAAAAACAGAACAGTCTGTAAAGATGCAAATTGTTCCCATACTTCTGTAACTCCAAAAATTCTGAAAAATTAGGGAAAAACGTAGGAAATTTATATTTCAATCTTGTGTAAAACATTCAGAATTTTTCGTTGCTTCTGTGAAGTAAAACAATTCTGTTACTGGACGTAAAAGTTTCTGTTTTTCAACAGGATCAAATCAACTATCACCGAAGCTATCCCAAAGGCTTTACTTGGAAAAAATACTAATTAAAACATAAAAAACACAATCATAACAAAGGCATAATTGTGTAAACACTCAAGAACAGAAATAAAAAGGCAAAAATAAATTTTATTCATTGGGTTGCCTCCCAACAAGCGCTATTGTTTTATGCCCCTAGCTAGGCATAATGCATAGATTCAAGTATTGTCATCTTTAGTTTTCAGTTCCTCAATCACACAACCAATATTCTTCAAAGATTTAGCATGCATATTTTCGATTATAAACTTCTAGGAATAAAATTGAAGAATTCATTCTTGAAAGTAGGGTCTCTTACAACTTCAACAAAGTCGGGGTGAATACTAATCATCTTAAGATCTTCTTTATTATTATTAGAAGTTGCACCCTTGTTCTTAGTGACTTGAGGAACCCTGCCAATTTTTATGGCAGTTTTTCGAATAGTTTTAGCAGAAGCAAAAGTCGAGCTTAAATTACTAAAAATTTCTTCCAATTTATCAATACGAGAAGGACTCTCTCCAATTCTTTCGTTAGTTATGGTTTCCTTTTCCCTTAGTAATTTGAAAACATCGCCCGCTTTTGACCCAAATTTATTAGCAAGATTCTGCATCTTTGTATCCAAGTTTTGAATTTGCTCTAAGGTGACCATCTTTTTTTCAATAGCATCTAATCTTTGCATAACATGCTCAAGAGTTAAGATTGTTTCATTAATAATGATAGGTGGTGCACCTACTAGATCTCCCATGGCATTAAAAGCATCCAAATATGGAGACATCAAGAAATTTCCACCGGTAATCATATCAAGGACGAATCTGTACCAAGTGGTGATGCCCACATAAAAACTGCGAAGAAGAACAATGGTAGATTGCTTACGAACAGATCTATTATGAGCATTGCAAATCCTATACCAAGCATCTTTTAGATTCTCCCCTACCCTTTGTTTGAAGTTAAGAACCTCATTCTCGGGGGTACACACAATAGAGGAAGAACTAGCCATAACGACAAAGTGGCAAACAAGATTGCAAACAAAAAGATAGATCTGACGAGAAAACGGCGAACGAAAAAGAGGGCGAATAAAACAGTAAATTTTTGTGAAGTGGGGGAGATGAAAACAAGAGGCAAATGGAAAATAATGTAAATTGCAAGGAGATGAGGTTTGTGATTAGGAACTTGATAGATGTTGATGATGTCTCCCCGGCAATGGCGCCAAAAATTCCTTTTGATGTCCCTTGAACTACGTCGGTATTTCCCCAAAGAGGAAGGGATGATGCAGTACAACTACGGTAGGTATTTACCTCAGTTATGAAACCAAGGTATCAATCCAGTAGGAGAACCAAGCAACATTATGTAAATGGTACCTGCACACAAAGAACAAATACTTGCAATCCGACGCGTAAGAGGGGTTGTCAATCCCTCCACGGTGAAAAGATAGATAAATTTGTGGTAGATTGGATAAATAAGTCTTGATAAAATGCAAAATAAAATAAGTAATAAAAAAGTGCATCAAGGTATTTTTGGGTTTTTGGAATAATAGATCTGAAAATAAAAGCGAATAAAAATAGATCTCAAAGCAAATATGATAAAGAATGGACCCGGGGGCCGTAGATTTCACTAGTGGCTTCTCTCAAGAAAATAGCACATGGTGGGTAAACAAATTACTGTTGGGCAATTGATAGAAGATCGAATAATTATAATGATATCCAAGGCAATGATCAATATATAGGCATCACGTCCAAGATTAGTAGACCGACTCCTGCCTGCATCTACTACTATTACTCCACACATCAACCGCTATCTAGCATGCATCTAGTGTATTAAGTTCATGGAGAAATGGAGTAATGCAATAAGAATGATGAAATGATGTAGACGAGATCTATTCATGTAGGAATAGCCCCCATCTTGTTATCCTTAATAGCAATGATACATGTGTGTCTTGATGCCCCTTCTCTCACTGGGAAAGAACACCGCAAGATCGAACCCATCACAAAGCACCTCTTCCCATGGCAAGAAAAATCGATCTAGTTGGCCTAACTAAACCAAAGATTCGAAGAAGAAATACGAGGCTATAAATAATCATGCATATAAGATATCAAAAGAAGACTCAAATAATATTCATGGATATAGATCTGATCATAAACTCAAAGTTCATCGGATCCCAACAAACACACCGCAAAAAGGAGTTACATCAAATAGATCGCCAAGAGACCATTGTATTGATAATCAAAAGAGAGAGAGAGAGAGAGAGGAAGCCATCTAGCTACTGCCTACGGACCCTTAGGTCTATGATGAACTACTCACGCATCATCGGAGAGGCACCAATGAGGATGATGAACCCCTCCGTGAGGGTGTCTAGATTAGATCTCATGGTTCGGGAACTTCTGGCGGCTGGAATTGTGTTTCGTCGACTCTTCTAGGGTTTCTGGAATATTTGGGAATTTATAGAGCGAAGAGGCGGTGCGGGAGGTCACCGAGGTGGGTGCTACTTCTTGAGCTTGCGTTGATTTTCTCCTTGAAGAGGAAAGGGTGATGCAGCAAAGTAGAGATAAGTATTTCCCTCAGTTAAGAACCAAGGTATCAATCTAGTAGGAGGCACAAGCAAGTCTCCAATCTATGCACCTGAACAAACTAACAAACACTTGCACTCCATGCGAAAAAGGGGTTGTCAATCCCTTCACAGTCTTGAACAAGAGTGAGATCTAATAGAGGTAGGTATAAAAGATAAATAAAAAGGCAAACTAAAGTAAATATAAATAAATTGCAGCAAGATATTTTTGGGTTTTTTGGTTTATAGATCTGAAAATATATGATGGAAAATAGACCCGGGGGCCCTAGGTTTCACTAGAGGCTTCTCTCTTGAAGAAAGCATACAGTGGGTAAACAAATTACTGTTGAGCAATTGATAGAAAAGCACAAAGTTATGACGATATCTAAGGTAATGATCATGAATATAGGCATCACGTCCATGACAAGTAGACCGAAACGATTCTGCATCTACTACTATTACTCCACACATCGATCGCTATCCAGCATGCATCTAGAGTATTAAGTTGATAAGAACAGAGTAACGCTTTAAGTAAGATGACATGATGTAGAGGGATAAACTCAAGTAATATGATATAAACCCCATATTTTTATCCTTGATGGCAACAATACAATACGTTCCTCGCTACCCCTTCTGTCACTGGGTGAGGACACCACAAGATTGAACCCAAAACTAAGCACCTCTCCCGTTGCAAGAAAAACCAATCTAGTTGGCCAAACCAAAGCGATAGTTCGAAGAGAAATACAAAGATATCTTATCATGCATAAAAGAGTTCAGAGAAGACTCAAATAATATTCATAGATAATCTGATCATAAATCCACAATTCATCGGATCTCAATAAACTCACCGCAAAAAAGGTATTACTCGAATAGATCTCCAAGAACATCGAGGAGAACATTGTGTTGAAGATCAAAGAGAGAGAAAAAGCCATCTAACTACCAGCTATGTACCCGTAGGTCTGTGGTAAACTACTCAAACATCATCGGAAGGGCAGCAAGGTTGATGTAGAGGCCCTCCGTGATCGAATCCCCCTCCGGCAGATCACCAAAAAAGGCCCCAAGATGGGATCTCACGGGAACAGAAGCTTGCGGCGGCGGAAAAGTATTTTTGGTGGACGCTTCTGGTGTTGGGGGAATATTTGGGAATTTATAGTGCAAAGATTAGGGTTGGAGGACTCCCGAGGGGTCCACAAGCTAGGGGCGCCCCCCCTAGGGCGCGCCCTAAGGGCTTGTGCGCTCCTCGGGACTCTTCTGGCCCCCTCTCCAAGTCCTCTGGGTGTCTTCTGGTCCAAGAAAAAGCATCGCGAAAGTTTTATTTCGTTTGGACTCCGTTTGGTATTCCATTTCTGTAAAACTCAAAAACAAGAAAAAAAACAGAAACTGGCACTAGCTCTAGGTTAATAGGTTAGTCCCAAAAATAATATAAAATAGCATATTAATGTATATAAAACATCCAAAACAGATAATATAATAGCATGGAACAATAAAAAATTATAGATACGTTGGACACGTATCAGTGGGCACAACCCACCTGGGCGCGCCTGGGCCTCCTGGCGCGCCCAGGTGTCTTGTGCTCACCTCAGGCCTCCCATCTGGTACTTCTTTGGCCCACTGGGTGTCTTCTGGTCCAGAAAAAAACTCCAAAAAGTTTTGCTGCGTTTGGACTCTGTTTGGTACTGATATTCTGCGAAGTAAAAAATAAACAAAAAACTGGCACCGGGCACTATGTCAATAGGTTAGTCCCAAAAAAGATATAAAGTTGCTATAAAATGATTGTAAAACATCCAAGAATGATAATATAACAGCATGGAACAAGCAAAAATTATAGATACGTTGGAGATGTATCACTATTATTTGTTCGTTACAAATTATCTTGCTATCAAACTACCTGTTACCGACAATTTTAGTGCCTGCAGAAAACACCTTGCTGAAAACTACTTGTCATTTCATTCTGCTCCTCGTTGGGTTCGACACTCTTACTTATCAAAAGGACTACGATTGATCCCCTATACTTGTGGGTCATCAAGGCTCTTTTCTGGCGCCGTTGCCGAGGAGTGAAGCGCCTTTGGTAAGGAAACATTTATATTACATGCTGAAATTTACTGTTACTTGTTTAGGACAGTATAACCGCACCTAAAGCGAGCCTTCTCATGCATCCTCACTCATGAGCCGTTGGATTTAGTGTTTTGGATGTCCAGGGTCGTCCGATTTGATTTCTGATCACGAATTGGACCGAGTTCCTAATGGGCTACTACTCCTGTAGCTATTTTGGAGGCCTGTGGTTAATTCGGGTCCGCGGTTGTAGTGTCGACCCGTTAAACAATTTTGGGCGAGGCCAGAGACGAATCTCCGTTGGTTGCACCGCCACTGACAACCACCGCTTCTCCCTCGTGTCAGACCCTAACCTCACCCTCCCTTCTTGCCATAGCCGCCACTAGCTCTCGTGAATAATCCCCATTCGTCTACACCATGGGATCATGATCTCCTCCCCGATCTTGCTTCCGACCGCTCCTTCCACATCGTGGCGTGCGCCAGGAGTTGCTCGCAGTGCTCTTCCAGCAAGCTTCTCATCCCATCACGGGAATACAAGGTATGGAAGTTATATCACCCATGGTTGATCCAAAATCATGCCTATACGGATGTCTTTAATTTTTCTTCTTTTGATTCAAGAGTAAGCTGGTGGGATTATAAACTCTGGCGTTTCTATGGAGAATTCCTACAACACATGCACACGGGAAAGAGATCACTTGGAGTAGAGCTACTCTTGTAAAAGACTTGCCAGCAAAGGAAATGGTCACAGGAAGTTGTCGAACTGCTAGATCTGTAATGAGACAGTGCTTTGATCACTATTGGCTGTATCATTTCATTCTGTTCCAGGAAAAAAATGTTGGAATAATAAGTATTTCTTTTTCAATTAGTATGGTAACATTCTGAAGTCTGAACTGTGCAACATCGTTTTATTCCGCTACAGGTTTCAATGGCAGTAATTCTTACACCAGTTGCATATATGAAATAACAGGCCCAAAATTAGTAACTTATTAGCTCATCTTTTGGCATGTCTATGTTTTGTATGACTCATGTATAATAGTGGTCACTGCTATACATACACACACCATCATTTACTGACCTTCATATCATAAGTATCTGAAGCTGCACTAGGAAAATAGACATACGACGACACTACTCTGCATTCTGAACTTTGCCTGGCAATTTTCAGGTACTGCTCAATTCCGTTACTGTTCAGCAGATGATGCAAGCGATGAGGTGGTCGGTTGATCCAGCCGACACGAGTGATTTGTCTGCCAGGGAGAAAGGAGGGAATCTAGCTGATGCGGACGATTCAAGCCGACGCCTTATCTGATTGAAATTGATCACCAAGATTTCAAGATGCAATCATGGTTCAGTATCTGTTCTCACATTCATGGTCGGAGATGCTACATGCATATGCTGCCTTCCCTGCCATTCTTCACTCAACCTTTGCACTCTCCATGTTTTGTGTGTAAGAGGTAGTAAAATTTGATTTAGTGATAAACTTGATTGTAGATTTTACAAAGTTTCTATTGTACAGAGTGAGATCGACATCTGCCCACTAACCTGAGCCTCGTCGCTGCCGAACACCCATGCTTTGTCCCACCATCTCGCATGCAGCATGGCTAGAAGACTCTGACCCATGTAGATCTACCAGCCGCCAACCCAACCGCATGGTATTTCAATTTTAAACTTGTGATATGTGTGGGCAGTGAACAAATATCAAGCCTTTACATGGCACAACTTATACATTTGTTTTTATTTAAAAGGAGGTTAGAACTGATACATGTGTGCAGTTCACATGTATTGGTTCCACTTAGCTACAACTAATATGTCCATGTATGGAAAAAATCTATCTATTTGTCATGTATTTGCATAATCTTGCCTTTTGTCTTATGTGCGGTTCTAGGTGATCATCTTTACATCATGAATATAAATGTTCGGCTTTGGATGATAGTTTCGTTAATTTTATTAGGACTCCCAAGTGCATAGAGCTTACTTGCAAAAATACCCTGCTTAGACTTCATAATGACATTATTTGGGTAAATGATAAACCTTACCCAAATAGTATGTAAAACCAAGGTTGGTCATGGTAATTAATGCGCATTTGCAATTGCACATAACCTTCTTTTCATGGTGTAGGGGATCTCCAGACATGACAAAAGTATCTATGTACATCAGTATTTTCCGCAGCTTTTCAAGAATATACACTAGGCAGTAAGTCTCATGGTATATGAAGTACAATTTTGTCTTACTTGTTAATGAGCACTACCATAATTTACACGGGATTTGTATGCAAACTTCTGAAAGCATGGTCGGTTTTTATAGTGTCATATTTATGACCAGGACTTATTACATTCACACTTCTAATTCTATTGTTTAATTCAAAATTTCTATTAGCAATTAGTTTTGTTTGTTTCACATCACTGATCACTCCATTAAACTTCACAGTTTGAGTTTTTAAATTCTACATATCCTACTTGTGCCAATATTGCTTGTTCCTTCACCCCTGACCAACACTATGGTACATGTGCCAATAACATAAGTTGACTAGCTCCAACTTGATAATACAGATTGTATTATCGCCATGTTGAGAACTGAGAAATGCATTCCTTCCAATTTAGAAAAGAAGTTATTGGTCAATGTGCTATTTAGTAGACCTGAATAGTAGTCGCTTGCTTGCATAAAATAGCGAGTTCAAAGATAATATTTAATTTTGATTCCAATGCCAAGTTTTACTTGCTTTCCATGTCATTACTTTTTCTACACTATAGTAGTTATAATCCATGTGGAAATGTTGTGCTGATTAGATCATCACACAGGGACAATATGAGGTTCTCAAGTTGATCATGTATGTGGTATGTGAGACTTTCTTCATATCTATCCCCACACACATGTTCTTAGGTTGAACGTTGATTCGAAGTAAGAAGCTCAGAAAAATTCTTGTATTTACAAATTTACAATATATGGCTTTCAAGATTTATGCCTAGCAAGCATCCCTAGTTTTTGTCATTTATTTATTATTTCATGCTAATTTTCCTATGGTAATGTGTTTGACAATGATCTTGTATTCTTTATGAATAAAACATAGAATTCTACAGTTATAATGATATGTATTTTCTTGATTTTTTATTTAAGACCTAAAAGCGTAAGCAGTTTATGTTAAGCATGATTATTTTTAAAGATTCGGTCTACTTTAAACTGCTTAGCGTTGCTATTCTGAATTGAACACTAATCTTCTACTAAATTTTCCAATTCTAAAGAGTGAAACCTGGCCTAGGAGTCCATTTCTAATACCACCTCCTTAGACCTAATAAATCTAAACTTTTCTTTATTCACCAATACCGTGCTCCATTGTTGTAGACTGATTAAAGTTTCATACTTTGATTACTGACAAAATATGGCTTAGCTGATCAACTTGTGTCAATACCTACAATTCTACCGTAAAATGGACAGGCACGGCAACGCGCGCCATCAATGATCTAGTTACTATGGAAAACAATCCTTTGAGGGATTTGTTCGGGGTATCTTCACCTCGACCGGAAGCACCAAGAGTTGCTCCTCAACCTACTGCACCTACTGAAAATAGTTATTATGAGATTCCTTCGGGTATGATAGAGAAACTGCTAGCTAATCCTTAGGAACACTACATCCTGATATGCACCTAATCTATGTGGAGGAAGTTTGTGGATTATTTAAGCTTGCAGGTTTACCCAGAGATGAAGTTAAGAAGAAGGTTTTCCCTTTATCTTTGGGGGGAAAGGCATTGAGATGGTATAGGCTATGTGATGATATTGGAACATGGGATTGGAACCAATTGAAATTGGAATTTCATCAAAAGTTTTATCCTATGTATCTGGTTCATCCTGATCGGAATTATATATAATTTTTGGCCTCGTGAAGGAGAAAGCATCGCTCAGGCTTGGGGTAGGCTTCAGTATATAATGTACACATGCCCCAATCATGAGCTCTCAAAAGAAATTATATTACAAAATTTTTATGCTCGGCTTTCTCATGATGACCAAACCATGCTTGGTTCTTCTTCGATTGGCTCCTTTACGAAGAAAAATATTGAATTCAGATGGGATCTTCTGGAAAGAATTAAACACAACTCTGAAGATTGGGAACTCGACAAAGGTAATGAGTCAGGTATAATACTTGAGCTCGATTGTGTTAAATCTTTTATGGATACCGATGCTTTTCATAAGTTTAGCACTAAATATGGACTTGACTCTGAGATAGTAGCCTCTTTTTATGAATCATTTGCTACTCATGTTGATCTACCTAAGGAGAAGTGGTTTACATATCATCCCCCTGTTAAAGAAAAGATTGAGGAACCTATTATAGTTAAAGATGAAACTATCATTTACAGTGTTGATCCAGTTGTGCCTACTGCTTATATTGAAAGAACATTGTTCCCTGTTAGGATAAAGGAACATGCTAAGGTTTCAACGATGGTTAACAAAAGTAATATTAGAGCACCTAGACCCTCTGAACAAATTAAAGTTGAACCTAATGTTGCTATGGTTAAAGATCTCTTGGTCTATAATATAGATAGGCATGTTATTTACTTCTGTGATGAAGCTACTAGAATTCCCAAACCCGATACTAAAGATAAGAATAGGCCTGTTGTTGGCATGCCTGATGTCTTTGTTAAAGTAGGAGATCATTGTTATCATGGCTTATGTGATTTGGGTGCTAGTGTGAGTGATATCCCGTTTACCTTATATCAAGAAATTATGAATGATATTGCACCTGCTTAGATAGAAGATGTTGATGTTACTATTAAGCTTGTGAATAGAGATACTATTTCACCGTTTGGGATTGTTAGAGATGTTGAAGTCATGTGTGGAAAAATAAAATACCCTACTGATTTTCTAGTTCTTGGTTCTCGACAAGATGATTTTTGTCCTATTATATTTTGTATGCCTTTCTTGAACACTGTTAATGCTAAAACTGATTGTAATAGAGAAACTATCAGTGTTAACTTTGGTGATATATATCATGGGTATAATTTCTCTAAGTTCCATAGACAACCTCATGATAAAGAATTGTCTAGTAAATATGAAATTGTTGGTCTTGCTTCTATTGTCGTACTTCCTATTGATCCGTTAGAACAATATTTGCTAGACCATGAAAATGATATGCACATGAATGAAAGAAATGAAATAGATAAGATGTTCTTTGATCAACCACCTATCCTGAAATGCAATTTGCCTGTTGAAACTCTTGGAGGTCCTCCTCCACCTAAGGGTGACCCATGTGTTTGAATTGAAACAATTGCCTGATACACTGAAATATGCTTATCTTGTTGAAAAGAAGATATATCATGTTTTATTAGTGCTAACCTTTCAGAGCATGAAGAAAAGAGATTATTAAAAACTCCAAGGAAGCACAATGCTACTATTGGATATACTCTTGATGATCTTAAGGGCATTAGTCCCACTCTATGTCAGCACAAAATTAATATGGAGCCTGATGCTAAACCAGTTGTCGATCATCAACGACGATTAAATCTCAAGATGAAGGAGGTGGTAAGAACTGAAATATTAAAACTTCTCGTAGCAGGAATAATTTATCCCATAGCTGATAGTAGATGGGTAAGTCCTGTTCATTGTGTCCCTAAGAAAGGAGGCATAAATGTTGTTCCTAATGATAAAAATGAGCTCATTCCACAAAGAATTGTAACCGGCTATAGGATGGTAATTGATTTTAGAAAATTAAACAGAGCTACTAGAAAAGATAATTACCCCTTGCCTTTTATTGATCAAATGTTAGAAAGATTATCTAAGCACACACACTTTTGCTTTCTTGATGGATATTCTGGTTTCTCTCAAATACCTGTATCTCAATCCGACCAAGAGAAAACCACCTTTACTTGTCCTTTTGGAACTTATGCTTATAGACATATGCCTTTTAGTTTATGCAATGCACCTTCTACCTTTCAAAGATGTATGACTACTATATTCTCTTACTTTTGTGAAAAGATTGTTGAGGTTTTCATGGATGATTTTTCCGTTTACGGAACTTCTTTTGATGATTGCTTAAGCAACCTTGATCGAGTTTTGCAGAGATGTGAACAAACTAATCTTGTCTTGAATTGGGAGAAGTGCCACTTTATGGTGAATGAAGATATTGTCTTGGGGCATAAAATTTCTGAACGAGGTATTGAAGTAGACAAAGACAAAGTTGATGCAATTGAGAAAATACCATGTCCTAAAGATATTAAAGGTATAAGAATTTCCTTGGTCATGCTCGTTTCTATAGGAGGTTTATCAAAGACTTCTCTCAAATTTCTAGGCAAAAAGATGTTCCATTTGTTTTTGACGATGATTGTGTAGAAGCCTTTGAAACACTTAATAAAGCCTTAACCTCTGCACCTATTGTTCAACCACCTAATTGGAACCTGCCTTTTGAAATTATGTGTGATGCTAGTGATTATGCTATTAGTGTTGTTCTAGGATAAAGAGTTGATAAGAAATTAAATGTTATCCATTATGCTAGTAAAAACTCTAGACAGTGCCCAAAGAAATTATGCTACTACTGAGAAATAATTTCTAGCAGTTGTGTTTGCATGTGATAAATTTAGATCTTAAATAGTTGATTCTAAAGTAATTGTTCACACCAATCATGCTGCTATTAAATATCTAATAGAAAAGAAAGATGCTAAACCTAAACTCATTAGGTGGGTACTATTACTACAAGAATTTGACTTGCATATTACTGATAGGAAGGGAGATGAGAATCCTGTAGCTGATAACTTGTCTAGGTTGAAAAATATTCTTGATGACCCACTACCTATTGATGATAGTTTTCCTGATGAACAATTAGCTGTTATAAATGCTTCTCGTAATACTCCATGGTATGCACACTATGTTAATTATATTTTTGCTAAATTTATAGCACCTAGCTTTACATACCAACAAAAGAAAAAAAATCTTCTTTGATTTAAGACATCACTTCTAGGATGACCCACATCTTTGTAAAGGAGTAGATGGTATTATTAGATGTTGTATACCTGAGCATGAACAGGAACAAACCCTACAGAAGTGTCATTCCGAGGCTTACGGAGGACACCACGCTGGAGACAGAACTGCACACAAGGTTACAATCTGGTTTTTATTGGCCTACTCTTTTTAAGGATGCTCGTAAGTTTGTCTTATCTTGTGATGAATGTCAAAGAATTGGTAATATTGGTAGACATCAGGAAATGCCTATGAATTATTCACTTTTTATTGAACCATTTGATGTTTGGGGATTTGATTATATGGGACCTTTTCCTTCCTCTAATGGGTATACACATATTTTAGTTGTTGTTGATTATGTTACTAAGTGGGTAGAAGCTATTCCAACTACTACTGCTGATCATAACACTTCTATTAAAATGCTTAAAGAAGTTATTTTCCCAAGGTTCGGAGTCCCTAGATATTTAATGACTGATGGTGGTTCACATTTTATTCATGGTGCTTTTCGTAAACTGCTTGCCAAATATGATGTCAACCACAGAATTGCATCTCCCTATCACCCTCAATATAGTGGCCCAATTGAATTGAGCAATAGAGAAATACAGTTAATTTTGCAAAAGACCATCAATAGATCTAGAAAGAATTGGTCTAAGCAACTTGACGATGCATTATGGGCCTATAGAACTGCTTATAAAAATCTTATGGGTATGTCTCCATATAAAATGTTCTATGGAAAAGCATGTCATTTACCTCTTGAGTTAGAACATAAAGCATATAGGGCAACCAAAGAACTCAATTGTGATTTTAAACTTGCCGGTGAAAAGAGGTTATTTGATATTAGCTCGCTAGATGAATGGAGAACCCAAGCTTATGAAAATGCCAAATTATTTAAAGAAATGGTCAAAAGATGGCATGTCAAAAGAATCCAAAAACGAGAATTCAAAGTGGGTGAGTATGTTCTATTGTACAATTCTCATTTTAGATTTTTTGCAGGAAAACTTCTCTCTAAATGGGAAGGACCATATATCATCGAGGAAGTTTATCACTCTGGAGCCATTAAGATCAATAACTCCGAAGGCACTAATCCGAAGGTGGTCAATGGGCAAAGAATTAAGCATTACATCTCAGGTACATGATACGTCCATGTTGCATCAGGTTTTCCTACTATTATTTATATTGTTTTTTATGCATAATAATGGTTTATGGAGTAATTCTAATGCCTTTTCTCTCATAATATGCATGGTTTACACAAAGAGGGAGAATACCAGCAGCTGGAATTCTGGACCTGAAAAAGCTATGTCAGAGATACCTATTCTACACATCTCCAAATCAGATGAAATTTTACAGAGAATTATTTGGGAATATTTAATAAATAATGGAGAAAAGAACCACTGGAGGGGGGCCACCTGGTGCCCACAAGATGCGAGGGCGCGCTAGGACCCCAGGCGCGCCCTGGTGGGTGGTGGGTAGCCCAGCCCACCTCCGGTGCCCATCTTCTGGTATATTAGGTCTTTGGACATAGAAAATATCAGGAGAGGACTTTCGGGATGGAGCACCGCCGTCTCGAGGCGTAACTTTGGCCAGAGCACTTTTGCCCTCCGGTGGAGCGATTCCGCCGGGGGAACTTCCCTCCCGGAGGGGGAAATCGAAGCCATCGTCATCATCAACAACCCTCTCATCTTTGGGAGGCCAATCTCCATCAACATCTTCAATAGCACCATCTCACCTCAAACCCTAGTTCATCTCTTGTGTTCAATCTTTGTACCGAAACCTTAGATTGGTACTTGTGGGTGACTAGTAATGTTGATTACATCTTGTAGTTGATTACTATATGGTTTATTTGGTGGAATATTATAAGTTTAGATCCATTATGTTATTTAATACCCCTCTGATCTTGAGCATGAATATCATTTGTGAGTAGTTACCTTTGTTCTTGAGGCCACGGGAGAAGTCAAGTTGCAAGTAATCATGTGAATTTGATATGTGTTCGATATTTTGATAATATGTATGTTGAGATTCCCTTAGTGGTGTTATGTGAACACCGACTACATGACACTTCACCATCTTTGGGCCTAAGGGAATGCATTGTGGATTAATTATTAGATGATGGGTTGCTAGAGTGACAGAAGCTTAAACCATAGTTTATGCGCTACTTTGTAAGGGACTGATTTGGATCCATATGTTTAATGCTATGGTTAGATTTTATCTTAATACTTTTCTCGTAGTTGCGGACGCTTGCGAGGGGATTAATCATAAGTGGGAGACTTGTTCAAGTAAGAACAGCACCCAAGCACCGGTCCACCCACATATCAAATTATCAAAGTAGCAAACGCGAATCAAACCAACATGATGAAAGTGACTAGATGAAATTCCTGAGTGCCCTCAACAACGCTTTGCTTATTATAAGAGACCGTTTTGGCCTGTCCTTTGCTATAAAAAGGATTGGGATACCTTGCTGCACTTTATTTACCATTACCATTACTTGCTCGTTACAAATTACCTTGCTATCAAACTACCTGTTACCTACAATTTCAGTGCTTGCAGAAATTACCTTGCTGAAAACCACTTGTCATTTCCTTCTGCTCCTCGTTGGGTTTGACACTCTTACTTATCAAAAGGACTACGATTGATCCCCTATACTTGTGGGACATCAAGACTCTTTCTGGCGCCATTGCCGGGGAGCGAAGCGCTCTTGGTAAGTGGAAATCGGTAAGGAAAAAATTATATTACGTGCTGAAATTTATTGTCACTTGTTACTATGGAAGTTAATCCTTTGAGGGGTTTGTTCGGGGTATCTTCACCTCGCTCGGAAACACAAAGAGTTGCCCCTCAACCTACTGCACCTACTGAAAATATTGGTTATGAAATTCCTTCAGGTATGATAGAACAACTGCTAGCTAATCCTTATAAAGGACACGGAACTGAGCATCCCGATATGCATCTGATACATGTGGATGAAATTTGTGGATTGTTTAAGCTTGCAGGTTAACCCGGAGATGAAGTCAAGAAGAAGGCTTTCCCTTTATCTTTGAAGGTAAAAGCATTGGCATGGTATAGGCTATGTGATGATATTGGATCTTGGAACTGGAATCATTTGAAATTGGAATTTCACCAAAAAAATATATCCTATGCATCTAGTTCATCGTGATCGGAATTATATATATAATTTTGGCCTCATGAAGGAGAAAGTATCGCTCTAGCTTGGGGGAGGCTTAAGTCAATGTTATATTCATGCCCCAACCATGAGCTCTCAAGAGAAATTATCATTCAGAATTTTTATGCTCGGCTTTCTCGTAATGGTTAATCCATGCTCGATACTGCTTGTGCTGGTTCTTTTATGAAGAAGACTATTGAATTCAGGTGGGATCTTTTGGAAAGAATTAAACGCAACTCTGAAGATTGGGAACTTGACGAAGGTAAAGAGTCAGGTATTAAGCTTGAGTTTGATTGCGTTAAATCTTTTATGAATACCGATGCTTTTCACAAGTTTAGCACTAAATATGGACTTGAGTCTGAGATAGTAGCCCCTTTTTGTGAATCATTTGCTACTCATGTTGATCTCCCTAAGGAGAAGTGGTTTAAATATCATCCCCTATTAAATAAGAAATTAAAGAACCGGTTATAGCTAAAGATGAAACTATTATTTACAATGTTGATCCAGTTGTGCCACCTTTCCCGGTTTATATTGAAAAACCACCTTTCCCTGTTAGGATAAAGGAACATGCTAAGGTATCAACCGTGGTTCACAAAAGTAGTATTAAAGCACCTAAACCCTCTAAACAAATTAAAGTAGAACCTAGTGTTGCTATTGGATATACTCTTGATGATCTTAAGGGCATTAGTCCCACTCTATGTCAGCACAAGATTAATATAGAACGTGACGCTAAACCCATTGTTGATCACCAACGAAGATTGAATCCTAAGATGAAAGAAGTGGTAAGAACTGAAATACTAAAGCTTCTGGAAGCAGGTATAATCTATCCCATAGCTGATAGTAGATGGGTAAGTCATGTTCATTGTGTCCCTAAGAAGGGAGGTATTACTGTTGTTCCTAATGATAAAAATGAACTTATCCCACAAAGAATGTTTACTGGCTATAGAATGGTAATTGATTTTAGAAAATTAAATAAAGCTACTAGAAAAGATCATTACCCTCTGCCTTTTATTGATCAAATGTTAGAAAGATTATCTAAGCACACACACTTTTGTTTTCTTGATGGATATTCTGGTTTCTCTCAAATACCTGTTTCACAACCTGATCAAGAGAAAACCACTTTTACTTGCCCTTTCGGAACGTATGCTTATAGGCCTATGCCCTTTGGTTTATGTAATGCACCTGCTACTTTTCAAAGATGTATGACTGTTATATTCTTTGATTTTTGTGAAAAGATCGTTGAGGTTTTCATGGATGATTTTTCCGTTTACGAAACTTCTTTTGATGATTGCTTAAGCAACCTTGATCGAGTTTTGCAGAGATGTCAACAAACTAATCTTGTCTTGAATTGGGAGAAGTTCCACTCCATGGTTAATGAAGGCATTGTCTTGGGGCATAAAATATCCGAACAAGGTATTGAGGTGGATAAAACTAAAGTTGATGCAATTGAGAAAATGCCATGTCCTAAAGATATTAAAGGTATTCGAAGTTTCCTTGGTCATGCTGGTTTCTATAGGAGGTTCATTAAAGACTTCTCTAACATTTCTAGGCCTCTTACTAATCTTTTACAAAAGGATGTTCCATTTTTTTTATGATGATTGTGTAGAAGCCTTTGAAACACTTAATAAAGCCTTAACTTCTGCACCTATTGTTCAACCACCTGATTGGAACTTGCCTTTTGAAATTATGTGTGATGCTAGTGATTATGCTGTTGGTGCTGTTCTAGGACAAAGAGTCAATAAGAAATTAAATGTTATCCATTATGCTAGCAAAACTCTAGACAGTGCCCAAAGAAATTATGCTACCACTAAAAAAGAATTTTTAGCAGTTGTGTTTGCTTGTGATAAATTCAGATCTTAAATTGTTTATTCTAAAGAAATTGTTCATATCGATCATGCTGCTATTAAATATCTTATGGAAAAGAAAGATGCTAAACCTAGACTCATTAGGTGGGTTCTCTTGCTACAAGAATTTGACTTACATACCACTGATAGGAAAGGAGTTGAGAACCACGTAGCTGATAACTTGTCTAAGTTAGAAAATATTCTTGATGACCCACTACCTATTGATGATAACTCTCCTGATGAACAACTAGCTGTAATAAATGCTTCTCATAATACTCCTTGGTATGCTGACTATGCTAATTATATCTTTGATAAATTTATACCACCTAGTTTCACATACCAACCAAAGAAAGAATTCTTCTATGACTTAAGACATTAATTTTGGGATGACCCACATCTTTATAAGGAAGGAGTAGATGGTATTATTAGACATTGTGTACCTGAGCATGAACAGGAACAAATCCTACGGAAATGTCACTCCGAAACCTATGGAGGACATCATGCAGGAGATAGAACTGCTCAGAAGGTATTACATTCTGGTTTTTATTGGCCTACTCTTTTCAAGGATGCCCGTAAGTTTATCTTGTCTTGTGATGAATGTCAAAGAATTGGTAACATTGGTAAGCGTCAGGAAATGCCTATGAATTATTCACTTGTTGTTGAACCATTTGATGTTTGAAGCTTTGATTATATGGGACCTTTTCCTTCCTCTAATGGGTATACACATATTTTGGTTGCTGTTGATTCTGTCACTAAGTGGGTAGAGGCTATTCCAACTAGTAGTGCTGATCATAACACCTCCATTAAAATGCTTAAAGAAGGTATTTTCCCAAGGTTTGGAGTCCCTAGATATTTAATGACTGATGGTGGTTCACACTTTATTCATGGTGCTTTCCGTAAAATGCTTGCTAAATATGATGTTAACCATAGAATTGCATCACCCTATCATCCTCAATCTAGTGGTCAAGTTGAACTTAGCAATAGAGAAATAAAATTAATATTACAAAAAACTGTCAATAGGTCTCGAAAGAATTGGTCTAAGAAATTAGATGATGCACTTTGGGCTTATAGAACAGCTTATAAAAATCCTATGGGTATGTCTCCATATAAAATGGTTTATGGAAAAGCTTGTCATTTGCCTCTTGAGTTAGAACATAAAGCATATTGCGCAATTAAAGAACTCAATTATGATTTCAAACTTGCCGGTGAAAAGAGGTTATTTAATATTCACTACTGGAAATAGAGAATTTGCCATCTGTCAGCTCTTTGCCATCTGCTAGCGGACGGCAAAGAAGGCCTTTGCCGTCTGCTTCTAAAAAACGAACGGCAAAGAACTGGCTGACATCAAAGACCCTATTTGCCATCAGCCAATTCTTTGCCGTCAGCTGGCGGACGGCAAAGAGGTGGGTGGGGTCCAATGGAGGCCCAAACCCTAACGGCCCACCAGCCCTACCTCTTTGCCATCAGCCAGCGGATGGCAAACCAAACGCTACCTAACGACGCCCCCACCCCACCTCCCACTCTCGCCCTCTCACTCCACCTCGCCCCCACCCCAACCGCCACCGCCGCCCCCAACCCCCACCGCCCTCGCCGCCCCGCCGCACCGCCCCACCACCGCCATTGTGCCTCCCCGTCTCCCTCGCTTCCCACCCACCCGACCTCGCCCGCCCTCCCCCGCCCCTTTCCCATCTCCCCAAGACCCCGCTCGTTGCCTGCCCACCCCGCGGCCTCGCTGCCTCGCCGCCCCGCCACACCCACCCGCGGTCTCGCCTCGCCGCCCCGCCACACCCACCCGCCGCCCCACTCCGGTGAGCCTCTCCCCTCTTTTTTTTATTTTTTTTTCTATTGATAGTTAGGTTAGTTACTAGGGTTAGTTAGGTTAGTTACTAGTGTGTTAGTTAGGTTAGTTCTAGAAAAAATTATTAGGAGAAGAAAAGAAGAAGAATAAGAAGAAGAAGAGGAGAAAAAGAAAAAGGGGGAGGAGAAGATAAGAAGAAGAAGAAGAAGAAGAAGAAGAAGAAGAGGAGGAGGAGGAGGAGAAGAAGAAGATGATGAAAAGAAAGACGAAGTAGAAGATGAAAAGAAGGAAGAAGAAGATGAAAAAAAAGAAGTAGAAAAAGTAGAAAAATAAAGAAAAGAAGGTTGAGGGGTCGAGGGTCGAGGATCTCCGAGGGGTCGAGGGTCGCCGAGGGCTCGAGGGTCGAGGATCGCCGAGGGGTCAAAGTTTTTTTCATAGTTTGAAGTGTCAATGCTTTATGTGATGCGATGTCCTAAATATTCTTGACTCGATCGGTAAAACTTGCAGGCTTTGTGCTATTTCATCTCCTTGGAGTCATCATTGGTCGAAGTTTTTTGTCCGTGATCCCCCCGTTGTTCGACTACTTGCTCTACTGCCGAGGGTGAGCTACGAATCCACCTGCACCTCCTACGCTCTTTTAATCATGTCAGTAGATTTCATTTTCATGCTAAGTCGCGTAACCAGTATGCGTCTCCCGTCCGAAAGGGTTGCATCGATAAATATGCATTCAATTGCATATTTATCACCGTAACTCATTCAGATTGTCCAGCGATTTCCACGGACAGCCCGAGTATGTGTAGATTAGGTACGTTCTCCATGCTCTACCCCATTCCAAGACAAAATTTCATCAGCGCCTCCTTGTTGTTCTCCCGATGCACATTCTCTCGGCTTTTGGCCGAGAAGTGTATCAGGAGAACAGCGGGGAGGTGCGGCCGAAATTTTGTCTCGGAATGGGGTAGAGCATGGAGAACGTACTCAATCTACACATACTCGGGTGGGATTAGGACATATCTTTACCTATTAGAGTGTAGGTTGCATGGACGTAATAAAATTGACAAACTAGATTAACTGATGAATATACATGCTGAATTATATATATTTCTTGTCTGTCCAGTAGCTAAGCAAGATGAGTGATCGTGCGTGGATGTATACCGGTCGCACTAGTCAGAAAGAGATTACCAATGAATGGTTAACAAAAACCAAGGGGTTTGTGAAAGCCGCATTTGCAAATGGCCAGAGGAAAAACTGGTGCCCCTGTGTCCGGTGCAAGAATTGGGAAAAGAGGACACATGATGAAATGGGCAAACACCTGCAGAAGTGTGGTTTTACGCCCGGTTATACGGTGTGGACATTTCATGGTGAGTCTACCCAACATGCCAGAGCTGAGGTGGTTCGTCGTCGCACCGACGAGCATGGTACCGGGATGGAAGACATGGTGCAAAACTTTTATGATGCTCGGGATTCGGAAGAAGAGATGGAGGAATCTGCAAAGGCCTTCAATGAAATGTTGGAGTCTTCAAAACGTCCTCTTCACGAGCACACTGAGCTTTGTCAGCTGGATGCCATCTCACAAATAATGGCTCTGAAGGCTCAATTCAACTTGGGCAGAGAATGCTACGACGCGATGATGACAGTATTTGGACGCTTTCTACCCAAAGGCCATGTACTGCCTGCAAACCTGTACCAGTCAGACAAAATCCTCCGTGCTCTTAAGATGCCCTATGAGAAGATACATGCCTGTGAGAAAGGATGTGCCTTATTTAGGCTTGAGTATGCGGACTTGAACTATTATCCCATTTGCAAGTCTTCCAGGTATATTGTGGTAGACAATGGTATGGGTGAGAAGACGCAGACCAAAATCCTGGTTAATGTTCTTCGATATATGCCAATCGTACCAAGACTTCAACGTCTTTTCATGGTCGAAGAGACGGCCAGACAGATGACATGGCACAAAACGGGCAAAAGAACCGAAGTAGATGCATATGGGAATCTGATGATGGTACACACATCGGATGGTCAAGCGTGGAAGCACTTCGATGCATTACATGCAGAAAAAGCGGTAGATCCAAGGCATCCTCGAGTCGCCATCAACACGGATGGGTTCAGTGTGTTTGGTCTGACAGCAACCCAATACAGTTGTTGGCCCGTATTTTTCTTTCCACTGAATATCCCCCCCCCCCCCCGCACAGATTATGCAAAGAAAGAACATTTTCCTGATGTTGATAATTCCAGGGCCGAACTATCCGGGGAAGAATATGAATGTGTACATGCAGCCGCTTAAGCACGAATTGCAAGAAGCTTGGGATAATGGGTTCAAGACATACAACGCCTTTAACAAACAGAACTTCATAATGCGTGTCTGGTACATGTACTCGACGCATGACTTGCCGGCGTATGCGCTATTCGTTGGCTGGTGTGTGCATGGAAGGTTCCCGTGCCCCACATGCAAGGCAGCTCTTGAGTTTCGTTGGCTGCAGGCGGGTCGCAAGTTTTATTGCTTCTACTTGCATAGACAGTTCCTGGATCCTCGCCATAAGTTCAGGAAAGACAAGAAGAACTTCATGAAAGGTAGAGTTGTCAAAAACTCTGCACCAACTCCGTTGACAGGCCAAGAGACCCTGGATCAGTTAAGCGCTCTCGAGCCAGATCCAGAGTGTCCAGGGTATTTCAAGGGGTATAATTCGAAACACGCCTGGACGAGTAGATGGTATTATTAGACATTGTGTACCTGAGCATGAACAGGAACAAATCCTACGGAAATGTCACTCCGAAACCTATGGAGGACATGATGCAGGAGATAGAACTGCTCAGAAGGTATTACCTTCTGGTTTTTATTGGCCTACTCTTTTCTAGGATGCCCGTAAGTTTATCTTGTCTTGTGATGAATGTCAAAGAATTGGTAACATTGATAAGCGTCAAGAAATGCCTATGAATTATTCACTTGTTGTTGAACCATTTGATGTTTGAAGCTTTGATTATATGGGACCTTTTCCTTCCTCTAATGGGTATACACATATTTTGGTTGCTGTTGATTCTGTCACTAAGTGGGTAGAGGCTATTCCAACTAGTAGTGCTGATCATAACACCTCCATTAAAATGCTTAAAGAAGGTATTTTCCCAAGGTTTGGAGTCCCTAGATATTTAATGACTGATGGTGGTTCACACTTTATTCATGGTGCTTTCCGTAAAATGCTTGCTAAATATGATGTTAACCATAGAATTGCATCACCCTATCATCCTCAATCTAGTGGTCAAGTTGAACTTAGCAATAGAGAAATAAAATTAATATTACAAAAAACTGTCAATAGGTCTCGAAAGAATTGGTCTAAGAAATTAGATGATGCACTTTGGGCTTATAGAACAGCTTATAAAAATCCTATGGGTATGTCTCCATATAAAATGGTTTATGGAAAAGCTTGTCATTTGCCTCTTGAGTTAGAACATAAAGCATATTGCTCAATTAAAGAACTCAATTATGATTTCAAACTTGCCGGTGAAAAGAGGTTATTTAATATTCACTACTGGAAATAGAGAATTTGCCATCTGTCAGCTCTTTGCCATCTGCTAGCGGACGGCAAAGAAGGCCTTTGTCGTCTGCTTCTAAAAAACGGACGGCAAAGAACTGGCTGACATCAAAGACCCTATTTGCCATCAGCTAATTCTTTGCCATCAGCTGGCGGACGGCAAAGAGGGGGGTGGGGTCCAATGGAGGCCCAAACCCTAACGGCCCACCAGCCCTACCTCTTTGCCGTCAGCCAGCGGACGGCAAACCAAACGCTACCTAACGGCGCCCCCACCCCACCTCCCACTCTCGCCCTCTCACTCCACCTCGCCCCCACCCCAACCGCCACCGCCGCCCCAACCCCCACCGCCCTCGCCGCCCCGCCGCACCGCCCCACCACACGCCCCGCCACCCCACGGCCTCGCTGCCCCTCGCTGCCACGCCGTCGCCGTCCCGCGGCCTCGCTGCCCCGCCACCCCGCGGCCCCGCCGCCCCGCGGCCTCGCCACCTCGTTGCCCACCCGCGGCCTCGCTGCCTCGCCACACCCACCCGCCGCCCCGCTGCCTCGCCGCCCCGGTGCCTCGCCGCCCCACTCCGATGAGCCTCTCCCCTCTTTTTTTTCTATTGTTAGTTAGGTTAGTTACTAGGGTTAGTTAGGTTAGTTACTAGTGTGTTAGTTAGGTTAGTTCTAGAAAAAATATTAGGAGAAGAAAAGAAGAAGAATAAGAAGAAGAAGAGGAGAAAAAGAAAAAGGGGGAGGAGAAGATAAGAAGAAGAAGAAGAAGAAGAAGAAGAGGAGGAGGAGGAGGAGAAGAAGAAGATGATGAAAAAAAAGAAGAAGTAGAAGAAGAAGATGAAAAGAAGGAAGAAGAAGATGAAAAAAAAGAAGTAGAAAAAGTAGAAAAAGAAAGAAAAGAAGGAAAAGAAGGTCGAGGGGTCGAGGGTCGAGGATCTCCGAGGGGTCGAGGGTCGAGGGTTGCCGAGGGCTCGAGGGTCGAGGATCACCGAGGGGTCAAAGTTTTTTTCATAGTTTGAAGTGTCAATGCTTTATGTGATGTGATGTCCTAAATTTTCTTGACTCGATCGGTAAAACTTGCAGGCTTTGTGCTATTTCATCTCCTTGGAGTCATCATTGGTCGAAGTTTTTTGTCCATGATCCCGCCGTTGTTCGACTACTTGCTCTACAGCCGAGGGTGAGCTACGAATCCACCTGCACCTACTACGCTCTTTTAATCATGTCAGTAGATTTCATTTTCATGCTAAGTCGCGTAACCAGTATGCGTCTCCCGTCTGAAAGGGTTGCATCGATAAATATGCATTCAATTGCATATTTATCACCGTAACTCATTCAAATTGTCCAGCGATTTCCACGGACAGCCCGAGTATGTGTAGATTAGGTACGTTCTCCATGCTCTACCCCATTCCGAGACAAAATTTCATCAGCGCCTCCCTGTTGTTCTCCCGATGCACATTCTCTCGGCTTTTGGCCGAGAAGTGTATCAGGAGAACAGCGGGGAGGTGCTGCCGAAATTTTGTCTCGGAATGGGGTAGAGCATGGAGAACGTACTCAATCTACACATACTCGGGTGGGATTAGGACATATCTTTACCTATTAGAGTGTAGGTTGCATGGACGTAATAAAATTGACAAACTAGATTAACTGATGAATATACATGCTGAATTATATATATTTCTTGTCTGTCCAGTAGCTAAGCAAGATGAGTGATCGTGCGTGGATGTATACCGGTCGCACTAGTCAGAAAGAGATTACCAATGAATGGTTAACAAAAACCAAGGGGTTTGTGAAAGCCGCATTTGCAAATGGCCAGAGGAAAAACTGGTGCCCCTGTGTCCGGTGCAAGAATTGGGAAAAGAGGACACATGATGAAATGGGCAAACACCTGCAGAAGAGTGGTTTTACGCCCGGTTATACGGTGTGGACATTTCATGGTGAGTCTACCCAACATGCCAGAGCTGAGGTGGTTCGTCGTCGCACCGACGAGCATGGTACCGGGATGGAAGACATGGTGCAAAACTTTGATGATGCTCGGGATTTGGAAGAAGAGATGGAGGAATCTGCAAAGGCCTTCAATGAAATGTTGGAGTCTTCAAAATGTCCTCTTCACGAGCACACTGAGCTTTGTCAGTTGGATGCCATCTCACAAATAATGGCTCTGAAGGCTCAATTCAACTTGGGCAGAGAATGCTACGACGCGATGATGACAGTATTTGGATGCTTTCTACCCAAAGGCCATGTACTGCCTGCAAACCTGTACCAGTCAGACAAAATCCTCCATGCTCTTAAGATGCCCTATGAGAAGATACATGCCTGTGAGAAAGGATGTGCCTTATTTAGGCTTGAGTATGCGAACTTGAACTATTATCCCATTTGCAAGTCTTCCAGGTATATTGTGGTAGACAACGGTATGGGTGAGAAGACGCAGACCAAAATCCTGGTTAATGTTCTTCGATATATGCCAATCATACCAAGACTTCAACGTCTTTTCATGGTCGAAGAGACGTCCAGACAGATGGCATGGCACAAAACGGGCAAAAGAACCGAAGTACATGCATATGGGAATTTGATGACGGTACACACATCGGATGGTCAAGCGTGGAAGCACTTCGATGCATTACATGCAGAAAAAGCTGTAGATCCAAGGCATCCTCGAGTCGCCATCAACACGGATGGGTTCAGTGTGTTTGGTCTGACAGCAACCCAATACAGTTGTTGGCCCGTATTTTTCTTTCCACTGAATATCCCCCCCCCCCCCCCGCACAGATTATACAAAGAAAGAACATTTTCCTGACGTTGATAATTCCAGGGCCGAACTATCCGGGGAAGAATATGAATGTGTACATGCAGCCGCTTAAGCACGAATTGCAAGAAGCTTGGGATAATGGGTTCAAGACATACGATGCCTTTAACAAACAGAACTTCATAATGCGTGTCTGGTACATGTACTCGACGCATGACTTGCCGGCGTATGCGCTATTCGTTGGCTGGTGTGTGCATGGAAGGTTCCCGTGCCCCACATGCAAGGCAACTCTTGAGTTTCGTTGGCTGCAGGTGGGTCGCAAGTTTTCTTGCTTCTACTTGCATAGACAGTTCCTGGATCCTCGCCATAAGTTCAGGAAAGACAAGAAGAACTTTATGAAAGGTAGAGTTGTCAAAAACTCTGCACCAACTCCGTTGACAGGCCAAGAGACCCTGGATCAGTTAAGTGCTCTCGAGCCAGATCCAGAGTGTCCAGGGTATTTCAAGGGGTATAATTCGAAACACACCTGGACTCACAAGACATGCTTGTGGGATCTGCCTTACTTCAAAGACCTCCTTTGCCCACACAACATCGACGTGATGCACACTGAAAAGAATATCGCCGAGGAACTTTTTGGTACATTGTTCGGCATAGAGGGGAAGTCAAAGGATAATACAAAGGCTAGAGTCGATCAAGAGGCGCTATGTGATAGACCATTACAAAACATGAAAGAACCGAAAGGAAAGCATAACTGGACGAGCCAAAGGCATGGTTCAATCTTGGAAGGCCAGCTATGAGGGAAATTATCTTGTGGGTGAAAATGCAGTTGATGTTCCCCGATGGGTATGCAGCGAATCTAAAGAGGGGAGCGAGTCTTGAGAAATTGAAAATATTTGGTCTCAAGAGTCATGATTGGCACATATGGATTGAGCGGGTAATGCCGGTGATGTTGCGTGGCTTCATCCCTGAGGATGAATGGCTAGTACTGGCAGAGCTGAGCTATTTCTTCCGTGTTCTTTGTGTGAAAGAACTATCGCCTGCCATGCTAGAAGAAATGGAAGAGTTGGCGCCGGAGTTGTTCTGCAAGTTAGCGAAGATCTTTCCGCCGGGCTTCTTTAATCCAATGCAACACTTGATTTTGCATCTCCCGACCGAGGCAAGATTGGGGGGGGGGGGGGCGTGCAAAATCATTGGTGCTACGCAACTAAGAGGATGCAGAAGACGCTCCAAGCAAAATGTAAAAATAAACATAGAATTGAAGATCGATGGCTGAGGCATTCATTACTGAGGAGGCGGCAAACTTTGTGACAGCACACTACGAAGCTAAAAATCATCATTTGCATAATCCGAAGCCTCGGTACAATGCTGGCGACCATAAAAAGGTGGATCCAACATCAGCCTATTCAAAGGGAATCTCGCACCAGCCGGTGCTTCAAAACCAATATCATTGGATGTCGAAGAATGGCGGACCATTTCGTTGTATATCTTCACCAACCTAACAGAAAGTGCGGCTGTACATCGAGTAAGTTCTCGCGGTACATTGTTTTGCAACTTCTAATTCCTTTGAACTGCTCTTATTGCTGGATATTTTTTGATATAGTCGATAGGTTGCCAAATTCTCGGATGGAGCGGTGATCCAAAAGGAATCCATTGAAGAGTATGAGCTTCTGGGAAAGCAAGGAGGCTGCTTTCCCGGTTTCATCTCTTGGTTCAAATAAATGGTAATTTCCATTACCATTCTTATTTCTTCATCCAATTTGGGGCTAATGCAACAATCCTTTCGTATTAAACTTGTAGGCTAATTCAGAGTCTATGGATGCCGAATTGAGACAAGTCGCTAATGGTTTTTACTTTAAGGTCCGTTCATTTGACAAATACGACATCAACGGGTATCGCTTTCGTACCTACGGCAAAGAGCTATCTATGGCCGACCGAAAGTCTACAAATTTTTGTGTCTCTGCTATCAGCGATGGAGGTATCAAGTATTATGGGAGAGTTGAAGCAATTTATGAACTTCTATTCTATGGTCAAAACGCACCGAACATCGTAGTCTTCAAATGTTACTGGTTCCAGCCAAAGGAGACTAGAAGGACTCATGAACATATTGGGCTAGTCGAAATCAAACAAAGCACCCATTTAGATGTTCCCGATGTCTATATTACGGCTCAACAGGCAACCCAAGTTTTCTATCTACCGTGGGCCTGCCAAACTGATCCAAATCTGAATGGTTGGGATGTCGTTTATGAAGTGCCGCCACGTGTTAGACCACCTCCCCCCAATGAAGAGGATTATGAACCTCACATTAACCCAAACACATATGAAGGTGAATTCTTCCACGAAACATGTCTTTCCAAAAAACGCTTCAAGAAACACTCTACTTCACCCCAGAACATTGAAGTAGACAGCGATAGTGAACCCGACTTTACCCCTGAGCCGGAACAAGAAGAGCCTGAACAAGAAGAGGTTACTGCTGCGGATGACTTGTCAATGCTTGACCGATTATGTAAAGGTGGCCTTCCACATGTTGATGCCGCTGAACCCGATGAGCACTTCATTCATGATAGTGATGATGATGATGCATTTATTGATCCCGAAGCATTTATTGAACCCGACGATCAAGATTATTATTAGGTATTCAATTTTTTATGTTGTACTTGATTTATATAGTTACTTGTATGATTGTATGATTTATACAGTTACTTGTATAATTTTCTTACTTTGTATGATTGTTTGTTATACATAGTGCCATGGTCTTGATATCCGTCCCCGTCGGCCCTCGCCCGGTTTATGATTCGCATGTGGTATATACTCTTTTATAACTATTTGTTGCATTTCACATTTATGACAATTATGGCCATCAAGTTGACATAGAGATATTTTTATCTAGGAGGTATGTGAACCGGAAATTGCAACCGACCCTCTTGTCTAGAAGTTAAATTTAGTTGAAAAATAAAATGAGTATTTGAAAGAAAAGATTAAAAGAATTGAAGAAGAGAAGATGAAATTGGAGTTGTATGTTGCCGATATCGTCGATGATCACAAGATGAAGATGAATGCAATGCGCTTGAAGATGGATGTAATGCACTTGAAGATTAAGAAGATTAGAAAATATGCCATTGATAATGAGGCTTGGTATCATTGTGCCGTTGGATCAATTGTTACCTTAGTTGCGATCTTCATCGCATTTGTTATGATGAGGGTAAGTTTTCTCTAGTGTTTTGCTTAACAAATGCATACTTAGCTTCGTACATGCTTGTTAGCCCTATTATGCCACATACTTTCCTTATTTTCCCCAAAAAAGATGTACTTAGATAATTATCCTCCAAAATGACATAATTAGCTTATTTAGTTCATTTATGACATAAGTAGCTTATTCATTTCAAAAATGGCATAATAACCTTGGTTCTCTCGTAGATGTCATATACTTAGCTTATTTTCCTCCTAAATGGCATAATTACCTAAGTTAGATAAAAAAATGAGCTATACTTACGTAAATTGGCTAAAAATGGCATCATCACCTAGGTTAGCACAAAAATGACCTATACTTACCTTATTTCCCTCCAAATTGACATAATAAGCTTAGTTGGCTAAAAAATAGCAGTATTTACCATGTTAGCTAAAATGCCACAAAAAGGAATAAGAAGAAGAAAAACAAGAAAGAGGAGAAAAAAAAGAATAGAAGAAGAAGAGAAGAAAAAGAAAGAATAAAAGAAGAAGAATGAGAATGAGGAGGAAAGGGATAAAAAGATAGAAGAGAAGAAGAAAGATGAGAAAAGAAGAATAAGAAAATTCTTCTTCTTCTTCTTCTAGTCTTCTCTTTTTCTTCTTTCTTCTTCTAGTCTTCTTCTTCTTCTTCTTCTTCTTCTTCTTCTAGTCTTCTTCTTCTCTTCTTCTTCTTCTTCTTCTTCTTCTTCTCTTTTCTTCTTCTTCTTCTAGTCTCTTCTTCTTCTTCTAACTTTCTTACTCCCATTTTTGCAGGTTTGATTCACTTCATGGAAGCAGCATTGATGGACTGCTAGTGCTTAGTTCTTGTTTTCATTTGTATTGATGAACAATGTGAAACTATGTATGTATATATGGATGAACTCCGTGAAACTATGTATGTATTGGATCTTTTAATACCCTATGTGTTCTGTTGCATTGATGGACTGCTAGATGTTTGATACATGGGCTATGTTTGAGGTTGAAACTGTATATATCATATATATCTTTTGAAAATGCAGGGATGTAACAGAAAACAGAAAAAACAGTAACAATACAGGCACTTTGCCGTCCGCCACCGATGGCAAAGAGACCTTTGCCGTCTGCCGCGGACGGCAAAGAAGCCATGTGGCAGCAACCTGTGCAACCTAGGAGCTGACCCATTTGGTCACTTTGCCGTCCGTGGCAGACGGCAAAGGCTGGAGAGGTTTGCCGTCCATGGCAGACGGCAAAGAGCTGGGTCTGCTGACACATCTGCTGACATCACAAGGCCGATGACAAAGGGCTGGGCAGCTTTGCCGTCCGCTGGCGGACGGCAAAGGCTGCCGTTAGCCACCTAACGTGGCTAACGCATGGTTTTTGCCGTCCATGTTCTTTACCGTATGACACCGACGGCAAAGGGCCTTTGCTGTCCGCTTTGAGGAAGCAGACGACAAAGAACCTGTTTACCATCACTCTCTTTGCCGGGCAGGTTTGCCGTCGGTGGCAGACGGCAAAGAGCTTTGCCGTCCGCTTTTGGTGCCTTTGCTGTCTGCCATGGCGGATGGCAAATAAGCTGATTCCTGTAGTGATTAGCTCACTAGATGAATGGAGAACCCAAGCTTATGAAAATGCCAAACTATTTAAAGAAAAAGTTAAAAGATGGCATGACAAAAGAATCCAAAAGCAGGAATTCAAAGTTGGTGAACATGTTCTATTATACAACTCTCGTTTTAGATTTTTTGCAGGAAAACTTCTTTCCAAATGGGAAGGACCGTATACCATCGAAGAAGTTTATCACTCTGGAGCTATCAAGATTAATAATGCCGAAGGTACTATCCTGAAGGTGGTCAATGGACAAAGAATTAAACACTATATCTCAGGTACGCCCATTAATGTTGAAACCAATATCATTCAAACCATGACACCAGAGGAACACATAAAAGAAACCTTCCAGAACACTCCAGAACCCTGAAAAGGAAGAGGTACATGATACGGTAAGTATACGGATTCCAAAAATTCCACAAAAATATTTTCTGTCAGTTTTGGAATATTAGAAAAAAAAGGGAAATAAGAAATAACCGGGAAGGCAACCGAGGTGCCCACAAGACACCAGGGCGTGCCTGCCCCTCCTTGCGCGCCCTGGTGGGTGGTGGGCCCATCAGGCACCTTCCCGACTCCGTTTTCCTTCCAGATGCTTGTTTCCCAAGATCAAAAGTCTTTATATATACCCTCGAATGATTTGACCTCCGTATCATGGAGAAATCCTCTATTCTTGTTTCGTGCTGTTTTTCCATCAGATCTGTCAAGCCAGACATCATGTCTTCTCCCTCTTCCAACAACGTAGAAGGCGATGCTTGGCTATTGACGATGGAGCTAAGAAGAGAAGAACCAAAAGAAGTTAATAAGGAGAACGAGGTCAAGGAAGCTGCGGGGGACCAGGCTCTAGAAGGGGGCAAGCCATGTTCACAGGGGAGGCCGAGGAGGAGGAGGATATCCTTCAACCTTACTACGATCATCTCACCCCTACTGAAATTGAAGCCTTTAGGGCCTATGAAACGGTTCGTGTTCAGAATAAATATCTCACTCGTGAAAATATTTTGTTACAAGAGCAAATCATCGCCCTCCAGAGCATCATTTGTAGATTGGAGTACCTATTGAGGCTGAAGTGTGAAGCTACTACCTCATCACCACCACCATCATCATCACCACCAAAGGAGGCTTGAGTACACGGGTATGGGCACTCCCCTTGGCTTGTGCCAAGCTTGAGGGAGATGCCCCGGTATTGTATCACCATCACTTTTATTATCTTAACTTATCTTAGTTCGATCCTTAGCTATTTCATGATTTAGTTGAATAAAAGTTTAGTATGATCTACTTTCGAGTGCTAGTTTCATGATCTATCTATCTATGTAATCGAGTTAGAGCTATATAATAAAGTTTAGTTTGAGTTTTTGCTTCTTTACTTTTCTGTTCCAATCAAAATAAAAGAAAATAATGAAAAAGATCATATGCTAATCTTATGGTAAGTAATGACATCACATAAGGAAAAGTATAAGTGGTAAAATTTGTTGAAAGTTGACAAACATAGCATTAGCCAATTATGCAATTCATGAAAGAATTAATAAGGGAAGAGAAGATTCACATGCAAATACACTATCTTGGACATCTTTTATGATTGTGAGCCCCCACTAAATATCTTATGCCAAACTGTTGACGTTGGACAAGGAAGACAACATAAAGATTTATATTTGTTCATATTCACATAGAAGTTATATTGTCATAGATCCTTCAACATGTTGTGCTTGCTCAATATCTTTGCTAGCCAAAATTCCGCACTAAGTAGAGATACTACTTGTGCATCCAAAAATCTTAAACACAAACTCATGTTTTGAGAGTCCACCATACCTACCTATAGATTGAGTAAGATCCTTCAAGTAAGTTGTCATCGGTGCAAAAAAGGCAATAAAATTGCTTCTAAATGTGTTTGATCATTTAGTGTAAGAGAAATTAAGCGTTGTACGAACTTGTGATGGCAAAGTAGTAAAAGCGACAGACTGCATAATAAAGGTTGCTATCATAAGGCGCAATATGACATGACATTCTTTTGCATTAAGAGATTGTGCATACAAAACCAAAAAATGCATGACAACCTCTGCTTCCCTCTGGGAAGGGCATAACTTTTACTTTTATGTATTTACTTTTTATGCAATAGTCAAAGTATTTTCCACTATTCCTTTTTATTTTCTCTTTGGCAAGCATCATGTGGTGGGGAAAGATCTAGGCACATATACCCAGTTGGATATGAGTGAGCATGAGTTATTATTGTTGACATCGCCCTTGAGGTGAATAAGTTGGGAGGCGAAACTATAAGCCCCTATATTTCTATGTGTCCGGTTGAAACTTTTTGCTCATATATATGTTGTGAGTGTTAGCAATCATAGAAGATTAAATGATGGTTGAGTATGTGGAATTGCCAAAAGGCTCCGATACGTGACCCTTCCTGAAAATATGTTGAAGTGTAGTTGGAAAGTTGACTGAGAACATAGTTTGTTGGTTTTCAATGAGTTTTATGCTCTTTACTTTGCTGTTGTGATGAATTGTTACTTGTTCATGAGAAGTTATATGATAAAGTTTTGTGATGAAGTTTGTTGCTGTTATAATAATATGCATGATGCTACTATGTTCATATTTTGTTTTTGTTTTCGACACCTCTCTCTCTAAACATGTGGACATGGTTTTTTATATCGGCTTTCGCTTGAGGACAAGCGAGGTCTAAGCTTGGGGGAGTTGATACGTCCATTTTGCATCATGTTTTCCTACTGTTATTTATATTTTTTATGCATAATAACACTTTAAGGAGTAATTCTAATGCCTTTTGTCTCATAATATGCAAGGTTTACACAAAGAGGGAGAATACCGACAACTGGAATTCTGGACCTGAAAAAGCTATGTCACAGAAACCTATTCTTGAGTAGTTGTGTTTGCTTATGATAAATTCAGATCTTACATTGTTTATTCCAAAGTAATTGTTCACACTAATCATGCTGCTATAAAATATCTTATGGAAAAGAAAGATGCTAAACTGGTGGGTTCTCTTGCTATAAGAATTTGACTTACACATCATTGATAGGAAAGGAGCTGAGAACCCCGTAGCTGATAACTTGTCTAGGTTAGAAAATATTCTTGATGACCCACTACCTATTGATGATAGCTTTCCTGATGAACAACTAGCTATAATAAATGCTTCTCATAGCACTCCTTGGTATGCTGACTATGCTAATTATATTGTTGCTTAATTTATATATACCACCTAGTTTCACATACCAACAAAAGAAAAAAAATTCTTCTATGACTTAAGGCATTACTTTTGGATGACCCACGTCTTTATAAAGAGGGAATAGATGGTATTATGAGATGTTGTGTACCTGAGCATGAACAGGAACAAATCCTATGGAAATGTCACTCCGAAGCCTATGGAGGACATCATGCAGGAGATAGAACTTCTCATAAGGTATTACAATCTGGTTTTTATTGGCCTACTCTTTTCAAAGATGCCCGCAAGTTTGTCTTGTCTTGTGATGAATGTCAAAGAATTGGTAATATCGGTAAGCGTCAGGAAATGCCTATGAATTATTCACTTGTTGTTGAACCATTTAATGTTTGGGGTTTTGATTATATGGGACCTTTTCCTTCCTCTAATGGGTATACACATATTTTGGTTGCTGTTGATAATGTTACTAAGCTGGTAGAAGCTATTCCAACTAGTAGTGTTGATCATAACACCTCCATTAAAATGCTTAAAGAAGTTATTTTCCCAAGGTTTGGAGTCCCTAGATATTTAATGACTGATGGTGGTTCACACTTTATTCATGGTGCTTTTTGTAAAATGCTTGCTAAATATGATGTTAACTATAGAATTGCATCACCCTATCATCCTCAATCTAGTGGTCAATTTGAACTTACCAATAGAGAAATAAAATTTATATTACAAAAACTATCAATAGGTCCCGAAAGAATTGGTCTAAGAAACTTGATGATGCACTTTGGGCCTATAGAATAGCTTATAAAAATCCTATGGGTATGTCTCCATATAAAATGGTTTAGGGAAAAGCTTGTCATTTGCCTCTTGAGTTAGAACATAAAGCATATTGGGCAATTAAAGAACTCAATTATGATTTCAAACTTGTCGGTGAAAAGAGGTTATTTGATATTAGCTCACTAGATGAATGGAGAACCCAAGCTTATGAAAATGCCAAGTTATTTAAAGAAAAAGTTAAAATATGGCAATACAAAAGAATACAAAAGCGGGAATTCAAAATGGGTGAATATGTTCTTTTGTACAACTCTCGTTTTAGATTTTTTGCAGGAAAACTTCTTTCCAAATGGGAAGGACCTTATATCATCGAAGAAGTTTATCGTTCTAGAGCTATCAGGATTAACAATGCCGAAGGTACTAACCCGAAGGTGGTCAATGGACAAAGAATTAAACACTATATCTCAGGTACACCCATTAATGTTGAAACCAATATTATTTAAACCATGACACCGGAGGAACACATAAAAGAAGCCTTCCAGAACCCTAAAAAGGAAGAGGTACATGACACGGTAAGTAAACGGACCCCGAAAAAACCGCAAAAGTATTTTCTGTCAGTTTTGGAATATTAGAAAAAATAGGAAAATAAGAAACAACCTGGAAGGCAACCCAGGTGCCCACAAGACACTAGGGCACGCCTGCCCTCCCTGGCATGCCTTGGTGGGTGGTGGGCCTCTCGAGCACCTACCCGACTCCGTTTTCCTTCCGTATCCTTGTTTCCCAAGATAAAAAATCTTTAAATATACTCCCGGACGATTTTACCATCATATCGCGGAGTGATGACCCACAAGTATAGGGATGGTGGAACATGGACTTAGTGCCAACCACTCCATGATCACGGAATTCATCCGTGACCACAAGGTGGATGGCCAATCAATGGGGGACATCATCTTCAAGCTCAACGGACGAATCGATTATTGATACGTCTCCAACGTATGTATAATTTTTGCTTGTTCCATGCTGTTATATTATGATTCTTGGATGTTTTACAATCATTTTATAGCAACTTTATATCATTTTTTGGGACTAACCTATTGACATAGTGCCCAGTGCTAGTTGCTGTTTTTTGCTTGTTTTTTACTTCACAGAAAATCAATACCAAACAGAGTCCAAATGCAGCGAAACTTTTTGGAGATTTTTTCTGGACCAGAAGGAACAACTTGGGCCGAAGAAGTACCAGAGGGGTGCCCCAAGGGGGACACAACCCACCTGGGCGCGCCTGGGGCCCAGGGGCGCCCTGGTGGGTTGTGCCCATCTTGGTGGCCTCCCGCACTGCCTCTTTGCTCTATAAATACCTCGAAAATCCAAAAACCCTAGGGGAGTCGACGAAACACAATTCCAGCCGCCGCAAGTTCCAGAACAACCAGATCCAATCTAGACACCATCTCAGAGGGGTTCATCATCCTCATTGGTGCCTCTCCGATGATGTGTGAGTAGTTCATTTTAGACCTACGGGTCCGTAGGTAGTAGCTAGATGGCTTCCTCTCTCTCTTTTGATTCCCAATACAATGGTCTCTTGGAGATCTATTTGATGTAACTCTTTTTTGCGGTGTGTTTGTTGGGATCCGATGAACTTTGAGTTTATGATCAGATCTATTTTATCCATGAAAGTTATTTGAGTTTTGATCCCTTATATGCATAATTTCTTATAGCCTTGTATTTCTTCTTCGAATCTTTGGTTTAGTTAGGCCAACTAGATCGATTTTTCTTGCCATGGGAAGAGGTGCTTTGTGATGGGTTCGATCTTACGGTGCTCAATCCCAGTGACAGAAGGGGTCATGACACGTATGTATCGTTGCTATTAAGGATAACAAGATGGGGTCTATTCCTACATGAATAGATCTTGTCTACAGCATGTCATCATTCTTATTGCATTACTCCATTTCTCCATGAACTTAATACACTAGATGCATGCTGGAAAGCGGTCGATGTGTGGAGTAATAGTAGTAGATGCAGGCAGGAGTCGGTCTACTAATCTTGGACGTGATGCCTATATAATGATCATTGCCTGGATATCGTCATAATTATTTGAAGTTCTATCAATTTCCCAATAGTAATTTGTTTACCCGCCGTATGCTATTTTCCTCGAGAGAAGCAACTAGTGAAATCTACGGCCCCTGGGTCTATTCTTTATCATATTTGCTTTCCGATCTATTATTTGCCTCTTTTATTTGCAGATCTATTATTCCAAAAACCCAAAAATACCTTGCTGCAATTTTTTGTTATTTATTTTATTTCGCGTGTCCGCGAGATCTATTTATCCAATTTACTAAAAATTTATCTATGTTTTACCCGGGAGGGATTGACAACCCGTCTTACGCGTAGGGTTGCAAGTATTTGTTCTTTGTGTGCAGGTACCATTTACATAGTCTTGCATGGTTCTCCTACTAGTTCGATAACCTTGGTCTCATCAGTGAGGGAAATACCTATCGTAGCTGTGCTGCATCATCCCTTCCTCTTCGGGGAAAATACTGACGCGGACACGAGCCATCAAGAAAGTATTTCTGGCGCTGTTGCCGGGGAGACATCATCAACATCTATCAGGTTCCTAATCACAAATCTCATCTCCTTGCAATTTACATTATTTGCCATTTGCCTCTCATTTTCATCTCCCCAACTTCACAAAAATTTGTCGTTTTATTCGCCCTCTTTTTCGTTCGTCGTTTTCTCGTCAGATCCCTTATTTGCTTGAACTTGTCATCATCAGTGACTTTGGGATAGCAGAAACAAATGATGGCCTGACTCTTAAAATTGGAAGATCTGGCAATATGGATGCCAAAACTTTTGTTTTGGGGCAAGGGAAGGTTATGGGAAAAGAACATATCCAAGAATTTTTCAATTGTGTTGGGAATTTGACTCTTGATGATGCTCCTGTACTTAAAATAACTAAATCTTATGCGGAAGCTATATCAGCACTAGTTCTGAAGCTTGAAATAGATTTATCCATACCCATACTACCTTGCAAAGATTATTTTATGAGCTACCATCCATAAAAGATCCTAAAGCTAAAAAGATAGCTACCCAAGTTCTTATGAATGAATCTGATTACATAATACGGGAAGCTAGGGAAATCTTTGATTTTTATGGTATGAGCCGTGAAAAACCAGTAATAGATGAGATCCTTTACAACAGTGATTACATGTTGAGACATTTTCTCGGTAATAATATTTTTTTTGATGAGAATCTTAAAAAGGAAATCCCCGCTTTAGATATAATCCAACAAGTTTTCAATGATGTTAATCAACGATATTCTTGGATTGTTGCTGGAAATCAAAGTGGATACGAAGATGGGAAACTTGATAATGCTAAAATTTATATGGATAATGTGTTTCAAGTTATTTTTGCAAAACCTCCTGATAAAAACATATTTACGGAAAATAAGAAGAAAGATGACAATACTTGAATCTATGCTTTATGCCTAGCTAGGGGCGTAAAATGATAGCGCTTGTTGGGAGGCAACCCAATGAATAAAATTTATTTTTGCCTTTTTCTTTCCGTTCTTGAGTGTTTGCACAATTATGCCTCTGTTATGATTGTGTTTTTATATTTTAATTAGTGTTTGGGCCAAGCAAAGCCTTTGGGATAGCTTCGGTGATAGTTGATTTGATCCTGTTGAAAAACAGAAACTTTTGCATCAAGTAAAATAATTGTCTAGATTTACAGAAGAGACGAAAAATTCTGAATTTTTTACACAAGATTGATATACAAATTTAATCTGTTGTCCCAATGTTTCATAATTTTTGGAGTTACAGAAGTATGAGAACAATTCGCATCTTTACAGACTCTTCTGTTTTTGACAGATTCTCTTTTCCTTGCATTGTGTGCTTATTTTGATGATTGTATGGATTGTATCGGGGGGTATAAGCCATGGCAAAGTTAGAATACAGTAGATATAATGCAATAAAAAAATTTGAATGGGTTTTCTACAATACTTAAAGTAAAGATTGGTTTTCTTATACTAACGGATCTCACGAAGGTTTTGTTGAGTTCTATGTGATTGAAGTTTTCAAGTTTTGGGTGAGATCACCATGGATGAAGGAATAAGGAGTAATAAGAGCCTAAGCTGGGGGATGCCCCATGGCACCCCAATTTATTATCCAAAGAGAAACAAGCAACTAAGCTTGGGGATGCCCCCGAGTGGCATCCTCTCTTTCTTCTAACGACCATCGGTATTTTACTTGGAGCTATATTTTTATTAGTCACATATCATGAGTTTTTCTTGGAGCGTCTTGTATTATATGAGTCCTTGCTTGTTTTGCTTTTTGTTTTGTGTCAAGTATCCTTGCTGAACACACCTTTTTGAGAGAGCCAAAATTATACCATGATTTGTCAGAATTGCTCTATGTGCTTCACTTATAATTTTTTTTGAGCTATGGAATTGCTCTAGTGCTTCACTTATATCTTTTTGAGCACGGTGTGCTTTAGTATTTTTGAAGAAATGCTCTCATGCTTCACTTAGATTTATTTGAGAGTTAGTAAATTTTTGAATAAATTTTCTCATGCTTCACTTATATTATTTTGAGAGAAGAAAAAATTTATGCTCATGTTCTTCACTTAAATTTGTTTGAGCTATCAAAAGCAACATATGAAACTAGTCCCAAAGTGATAGATATTCAAGAGGGATATAATAAAAACTTTCATGAAGATCATTGGACAAAATAAACTTGATTCTTTGAAATAGTTTTGCGATATGATGATATAATATGTGAGTCATGTTGGTGAGTAATTATGCTTTAGTAAGAATATTGGTGTTGAGGTTTGTGATTCCCTATGCAAGCACGAAAGTCAATAGTTATGCAATGAAATTACATCCTACTTGTGGTGCATTATTCGGTGTTAGTTATGCTTAATGCTCGCTTATGTGATTTTTCGTTTCTTGGTTGGATGCTTCTCAATCTTTTTGCTAGCCTTCCCTTGCACTAAGTGGGATTACTACTTGTGCATCCAAAATCCTTAAACCCAGTTTTGCCATATGAGTCCACCATACCTACCTATATGCGGTATTCTCTTGCCGTTCTAAGCAAATTTGTATGTGCCATCTCTAATTTTCAAAATAAATTTCCTTTTTGTGTGCTCGTACCGCTCATGAAATGGTAGGGGGTGGCTGATATTTTTCTATGCTAGATGTGTTATTCTCAAGATGAGTGTTTATTCACTTGTCATTGCACGAGAGTACGACAAAGGTATTAGGGATGCCCAGTCCCGAAATGAAAAATGAATTTACTTTATGTTGTCAAATAATAATTTCCTTGGAAAGTGTTGGTATGGACGGTGATACGTCTCCATCGTATCTACTTTTCCAAACTCTTTTGCCCTTGTTTTGGACTCTAATTTGCATGATTTGAATGGAACTAACCCGGACTGACGCTGTTTTCAGCAGAATTGCCTTGGTGTTATTTTTGTGCAGAAATAAAAGTTCTCGGAATGACCTGAAACTTCGCGGAGAATATTTTTGGAATAAAGAAAAATATTGGCGAAAGAATCAATGGATGGGGACCCACCTGCTGTCCACAAGGGTGCAGGGCGCGCCCACCCCCCTAGGCGCGCCCCCCTGCCTTATGGGTCCCCTGGACCTCCACCAACCTCAACTCCAACTCTATATATTCACTTTCGGGGAGAAAAAAAATCAAAGAGAAGGATTCACCGTGTTTTACGATACGAAGCCGCCGTCACCTCCTGTTCTTCATCGGGAGGCCAGATCTGGAGTCCGTTCGGGGCTCCGGAGAGGGGAAATCATCGCCATCATCATCACCAACCTTCCTTCATCACCAATTTCATGATGCTCACCGCCGTGCGTGAGTAATTCCATCATAGGCTTGCTGGACGGTGATGGGTTGGATGAGATTTATCATGTAATCGAGTTAGTTTTGTTAGGGTTTGATCCCTAGTATCCACTATGTTCTAAGATTGATGTTGCTATGACTTTGCTATGCCTAATGCTTGTCACTAGGGCCCGAGTGCCATGATTTCAGATCTGAACCTATTATGTTTTCATGAATATATATGTGTTCTTGATCCTATCTTGCAAGTTGTAGACACCTATTACGTGTTATGATCCGCATACCCCAAGGTGACAATAATTGGGGTTCTTTCCGGTGATTACCGTAGTTTGAGGAGTTCATGTATTCACTAAGTGCTAATGCTTTGGTACGGTTCTCTATTAAAAGAAGACCTTAATATCCCTTAGTTTCCATTAGGACCCCGCTGCCACGGGAGGGTAGGACAAAAGATGCCATGCAAGTTCTTTTCCATAAGCACGTATTACTATATACGGAATACATGCCTACATTATATTGATGAATTGGAGCTAGTTCTGTGTCACCCTAGTTTATAACTGTTGCATGATGAATGCCATCTGACATAATTATCCATCATTGATCCATTGCCTACGAGCTTTTCACATATTGATCTTTGCTACGTTACTTTTTCGTTGCCACTGTTACAATTGCTACAAAACTACTACTGTTACTTTGCTACCGTTACTGTTACTTCCAAACTACTTTGCTACTAAATACTTTGCTGCAGATATTAAGTCTTTCAGGTGTGGTTGAATTGACAACTCAGCTGCTAATACTTGAGAATATTCTTTGGCTCCCCTTGTGTCGAATCAATAAATTTGGGTTGAATACTCTACCCTCGAAAACTGTTGCGATCCCCTATACTTGTGGGTTATCATGACCTTTTTCTGGCGCCGTTGCCGGGGAGCATAGCTCTATTCTTTGTGTCACTTGGGATTTATATCTGTTGATCACTATGAAGAATCTGAAAGATCCAAGAACCAATATTTTTCCCACAACTATGAGGGGAGGTAAGTAACTGCCATCTAGCTCTGCACTTGATTCACCTTCTGTTTTAAGTAAGCTTGCGACACCTACACCTGCTATTGATTCTGATATGTCACATGTTATTGATGATGCTACTTATACTATGAATGATGCTTATGATGCTACTACTCTGCTTGATAAAACTGTGCCACTCAGTGAATTACTTGATGAACATCTTGCTAGAGTTAGAACTATTGATTATGCTGAAGATGATGATATTTCTGAAACTGATGAAATTATTGAAACCGAACACTTTGAAACACCTGATAAGACTAGCTCTCCTAGGTATGAACTTCCTGTTGTACCTGAGGGTTATATTATGGATGAAGAAACTACTAGAGACTTTTTTGCTTGTAATGATAGAGATGATCTTAAGAAACTGTTAGCTAAGCTGAAAGAAAAGTCTTTGAATGCTAGAATGCAATATGATCCTAAGTTTGCTACTTCACCTATCTTTGTTACTGATAAGGATTATGAATTCTCTGTCGACCCTGAGTTAATTACTTTGGTTGAATCTGATCCTTTCCATGGTTATGAATCTGAAACTGTTGTGGCACATCTTACTAAATTGAATGATATAGCCACCCTATTTACTCATGAGGAAAAATTTCGCTATTGCTATATTCTTAAGTTGTTTCCTTTCTCGTTAAAGGGTGATGCTAAGTTATGGTTTAATTCTCTTGCTCCTGGTTGTGTGCATAGTCCCCAGGATATGATTTACTACTTCTCTAAAAAATATTTCCCTGCTCATAAGAAACCAGCTGCTTTAAAGGAAATATTTAACTTTGTGCAAATTGAAGAAGAGAGTCTCCCACAAGCTTGGGGGAGGCTTCTCCAATTACTTAATGCTTTGCCTGATCATCCTCTCAAGAAAAATGAAATACTTGATATCTTTTATAATGGACTAACCGATGCTTCTAGGGACCACCTAGATAGTTGCGCTGGTTGTGTTTTCAGGGAACGAACTGTTGAGCAAGCTGAATTGCTATTGAATAATATATTGAGTGATGATAATGATTGGACACTTTCTGAACCAACTCCTAAGCCAACTCCGAAGAAAAGATGTATTCTATTTCTCAGTCCTAAAGATATGCAAGAGACAAAGAAATCTATGAAAGAAAAAGGTATTAAAGCTGAAGATGTTAAGAATCTACCACCTATTGAAGAAATACATGGTCTTGATAACCCGACACAGGTAGTAGAGGTAAATTCTCTCTATAGATTTGATGAAGGTGATATTCCTCATAATAAGTCTGCTATTCAATGCTTGTATGAGTTTGATGATTTTATTGTTAAACAAGAAAATTTCAATGCTTATGTTAGTAGACAATTGAAACATAATGCTCACATGCTTGACTGCTTGGGTGATTATATGAGTAGAACTATTAATGATCTTAAGCTTATTAGTAAGCATGCTTCCATGGTTAAAACTCAAGTAGAACAAGTACTTTAGGCACAAGATGATTTGCTCAATGAGTTGAATAGTAAGAACAATGATAATGCTGTTAGAGTTATGACTAGAGGTGGTAAAATGACTCGGGAACCTTTGTATCCTGAGGGCCATCCTAAGAGAGTTGAGCAAGATTCTCAGAGAATTAATATTGATGCACCTAGTCCTAGTAATAAAAAGACAAAGAAAACTGATAGGACTTTGCATGCTTCTAGTGAACCTGTTATAGATACACCTGAGAATCCAAATGATATTTCTATTTCTGATGCTGAGACACAATCTGGTGATGAACATGAATCTAGTGATAATGTTAATGATGATGTTCATGTTGATGCTCAACCTAGTAATAATAACGATGTGGAGGTAGAACCTGTTGTTGATCTTGATAACCCACAATCTAAGAATCAACATTATGATAAGAGAGACTTCGTTGCTAGGAAACATGGTAAAGAAAGAGAACCATGGGTTCAGAAACCCATGCCCTTTCCTCCTAAACCATCCAAGAAAAATGATGATGAGGATTTTGAGCGCTTTTGTGAAATGATTAGACCTATCTTTTTGCGTATGCGTTTGACTGATATGCTGAAAATGTCTCCTTATGCTAAGTATATGAAGGATATTGTTACAAATAAAAGAAAGATACCTAAAGCTGAAATTTCCACCAAGCTTGCTAATTACACTTTTAAGGGTGGAATACCTAAGAAACTTGGAGATCCAGGAGTACCAACTATACCATGCTCCATTAAAAGACACTATGTTAAAACTGCTTTATGTGATCTTGGAGCCAGTGTTAGTGTTATGCCTTTCTCTTTATATCGTAGACTTGAATTGAATAAGTTGACACCTACTGAAATCTCTTTGCAAATGGCTGATAAATCAACTGCTATACCCATCGGTATTTGTGAGGATGTGCCTGTTGTGGTTGCAAATGTTACTATCTTAACGGACTTTGTTATTCTTGATATTCCCGAGGACGACAGTATGTCGATCATCCTTGGTAGACCCTTTTTGAATACTGCAGGGGCTGTTATTGATTGCAACAATGGCAATGTCACTTTTCATGTTAATGGTAATGAGCATACGGTACACTTTCCGAAGAAACAACCTCAAGTTCATAGTATCAATTCTATTGGAAAATTTTCAACTATTACTATTGGAGGTTTTGAATTTCCTCTCCCTACTGTCAAAAATAAATATGATATTCTTATTGTTGGGGACATGCATATCCCCGTTGAGGTAACCTAGTGTTATTCGAAAATTCTCGGGTTTCATGTTATTCGGAAGAGGTTTGTTAATAAGACTTGATCAACCTTGTTAACGGATTCCTTTTGATGAGCATGAGATGGATGAATTTAGAAAGCACAACTTTCTGTACCCACTTTTTACTTTCTGTTATTTAGAATAAATAAAGCAAAAATAGTATTATTTGTCTGTTTTCTGAATTATCCGTGCAATAAAAAATGTCCCAAAAATAGAAGTCCTCCAAATGCCCTGAAAATTTAGTATGATTTTTTATAGAATATTTTAGAATTTCTGGCACTGAACATGCACCAGGGGGATGCACCAGTGGGCCACAAGGGTGGAGGGCATGCCCTACCCCCTGGACGCGCCCCCTGCCTTGTGGGTCCCACGTAGGCCTCCCTCACATATTCCAGCACCCATCCACTTCGTCTTTCTCCAGAAAAAATCATCCCGTTGCTCAAACCCGTGTTCTAGCTCATCTTGCTGCCATTTTCGATCTCCTTGTGCAAAGCTCCATTTGCAAAACTGTTTTGGGGGATTGTTCTTCGGTATGTGACTCCTCCAATGGTCCAATTAGTTTTTGTTCTAGTGCTTTATTTATTGCAAATCTTTGCTGTTGTGGTGACCTTGTTCTTGAGCTTGCATGTCAAATTTATATGGTCCAAAGTAGTTTTGATGCATGATATAGCCTCTAGACACTTGTAGGAGTAGTTGCTATCAATCTTGTTGAGTTTGGTTCACTTTTATTTTGAGTCACTAAAAATTTCAGAAATTTTTCAGAGGAAGAAAATGATGAGAAGATTGTTAAGAGGCTCTTCAAGTCGGGGTTCTAAAGAAAAGGAAAATGAAGAGAAGAAGAAGCCCAAGTACAATCTTCCTCGCACCGCAAAGGTTCGGCCGTGTGAATGGCCATGTGATGCATTCTTGGAGGCGGTTGGAATTTATGAGGATTTCTATTATTTGGCTGGGAATGCAGGCATCACCGACTTTCTCCACGATAAGTGTGATCAGTACCTCTTACTCACTAATACTTTCTTTCAAAATTTCACTTTCATGCTAGGAGATCACCACCCACGGTAGAATTTTATTTATATGATGAGCATAAGGAGATGACGCTTTATGACTTTTGTGAGGTTTGCAAATTACCTTATGAGGGCAGCGTCAATGAGCCACGTCCTAGAGATGTGGAAGATTTTATTGATGAAGTTACCGTAGGGGAAAGGAGAAAGGTGTCGGAAGCGAGAGTGGCTAGTTTACATTTTCCTATTTTGCGCTATTACTCATTATTTGCGTGGAGATGTTTAATTGATCGCGGGGAGAGTGGAGGTCTTAGTGCTCCTGACCTTGCTATTTTGCGCCATGCTTTACTTCGCGATAGAACTTTTAGTTTGGGTGGTATGGTTGCTCGACGGTTGAGTTTAAACCGTATGAAGGGTCCTATCTTTGGAGGTATCTATGCCTCCCGCCTCGCTAAACGCTTCGAGATACCCATTAGGCATGATGAGAGAGAGGAGAAGCTGCTGACCACTATATACTTAGACGATGACAAGAGACTCATTTATAACCTGGTATTTAGCGAGATGACTTGTCAGATCATTACCTTGCCTGCACCCTTTTTGTTCGATATTCATTCAGGCAGGTACTTCATCATGCCCACAGACATTTATGCATACTGGGAGGGGACGCGATCCCCAGTTCCTGAGCCATAGCCATCACCTGATCCATATCAGGAGTCTATTTATCAGTGGGAGCCACAGGAGCTCGCTAACCAGTGGAACCCCCAGGATCCTCCTCAGCACACCGGAGAGGGCTACTTTGATCCATGGGCGTAGACTAACTTAGGCCAAAAGCCTAAGCTTGGGGGAGTACGTATTTCTCACCGACATTACATTCATGTTCACACACTCATTCCAGTTGTCGGTGTTCATACTTTTTCATTGTATTATCCATGTTAGTTTATTTTCTTTTTCCCGCTTTCTTGTGTGTTTGAAAAACCTTAAGAAATGTAACACCCCATGTCATTAGCCACAGTAATCACTTTTGATAATGACAAGTCAGCAAATTTAACAGTGCATAATCATCATTAGCATCATATTGCATTTCAACTCCTAAGTCAAAATCCAAATTTAAATGAAAGTGGAAAATAAAAGTTGTCCAACATAGAAGCTAAAATGTTCAATAAATAATAAATATTGCAGAGACAACTCAAAAATTGTAACCAACAATTATTACATTAATGATGTAACCCAAACCTCCTCTAACAGTGGCTGAAAATAATATTTAATAACCTTTTAATTAATTTAAATTAAATGTGAAATGATGTTTTGCCCAAGCTAATTTTTGGTGTTAGGGTATAATGCACTGGTATTTATGGAATAGGTCACACTTTTTACAAAATCCATTTGGGGCCCAAACAATTAGCAAAACAGAAAAAGAGAAAAAGGAAAAGGCCTAAACGCGCTACTGTGCACTTAGGCCTATCGCTATAGCGCCGGCCCAGCCCATCCCGCGCCATCCCCCACCTCACACTGCTCACCGCCGCCTCGCTGTCGAACACCTCGCGCCCGCACGCGCGCGCGCCCCAGGCCCCCCTCGCCCGCCACTCGACAACGCGCCCGCGCCGTGGATAAAGAGCAACTCCCCGCTCCCCCAGACGAACCCTAGCGCCACAACTCCCCTCCCCTCGCCTTCCTCTTCCTCACCCGGCACCGCCATGGACGGCCGCGGTTGAACTGCGCGGCCACCGTCTCCCGTTCGCTCCGCCGACGTGTCCTGCAACTCCGCCTCATTCGTCTGCTTCGACTGCGCCTCGTCATCACGCTCGGGAGCGACCGCACGCTCGGGATCGACCTCGCCTCTCCTTCTCGGTCACCGGCGCCCGCCGTCATCTCCGTCGACCTCTGCTGCTCCCAAGCTCACACGGCCCTTTCTTGGCCACTCGGTGAGCTCCTCCCTCCTTCCGTTACTTCTTTCTACGGCCACATTTGCCCCTAGCCTGCTCGCCGCCATGGCCGAGCCCCTGCCTCCGCCATTGCTCGTCGCCGGCGTCGTTCCGGCGACCAAATGGTCACGCACTGCTGCCCAACTTGCTCGCCGCATCCCGTAGAGCCTCCCCAGCGCTTCGCGTCATCCATTAACACGACGTGGCGCGGTTCCCGTAGCTCACCCAAACGCCGTCGCCGTCGTTGTGGTCGTGCCGCTCATTTCCGGCCACCCCAGCTCCGGCCATTAGCACAGATCGACGCGGCTCGGGCTCAGCTTTCGAACGCAAGAAGAATCGCCCGAAACGGTGCACCCTAGCCAAATCCCGAGCTCGCCGGAGCTCGATGCCGCGTTCGGGCTCACCGGAGCACTCTCTGGCGGCCGGTCTGATGTGGCACCGGTGGGTCCCGCCCTGTGCCACTGACTGTGGGGCCCCGCGGGCCCCTTTGACCCCGTTGACCTGGGTCGACGCTGACGTGGCCGCCCCCTGTCTCACTGACATGCGGGCCCCACTCAGTTAAACTAATTTAAATAAATAAATAAATAGTTAATTAGTTAATTAAAATCCTAAACAGACACTGACTGCTGGGCCCCACCAGTTAATTAACCCAATTAATTAATTTAACCTCTTTGTTAAAGCCACAGTGTATGACATGTGGGCCCCACTTGTCAGGTTTGACGTGGCCGCCCCCTGTCTCACTGACATCACACTGACCTCATGCTGACGTCATCATTCACTATTCTGGATAATTTGAATTTAGATAAATAATTAAATTCAAAAAATGTTTAAAACTTTAGAAAATCATATAAATTAAACCGTAACTCCGATGAAAATAATTTATATATGAAACTTGCTCAGAATTTTGATACAAACCCGAATACGTCCTCCGTATTCCTGTCAGACGCCCGTAGCTAGATGAACATGGATCTTTTAGACTGATTTCAATAAATGAATAGTGCCGAACTTTAATTAAATAAATCCGAATAAATTCCTAAATTAACTAAATCATTTAGTTAGGCAGTAGAACACCCCGGCATATCATTTAGGCATGTCATACATATTGTTTGCATTTTTGCCGTGAATTTATTGTTTTTCTCCCCCCTCCTTCTCTCTCGATAGACGCCAAGACCGATGCCACCGCAGCTGAGTTTGACTACGCTACAGACGAGCAGCCCGTTGACGACCCCTCTCTCTTGCCAGAGCAACCAGGCAAGCCCCCCCTTGAGCATCCAGATATCGCCCATTCCATTTCTCCTGCTTGCATTAGATTTTGCTACTGTTAATTTATGCTCCTATTCTGATGCATAGCCTGCTTTCGTAACCTGTTCATTGTTACCTTACTTGCCTATGATAAACTGTTTAGTATAGGTTGGTAGTGAACCATCAGTGACCCCCCCACCTTACCCTTGTTGCCCCTGCTTGATCATCGATGACTCGATCAACGTGATCGTCGACCAGAGACCGACACCTCACTTCACACCCCCCTTAGTTGTACGACTCTGCATAGTTACTCTCAAGTGCCGAGGGTGATACCTCGTAACGCACTCCTGATGAATACTCCGCAGTGTAGCTGTTCGGTCGTGGTCATCGAGGGTGATTCCTCCTTCTCCACTTCCGATACGACTCTGCCGTGCAACCCCTCGGTGTGAACCTCGAGGGTGATGCCTCGTACGTTCGCCCTGATGATTTCATCGAGTGGAATCCGCCGAGGGTGATTCCTCGGGTTTCCCCCTTGATGTTATGACCACACGGTTACTTTACCTTTGTTACAGGCGGGTCCACCCTGATGGGTACCCGCAGGGGATCTATGTTGTCGGGTGTGCCGGAAGGGCACTCGAGTGTGATATTGTGGCGGAGCATCAGAGACTCTGATTGCCTCCGCGTGATACTAAATGAGCCTATTGGATTTGGGTGTGTGATCTGAGTGGGTCGACGTGCCCTATACGCACTACCACCACGCGGGATTATGGTTATGGGGCCCTCTGCGATGTACGTTTCTCCCGAAAGCTCGTCAGACGTCATGATTCACCGTGCGGGCTGATTGTCGGGATTGGGCTGGATACTTCACTGACAAGTTCAGTGTCGCGCCTGCACCCCGGCCAGTCTCGCAACGCGCAGGGTGCCCAGGGCGAAGGCCCAAGACCTCTGGGTGCATAGGTTAGTCCGGCGTGCTGACCTCTCTGCCGAGCCTAGGTAGGGCGCTGCTTCATGTTGATCTCCCGAGGCCGGGCATTACCCAGCAAGTGTGTCCGGCCAGAGGTGATCGAGCGTGTTGGGTAACAGTAGTGCACCCCTGCAGGGATGAATAATCTATCGATAGCCGGTCCTACGGTAAAGGACACTCAGTTTGTGTATCCCGATCTACTACTTGAACTGGATACTTGTTACTTAATTGAAGCTTCAGAATCGCTTTCTCGCTGGGAGTCGAGGAAGGATCTCTAGGCTTGCTTTCACTTGTTTGCTAAATAAAATGCTATTCTACTCTCTTCTATTGTTGCAAGATGATGGCTCCGTGAAGATGCTAGTCTTCGATAGGACTAGGCCTTCACTCTATTCTGGCATTTCTGCAGCCCAGTCCACATATACAGCCTTTCTCCATTGATAATGTTGCATATGTAGCATAGATCCTTGCTTGCTGAGTACTTAGAATGAGTACTCACGGTTGCTTTACTTTCTCTTTTCCCCAAACCCCACCTTGATGATACATCAGACGATGGAGCCCCGGAGCCAGATGCCACCACAGGAGCTTACTACCAGGAGGGTCCAGAGGGCACGTACTACTGGATCGAGCCAGACGACCAGGAGTAGGATCGGAGGCTCCCAGGCAGGAGGCCAACGCCTTTCGATCTAGAGTCGTTGTTTGTGCTAGCCTTCTTAAGGCAAAACCTGTCTAACTATGTCTGTACTCAGATAATATTTGTATGACTGACTTATGTATTCGGATCTTCGGATCCCTGGTCTGTAATATTGTGGATCTCCGTCTATTTGTGTTAGAGTTGTGTTGTGATATCTTCCCGTGAGTCCCTGTGCTTGATCATGCATGTTTGCGTGTATGATTAGTGCACGATTAAGTCGGGGGCGTAACAAGAAAAACCAAAAAAAATAGTTGTAGCTTATTTCCTTTCCATGTTTATTTAGTAGTAGTATTAAAAGAAAACCCAAAACGATTTCTCGTTCTTCTTTTGCTTGTTGGGAGCTTTCCCGTGTAAATAGTTTTTCTCATTCTTGTTTTACTTTCTTCAGAAAAACAAAAACTCCAAAAACATTTCGATGTGTTTCTTTGAAATTCTTTTTCTTTTCTTTGGGGGTCGAGAGGAGAAGACCACGATGAAAATGCTGAGTGGCTCTCAGATGCATTATTGTTGATCTAACAAAGAGCCCATATTACCTTGTCTTCTCCTTTGAATAAATGCTTGCAGATTCCAGCTTAGTCCAATGGACGTGCACTATTATTATTATCCACACTATTCGGTCGTGCAAGTGAAAGGCAATAATGACGATATATGATGAAATGATTGAGATGAGGAAAAGCTGGTATGAACTCAACCTATCTTGTTTTTGTAAATATGATAAGTTCAGCGTTCTTGATTTAGCCTATTATGAATGAAACATGTTTGCAATGACAATTAGAGATTATAGTTACCCATGCCATGCTTAATTTGCTAGGAGTTTATAATGGTTTACCTTGCATGCCAACATGCTTTTAAAATGGTTATGATGTAGTATGATAGGATGGTATCCTCCTTTGAATGATTCGAGTGGCTTGACTTGGCACATGTCCACGCATGTAGTTGAAACAAAATCGACATAGCCTCCACGATATTTATGTTCATGGTGATTTATATCCTACTCATGCTTGCACTCAATGCTGGTTAATCTCAATGCATGTTTATGACTGTTGTCGCTCTCTAGTTGGTCGCTCCTCAATCTTTTGCTAGCCTTCACTTGTACTAAGCGGGAATACTGCTTGTGCATCCATCTCCATAAACCCAAAGTTGTTCCATATGAGTCCACCATACCTACCTATATGCGGTATTTACCTACCGTTCCAAGTAAATTTGCATGTGCCAAACTCTAAACCTTCAAATGATAATCTGTTTTGTATGCCCGAATAGCTCATGTAGCGACTGGGGGCTGTCAGTATCTTCCATGCTAGGTGGGTTATTCTCATGATGAGTGGACTCCGCTCATCATTCATGAGAAAATGGCTGGTAATCGGGATGCCCAGTCCCATGCTCAAATGAAATCAAAATATAATTGCAAACAAAACTCCCCCAGGATTGTTGTTAGTTGGACGGTACCCGTTGTTTCGGACCAGCCGTGGAATGTTCTTGTTGGTGGTGGGGGAGTATAAACTTTACCATTCTGTTTGGGAACCGCCTATAATGTATGTAGCATGGAAGATACCGAGATCTCTTGGTTGTTATGTTGACAATGAAAGCATACCGCTCAAAATTATATTCATCTCTGTTTCAAAGAGCTCGAGCTCTGGCACCTCTACAAATCCCTGCTTCCCTCTGCGAAGGGCCTATCTATTTACTTTTATTGCTGAGTCATCATCCTCTTATAAAAAGCACCAGTTAGAGAGCACCACTGTCATTTGTATGCATTGTTATTAATTGATATTGAGTATGACTGTGACTGGATCTATTTTGCCATGAATTACAATGTCTAGTCAGTCCTTGATCTTCAGGGGTGCTCTGCATTTATGTTTTGCGGTCTCAGAAAGGGCTAGCGAGATACCATTTTGTTATATCATATCATGATTGTTTTGACAAGGTGTTGTCATCCGAGATTTATTATTATTGCTCTCTAGTTGATTATGCCATTGATATGAGTAAATGTGAGACGTAAATGTTATTGTGAATATGGTTAGTTCATGATCTTTGCTGAAAACCTGAATGCTGGCTATACATATTTGCAACAACAAGATAAAACATGATTTGAATGGAACTAACCCGGACTGACGCTGTTTTCAGCAGAATTGCCTTGGTGTTACTTTTGTGCGGAAATAAAAGTTCTCGGAATGACCTGAAACTTCACGGAGAATATTTTTGGAATAAATAAAATTATTGGCGAAAGAGTCAACAGAGGGGGACCCACCTGCTGTCCACAAGGGTGCAGGGCGTGCCCCCTGCCTTGTGGGTCCCCTAGACCTCCACTGACCTCAACTCCAACTCTATATATTCACTTTCAGGGAGAAAAAAATCAGAGAGAAGGATTCATCATGTTTTACGATACGGAGCCGCCATCACCTCCTGTTCTTCATCGGGAGGCCAGATCTGGAGTCCGTTCGGGGCTCCGGTGAGGGGAAATCATCGCCATCATCATCGCCAACCTTCCTCCATCACCAATTTCATGATGCTCACCGCCGTGCGTGAGTAATTCCGTCGTAGTCTTGCTAGATGGTGATGGGTTGGATGAGATTTATCATGTAATCGAGTTAGTTTTGTTAGGGTTTGATCCCTAGTATCCACTATGTTCTAAGATTGATGTTGCTATGACTTTGCTATGCCTAATGCTTGTCACTAGGGCCCGAGTGCCATGATTTCAGATCTGAACCTATTATGTTTTCATGAATATATATGTGTTCTTGATCCTATCTTGCAAGTTGTAGACACCTATTACGTGTTATGATCCGCATACCCCAAGGTGACAATAATTGGGATTCTTTCCGGTGATTACCGTAGTTTGAGGAGTTCATGTATTCACTATGTGCTAATGCTTTGGTCCAGTTCTCTATTAAAAGGAGGCCTTAATATCCCTTAGTTTCCATTAGGACCCCGCTGCCACGGGAGGGTAGGACAAAAGATGTCATGCAAGTTCTTTTCCATAAGCACGAATGACTATATACGGAATACATGCCTACATTATATTGATGAATTGGAGCTAGTTCTGTGTCACCCTAGGTTATAACTGGTGCATGATGAATGCCATCCGACATAATTATCCATCATTGATCCATTGCCTACGAGCTTTTCACATATTGATCTTTGCTACGTTACTTTTCCGTTACCATTGTTACAATTGCTACAAAACTGCTATTGTTACTTTTGCCACCGTTACTGTTACTTCCAAACTACTTTGCTACTAAATACTTTGCTTCAGATATTAAGTCTTTCAGGTGTGGTTGAATTGACAACTTAGCTGCTAATACTTGAGAATATTCTTTGGCTCCCCTTGTGTCGAATCAATAAATTTGGGTTGAATACTCTACCCTCGAAAACTGTTGCGATCCCCTATACGTTGGACAAGGAAGACAACGTAATGAATTATGTTTGCTTATATTCACATAGAAGTTATATTGTCATAGATCCTCCAACATGTGGTGCTTGCTCAATATGTTTGCTAGCTAAAAATACGCACCAAGTAGAGATACTACTTGTGCATCCAAAAACCCTTAAACCCAGTTTCATGTCATAAGAGTCCACTATACCTACCTATGGATTGAATAAGATTTTTCAAGTAAGTTTTCATCGGTGCATAAGGCAATAAAAATTACTTCTAAATATGTATGATCTTTTATAGTAAGGGAAAATAAGCGTTGTACGAACTTGTGAAGGTGAAGAAATAAAAGTGACGGACTTCATAGTAAAGGTTGCTATCACAAGGGGCAATATAACATGACGTTCCTTTGCATTAAGACTTTGCGCATCCAAGAATAAAAAGTGCATGACAACCTCTACTTCCCTCTGCGAAGGGCCTATCTTTTACTTTTATGTATTTACTTTTTATGCAAGAGTCAATAGTGTTCTCTTATATACCTTTTTATTTTTCTCTTTTTGCAAGCATCATGTGAAGGGGAAAGATCTAGGCATATATATCCAGTTGGATATGAGTGATCATGAGTTATTATTGTTGACATTACCCTTGAGGTGAATAAGTTGGGAGGTGAAATTATAAGCCCCTACCTTTCTATGTGTCTGGCTAAAACTTTTTGCTCCATATATAGCATGAGACCCTTCCTGAAAATATGATGAATTGCAATTGCATTGTTGACTGAGAACATAGTTTGTTAGTTTTCAAGAAAGTTTATGCCTTATACTTTGATGTTGTGATGAATTGTTACTTGCTCATGAGAAGTTTTATGATGATAATATATTCCTACTATAATATGATTCATGATGCTACTATGTCCATATTTTGTTTTTATCGACACCTCTCTCTCTCTAAACATGTGGACATGATTATCGATATCGACTTTCGCTTGAGGACAAGCGAGGTCTAAGCTTGGGGGAGTTGATACGTCCATTTTGCATCATGTTTTCTTACTGTTATTTATAGTGTTTTTAATCAATATAACACTTTATGGAGCAATTCTAATGCCTTTTCTCTCTTAATATGCAAGATTTACATGAAGAGGGAGATTGCCGGCAGCTGGAATTCTGGACCTGGAAAAGCTATGTTAGAGATACCTATTCTGCACATCTCCAAATGAGCTGAAATTTCACGGAGATTTGGAATAAATAAAAAATATTGGAGAAAAGAAGTACTAGAGGGGGCCACCCAGGTGCCCACGAGGCACCAGGGTGCGCCCTGGTGGCTTGTGGGGCTGCTGGCCAGCTTCCAGTGCCCATCTTCTGGTATATAAGCCCATTTGCCCTAGAAAAATTGAGAAGAGGACTTTTGGGACGGAGCGCCACCATCTCGAGGCGGAACTTGGGCAGGAGCACTTTTGCTCTCCAGCGGAGCGATTCCACCGGGGATACTTCCCTCCGGGAGGGGGAAATCGAAGCCATCGTCATCACCAACAACCCTCTCATCGTGGGAGGAGAAATCTTCATCAACATCTTCACCAGCACCATCTCATCTCAAACCCTAGTTCATCTCTTCACTACAAAAAAAAGACACATCCGTGACATTTTGGGCCGAACAAATTTTTTTCCTGTCATGCTTATGACACTTCTATGACGATAATTGTGACAAAAGCACGTATCATCATAGATGTGGTGGGCTCCTACTTCTATGAAAAAAATCATGACAGAAAATGGCTTTTCATCCTGGGTAGGCCGGGGACGCACCTGCATGACATTCTTTGGAAAATCATGGTAGAAGCGAGGGCGAGGAAAATATCGGGGAGTTCCCGGTTATGGTGGGTGGTCGGGGCCGAGTGATGCATGGAGGTTTGCGCGTTTCTCTCGTACACGTACACGCGTGTGTGCGAGGCGTTGGGCTCTAACTGAACCCGAGCGAGGCGTTCGCTTACTGAACCTGAGCGATTGCACTAGCTACGTTACTGAACCCGAGCGATCGATCCCTGGCTATTAACTGAACCCGAGCGATTCCTTTGCTACTGCTGCTAACTGAAGCCGATCGAATTAGCTGCTGCTGCCTCTTGATGAACAGTGACTGTTTTTGGGGGTTGGATGGATAGTTCCTGATGGGGTTTGGATGAATAGGACCCCGTGGTAGTAGAGGTCGTTGCCACTGGTTGAACAGGACCCCGATCGAGGAGGCCGCCACACCCGAGCCGATTGGGGGTGGATGAACAGAACCCCGTGGAGGGCTGGTTGAATAGTAGCCGGTGGAGGCCGGATGAAGAGTAGCCCGTGGATCAACAGTACCAGGTGGAGGCTGGAGGAAGTCGACGGTGGATGAACAGTAGTAGGTGGAGGCTGGAGGAAGTCGACGGTGGATGAACAGTAGCTCGTGGAGGCTGGAGCGAGGCAGTAGACGGTGGATGAACAGTAGCCCGTGGAGTCCCGTTTTGTGGTACGCCACACCCCTCCCGATGAACAGGACCCCGTTTCGACCGTAGGCGCTCCAAGACAAGTCCGTTTCCTCCATTTTACGGTACGCCATGGGAGGCAGGAGCACGCGGTGGTTTGGACGGCTGGAGCAAGAAAATCAGAGGTTGAAGAAGCAGGACGACCGTTGGATGTTAACAATCCAACGGTCACTGGTGATAGAATCGTTTGTTGACTAAGTTGACAAAGCCCTGCATACGCGTCAACTTAATAGGGCCACAAGTCAGCCTCCAAATTTGGTGGGCCCCAGCTGCCATGGGGAGAAACCATTATTTTTTGCTTAATAAGGAGGCACTTCCTTCCATGCTAAGATATAGCTGGTGGGTCCCAGCTGTCATGGGGAGGATTCATTTTTTTGGCATAATAAGGAGTACTTGCTTGCCTGCGGCCATGGACAATGTGGGTCCAACTGTTAGCCTCTCCATGTACATCCCTCTTCCGATGTTGTCGTTTGTTAACAATGTTGACCACGCCGTGCCGAGAATACCAACGCGATGGACGATGGCAAGATCCAGGAAGGGAATGACCCGGAGGCGGCGAAGCCACAACAGTGGAGGGATGTGGGTGAGTAGAGGGATGGCCTGACCAGTGGTGGGAGTAGTAGGGGCGGTGAGGCCTGCGCGGAAGCACAGCCGGCCATGAGAGGCGGGAGCAGGCGGTCCCACCGGCGCTGGATTTGGCGGCTCGAGCAAGAAGATCAGAGATTGAAGAAGCGCGAGGGCCGTTGGATTGACATGCAACGGTCACTTTTGATAGAATCGTTTGTTGATGTATATAATAAGTAAAAAAATCTTGCATACACATCAACTTAATAGGCCCACAAGTCAGCCCATTCCCTATTTTTTTAATAATTTACAGCTCATTTGCAACTTATTATGCAATTTATTGCAGTCCATTTTCTTTTTGTTGGCCAGGGCCAGAGTTAAAAATTTAAACAAAATTTCACATATTTTGGCGGGGTCCAAACTATTTTTAATACCGAAATGTCGAGCCAGATTTAAAGTACTTTGAAGATATATTTAAATTAGGTTAAAGCCCAGTGAAATTGGAATTTGAAAATGTGAAAAAATTTGGAAATTTGAAAGTAATTGCCAATTTGTCATGTGTTTTTTATATCTATAGACCATTTCATATTACTTTTAAGATTTGCAGCCATCTTGAAAGAGTTGCAGCCCAGCAGGGCGGAGAAAAATAAGTAGGCCTGGGTTGGGTATGCCTGGATTGGGTATTCTTCAGAAAAAATAAACTGGGCTAGCCATTTTCACAAAGAAAAAATAGTTGGGCTAGTCATGTGGTGAACGTAAAATAGAAGCCTGGGCTAGGCGGGTCACAACCCAATTGAAACCCTGCTCCATCTCAACAATAACAAAAAAAAATACTGCTCGAGCAGCTACATCCCATGTGTCAGCCGATCTTGTGCTGTTCTCTTGTCTATTGACTATACGCTGACAATGTCGTGGGTCCCAAATGCCAGCAAACCACTAGGAGGAAGCATTTTCTTTTTCTATACGCTGACAATGGAGTATATATAACAAAAAATGAGGAACTTCCTTGCGTACGACCATGGACATGGTGGGCCCCTACTGTCATCCTCTCCACGTACAGTCCTCTCTCGATTCCTCTTGTTTGTTGACCATGTTGACAACGCGAGAGGGCGGCGCCGCGGCGAGCGCACCAAAGCGCGCGGAGGATGACGGCGAGGCCTCGGATGTCGGTGTTAACGATTTAGGAGACGGTGGGGCGGCGATGCGTGCGCTGAGGCGCAACGAGCCGTGGGAGGCGGAAGGAGGTGGCCCTGCCGGCGCTGGTTTGGTTTTGGCGGCTGGAGGAAGGCGGGACTAAAGAAACACGACAGACTGTAAAAGCAGCAGGAGTACTTAACAACCTTAACTGAAACCAGCAGGGGCACTTAACAACCATAGCTGAAAGCAGTATGAGTACTTATACAGGTTCAACCGTACAAAGCACGCCTCGAACAGTGCTACTTTGCCTACAGTTAACCAAGGGTGAGGCCACCAAGCCCCAGGACAAGGCCCAGGCGCCACCCCGCGCATCCACAACCTTCTGAAAGCGGCTTCATCTTGCAATGTGGTCCATAAACAGGATATTCGCTTTAGAGCCATGGAAAAGCATGAGCATAACCTTCTGTCCTATTCTCCAAGATGGACGGGCCTTCATTATTTGAGACCACCCATGAATAAGTATCTTTTCACCTCCAAGGGGAATGGAGTAGGTCGACATAAACATCATGTTGTGACCAAGCACAAGTCTAACCCGACCATGGTCAGGCATCTGTATAGGAACAATAGAACTGGGCAGTTTTTGTTTCAAGAAGATCACAGCTGTAAAACTGTGTATAAGCAAGAGTTTATGAACAACATATATAACAGAAAAAGCTCGTACCATAAGTTTCTCGACACAGTTGGACCTGTTCAACGTGTGCAGCAGTGGCACACATATCCCACGTGGCCTTCCACCATTGAAACTCCCCACAAGGACCTCAAGACGATCAATAAAGTGTAGGAACTTGTGGATGTCGTCCCAGTCAACTTCAGTGCCATCAGTAACAGTCGAGTTCTTATAGAATAACAAACGAGTAGCATGCTTAACTTTGAAATAACCTACACGTGCCACCAATTATAAGAAATATTAGTTAGAAGTAGCATCTTCGTGAGAGAAGGGAATCACAAATCGTTGCTACTTCTAAAGTTAAATTGTGATTAGTTAGACAGAATAGGTGGATTAAGAAGTAATCGAGGCAACAAGCAAGAACTAGATACAAAACTAACATGGATGAACTACTGGAACGACATCGGGGTGGAAGATCACAGTGAAGACGAGACCAGGTTCTGCTATTTCCATCAACATTCGTGCGCCAACTTTCAGTCCGTAACACTTGAGAAAGTTTATCCAAGTTCGGCCATAAAAAAAGCAGCGATCTTCTTGGTTCCTGAACCCAACTCGAAACTTATATCCATGGCTTGTCTTCAATGTGGTGTATTCAGTTATGGCAAGGCCAACCATCTTGAGTACATGTGTTCTGGCAGAGCAAGGAATGCACTGTAGGAAAAATAATATGAGAACACAATGTATTCGCTATCCAAATCAAGAAATAATTTCCTCCTTCACGTCAGTGTTGACCCTGGTACTAGTACCTTTTATCCAAATATAGCAATCCAAATTTCCAAATTAGTCGACAGCATGTTCAAAAAACCCCACCCTCCCGGATGAGAAGGAACAAGTGTGGCGTCTCGCCGAGGGCGCAGAAACCTATAGGGTCCTCGCACTTTGGGCACTGCAAATGAAACACACTAGATTCAGTAGGAAGAAAAATGCATCAATTACGGCGGCTGCCATCCTAGGATTACCCCTGACCAAGGGACCTGGATTTATCGGGGATGGATGAAGAATTCGTACCTGGTTCTCCATGAGAAAACCCTATGCAATCGCCGAGAGGGGGTTTTCTCTGAACAAGCAGACGAGGGAGAAGGGGATTCAGGCCTAGTGAAATATTGCTGCTTCGTCCGTCCAGCTTACTGCTAAAGCTGGAAAGGTGGGGGTTTTTGTGATTTGACGGCTCATTGGGCATTACTGCGGCGCTACGACCGGGGTGAGTCTACCGTGCAGTTGTGCACTCTAATTTGGTGCATGGCACGTGGACCCCGTTACCGGATGCCCCACATATCAGCGAAAGGAAGTAGAAAGGCAGGAGTAACTAGTTACACATAAATATATTTCTGACAGAGAGATACTCCCTCTGTAAAGAAATATAAAAATCTTTTATATCACAACTTTATACATAAGAAAAATCAAGGGGAATATATATAACATAATATGGGGGTTCAGCTGAGAATATAATACTCAGACAGGCTCACGGTTCTGGACTTTGGGCCGCAGGCCGGTGGGCCTGCATGTTTGGGGGCCCATGTGTTCTAACTCAGCGCATTTCATATTGCAAGCGATCGGTACGGCACTGGTTTCAGATGCTGTCGCAAGGCGAATACAGAAAATTGAATAAAGCACGGCAGTTGTTAGAATGAAATCGAACAACAGTTCCTAACCAGCAATCAGAGTTGCAATTCTTTCATGATATCCTACGTGATAAATAATACTGTCGTACTACTTATACACACAAGACACTTGTTTCACCATGCCATATTATTACATCAAAATCTCTCGGAGGATATATCAGTTCGGCAGTTGCGTGCTGCTACTGAAGAATTTCAAAGTTGATTTGGACCAGCTCTCCTTGCCGAGAAAGTTCGATTTTGACATCAGCCCCTACCACAAGATTTGATTTAGATTTGAACCTTGAACATCCTTTAGCATCAATCATCATGCGACCATCCTTTGTACTTACGGTATATTGAGCAGGTTCATTCACACCAAGGCTGGGCATGGTAAGAGAAACTTGGCCACAGTCGCCCGGATTGTTGAACGACTCCCTCGTTGCTCTAGGAATTCTCTGTTTGCAAACAAGAAGACATACACAAACAGTTAGATCAACACAGTGAATCATGTGAAACAACATGGAAAGAAAAAAGAACGAAGCACTTGGGCGGCCAATGCTTACCAAGAAGGTGGAGATGTCAGTTTTTGTAAGGACTTTGGTATATGCAGTGCGAACTGCAGCCCAGTCTGTTGCCGGTGCAACTGCTGGTTCCGTTGCCGCTGCACGGGCCGGAGCAGATGCAAGTGCAACTTCCAGTGTTGGTGCAGGTGCCGGAACCATTGCTGGTGCCCGTGCCTGTGCGACTGGTAGTGCCGCTGCTGCTGCCGGAGATGGTGCTCCTTGTGGAGCTAGTGCTGGTGTCGGAGCAGGTGCCTACTGTCATCCTCTCCACGTACAATCCTCTCCCGATTCCTCTTGTTTGTTGACCATGTTAACAACGTGAGAGGGCGGCGCCGTGGCGAGCGCAGCAAAGCGCGTGGAAGACGACGGCGAGGCCTCGGACGCCAGCGTTAATGATTTAGGAGACGGTGGGGCGGCGATGCGTGCACTAAGGCGCAGCCAGCCGTGGGAGGCGGAAGTAGGCGGCCCCGCCGGCGTTGGTTTGGTTTTGGCGGCTGGAGGAAGACGAGACTGAAGAAACACGATAGACTATAAAAGCAGCAGGAGTACTTAAGAACCTTAACTGAAACCAGCAGGGGAATTTCACAACCATAGCTGAAAGCAGTATGAGTAGTTATACATGTTAAACCGTACAAAGCACGCCTCAAACAGTCCTACTTTGCCTACAGTTAACCAAGGGTGAGGCCACCAAGCCCCAGGCGCCACCCGGCGCATCCACAACCTTCTGAAAGCGGCTTCGTCTCGTAATGTGGTCAATAAACAGGATATTCGCTTTAGAGCTATGGAAAAGCATGAGCATAACCTTCTGTCATATTCTCCAAGATGGACGGCCCTTCATTATTTGAGACCACCCATGAATAAGTAGCTTTTCACCTCCAAGGGAAATGGAGTAGCTCGACATAAACATCATGTTGTGACCAAGCACAAGTCTGACCCGATGTCGGTGCAACAAACCCTGGGTCCGTTGCCCAGACTGTGCACAGGCACGAGAACAAGATTACAACTCCAAGGACCAGCATGCAGCACAAGATGACCAAGACTAGCCAGAGAAGCAAGATACTGCTAAGGAAGATACCTCCCTTGCCAGGCAGGCGAGCCTGGCAAGGATGGGGTTACCCCCGGAAGCAAGCCTTCAGGGCATCCCAGCAGGCCTGCCGGGGCTTACGGAATCGAAACCACCTCACCGCTCCACCTCGTCACGACGCAAGTCATCGATCGGTGCGGTGTCAAAGCCGCAAAGTGACTAAGTGGCTGCTATATGCCACATGGCAGCCACTTCCTACAGAGAATACCTACAAGCGACACCCGTCCTGCGACGTGTCAAGCGAGCAGGCACAAAGCTGGTGAAGCAGCCCGGCAGGGCTTGCCGGGCAAGCTACGATGTGACGTTGAGCAGCGCATTTAATGCGCTCTATCAGCCTGCAGAGTTAGGTGTGATAGCACTGTTTGCTATCTAATCAGTGCATAATGACTGATTTGCCACTGTGGTGACCCCTTGATCTATAAAAGGAGGCCCAGGGCAACCGTAGAAGGGGTTGGCTGATTCGGACCCTTGTACACCCGTACGCGCGTAGCCGTTCTCGCCCCAAGGTAACCCTGCCGGGCAGGAACGCTGCGTTTTTCCACCACAATCCACCATCAATCCACCAAAGCAGGAGTAGGGTTTTATGCCTCACGGTGGCCCGAACCTGGGTAAAGACTGCCCGTGTGATTTCTGCCGTGCTGCTCCACGCTTCTCTGCTCTTTGTGCAACGTGCCATCCCCCCGCCGAACCAGCAAGGGACCATTGTTCCCATAGGTGGCCGTTGTTTCCCGCAACATCTTTGGCGCGCCAGGTAGGGGGATCACTTGCGCGAACCCGAAAGTGTGAGCAGCGCGTCATCTTCATCTCCATTTTCATCGCCGACGGCGCCATCGACTATGGCGCCCAAGAAGAAACCCGGTGCTTTAGCTCAGCCGTCCGCCTTGAAGGCTCCCTCGCCCGCGGCCGCCAATGCCATGGGGGATACGGAGGTGCATGAGGGTGTCGGCGTTGCGAGGGATGCGGTTGGCGCAGGCGGCGTTGTCACCACCTCCCCCGCGACCGAAGCAGGAGCGGGAGGCCCCGAAAGAGAGTAGCATCAGCAGCATCCCAGTGGCCATGCTCCACGAGGTACGAGCGGAGGGGTTATTCCATCTACACCTCTTCTCCTCGCCGAAGGGCATGGTCACAGTGGTGGTGCCCGATCTGGGGCGAGTCGCCGCCCTCCGGCCGCCCCTGCCACGGGCGCGACTGCAGCGCGTGCGCCTCCCCTGAAGCGGGTTGACCCGACCACCGTGCCCAATGGGGCCGCTGGCCCACCAGCGCCTTCACCGCGTCACCATGCCGTCCAAGCGGTAGGCTCGCAACAGCGAGGGTGTGACGCTGCTGCCACCGGCACTGTCAGAAGCCGAGCAATGGTGCGATCTACATCATCATCTCCAATGCCGAGCACCGCTACTGAAGCCATGGCGCGGGCCCAACTGCTGTTGAGATTCCCACCGGCGGCCGATCAGATGGATGAGTGGAGAGCCACCATTCAGAGCCTGATTGGCTTCGCCGAGGCTGGGGGCTCACAGCAAGATGGCCCGCCGCGGCCTCCCCAAGCGGCAACAATGGCCCGCGCTGCTGGTCGTACGGAAGGGGCCACTCCTACGGTGCAGTCCCCACCACGGCAACCAGCGCGGGCGTGGCAGAATCAGGAACCTGATGGCGTCTCGATGGCCTCTTCCGACCCTCGAGCACATCCAGGCCAACGGCGAGCCCCGGTGGACAGGCGGAGGGGAGACGCGTGCATCATCATTGAGCGACACCGCGACGACCGCCGCCGAATCAATGGGTGCGATGGTCCCAACATCGACGAGCCTGCGTTCGAGGACGGCGGGTGCCTACCTTTTGAGGTTGGGTGCTCTGCCTTTACTCGTGAGCTGCGGCAAGTCCGTTGGCCATCCGCTCGCACGTTCAAGCCAGAGATACCCGAGAAGTATGATGGGAGGCTGAACCCGGCAGAGTTCTTGAGCATCTACACCATCGTTGTTCAAGCTGCCGGAGGAAGAGATGAGAAGGTGTTTGCTAACTACTTCCCGTTGGCATTCACATCCAACGTGAGGTCTTGGCTGATGCACCTGCCGGAGAACTCCATTTCGTCATGGGCGGACCTGTGCCATGAGTTCATCGGCGCCTTCATTGGCGGCCATCAAGAACCAGGACGGCCCAGCGACTTGCAGCTTCTCCAACAGAAAGAAGGAGAGACTCTCTGTAAGTATTTGCAAAGATTCAGCAAAGTCCACAGAAATATCCCAAATATCCACCCAGCAGTTGTGATAGCTGCCTTCCAGTCCAATGTGCACAACCGCAGGATTCGTTCCAAGATGAACGTGCGGTTGCCCAAGACTGTGAAGGAGCTTTACACCTTGGTGGACAAGTGCGCTCGGGTGGAGGAGGGAAGGAAACTTCCTGGAGAGGAGGATTGCGTCGACATCGAATCATAGGATGATGATGAATCCACCAGTCAGAAGAAGAAGAGCAAGAAGTGCAACAAGAGGCGCAATGATAAGGCAGTGATGACCGTTGAGAGATCGGGCACACTTAGTACCGGCAAGAAGGCTAAAGCCGAAGCCCCCGGCAAGGAAGCTGCCGCGTGCGCTAACTGCCGGGAGGCTGTGGCTGTTGAGAAAGCTGGGAAAGGCAATGGGCCATACTGAAAGATCCATCAGACCAAGGGCCACAATCTCCAAGAGTGTCATTAGGTTGAGCAGCTCGTCAAGAGGCATAGGGCCGAGTATGAGAAGCGGGACAAGGAAAAAGGACAGATGGCGTTGGCGGGAAGGGCCGAGGCGGTGAAGCAAATCGCCCCGGCAAGGCTTTTCGGAACCAAGGAAAACCCGCCAGAGGCCGAGAGAAGGAAGTTTGCAATGGTGAGAGTGATGAAGGGGATGAAGAGGAAACCAGTGAGCAGGAATTCCAGAAGGCCACTGACGCCCTATGCATTGACGGGGGTGCATCTTTGCACTCCTCTCACCTCCAACTTAAACAGTGGGCACGTGAAGTCAATGCCGTGGAGCCAGCAGCAGAGTTTCGGAAGCCGCTCAAATGGTCACGCACGCCCATTATCTTTGATGAAGTGGACCATCTTGATCGCACCACTGTGGTAGGGTGCTTGCTGTTGTTGGTCTCTCCAACAATTCGCAACCTCAAGGTCACAAAGATGCTAGTTGACGGCGGGGCCGGGTTGAATCTGATTTCCCCAAAGGTTATCAACAAGCTTCAGATAGCAGAGGAGGAGCTAAAAGTCATGGTCATGTTTCAAGGAGTCAATCCCGGTAGGAGTCATCCTAAGGGAAAGATTACATTACTAGTGACATTTGGGGGAGAACTGAATTACCGGACTGAGAAGATTGTGTTTGATGTGGTCGATCTCCCCCTGCCGTACAATGGAATCCTTGGATGCCCAGCTTTGGCAAAATTCATGGCAGCATCCCATTATGCCTACAATACCCTGAAGATGCCAGGGCCGGTAGGAGTCATTTCCATCCCATCAGATGAGAAAGACGCAATCATTTGCGTGGATAAGATGTACCGGGACACAGTCGCAGCAGAGGCAGCGGCAGCAGCAGTTCCCGCCAAGGAGAATAGAGGAAAGAAGAAGGATAACAGGGACACTAGCAAGGAGTTCAGGAAGCATACCTCTTAGGACTGCGCTGTGCCTGTTGACGACTTGCCGGAGAGTTCCAACAGCAAAAGATCCAAGGTCGCTGCACCATCTGTGAAGAAGGTCCCAGCAGAGCTGGCTGGCGTTGATGGTACCTTCACTATCAGTGCCACCCTTGATGACAAATAGGAAAGCGCGCTCGTTGCCTTCCTGCGGGCGAATATCGATGTGTTTGCTTGGCAACCATCCGATATCCCCGGTGTTCCCAGGGAGGTAATCGAGCACCACTTTGCTGTCTACCCACATGCCCGACCTGTTAAGCAGAAGGTTCAAAAGCAGGCCTTGGAAAGGCAGCAGTTCATTGCCGAAGAGATTAAGAAGCTTGAGGCAGCTGGTCTGGTCAGAGGAGTTCTGCATCCAACATGGTTAGCAAACCCAGTGGTCGTTCACAAGGCTAATGGGAAATGGAGGCTTTGCATAGATTTCACGGATCTCAACAAGGCTTGCCCGAAGGACCCATTTCCCTTGCCGCGCATCGACCAAATCCACTTCAGGTTGTGATTTGCTTTCCTTTCTGGATGCATACTCTAGATATCATCAGATCTTCATGTCCAAGGAAGACGAAGAGATGACCTCGTTCATCACCCCATGTGGTACGTACTGTTTCATACGCATGCCTTTCGGGTTAAAGAGTGACGGGTGCACTTTTGCAAGAGCAGTCCAGATTGGTTTTGAGCCACAGTTGCACAGAAACATTGAAGCTTATATGGATGACATTTTGGTCAAAACCAAGGACAAATCAACCCTCATCCAGGATCTAGAGGAGACATTTGCTAATCTGCGCAAGATCAACTTGAAGCTAAGCCCGGAGAAGTGTGTGTTTGGTGTCCCCTCCAGCAAGCTACTTGGGTTCTTTGTGTCCCATCGTGGGATTGAAGCCAACCCCGACAAGATCAAGGCTATCGAGTAGATCCAGGCACCCAGGATAGTCAAGGATGTGAGGCGTCTGACAGGGTGCGTTGCCGTGCTTAGCATATTCATCTCCAAGTCTGCCGAGCGCGCCCAGCCGTTCTTCAAAATTTTGAAGAAGGCAGGGCCCATGAAGTGGACCCCAGAAGCAGATGTAGCTTTGCAAGATTTGAATGCCTACTTATCTTCAGTGCCCACCTTGGTTGCCCCCAAGCCACAAGAGCCGTTGCTGCTGTACTTAGTGGCAACTAATCAAGTGGTCAGTGCAGCACTGGTGGCACAGCGGGAAGTAGAGGAAGCAAAGAGCGAGCAAAGCCCGACAGGATTGGATAAGGATCAGGACAAAGAGGTGCACGGCAGCAGGGGCAACCCCAAGGACATGGCAAGGAAGAAAGTGGTGCAGCGCCCAGTGTATTTCGTCAGTTCCCTATTGTAGGGGGCTAGATCGAGGTACTCTGGTGTGCGAAAGTTGATTTTTGGCCTCATCATGGCCTCAAGGAAACTGCGCCACTACTTCCAAGCCCATGAGATTACGGTTGTCACCCGCTTTCCGTTGCAAAGGATACTTCGGAACCCTGAGGCTACCGGCAGAATAGTGGAGTGGGCTTTGGAGTTATCCGACTTTGGCCTGAAATTTGAGAGCACATCAACAATCCAGAGCAGGGCATTGGCAGAGTTTATTGCAGAATGGACGCCAACCCCTGATGAGGAAGTAATGGAAACAGTTATTCCCGGCAAGGAGGCGCCCCAAGAATGGATCATGTATTTCGATGGTGCCTTCTCCCTGCAAGGTGTAGCGGCTGGCGTGCTTCTTGTTGCTCCCACGGGAGAGCATTTGAAGTACGTCATCCAGATGCACTTTCCCAGGAAGGAGGCGACCAACAATACAACAGAGTATGAGGGACTCCTTGTCGGGCTCAGGATTGCCACAGAGTTGGGGATTAAGAAGCTGATCATTCGAGGAGATTCACAATTTGTGGTGAGACAAGTCAACAAGGATTACCAAAGTCCATTGATGGAGGCATACGTTGGGGAAGTGAGAAGATTGGAGGAGCGCTTTGACGGATTGCAAACAGAGCATGTACCCCGTGCGGAAAACAGCATAGCTGATCATCTGTCAAAGTGTGATGCGCAAAAACTTCTTGTGGAACCAGGAACTTTTGTTCTCCATCTTACTCAGCCCTCCGTATCCCCAGCAACAATGGCCCGAAAGAGGAGGAAATTGGACTCCGGTAATCCTCTCCCGGTAGAGCCTCCCGGGGCTCCTGGCAGGGACCCTGCCGGAAACAACTCCCCATCACTTGCCGGGCTGCACCCTCCTGCCAGGCCACTGGCCCGCGGTCGAGGAATGCACCCCCGCGAGTGGGGAGGTGCCGTTAGTCCTTGTTGCCGAGCCCCAGGCTCCAACTTGGGCAAGGCACATAGTCCACTTCCTCCAAACCGGAGAACTTCCCGATGAGCAAGATGAAGCTGAAAGAGTAGCCCGGAGGGACAGTATGTATCAGTTTGTCAATGACACTCTGTACAGAAGAAGGCCCAATGGTGTGAAATTGAAGTGCATCTGCCGGGAAGAAGGAAAGGAACTGTTGGCTGAAATTCACAAAGGCATGTGCGGCTCCCACATTGGATCAAGGGCCTTAGTTGGGAAAGCATTCCGGCAAGGATTCTATTGGCCCATAGCCCTCCAAGATGCGGTCGAGCTAGTCACCAAGTGTGAAGCCTGCCAGTTCCATTCCAAGAATATCCACCTGCCTGCACAAGCACTTCAGGCAATCCCTCTGTCAAGGCCATTTTTGGTCTGGGGGCTCGATATCCTCGGCCCTTTCCCCCGAGCTGCCAGGGGCTTTGAATTCTTGTTCGTTGCTATCGACAAGTTTACAAAGTGGGCGGAAGTAGCTGCCGTGAGAAAGGTGACTGCTCAGTCAGCTATCAAGTTCTTGAAAGAATTGGTGTGTCGCTTCGGGGTCCCTGCCCGGATCATCACCGACAATGGCACCCAATTCACGAGCCGTGCCTTCATGCAATATGTTCATGCCCTCGGAAGCAAGATCTCATTTGCCTCTGTTGCACATCCCAGAAGCAATGGACAAGCTGAGAGGGCGAACGCTAAAGTGCTATGCGGACTCAAGACAAGAACATTTGATAAGCTGCAGAAGTGCGGCAGGTGGTGGATCGATGAGCTGCCGGTAGTTCTCTAGTTCCTCAGAACGACACCAAATCGAGCTACCGGGTAGACTCCCTTCTCCCTAGTCTATGGGGCAGAAGCAGTTGTCCCTACGGAACTCATTTACGGGTCTCCTCGAGTGCTTGCCTACGATGAAGTAGCGCAGGATCAGCACCGGCGTGATGATGCTGTGCTTCTCGAGGAGAACCGTCTCCTGGCTGCTACGCATGCTGCACGCTATCAGCAAGCCCTGTGTCGCTATCATAGCTGCAGGGTTCATGGCCGGTGTTTTGAGGAAGGTGACCTTGTCCTTAGGCGCGTTCAGTCCGCCAAGGGTGCAAACAAGTTGATGTCGAAGTGGGAAGGCCCTTACCGGGTAGTACGAGTCACCAGACCTGGCGCAGTCCGTCTGGAGACCGGAGATGGCATTCGGAATATTGAGCATCTCCGCAAGTTCTACCCGTAAGGCGCGGCTGTCGGACCCTGCCCGGCAAGCACCCTTTTGTACAGGCCTTGCCTTAGTTGCATGTAACCCCGTGTACAAAGCCAGGCGCAGACCCTGAGCAACAGAAAAATAAATGAAGCGCTGGGGGCCCCCGACAAGTTGCATGCATGCATAAGCATATCATGAGCATCGCATCTGCATATAGTTAAGATTGCGTATGGCATCATTTCCATCTGCATAAAACTACAGGTTCATGTCGAAGACTTGGCCTTTGAAGAAAGACAGAAAGATAAGCCTACACTGCGATCTCCAACAAGCCAAACAGATAAGTTCTATCTCTTATCCATACGTGTTCTGTAGGTAAAAACTTGTGCATGAGAAAACCTCGCCACCTTTTGAAACTTAGGTGCTCCCATCCTTTGACTCGAACGTTGCTTCGGTCAGGATGGTCGCAGTAGCCTCTGATGAAGAAAGATTGGCAGGGGGCTAGTCCCTCATTACAATTTGTGCCCAGCAAGCTTAGCTTCCCGGCAGCCAAATAGAGGGTACCGACAAGATAGCCTATGGGGGAAACTCGTTTATTTTAGAATATAGAGGCATTTCACCTCTGCATGGCCATATACATGCACGAGTCCCCGACAAGGTTTATGTTTTTCATTGATATGCTTCAAATAAGTACAAACCTTACAGTACACAAACATGGATACAAGAGATTACATTATTTGAACTAAAATTTGGCAAGTGCTTACAGATTTAAGATAAAAAAAGATAAGTGCCCTGTAAACTCCCCTCCTTGTTCCTCTTATCCCAGGTAGTGCGGTGGGAAGATTAAATTGGCAGTCCCTACCCCATGCGTTAAAGTCATTCACGGGCCATTACAAAAGTGGCCCCACCATGATTGGCATTACACGATGCGCAGGAAAAACGGAAACTGGCCTGGGCTCGAGATTAATGAAGAAACAAAGAAGATCTCAAGGGGCCAGCCTCTTCCACGCCCCTGCCTGTGCACTTATTAGGGCCTACCCCGACGACGCCCATCAGCGCATTCAGGGCAGGCCCAGGGGCTTCTGTCGGTGCAACAAACCCTGGGTCCGTTGCCCAGATTGTGCACAGACACGAGAACAAGATTACAACTCCAAGGACCAGCATGCAGCACAAGAAGACCAAGACTAGCCAGAGAAGCAAGATACTGCTAAGGAAGATACCTCCCTTGACGGGCAGGCGAGCCTGGCAAGGATGGGGTTACCCCCGGAAGCAAGCCTTCAGGGCATCCCGGCAGGCCTGCCGGGGCTTACGGAGGCGAAACCACCTCACCGCACCACCTCATCACTACGCAAGTCATCGATCGGTGCGGTGTCAAAGCCACAAAGTGACTAAGTGGCTACTATATGCCACATGGCAGCCACTTCCTACAGAGAATACCTACAAGCGACACCTGTCCTGTGACGTGTCAAGCGAGCAGGCGCAAAGCTGGCGAAGCAGCCCGGCTGGGCTTGCTGGGCAAGCTACGATGTGACATTGAGCGGCGCATTTAATGCCCTCTGTCAGCCTGCAGAGTTAGGTGTGATAGCACTGTTTGCTATCTAATCAGTGCATAATGACTGATTTGCCACTGTGGTGACCCCATGATCTATAAAATGAGGCCCAGGGCAACCGTAGAAGGGGTTGGCTGATTCGGACCCTTGTACACCCGTACGTGCGTAGCCGTTCTCGCCCCAAGGCAACCCTGCCGGGCGAGAACGCTGTGTTTTTCCACCACAATCCACCATCAATCCACCAAAGCAGGAGTAGGGTTTTACGCCTCACGGCGGCCCGAACCTGGGTAAAGACTGCCCGTGTGATCTCTGCCGTGCTTCTCCACGCTTCTCTGCTCTTTGTGCAATGTGCCATCCCCCCGCCGAACCAGCAAGGGACCGTTGCTCCCATAGGTGGCCGTGATTTCCCGCGACGCCCGACCATGGTCAGGCATCTGTATAGGAACAATGGAACTGGGCAGTTTTTGTTTCATAAGATCACATCTGTAAAATTGTGTATAAGCAAGAATTTATGAACAACATATATAACAGAAAACAGCTTGTACCATAAGTTTCTTGACACAGTTGGACCTGTTCAATGTGTGCACCTGTGGCACACATATCCCATGTGGCCTTCCACCATTGAAACGCCCCACAAGGACCTAAAGACGATCAATAAAGTGTAGGAACTGGTGGATGTCGTCCTAGTCAAGTTCAGTGCCATCAGTAACAGTCGAGTTCTTATATAATAACAAATGAGTAGTGTGCTGAACTTTGAAATAACCTACACGTGCCACCAATTATAAGAAATATTGGTTAGAAGTAGCATCTTCGTGAGAGAAGGGAATCACAAATTGTTTCTACTTCTAAAGTCAAATTGTGATTAGTTAGACAAAATAGGTGGATTAAGAAGTAATTGAGGCAACATGCAAGAACCAGATACAAAACTAACATGGATGAACTACTGGAATGATGTCGGGGTGGAAGATCACAGTGAAGATGAGACTAGGTTTTGCTATTTCCATCAACATTCGTGCGCCAACTTTCAGTCCGTAACACTTGAGAAAGTTTATCCAAGTTCGGCCATAAAAATAGTAGCGATCTTCTTGGTTCATGAACCCAACTGGGAACTTATATCCATGGCTTGCATTCAATGTGACCATTAAACTGGTGTATTCAGTTATGGCAAGGCCGACCATCTTGAGTACATGTGTTCTGGTAGAGCAAGGAATGCACTGCAGGAAAATTAATATGAGAACACAATGTATTCGCTATCCAAATCTAGAAATAATTTCCTCTTTCACGTCAGTGTTGACCATGGTACTAGTACCCTTTATCCAAATTTCCAAATTAGTTGACAACATGTTCAAAAAACCCCAACCCTCACGGATAGAAAAGAGGATTCTAGGAACATACTGTGCGTGTTCTAAAATCCTGTGTTAGGATGAGAAGGAACAAGTGTGGCGTCTCGCCGAGGGCGCAGAAACCTGTAGGATCCTCGCACTTTGGGCACTGCAAATGAAACACACTAGATGCAGTAGGAAGAAAAATGCATCAACGGCGGAGGCTACCATCCTAGGATTACCCGCGACCAAGGGACTAGGATTTATCGGGGATGGATGAAGAATTTGTACCTGGTTCTCCATGAGAAAACCCTACGCAATCGCCGAGCGGAGGTTTTCTATGAACAAGCAGACGAGGGAGAAGGGGATTCAGGCCTAGTGAAATATAGCTGCTTCGTCCATCCAGCTTATTGCTAAAGCTGGAAAGGTGGGTTTTTTTTGTGATTTGACGGCTCATTGGGCATTACTGTGGCGCTACGACTGGGGCGAGGCTACCGTGCAGTTGTGTACTCTAATTTGGTGCATGGCACATGGACCCTGTTGCCGGATGCCCCGCATATCAGCAAAAGGAAGTAGAAAGGCAGGAGTAACTAGTTACACATAAATATATTTTTGATAGAGAGATACTCCCTTTGTAAAGAAATATAAAAATCTTTTATATCACAACTTTATACATAAGAAAAATCAAGCGGAATATATATAACATAATATGGGGGTTCAGATGAGAATATAATACTCAGATAGGCTGACGGTTCTGGACTTTGGGCCACAGGCCGATGGGCCTGCATGTTTGGGGGGCCATGTGTTCTAACTCAGCGCATTTCATATTGCAAGCGATCGGTATGGCGCTGGTTTTAGATGTTGTTGCAAGGCGAATACAGAAAATTAAATAAAGCACGACAGCAGTTAGAATGAAATCGAACGACAGTTCCTAACCAGCAATCAAAGTTGCAATTCTTTCATGATATCCTATGTGATAAATAATACTGTCGTACTACTTATACACACAGGACACTTGTTTCACCATGCCATATTATTACATCAAAAGCTCTCGGAGGATAGATCAGTTCAGCAGTTGCGTACTGCTACTGAAGAATTTCAAAGTTGATTAGGACCAGTTCTCCTTGCCGAGAAAGTTTGATTTTGACATCATCCCCTACTACAAGATTTGATAGAGTTTTGAACCTTGACCATCCTTTAGCATCAATCATCATGCGACCATCCTTTGTACTTACAGTATATTGAGCAGGTTCTTTCACACCAAGCCTACGCATGGTAAGAGAAACTTGGCCACCGTCGCCCGGATTATTGAACGACTCCCTCGTTGCTTTAGGAATTTTCTGTTTGCACACAAGAAGACATACACAAACAGTTAGATCAACACAGTGAATCATGTGAAACAAAATGGAAAGAAAAAAGAACGAAGCACTTGGGCTGCCAATGCTTACCAAGAAGGTGGAGATGTCGGTTTTTGTAAGGACTTTGGTATATGCAGTGCGAACTGCAGCCGAGTCTGTTGCCGGTGCAAGTGCTGGTTCCGTTACCGCTGCACGGGGCGAAGCAGATGCAAGTGCAACTTCAAGTGTTGGTGCAGGTGCCGGAGCCATTGCTGGTGCCCGTGATGGTGCGACTGGTAGTGCCGCTGCTGCTGCTAGAGATGGTGCTCCTTGTGGAGCTGGTGCCGGTGTCGGAGCAGGTGCCCGTGTCGGTGCCCGATCCTCTGGTAGATCAGCCTGATCCGCTGACACGGTCGGTGCCCAATCCTCTGGTGGATCAAACTAGCTGCTGCCGCTGTTAGTGCTAGAGCCAGTGCCGTCGGAGCAGGTGCCGGTGCTTGATCCGATGCTGAAGGTGGTACCGACGTGCGAGACCGCAACGATCGTCTCTCGTCTGCTATGATTTCATACTTCAGCTTTCTAACTTCACTAGGCTCCGTGACCTTGATCCAGTCTTTTTCTTCACTTCTTTTAAATGCGAGAAGGACTAATTGTGGCATGTTTGTTAAAACAAACTACAGTTCATCATAGGGCTTCAGATTGTACTCAGACAACACACTGATCCAATTGTGTCCAGTAATATAAGTGATGGACAGTGCCTTCGTTACTGACACGACATAAGAAGTGAAACCTGAAAAAGTAACCATCATAGAGCAAACCAAACGGTTTATTCTGTAACGAATGTCACATGGCAAAACCTGCATCGTAAAATTGCAGCAAAAGTAAGAAAACATGACAGTAAATCAATAAGATTTACTTGATGTGACATGAGTGAATCCTTACCAGGATATCACTATGTTCAAGTTGTAAACTGAAGGTTGATCGTCTAATTACGGGTGGCATGTAGGGCCTCCACTTACTCCCACAAGCAGGATAGTCCAAAGGTGGTAACAACTCGTATGGAGGAAACATCCATGGCATTGGAAATCCTGGTGGGTGCAATAAACCCTGCAATGCATATAGATATTGGAGTGTAACCATAACTGATAAACCGTCCTCACAAAAAAAGATGATCTGGATACTTCAAAATATACAGACTGAATTGAGTGGACAGACATTAACATAGACTGTTCTTAGGACTCACCACACAACAAAAGCGGTAGTACTAAACAATACAGGGTTCACATACACAAATCAAGTACTGCACAATAGTACTTACTACAGACAAGCAAAGTTGCACTAATTAAACTCTGCAGACTATTTCTTGCCACCGACCTACAGGATGTACCCCACATAACTGACTAGGCCATGGACTTCATGAGAGATGCCTATCGGCATCATCGCCATCTCGTCAACCTTGGAAAACCTAACAGAGTGGTCTTTCCACTCATAAACATGACGATGAAGATAGTCCGCATCAGATTTGTCGGGAAGCTTTACAAGAACCACACCCTTCGTAATCGAAGGCACAGATAGGAAATTGTTGTGGTGAAGTACACCCTCGAGAACATGACTGACAACAATGCTACAGGAAAACACTTGTTCATGACACGTGGCGACAAGGACATAGCAGCTGGATAGTTTACTAGTAGAACTCATTCTCAGGTCTTCCAGTTCACACGACATGACTTTGAGAACTTCATCTCCACCGTGGACCTGGTTCTAATTCAAACAGAAACCAAATATTTTATTACTACCTCCGTTCAGAAATATAAGATGATTTTCGATATTTTACTCCATATAAGACTCCATATACGCATAGAAATGAGTGAACAAAGACACTAGAACATGTCTTCAAAGGCATGAGAGCAGAGGAATTACTTGCAATATCCATAACACAAGTTACTGAGGCTACTATACTCTCTTCAAATGCATGAGAGCTAAAATCTTGCATTTCCTACAGCTAGCATTGATGTTCATAAAGTAGTTGAAAGTAATCTATAAGAAATCAGTGTTATGTGCAAAAATCATATGTATGTCAACCTCTCGCATGTTTTGGTCAAAAGAGCAATTTAGAACCGTCATTTGGCACACAAAAATCACATGCAAGATCACCCAGAAAGTTGTACTACTAGTTCTAGTACTGTGTGTTAGATGAAAAAACACGATCAAGATCGCCAAAAAGATCATCAAGAAGACATATTACCTGGACTGGCTTAACGAGGGATCCTGGAGAGGCGGGCTTGGACAGGGCGATGGATTTGAGCTTGTCTACGGTAGTCTTGGCAGGGTGCTTGCACTTCTTCGTACCCTGAGCCTCGATGGTTTTGGCCAGAGCCATAGACATCACTTCGGCCAGTGCTCCAAGGTCCATCAAGAATCTGTCAAATAGAAATAAAAGAAAAGAAACCATAATCACAAACCCCAAAGAAGAACAGAGATGGAGTTATAGGATCAGTCGCGGGGTTGCAAGATCGGGCCTTGGCCAGAAGCAACACCATTGATGCGCTCACCTTTCCTTCTTTGGGAGAGAAGAACAATGGCAGAAGCGTGTCGGGGTTTTCTTGAAGAAATGAGGAACATGAGGGAGAAGCGAGTTGGGGTTTTCTTCAAGAGAGGAAGCTGAGGGAGAAGAGTGAAATGATGGTTGCTTCGTCCACCCAACTTACTGCTGGAAAGGTGGGGGTTTTGTGATTTGACGGCGCATTGGGCATTACAGCGGCGCTTCGACCGCGGTAGTCTATCGTGTAGTTGTGCACTCTAGTACGGAGTAATTTAGTGCATGGGAAGTGGACCCCGATGCTGGCTGTCCGACACATCGGCGAAAGTGAGTAGCAAGGTTCCTGACGACCGTCGAGGAGGATCTACGCGGTAGAGCGTGTCCACTATTCCTGAAAAACAAAAATGATCACAGTGAGCGTTTCCAATCTTACGACGGAGGAGTGCGAAACACGGTAGCCACTTGAACACACAGTACTCCTACTACTAGGCATGTGCAGTGGTTCATACGTCAGTACCATAATATTATTGCTAGTGTAGTAAGATATGACGATAAAAAATGATGTTGTGCGCATGTCAACTATGAACAGCAATGTAACATGCCCATTTTTTGACTGTCCGGTCGAGAATGAGCGGTGAGATCAGTGTTAACAGAACTAGGTCTATAGCGCACGGAGAGTACGGTTCTACAGTACTCCATGGAACATGAACCATATGAAGCACGAATGAGTGTTAGGTAGGGTGTATGAAAGGTGCATGGGAGCAAAAGTTCCCTTCTCGACCCATATTTCGGTGTTTGGCAGAGTGCATGAAGGGTGCATGAGTCCACACTAGGTTAACACAAATACACTAGTAGCACGTAGATCATGCATGAAGAAGGGTGCTGAGATGAGCATGCACGAAGAGGGAACAACTATATTGAGATGAGAATGAAACCAAACACACCCGCGCGCTTTGTGCTACAGTGATTGATCTGCACCGTCTGAGTTTGATCCAACAGTCATGTTGCGCCGAGACATGCCTGTGCAGAGGACGCCTAAACACCACCAAAGTCCCTCTGCTTCTCGAGGCGCACGATGTTGGTGATGCAGGGTGCCACCGCTCGCAGTGCCCGCTCCCAGTCGACGGGAGGCAGCTCGTCAAACACGGCGTCCAATGGCACGAATGGATTCCAGTGACAAAGCCCTGAGAGGATTTGCCCGGCAACGGCGACGGCTGCCCGCAACCCCTCCCTGTCCAGCTCCGCCCCCACCATTGCACGGAGATGGCTCAACTCCTTAGAGATATATGTGAAGAAGGAGACCAGGTCAGGAAGCCGCAGCTTGTTGAAGTCGATGGGGTGGTCAAACGGCCGGCATGGTCACGCTGACATGACGGTAGGCATCGCACAGCCGCAACACGGGCGTGGCAACATGGTCCAACAAGTGGTTGAGGTGATCCTAAACCTCGTCATGATTGGCCCGCTCGCGCTCCAGTTGGCTCGCCTGACCGCCTATCGTATCTCCTGCTTTCTGCAGCAATGCTGCCAACGCCTCGAGCATCTTTGTGGTGGACGCTTGCCGCTTTTGAAGCTTTGTGAACTCCCGTACATAAAGGAGGAGCATGGCACTCCTCTCCTACTTGAGCTCATGGAGCTCCACATCCTTGGCCTTGAGCTCCACATCCTTGGCATGGAGCTCCTGTATCAGGTGCCTCACCTCAGAGTCTGTCATCTGGTGCGCCGCCATGGAACCAGGTAGAAGCAATGGGGAGAGGAAGCAAAGGGGTGAAACGGCTGAAAGGCAATGCAATCTACGGGAAGGCGGAATTAGCTGACGAGGACATGTACCTAGGGTAGGGTCTCAGGCCTGACCTAGATACCCTACCCAAAGGCATTACATATAGGAATCCAAGACCTACAAAGTTGGAAAAGAGACACCTATTGGAATGACCGCAGTGTACAAGCCACTCGACAGAAGATCCACTCAGTTACTCCTCGACCACTCGACCATCCTTATTCACTCAGAGTACCAGGCCTCACTCGAAGATAGAAGACCTAGAGCCACTCCGGGATGGCAACGGTCAGGCGATCAGTTCGTCGCTATAAAGATCATTAAGTGTAGGCGTTACCAGTAACGTATGCACCTTTATTTCTCCATTGAACCCTTGGGTAACGGGGCATTCATGAGGGGCCAGCGGACTCTATATAAGCCGCCCCTCTGCTCCCGCACAAGGGTTTTCATCCCTTGTAACTCAACACTCCATACAACGAGCTCCCGCAGCACCGAGACGTAGGGTCATTACCTCCTCCGAGAGGGGCCTGGACTCATAAATCCGAGTGTACAACCTCGCCGTAGCTAGACTCTGCCGTCTCCTACGTACCCCTAACCTCTACTGTCAGATCCGTTCCCACGATAGTTGGTGCCCACCGTGGGGCAGGCGTCTAAGCGACTTCCGGCGTGGTTGCGTTATTCGAACTCCTTCATCATGGTTTTCAGCGGACTACTATCCCTGGGTCGCGAGATCCATCTCGGCGCTCTCAGCTTCATCGTCGATGATTCGGCATGGCTCCAGGAAGCCCCTCTGGACATCGAGGCGCTCCCTATTCGCGGGGCGGCGCACTTCCGTGTGAGCTCTTGCGACGTCCTCCTTCGGCAGCTGTCGACTCAGTATCAGTCGGCTCCGATGGCGTTTTCCCTCCCCACTGCTCGCCGTCGTAAGTGATCGGGTCGCTCTCGGCTCCAGCGGTGGGTGCGGCATGCGGTGGCTCGTCATTCATCCACTCTGCAGATCACGGCGATCGAGCCCAATGAATCCATCTACGACCTGATCGATCCGTTGTCTGGTCACTCAGATACCCCTTTCCAGTGTGAAAGCAATGACCTGGTGGTCGAAGTTCTTGTGATTGGCTCTCAGCATAGCCCATCGGGATTTCCCCATGGTGGAGACGGGAGCAGTGATCCATCGCATGTCAACGATGAGTATTATCTGCAACCTCTCACCGCGGAACAAAGGGAAGAGCTGTAACGCAGAAACAAGCTAGTCCTTCAAACTCCCATCGCCGGCACGACCGCCGAGGACCAGGCTTTGGAAGATGTGCGTATAGCTACTTTGGCCGAGTGCACGCGGCTCGATGAGCTCCAAAAGGCACTCAACGACCACGCTTGCAGACAACCCCCAAGTTCCAATCGATGATAGCGGTAGCTATTCCTGAGTGGATCGCAAAATGAGTTTCAGGTATTCCGCACTCCGATTCATAATATTGCAGTTGCTACGCGGATTGCAGATTCCATCCAGCCGTCCCGATCCGAAGCTGGAGAAGGTCTTCGGCAGATCCGAGCGTTGCTTCGAGCAGTTGGGGAACAGAACTCAGCTGTTTCCCAGTGGTGCAACAGAATTCACAGCAGATCAGTAAGGGCAGACACAGTTCAATCGGCTCACAGCCCAAGATCACCTCCGCAACGTGAAGTTCGCGGTTATCACCAGGATTAGTACCTGGATCAAGGCCGCGGTTAGTTTGCTCCTTGACATCACCGTGATGACTGCCGTCGAGTGCCGACGCATCCTCAGAGGAGTGGATCGTACGCGCCCCGGCGGTACGATGACAGGCGCCCATACGACGATGAGCGGAGGGAGCCAGTCGACCCCTGAGATCCTGGATTTAACGCAAGGTCAGTCCTCGTGCAAAATCTAGTTGACAAAGGCAGAGCTCACCGAGAAGGCTTGGATAGAGATCGTCCGAGTGGAAGTGGCGTGTTTGTCTCCGGACCCGAGTGTTTCAGCAGGGCCATACGGGCCGCTGAGATACCACCCAACTTCAGATTGGCCACAGGGGTGAACAAATTCACTGGTGAGTTGAAGCCAGATACATGGTTGGAGGATTACCGAGTGGCTATGCATATTGGCGGAGGCAATGATTATGTTGCCATGAAACATTTGCCCCTAATGCTAGAAGGATCGGCCCGGGCGTGGTTGAATCCGTTGGCTCCTGCTAGCATTTACTGCTGGGAAGACTTGGCCCGAGTGTTCATTAAAACACTCGAAGGCACTTGCAAGTGTCCTGCTGGGCTAACTGAATTGCAGCACTGCGCCCAGAAGCCGAATGAAACTTTGAGAGATTACATACAGTGATGGACCACGCTTCGCCACGTGGTGGAGAATGTTACAGAGCATCAAGCAGTTTCTGCCGTCAAAGAAGGTGTCAGGTACAGAGAGCTCATCCTGAAATTTGGGAGATCTGGGACCTTGTCCATGAACCGAATGATGGAGATTGCTACTCGGTACGCGAATGGCGAAGAAGAGGATCGTCTCCGCACCGGCAAAGGAAAGGCTAATGAACACAACCCCAACAACGCTAACCCTAGTCGAAAACAGAAGCGCAAGGCTGAAGCTACTGGTCAAGCTGAAGCGGCCGGCGTTGCTGCCCAAGGCAAGTTCAAAGGGAAGGCCAGAGAGTAGTGGATTCCTAAGAAGAAGAGAGATCAGTTGGGGAAGACGTCCTTGATCTGCCGTGTGCCATACACACAAAGAAAGATGAGGAGGGTAACCTGATCTTACCCAAGCATACCACTCGGTAGTGCAGGCTGTTGATCCAGCAGTTCTGTGACGGTCAGTCGAGTGAGAAGAGCCCCGAGGATGACGAAGAGGAAAAAGCCGAGGATTACCCCAAGGTCAATGCCACTCTGGTGATTTTCGCTGACGTTGAGAGAAAAAGCCAACTGAAAGTCATTAACCGAGAGGTGAACATGGTTGTTCCAGTGACTACACCGTATCTCAAGTGGTCGAAGACTCCCATAACCTTTGATCAGTCAGACCACCCAGCTCACGTAGCTACCCCTGGGTGGCAGGCGCTGGTGGTTGACCCAGCTATGGGAGGCACTCGGCTGCGTAAGGTCCTCATGGATGGTGGGAGTGGTTTGAACATACTCTACGCTGAGACCCTGAAGGAAATGGGCATCCCGATGTCCCGACTCAGTGAGAGCAACATGCAGTTCCACGGAGTCATTCCAGGGGAGAAGGCAAAATCACTCGGTTAGATTGCTCTGGGTGTGGTTTTTGGTGACTCGAAGAATTTTCGGAAGGAGAAACTGACGTTTGAAGTGGTAGACTTTCACAGTGCCTATCATGCTATCCTCGGTCGACCAGCTTATGCGCATTTCATGGCCCGTCCATGCTATGTGTACCTCAAGCTGAAAATGCCCAGACCCAAAGGCATAATCATGGTTACGGGGAATAGGCAAAGGGCCAAGGAGTGCCTTCAGCAAGGATCCAAAATCACTGATGAGCAGATGGCCATGGTGGAATTGGAAGAGTACAAGAGAAATGCGGATCCGACTGATTTACTCCGATCCAAGAAGCTAGCTTCTGAATCTGCTTTCCAGTCGGCTGGTGAGATGAAGCAAGTTCACGTTCACCCGGAAGATCCTGCAGCCCCTCCAACGAACATCTCCATGACACTCGACAGCAAATAGGAAGCCGCGCTCATCCAGTTCCTCCATGAGAACTGGGACATCTTTGCATGGAAGCCGTCTGACATGCCGGGTGTACCCAGGGGACTAGCTGAGCACCGCTTGAGAGTTGACTCGAAGGCCGAACCTATTAAGGAGCATCTCCGTTGTTCTGCCATGGAGAAGAGGAAGGCAATTGGTGAGGAAGTAGCTCGGCTCCTGGCACCTAAGTTTATACGTGAGATATACCACTCCGAGTGGCTCGCCAACGTAGTCATGGTCTTCAAGAAGGACAAGTCACTCCTTATGTGTATCGATTTCAAACATATCAATCAGGCCTGCCCGAAAGATCATTTTCCACTCCCCCGCATCCACCAAATAGTTGATTCGACTGCGGGATGCGAGTGCCTGTCTTTTCTTGATGCGTACTCCGGGTACCATCAAATCCGACTGTATGGCCAGATGAAATAAAAACTACCTTCATCACCCCTTTCGGGTGTTTTTGCTATGTCACCATGCCATTCGGTCTCAAAAAATGCTGGCGCTACTTTTATGCGCATGATCCAGAAGTGCTTGCTCACTCAGATCAGTCGAAACATTGAGGCTTACATGGATGATATTGTGGTCAAGTCGCATAAAGGTTCTGACCTGCTGACTGGCCTCGTTGAAACCTTTGCCAACTTAAGGAGGTACAACATAAATTTGAATCCGTCCAAGTGCACCTTCGGAGTGCCTAGAGGCAAGTTACTCAGTTTTCTTGTTTCCGAACGAGGAATTGATGCCAATCCCGAGAAAATCAGTGTAATTGTCCGAATGAAGTGCCCTGAGCGCGTGCACGATGTCCAGAAGCTCACAGGCTGTCTTGCAGCTCTGAGTCGGTTCATTTCTTGTCTCGAAGAAAAGGCATTGCCTTTGTCCCAACTGATGAAGAAGTCTGATATGTTCGAGTGGACTCCTGAAGCAGAAGCAGCGTTTGTTGAGCTCAAAGCCCTGCTCTCCACCCAGCCGGTGCTTACTGCCCCGAACAACAAAGAACCTCTGCTTTTGTACATGGCAGCTACTGTCCAAGTCGTCAGCACAATCCTCACAGTGGAGCGAGAAGAGGAAGGCAAGGCCTACAAAGTCCAACGACCAGTGTATTACATTTCTAAAGTCCTGACTCCGTCCAAGCAAAGGTATCCTCATTACCAGAAGCTTGTCTCGATATTTACTTGACATCGAAGAAAGTTGCACACTATTTCCAAGAATAGTCAGTCTCAGTAGTCAGTGACACTCCGCTGTTTGAAATCATGAACAATCGAGATGCAACCAACCGAGTGGCCAAGTGGGCAATCGAGCTCCTTCCTTTGGATATAAAGTTCGAAGCAAAGAAGGCAATCAAGTCCCAGGCACTCGCAGATTTCTTGGCCGAATGGATAGAACAGCAACAGCCGACTCAGATCCACCCGGAGAACTGGATTATGTTCTTCGACGGCTCCAAGATGTTGAATGGTTTTGGCGCTGGAGTGGTTTTGGTATCCCCAAAAGGTGATCGACTCAATTATGTCCTGCAGATCCACTTCGATTCCTCCAACAATGAGGCCGAATATGAAGCACTCCTCTACGGGTTGCGTATGGCCATCTCACTCGGCGTCCATCGCCTGATGGTTTATGGCGACTCAGATCTGGTGGTCAATCAAGTAATGAAGGAATGGGACGTTAGAAACCCTGCTATGACAGGATACTGCAATGCAGTGAGGAAGTTAGAGAAGAAATTCGAGGGTGTGGAGCTTCATCACATTCCCCAAATCAAAAATCAAGCAGCTGATGATTTGGCAAAAATCGGTTCCACTCGGAAGCCTGTCCCCAGCAACGTGTTCCTTGAGAACCTCCATTCCCTGTCAATGCAGGAAGATCCTTTCACTGAAGAGCCTCCTCAGGCGATAAGTCCCTCTGACCCGACTGAAATCGAGGTCCCTACTGTCATTGACTTGGTTATGGAGATTCTGGTAATTACCCCCGACTGGACAGTGCCATACATTGCATATTTGCTCAGGCAAGAACTCCCAGAGGATGAAGTTGAGGCACGTCAGATTGTTCGCAGAACCAAAGCTTTCACTGTGATGAACTGACACCTTTACAGAGAGTGTCACTGGCGTAGCCCAATGATGTATTTCTCTAGAGGAAGGTCGAATGATCTTAGAAGAGATCCACTCGGGGACCTGTGGTCATCACGCGTCCTCTCGGACAATTGTGGCCAAAGCATACCGAGCTGGATTTTACTGGCCACGTGCCAATGAAGCTACCAAAGAGATTGTTCAACACTGCCACGGGTGTCAGTTCTATGCAAACTTGTCCCGCAAACCTGCATCTGCTTTGAAGACCATACCACTCGTCTGACCATTTGCCGTGTGGGGATTGGACATGGTTGGACCGCTCAGGACTGGTAGTAGCGGTTTCACTCATCTGCTCGTAGCAGTCGACAAGTTCACCAAGTGGATTGAGGCTAAGCCTATTAAAAAGTTAGATTCACACACAGCCATCAAGTTCATGAGAGAATTGATATTCAGATATGGAGTCCCACATAGCATCATCACAAACAACGGCTTGAACTTCGATTCGGAAGAATTCAGAAGGTTCTGTGCCACCCAATGCACTAGGGTGGACTACGCATCCGTTGCGCACCCGCAGTCGAATGGTCAGGCAAAGAGAGCGAATGGCCTTATCCTTAAAGGGTTGAAGCCACGTCTCATGCGTGATCTCGAGCATGTGGGCGGGGCTTGTGTGACTGAACTGCCGTCTGTCCTGTGGGGTTTAAGGATGACTCCAAACCGGTCCACTAACCGCACCCCTTTCTTCATGGTGTATGGAGCCGAAGCCGTGCTGCCGAGTGATCTCCTTCACAACTCGCCCCGTGTGGAACTCTATTCAGAAGCCGAAGCAGAGCAGGCGCGACAAGACGATGTGGATCTCTTAGAGGAAGAACGAGAAATGGCCCTGATACGGTCGACTATTTATCAGCAAGACCTTCGTCATTTCCATGCAAGGCACGTTCAGGGTCGGGCATTCCAAGAGGGAGATCTTGTGCTCCGAGTGGATCAACAGCGACCACCCAAGCTTGCCCCCGCATGGGAAGGCCCCTTCATCATCACCAAGGTGCTACATAATGGGGCCTACCACCTCTACAACCTCGCGAAGAAGATTGACGAGCTGTATGCCAGGAACGCAGATCTTCTTCGTTGATTCTATACTTGACGATCGAATTGTCAAGATGTAATAAGAGTACTTTTAGATTATTTATCAAACACATGACTCCTGCAGTCCTATGATGATTTCACTCGCACAAGCGGATGTTCCAAACACCCAGCAGGTAGCTTAGCCGCGAACCAGTTTTCGCCTAAGTTAAAAACTAGTTTGAGTGGAGAGCATCCCTCCCACTGAGAGGCTTAGCCGCGAGCCAGTCCTCGCCTAAGATAAAAACTACTCCGAGTGGCGAGCATCCCTCCCACTCGGGGGCTTAGCCGCGAGCCATTCCTCACCAAAACTAAAAAACTACTCCGAGTGGTGAGCATCCCTCCCTCTCGGGGGGCTTAGCCGCGAGCCAGTCCTCGCCTAAGTTAAAAACTACTCCGAGTGAGAGCATCCCTCCCACTCGGGGGCTTAGCCGCGAGCCAGTCCTCGCCTAAGTTAAAAACTACTTCGAGTGGAGAGCATCCCTCCCACTCGGGGGCTTAGCCACGAGCCAGTCCTCCCCTAAGTTAGAAACTACTCCGAGTGAGAGCATCCCTCCCACTCTGGGGCTTAGCCACGAGCCAGTCCTCGCCTAAGTTCAAAACTACTCCGAGTGAGAGCACCCCTCCCACTCGGGGGCTTAGCCGCGAACCAATCCTCGCCTAAGTTAAATACTACTCCAAGTGAGAGCATCCCTCCCACTCGGGGGCTTAGCCGCGAGCCAGTCCTCGCCTAAGTTAGAAACTACTCCGAGTGAAAGCATCCCTCCCACTCGGGGTCTTAGCCGCGAGCCAGTCCTCGCCTAAGTTAAAAACTACTCCGAGTGAGAGCACCCCTCCTAGTTAGGGGCTTAGCCGCGAGCCAGTCCTTGCCTAAGTTAAAAACTACTCTGAGTGAGAGCATCCCTCCCACTCGGAGGCTTAGTCGCGAGCCAGTCCTCGCCTAAGTTAAAAACTACTCCGAGTGAGAGCATCCCTCCCACTCGGGGGCTTAGCCGCGAGCCAGTCCTCGCCTAAGTTAGAAACTACTCCGAGTGAAAGCATCCCTCCCACTCGGGGGCTTAGCCGCGAGCCAGTCCTCGCCTAAGTTAAAAACTACTCCGAGTGAGAGCACCCCTCCTAGTCAGGGGCTTAGCCGCGAGCCAGTCCTCGCCTAAGTTAAAAACTACTCTGAGTGAGAGCATCCCTCCCACTCGGGGGTTTAGCCGCGAGCCAGTCCTCGCCTAAGTTAAAAACTACTCCGAGTGAGAGCACCCCTCCCACTCGGGGGCTTAGCCACGAGCCAGTCCTCGCCTAAGTTAAAAACTACTCCGAGTGAGAGCGTCCCTCCCACTCGGGGACTTAGCCGTGAGCCAGTCCTCGCCTAAGTTAAAAACTACTATGAGTGAGAGCACCCCTCCCACTCGGGCGAGCCAGTCCTCGCCTAAGTTAAAAACTACACCAAGTGAGAGCATCCCTCCCACTTGGGGGCTTAGCCGCGAGCCAGTCCTCGCCTAAGTTAAAAACTACTCCGAGTGAGAGCATCTCTCCCACTCGGGGGCTTAGCCACGAGCTAGTCCTCGCCTAAGCTAAAAAACTACTCCTAGTGGAGAGCATCCCTCCCACTCAGGGGGCTTAGCTGCGAGCCAGTCCTCGCCTAAGTTAAAAACTACTCCGAGTGAGAGCATCCCTCCCACTCGGGGGCTTAGCCGCGAGCCAATCCTCACCTAAGTTAAAAACTACTTCGAGTGGAGAGCATCCCTCCCACTTGGGGGCTTAGCCGCGAGCTAGTCCTCGCCTAAGTTAGAAACTACTCCGAGTGAGAGCATCCCTCCCACTCGGGGGCTTAGCCGCGAGCCAATCCTCGCCTAACTTACAAACTACTCCGAGTGAGAGCATCCCTCCCACTCGGGGGCTTAGCCGCGAGCCAGTCCTCGCCTAATTTAAAAACTACTCCGAGTGAGAGCACCCCACCCACTCGGGGGCTTAGCCGCGAGCCAGTCCTCGCCTAAGTTAAAAACTACTCCGAGTGGAGAGCATCCCTCCCACTCGGGGGGCTTAGCCGCGAGCCAGTCCTCGCCTAAGTTAAAAACTACTCCGAGTGAGAGCATCCCTCCCACTCGGGGGCTTAGCCGCGAGCCAATCCTCGCCTAAGTTAAAAACTACTTCGAGTGGAGAGCATCCCTCCCACTTGGGGGCCTAGCCGCCAGCCAGTCCTCGCCTAAGTTAGAAACTACTCCGAGTGAGAGCATCCCTCCCATTCGGGGGCTTAGCCGCAAGCCAATCCTCTCCTAACTTACAAACTACTCCGAGTGAGAGCATCCCTCCCACTCGGGGGCTTAGCCGCGAGCCAGTCCTCGCCTAAGTTAAAAACTACTCCGAGTGAGAGCACCCCACCCACTCGGAGGCTTAGCCACGAGCCAGTCCTCGCCTAAGTTAAAAACTACTCTGAGTGAGAGCATCCCTCCCACTCGGGGGCTTTGCCGCGAGCCAGTCCTCGCCTAAGTTAAAAACTACTCCGAGTGAGCATCCCTCCCACTCGGGGGCTTAGCCGCGAGCCAGTCCTCGCGTAAGTTAAATACTACTCCGAGTGAGAGCATCCCTCCCAGTCGGGGGCTTAGCCGTGAGCTAGTCCTCGCCTAAGTTAAAAACTACGCCGAGTGGCAAGCATCCCTCCCACTCGGAGGCTTAGCCGCGAACCAGTCTTCGCCTAAGTTAAAAACTTCTTCGAGTGTCGAGCATCCCTCCCACTCGGAGGCTTAGCCGCGAGCCAATCCTCGCCTAAGTTAAAACTTCTCCGAGTGGCGAGCATCTTACTCACTCGAAAACTTGGCCGCAAACCAGCCAAAGTAAGCTAAGCTATGCAAGAAATCGGAAAGCAACATGTGGATAAACCCAGTACCTCGAGATTTAAGTTAAAGGTTCTCAAGTGCAGATAAAAGTACTCAGGCAGAAAGCCAAGCCCGGACGAGTTTTAATGATTACAAAATCACTCGCCATACCGAGGCAAATGATTTCCGATTGGAAGATAAAGTTTTCTTTCAAGCACCGGTGGGACTCGCGGGCTCGACGAAGGTGTCCAAGTCTATGCGAACTGCAATCCGGGTGGCCGCCTCAATGAAAGTCTCCATGAAATCTTCAAACTTGAGCTTCTTCGTGTTCGCCACCTAGAGACCCTTCAGCTTGTCTTCCTTGGCATCCTTGCAATGGACACATATGAGTGAGAGTGCCACATCAGCCCCACAGCGGGCGGCAAACTTCTTCCATACTTGCACTCGACCAGGGATCTCATCAAGTCAAGTCATCATTGACTCGAGATCACTCTGAAGTGTATCCTCCGGCCACATTTCTTTGTCTATCTTCGCCAGCGCAGCCCTCAGACGAGTGATGTATTCCCGGACACCATTGAGGCGAGCTTCAAGTCGTAGCATGTTCAGGGCCACTGCATCCTTGACGAGTGACTTGGTGGGGTCTAGATCTGTCTTGATCCAATTAGTCTCCTCCCCGAAGTTCTGACAGAATTCTGTACGGAGAAGAAAAAAAATATTGGTTACGCCCTTGCGTTTGAGATTTAGAGAAATTCATTCGGCCAAAGAGAGGTACCTTCAAGCATGCCATACATCTTTGCGAAACCCCCCAGATATTTCTCTAGCGTGTCCCTCTTCTGGGTGAGCTGGTCCCCCTTGTCATTCAGAGCCGTCTTCTCCAATTCGAAAGCTCTCGCTCGATCTTCCATCTTCTTGGCCCACTCGGCCTTATCTTTCTTGAGCTCTTCAACTGCAGTCTTTAGAGATGCATTTTCCTCTTCCAACTTTTCGACTAAGGCCAACTTCGCCTCAGCAGCCTCGGTCTTCTCTCTAGCCACCATTTGCGCCCCCGCAAGTGCATTGTCCTTATCTTCTAGAGCCTGCTTCATGGTGTCTAAAGAAATAACATTCCTGAGTCGCGCTTGAAGCTGACGGTTTTCATTACGCACATCTGTTCGAGTGAAACTACTCGGCTCAAAGGACGGAAAGAAAGAACAACAGTGCACTCAGTCGACAAGGTTTACCTCCTAAGGTCTTCGCCTCCGTCTGAGCATGATCCAAGTTCCTTTTTGCCAGCTGCAAGTCCAGTTGAAGTTGGATCTTCTCCTTCTCCAAGGTGGCATACTGGGTCCCGAGCTCGCAAGTTTTCTGAGATCAGCAAAGAAACAATTCAGTCGACAATGATAAAGAGTTTCAAATATTCCTCTACTTCCGAGTGGAGAAGAGCAAATCCAGTTGCTACAAACAAACAATTCTAAGACCCCCGCCGAATCAAACATTCGACAGCGGTCTCGGGGACTACACCCAGTGGGTGCACTCAGCGTGCCCCCACTGGATCCATTTCCACTCGGCTCCAGCCCGACTGGCCCGAGTGGAGAGCTAAAAAAACACATGTTCATTAAGACCCCCGCCGAATCAAACATTTGACGGCGGTCTCGGGGACTACACCCAATGGGTGCACTCAGCGTGCCCCCACTGGAACCATTCCCACTCGGCACGGCCTGACCGGCCCGAGTGGAGAGCTGCAGGTAAAAGCATTCTAAGACCCTCGCCGGATCAGACATTCGATGGCGGTCTCGGGGACTACACCCAGTGGGTGCACTCAGCGTGCCCCCACTGGATCCATTCTCACTCGGCTTCAGCCTGACTGGCCTGAGTGAAGAACTATAGAGTGAATACCGATGTTTTAAGTCAAAAGAAAACACCCAGTGGGTGTACAGAGTCAAGATGGACAAGAAGTAATTCAACCAGAAACCAACTTACAATCGCACTTACTCGGACATTCACCTGGAGAGCTGTACTGGCATCATAAGCCAACTTGCTGCCTTCATACACCTCCTTCAGACGCTGCATCATCAGATCGGCTTGAATCATGGCTTCCTTGCTGGCCCCAGTCTGGTCTTTAGGAACATGATGCAGAATGAATACATTTGATGCAGGAGTCAACGACGCAGCTGGAGAGATCAGCACTTGAGGTTGACCAGTCGGACCCGAAGCGGGGACAGTCGACACCAAAGGCGAGGCAGTCGACAGAGGAGCAGCAAAGATAGCACCAATTCGATACGAACCACCTTGTTCTTGAGGCACAACTTCAGGCGGCGCACGAGACGTTTGGCCCGACGACACTCTCCGAGTGAAGCTACGGGGAGTGGTCGAGGTCGTACTTTCACCACCCGCATCCTTTTGAGGCTCATCTTCATCGTCGTTGGCAAGGTGGATGATATCTGTTGGCTCTGCAGTCACTCAACAACAACAACAAAAACTCAGTCAACTGTCGAATCAACCAATAAAATAGAATAGAGTGAAAACCTGCCATACCTCCTCGAGAAGTGGCCGCATTCGCAGTGTCCATCTCCACATGGTCATCATCAACTTGCATGGGCGATGTTATCGAAGTGGCAGCTCTAGCACAATTCTCACTCGGTCAGCAAAAGCGTGAAGTTCTGCAACAGTAAGAAGAGAAGAAAAGACACTCCCGTTAAAGCGATAGGCACTGTGACCTTAATTCTGGGTAGAGCCTCCCGGGGTTTCGATGGAGCAACCTTGGGCTGTTTCGCAGTCTTCTCAGTCGGGTCTGGCGTAGCGGTCCGATTGCGCTTCGGGTTACCGACATTCGATGCCATGGCCTTACCCTGATTGGCTGCCGGGTCTTGGGTCTATTTGGATCGACGCTCGGTGCGCGTAGGAGACTCGACTTCCTCACTTTCCTCTGAGTCGTCACTGATGCCTTCACTGTCTTCAGCATAGCTGATATCAGCGCTCCCACCCTCACTCTCTGCTCCTTCAATGAGCTGTTATCCATTCGGCACAGGTGAAAACATCGTCGTGAACTCCTGCGAAGCACAAAGATCAAAGTCAGTCAGTTGCCAACTCATTCACATGTTGGAAACAAAAGTAAAACACTGGACAAGATATGTCTCACCTCCCCTGGTTGGTGCTCAGTGTCGAAAGGCTGAACCCGCTTGGACCCACGTGGATTGTCACGAGCTCCGGTGATGCTTCTAAGCCATTGCATCATGGTCTCCTCTTTGACTTCCTCTGGATGCGTCCGAGTGGAATCGTCTGGACCCGTGTACTACCACATGGGATGGCTCCGCGCCTGTAGGGGTTGGATCCGTTGACTGAGGAATACCTCTAATAGATCCAAGCCCGTCACTCCACCCTAGATCAGCTCGACAACAACGTCTACCAAGATCCCCACCTCAACTTTCTCCTTCTCAGTTAGAGTCAGTGATTGGGTAGAATTGAGCCTTGCCAACGAGAAGGGAGGAAGACCAGTCGACAAGCCGGGAGATGGAACGTCATTACAGTAAAACCAGGTCGACTGCCAACCTCGAACATACTCGAGAAATGTCATGGCAGGGAATACACTCCTACCTCTCATCTGGACACCTAAATCCCCACACATCTGGATCACATGGGTCCTCTCATCACTCGGATTTGCTTTTTTGACCGACTGGGATTGACAAGTAAAGATATGTTTGAACAACCCCCCAGTGGGGATGACAACCCAAGAAATTTTCACACATCAAAATGAAGGCGGCAAGATACGATATGGCATTCGGGGGAAAGTGGTGGATTTGCGCACTGAAGAAGTTCAGAAATCCTCGGAAAATGGATGGGAAGGCAAGGAGAAACCTCTTTCCATGTGAGTGCGGAGGAGGACCCGTTCGTTGGGGCGCGGCGCAGGCTCGACCTCCCCCTCCGGCAACCTCCAAGACCCGGGGACCAGCAGGCCGTCGGCAGTAAGCCTGTCTAGGTCCTCCATCGTGACCGTCGACGGCAGCCAGTCGCCCTGGATCCAGCCGGGTGGCAGCGCGGTCTGAGAACTCGATCCCTTCTTCCCCTTGGCCGCCTTCTTGGCGCGCTCCAGCTTCTCCGTCTTGTCCTTTGCCATCTCCGTGGTGGTCGTCGGAGCCAAGTGGGGGGACGCAGCGTAGAGGTGGAAGAGGCAGAGAGGTGAGGAGAAAGGGGAAAATGGAGAAGAATACTGCTCCAGCCCTCGGTCGCGTCGCCTCTTATAATCGCCCGACTGAGTCACTGACCTGTGGGCCAGCAAGATCCCAGCGCATCTCACTAACAGGGATGACGCAGTATGTGGCCATAAAGGTGGAATGATAATCGAGGAGTCCCACCCCACTTGCCCCGTTTGCTGTGTTGTTGCCGATCCGCGGGCTTCTCCAAATTTTCAAATCCCGTGAAATCCGGGCCTGACAGAACAATCGATCGCATCAAAAGATCTCCTTGTCCACTCGGGTCCGACCCGACGCCCGGGATCATTCGGCCGCATATCAAACCAGAATCGATCGAGGCAACTGATAAAGAATTAAAGCAGCGCGGGTGTTTGCAGGACCCAGAAACACCTCCGAAGCACTGAGTCTAGCCAGAACCTGCACCGATCCTTTTCACTCGAACCCCGATCCATTCGGGGGCTAATGACAAGGACATGTACCTTGGGTAGCGTCTCAGGCCTGACCTAGATACCCTACCCAAAGGCATTACATACAGGAATCCAAGACCTACAAAGTTGAAAAAGAGACACCGACTGGAATGACTGCATTGTACAACCCACTCGATAGAAGATCCACTCGGTTACTCCTCGACCACTCGACCATCCTTATTCACTCGGAGTACTAGGCCTCACTCGAAGACAGAAGACCTATAGCCACTCCGGGATGGCAACGGTCAGGCAATCAGTTTGTCGCTATAAAGATCATTAAGTGTAGGAGTTACTAGTAACATATGCACCTTTATTTCTCCATTGAACCCTTGGGTAACAGGGCATTCATGAGGGGCCAAGGAACTCTATATAAGCCGCCCCTCTGCTCCCGCACAAGGGTTCGCATCCCCTGTAACTCAACACTCCATACAACGAGCTCCCGCAGCACCAAGAGGTAGGGTCATTACCTCCTCCGAGAGGGGCCTGAACTGGTAAATCCGAGTGTACAACCTCGCCGTAGCTAGACTCTGCCTTCTCCTACGTACCCCTAACCTCTACTGTCAGATCCGTTCCCACGACAGGAGCCAGCCAAGGAGCGGCGTCATGGTGGGCGCACGGCAGATGCCAAAGGATGGCTAAAGAGAGGGACAGGCTCGAGGGCACCGGTGGGCTCCCGAGGCGAGGTCGGCATGAGCGAGCGAGGGACGCAAGACATACCCAGGTTTGGGGCTCTCCGGAGAGATAACACCCCTAGTCCTGCCGAGGATGGTATATGTGTGTAGTAGTACAGAGTTGCTCCGAGAGCCGTTTGGGGGAGGAAGGAAGACAGGCCACGGCTTAGGCTGCTCTTTCTCCTTGTGTATGGGTGTGTTCTACCGATGATCTAATCGCCAGTGTTCGCCCGTGTACATGGAGGGCTCCTGGGGGGTTTTATAGGTCAACCCCCCAACGTTACAAAGGTAAAGTTACAAGGCCATGGGGCCGGGATGTCAGCGCCTGAGAAGCCAGTGCTGGGACCCGCCGGGTGCCAGGATTCACCGAGTTCTCTGGGCGCGGGCCCCGCACGCTAGGGGGCACTGTTCCCCATCTCTTCATGCATCATGGAGTGGTTGGGCCGGCTCGGCTACAGTGGCGCTCCGCTTGGTCGCCATCAGCTTGTGTCAGCAGGACGAGGGGGCACTGTTGCCACACCGGCCCTGGTCAGCAGAGTAGGTGGGACACTGTAGCCACGCTCCTGCCGGTCAGCGAAGTTGCTGGACCACTATGGCCACGCTCATCTCTTCTTACGGGGACTTGCTCCATCGTACGCCTTGGATGGGACGGGAGCTGACCCGAGGCCGGGTTGAGGGAGGTGCCACGAGGGCGCTGGCTTGTTGGAGAAGTCTTGGTTTGTCGAGTTCGGTCGGCATGTGCCATCAGGCTTGCCCGTGATGCGGCTTCGGCCGGGTTGAGGGACTTGTCCGGGTTGAGGAACCCGGCCAAGTGCGAGCTGGATTGAGGGGCGACGCTGGCCCCGATGTTTTTTGAAAAGGATCCGGCCTCCGTTGCCTGCCCGGGGTTCATCCCCCCCGATAGTAGTCCCTGAAGCTGTGAAGGCTCGCCGGCTCCAGGCAGGGAGTCCTTCATAGTTTCACCCCCTGAAGAGGCGGCAGATGTTGATGAAGCTTGCGACTACCAGGTCCGGCAACACCCACTATGTGCCGGCTTCCGGAAGCCGGATCACGGCATCCTGGCATGGGCGGGAAGCAGAGGAGTCTGTTGAATCTTGAAGGCAATCTCTTGGGTTCGGCGTGGGCGCCATGTGGCGCCCGGAAACTGAAGAGGCCCTGACAGGCCACGCGCGCGACGGGACATGACAGCGGGCTGGGGCCCGCCACTTTGCGCCCTCGGCCCACGCGCATGGATTTATTGTGTCGTCCATGGGCGGTTTCCCTTCTCGAGGCGGTTAATGCACGTGTGGATCATGCGCACTTAATGCAGGGAACTGGGAGGGGTGGGCGCAAATGATCCCACTTCCCCACGTTCGGTCCGCGGCTTATAAATTGGGGGAAGGGGCGGTGGAAATCGTTCACGCTCACGCCCCCCCCCCATCCCCTTCTTCCTCTTCGCTCTTGCCACTGCGACCACCGCACGCGGCAACGCCCTGCAGCCCTTCAATCGAAGCGCCGCCGCTGTATCGTGCGTACGGCAGCTGCTCCTACCCACTCACGCCTTTCTTCTCCTCCGCACCGCGGGCCGCAGTCGAGCTTTGGAGATGGCACCGCAGAGAGGTACATGGGAGAGGTCAGAGGCCACCGACGTGGACATCCAGTATCTTCGCGATACTCGATGGCTGCCCTCGGCGGAGGACGTAGCCGCGCGCATGCCCGGGGTGGAGAGGGAGCCTGAGCCGCAGTAGGGCGAGCACGTGGTCTTCCTCAGCCACTTCCGTCGCGGGTTTGGCCTCCCCGCAAGCAACTTCTTCCTCTTGTTCTTCGGGCTGCAGCCGCACCACCTAGGCGCGAACGCCATGTTGCAGCTCTCGGGCTTCGTCACCCTCTGCGAGGGCTATCTGGGGGGTGGAGCCAGACTTGGATCTTTGGAGCCTCCTCTTCTTCCTCAAGCAGCAAGGGTCGGAGGCCAGGGCCATGGCCGCCTACGGGGCCGCCGTCGTCTCGATGCGTCCCCACGAGGCGTTTCTCAAGATGCCGTTGGAGGATTCTGCCAAGAAATGGCAGAATACGTTCTTCTATGTGCGCAACATTGGTGGGAGGAGCGACGCCATCAACCTGCCCCTGTTCATCAACGAGCAGCCGGCCGCCAAGATGAACTGGGGCTACTCGCTCAAGGACGCCACAGGGGCTGGTGAACCTGCAGGATCGGATCCGGGAGATGACGCTGCGGGAGGGGCTCAAGGGGACGGATCTCGTCACCGCATTCATCGCACGCCGCGTCCTGCCGCTGCAGCGCCGGGTCCACATCATCGGCCAGATGGGCGACCGCCGGGATCCTACCCAGATGTCGTCCGGGCAGCTGACACCGTCGCAGGTTGCCGACTGTGTGAACGCCATCTCCAAGGCCGGGCTGTCTGGCGACTGGCGCTTTGGCAAGGCGCCCTACAACACCGAGTATCCGGCGCCAGCTGTTAGTCCCTGGTCTTCTTTCTTTGCCATGTCTCAACTTTTCCTTCGCCCTGATGCGACGAGGGAAGTGCTGCTGAATGCGATTCGGCCGACGCATGACGAGACGAGGGCGCCGGTACTTGGCGTCGAACGGGCCCGCTCGGAGGGAGCGGGATCGTCTGCCGAGCACCCGGAGCTGGCTGCTAGTGAAGCCGGCAACGCGCATCGTGCGGGTAAGTCTCCTCGCCGAGACCCCCTTCGGGATTGGTTGGACGACGACGAGGAGGCCCTAACGCACACCGACGGTGCAGCTGTGCTAAGGGGAGGAGACGACACCGTCGACCCCCCAAGGCGGCTGCGGAAGGCGGCCGATGCCGGGTCATCCTGTGCACCGGCTGCTGCAAGCCGGCCGTATGGGAAGGGGGACGTGGCATCGAGGAAGCCGGCCATGAAGCGCGTAGCGGACTCGGCCGCCGGCGGCAAGCCGCCCGCCAAGAAGAAGCGTCGAGTCGCCCCGGTGGTGACGACGAGGCCGGCCATTCCGCTGGTGGTCGGGTAAGTTCGTCTTTCTCATTCCAGTGAGCTGCCGAGTTGCTCCTTTCTTATGCTTCTTCCATTGTGATTTAGGTCACCGCTCGCGCTGACGCTGGCAGCGATGGAGGCCGCGTGTGGGGGCGGCGTTGTGTTCCGGAATACCTGGTCCAGCGCCATCGATCTGCCCGAGGACTCGGCCGAGGAAGATCTTGGCCTGGACCCGGCGAACAAGCAGCTATGCGCTTGGAGGGACCGCAACAAGGCCCTCGCGGAGCTGGAGGCAGCGGACCAGGCCTGGCCGGCATGGCCGGAGACTCCGGCGGCCGTCGTGCCGCCGACGGAGGAGGAGCACGACCCAGATGGTCGGGCCGAGATGGTGGTGGACGACCGGGAGGTTGTGGTGATCGGCGATGACACCCCACCGCGGACCGAGGTGGTCGAGCGGGTGGAGGTGGAGGGAGGCCGAGGCGGGGTATACTCGGAGGAGGCGCCACGGGCACCGACGGATGGGGCACCGCAGGCGATGCTTGCCGGCACGCCAGAGTCGAGGCCCAACGCGGAGGAGACGGCGAGCGGCGAGCACGCCCTTGTGGTCAGGTAGCCGCCAGTGGCGCCAGGAGGCCAGCTTGCCGCCAGGCCGCAGCCGGCCCGGGCTGGGCCCAGCCAGTCCGTCTTTGGGCCCCTGACGCAGGAGGAGGCGGCCATGGCCGCCGTGAGCCAGCGTCTTCGCGGGCGCGCGGAGTGGGTTCAGGCCTTCACTCAGGCCAAGGCGGAGCGGGCGCGGGAGCTGGAGCATGTCGTGCTGGTCAGTTTTTCTTCCTCCTCTATTTTCTTTCTCGCAGCTAATTAGTGGGGGCGCGCTTGCGCACCCACTGGGTGCAGCCCCCGAGGTTCGGGCCAACTACGTAGTAGTTGGGTCGAATCTTCACGTGCTTTATCTTGTGCTGATTCTCGTTCTCTTGCAACAACTGGACGCCTACCGGGTAGGTGTCTACAACCGGCTCTTGGACAAGCATCAGCAGCTCATGGCACGGCTCGCCGCCCGGGAGGAGGCGCTGCGCCTTGCTGATGGTAAGTTCTTTGCGTGCTCTTAGTGAGGGCGCGCTAGTGCACCCACTGGGTGTAGCCCCCGAGATTCTGGCCAACTACGTAGTAGTTGGGTCAAATCTTAAAGTATTTTCTGATTTTGCCTTGACTCTGAATCTTTGTCGTGCAACTGCCGCGGCCGAGGTGCCGGCTTGGTGGACCCGGCTGGTCCGAGCCAGCCATCAGCGCGACTTGGCCATTGCCTATGCCGACCGGCTCCTGGTCGAGGTGGGGGAGTTGAAGGCGGAGGCGGCAGAGGCCCAGCGGGCGCTCGTCGAAGCCGACCGGCTGCATGAGCAGCTGGCCAGTGACAAGAGCCGGCTTCAGGCCGAAGTGGAGCGCCTCAAGGCAGAGGCGGCCAAGGCGACAGAGGCCCAGCAGGTGCTCGTCGAAGCCGGCCAGCAGCGCGACCGGCTGGCCGACGACAAGGGCTAGCTTCAGGCCAAGGTGGAGCGCCTGAAGGCGGCGGCGGCCCAAACGGCGGAGGCCCACCAGATAGAACTCCTCTGTCTCAAGGAGGAGCACGGGCAGGCAGCGGCCGCCAAGGACGCTGAGCTGAAGGCGGCCGTCGACAAGGGCGCCAAGCTGGAGAAGGCGCTTACGGCGTGCGACCGTGCCGACAACCAGGAGCGGCACGGTATGTTGCTCGAAGCGCAGCACCTGGACAAGACCTTCACTGGTAAGTGCTTCCTTTTTGACTTTGCCGGGATGCGAAGCCGGCTTTTCTTTTTTGTTGCTGACTATCTTGCTCTTCTTCTTGACAGGGCACTTCCTAGAGACGCACAAGACGGCGGAGGAGGTCGTCTGCTTTCAGCGGTGGCCTCAGGGGGTCATGGGCGCCGGGCTTGACCCGAACGTCGCCTGGACCTTTTCGGAGATCATGAACGCCGCCGAGGCTCGCCTGCAGGTTTTGGGCGAGCAGATGGTGTGGGTCTCTACTGCCGGTGTATGGATGACGTCGGCCCTCTGGCCCGGTGCTGTTGCTCCCAACAGCTTCACGCGGCTGGCGCGGTGGCTGGAGGCCGGGCCAGCGCGGCTCCACGCGTGGCGCCTCTCCGCCGCTCGTGCCGGCGCCGAGATGGCGCTGCGGTTCGTCATGTCCTGGTACCCGGACTTGGCGCTGGACCAGCTGATGGGCCAACGAGTCAGCACGGGGCGCCAGCTACAGGCAGAGGCGGGCCGGATCACCGCCAGGGCTAGCTACATAGCCGGGTTCATGCTGCATGACGAGTTCCAGCTGGAGCGGTCGGACGATGGCGGGGTGGTTCCTCCAGATAACTTCGGCCTGCTGCTGGACGACCCGCAGGGCTGCTCCGAGGAATCCGGTCCTTACGGGGATGAGGACGCCGGGTTGGACGACACTGGCATCTCGATGGACCCAGAGGCCACCAACGGGGAGCCGGCGGCTATGCAACCCGACGCGGGAGCCGTCTGAAGCCGAAGTCGTCCTGTTTATCTCTTTAACATTTTCGTTAAGTAGCAGGTCCACCCACCCACTGGGGTGTTGGTGAATGTAATGAACTTCGGCCTTGGGCCCATTTTTATCGTAATGTAAATATTTTCGTGAATGTTTGCGCCTTTGCTCTTTGTTTTCTAAGCCATTTTTTCTTGCTTGCTTCCTCTTTGGGCCTCCCTCCCCCCCCCCGCGAGTCGAACAACCGGGTTCCGGTCTGTGACAAGGAGTTCGGCCCTTGGGAGGAGCGCGCGGTACTTAGGCCTTTCGAACATTGAGCGCGAGCGAAACACCCACTGGGCCGGCTGGCGAGCAGCCGGTCGTGCGGCAACTTAGTGCGGTGAGACCGGGTTGGCCAATCCGGCAGACCCAACTTAGTGTTTCGCGGCGTGCTGGTGCTTTGGCCCATAGTTCTTGCCGGCCAACAGCCGAAGCCGAACTGTGGGGTGGGGCGAAGTGGAGGGCCTCGGCAACCCGAACACGCTGGGATGTACTAAGGAGGACTACGGGTGATGGTCAAGCCGGCCAACCCCCGGGTTGAGCAAGCCAACCCGGTGGTGGAGTTTTGCGAAAAATTATAAGTGTTGAACACAATAACTTGGTAGGAAAAGGCAGCCCCCGAGCGTCGTTCGGGGATCCCATAGTTTTTCATGTGATTACAAAAGGCAGTGATACATACGTGCATACCGCTAACTGTAAAGTGGGCGTAGGAGCTCTGCATTCCAGGGCCGGCTTGTCTCTTTGCCGGCGGTGTCTCTCTTGCATTTGTTTGGCTTGCGGGCGTCGATGAGGTAGTAGGCGTTGCAGTCACATAGGGCTTTGCTGATGATGAAGGGGTCCTCCCATGGGGAGGCCAACTTGTGCTGGCCGACTTGCTTCTGGACGAGCCGGAGGATGAGGTCTCCCTCGCGGAACGCGAGGGGCTTGATCTTCTTGCTGTGGTAGTGCCTCAGGCCTTGCTGATAGATGGCGGATCAGCTAAGGGCCAAAAGGCGTGCTTCTTCGAGCAAGTCGATGCCGTCTTCATGGGCTTCCTTGGCTTGGCCTTCGGTGTACATTACGACTCGCGGTGAGCCGAACTCGATGTCGGTCGGGATGACGGCTTCCACTCCGTAGACGAGGAAGAACGGGGTGAACCCGGTCGACCGGTTTGGCGTTGTGCGGAGACTCCAGAGGACGGCCGGCAGCTCGTCAAGCCAGCTGCCGGGTGAATGGATGAGGGGCTCGACGAGCCGTGGCTTGATGCTGGACAGGATGAGGCCGTTGGCCCGTTCGACCTGGCCGTTGGACTGAGGATGGGCCATGGAGGCCAGGTCGAGCCGGATGCCAGAGACGGAGCAGTATTGCGCGAGCGCGCCCTTGGCAAAGTCGGTGCTGTTGTCCGTGATGATGCTGTGTGGGACGCCGTAGCGCACCGCAATGTCTTTGATGAACCGGACGGCTGTTGGCCCGTCCAGCTTCTTGATCGGTTGCGCCTCGATCCACTTGGTGAACTTGTCCACCGCCACCAGCAAATGCGTCATGCCGCCCCGGGCGGTCTTGAAAGGTCCAACCATGTCGAGTCCCCAGACCGCAAAGGGCCAAGTGATCGGGATGGTCTGCAGGGCCGAAGCCGGCTCGTGGCTGCGCTTGCTGAAGCGTTGGCATCCCTCGCACTTTAGGATGAGCGACTAGGCGTCTTTGAGGGCGGTGGGCCAGTAGAAAGCATGGCAAAAAGCCTTGGCCACCAGGGACCTGGAGGCGGCATGGTGCCCGCACTCGCCCTGATGTATGTCGAGGAGGATCTCTATGCCCTTGTCCTGCTCAATGCAGCTGCTGATGGTATAATTTGGCTAGTTAGTATATGATGAGCCAAATTAATTCAATGATTTATCAAGCTGGTCGATTGATGCATTGTTGAAATATTACAACAGGAATTTTCATGGACAGCGAAGATACAAGTCCTAAGAAGGATCAGGTGCTAAGCTAAACTATGGGCATGTAGTGTGCATGGGCTATATATCTACGTATGTGAAGAAGTATGCTTAGTGCTGATGGCTATTATCCAGGTTGATTTGCGACATTGCCAGAATATTTTATTATTTTCCTTGTAGGCTCAAGGGTATTTGTACGTATGCGTATAACTTGGGCTGTGATTGGGACGTGGCTGAAATATTTTATATATTCATATAAGGCAAGGAGTGCTTAATGCAGGTTATCTAGCCGATTTAAAACGTGAAGTGGTATACATGGTAACCGAATCAGATCCTGATCGGTTTAGTTTTGGAGTTCTACACTTGTACGACAAGTCCTTCTGAATACGCCAAGTCCCGCGTGCCTTAATAAATAGGCCATGGCCGATTGAGAAAAAAAGAACAATCGATCTATTCAACGAAACCAATCTACTTTTTCACGTATGTTTTATCTATTCTTCTTTTCCTGCTGAACCCTAGCAGCCCTAGGGTTTGGTTCATCTTTGCCATTTTGCGCTGAGAAGCGGTCGTCCCTCCTCTACGAAATCGAGGGGATCTTTTTTGCTTTGCTCGGAAAGCAATCGTTCGTCATCACGAAAGCACGACGGTTATCTTGGTGTTGTGCGGCAATTTCGCGTGCCAACACAATTGGCGACTCCGCTGGGGATGAGAAGAAGAAGAGGCACACGATGAGCACCGAGTCCAGGAATGGGAGCGACATCGACTTGGAGAACGTCATCGCCGTCACACTCGACGATCTGTCAGAAGATGATAGGCGCGAGCTTGAGGAAGAGCTTGAGAAAGAGAAGGTTGGGAGATTGAAGCTGAAGTTGGCTGGATACGCGAAGACGAGGAATGACGTCGTAAAAAAGGTAGTTCCAATCCCATCCGATGCATTTAACACTCAGGTAAAAAACTCAACTGAAGAAATTGCTCATCTAATTGATGTGTCCGTAGCTAGTAAATATGGTTCTGATATGGAAAATATGACGTGTACAATTACTCAAGCAGTAGCTAATAGACTTGAAGAATTTAAGGTGCAGTTTAATAAAGATCTTGAAAATTGTCTACCTGGTCATGTACGCTCATTAGTGCTGCAAGTCAATGATGAGTATTCTGGAAAAAGACCGATGCCACCAGACAGTAGCAGATTTAACAATTTGCCAAGTAATATACATACGTCTAGTGCATCGGCTAATGCTATGCAGCCTCATGTCCCTTTAATCAATAATCTGGATGGCCGGAACTATGTTGGTAGTTCGGCTAATAATTTTGTTCCTAGTACTACTGCTCCTATTGTTTCGACTTCGGTTCCACAAAATCACAATAGCAATAACCGAAGTTTTGGTTTTAATTCTAATTTACAACAACCTAGTTATCGGACAGTGGCATATAGTATGCCACCACTGCCGCCTGTCGGTACCGGGGTTCCATATGGGCCGGTACCTGATTCATATTTTAGTGGACCTCCGTTGCAAACTTCGCATGCTCCAATTTCTTTGCCGGAGTTTCCACCACATGCTTGTGTTCCGTCTGCTCCACAAGCCAGTTCTCCACAGCCCAATGATAATTTTAAAGATCAACTTGCTAGTATACTTCGAGAATTTGGTTTAGAACCTAAGGGTAGAGAGCGTGCATATCAAAAACCATACCCTGATTACTTTGACTCGACACCATATCCTCGTGGGTTTAGAATTCCAGATTTTGTTAAATTTACGGGGGAAGATGGTAGATCTACTTTTGAGCATGTAGGACAATTTTTAGCACAATGCAGCGAGGTCGGCACATCGAATGTTTTTAGATTAAAATTATTTCCTTTATCTTTATCCGGTACTGCATTCACTTGGTTTACATCGCTTGCTCCTAATTCTATTTCAACATGGGCGCAATTGGAGCAAAATTTTCATGAGTATTTTTATAGCGGTGAAATAGAACTTCGGCATTCAGATTTAACTATGGTTAGGCAAAAATATAATGAGCATGTTCATGATTATATTAGGAGATTTAGGGATGTCAAGAACCGATGTTTCAGCTTGACCATAGCCGAAAAGGATTTAGCCGATCTTGCCTTTTTAGTTCTACTAGGTCATATTAAGAATAAACTAGAAGGGCAAGAATTTTTAGATGTTAATCAAGTTTTACAGAAGGCTTTGGCGCAGGAAAACCGGGCTAAGGAAATTAAACAATACAGCCTGTTTAAAGATAATAGAAATAAAGAGAAAGATAACCATGCGGTTAATGCCTTAGATTATGATAGTGATTCGGCTAGTGAGGATGATGTTAATATATGTGTAGCCGAATGGGTTCAAACGCCAAAGTCAAAACCTTTTGCATGTTCTGCTTTGAAACCTACACCTGCTAGAAGAGACGAAATTAAATATACTTTTGATGTAAGCAAGTGTGATAGAATTTTTGATATGTTACTACAAAATAAATTAATTAGAGTGAGAGAGGGTCATGTAATTCCACCTCCAGAAGAATTGGGTAGAAGAGCTTATTGTAAGTGGCACAATTCTTTTTCTCATGCTACTAATGATTGTAACGTGTTTCGTTGACAGGTGCAATCGGCCATCAGTGAAGGACGATTGACGTTTACAGAAGGTTCTAAGATGAAGCTGGACAGCGACCCTTTTCCTATCAATATGGTCGAGCTTGAGAGTAAAAAAATGCTTATTCGGTCGGATCAGACCGAATCTGCAAGAGAGAAAAATGTTGTTGATGATAGTGCTCCTCCAAGGATGATCAAGCCAAAAAATCCAGAAATAGGAGTGTGGAAAGTCAACGGGGGAAGGAGACAAGCTCCAAGGCCAAAGCCGACAGTTAGCATGTTGTTGGAAAAATATACCTCACGCAAGGCCAACAATGTGTTTAATCGGTTCAGAGGTAATAAGCGTCCTAGATCTCCTTCTAGACATGGCATTCATGAGCAATGGCAAGGAAATTGGTATGACCAGCAGCCATATTTTGCAATGGAGCCAACATATTGGGGTTGTGCACCTCCGATGTATCCACAGGTTCCTCCATGGGGATTTAATCCTTGGGCGCCATATCCTACAGGGCCAGCAGGTTATTTTCAGCCGGGATGGATTCCGCCGAGACCTATGTTTAGACCAAACGTGCATGAGAAAAGGGCTCGGTTCAATGAGGAGGCTAGATCACATGATGCTATTGAGATTCGAGGACGTCGATCACCGGTACGCAGTGCAGAGCGCAACAATTATAAGGGCGACTACAAGCGCGTATGGATGCCGGTGAAACGTGCCGATCCTAAACCCGAAAAAAGTGCAGATGATTTAGATGCTGCTCATGGTCTGAAAATAGCGGAACACTAGTCAGATGAAGGTGTTGTCAATTGTACAGAAACAAGTAGTGTCTCAAAAGAAGCTCTCGGTATAGAGGAGAAAAGTAATGGTGTGAAGTTGCGGCAAGCTGGCCAAACTAATCAATTTGAAGAGAAAACTAATTCTGGGCATAACCCGCATGCACGGCCAGACAAGGAGTATGTTGTATCCTCACGTACTAGTCAACAGTATAAATCGGCAAGTTCGTATGCTGATTTAGTTATGAGAAATTGTGGCCCATGAACGTCCAAGAGTTTGCCTCCAACAGGTTTCAAGTATAATAGCAGCACACGCACACGTTGGGATTCAAACAATGTACGTGGCCAGGATTTTAATGCTATTAAAGTATACAATCAACAAGGAGGTTTTTCAGCTAAAGGCAAAGTATTTGTCCCGGTAACAACAATACGACAGTACAGGCCGAGTGACTCGGGGGGGGGGGGGGCAACAAAATTAAGTCAGTCGCACCAGGGACTAAACCAGCACTTCAGTGGTGCCCAAAGGGACTTAACCCACACTCAGAAACGATGTGTATAACGACTGCGGACATTGGGAATAAAGGAAGAGATAGCTGAGAAGAAGCGCGATAAATGGTTCAATCAAGATAAACCACTTGTACCCACAAAGACCTGGAAGGAGAAGCGCATCACAGCGGAGGAAAATAAAAATACAAATGACACAATTATTGCAGAAAATTCAGAGAATGATGGAGATGTACCAACTGATATGGATGTTAATATGGTGTTCAAGTTGCCTGCTGAATTTCGTGCGCCCAAGGCTGAAATTGCTGAGCTTGTTCTTGGTCTGAAAGATGCTACATTTGAGAAACCGGAGAAGCATGGACAGCACCTAAAGCAATTATTTATCAGGGGTCACATTGATGGTAAGCCTATTGGTTTCATGATTGTTGATGGCGGTGCAGGTGTTAATATTATGCCTTTTTTAGTATTTTCTAAACTGAACCGAAAAGAGAGCGAGTTAATGAAGACCAACATGGGACTTAGTGGGTTCTCAGGAGAGTTGTCCGAGGCTAAGGGTGTTATTTCTATGGAGCTCACAGTCGGAAGCAAAACATTGCCGACTGCGTTTTTTGTTGTTGATGTCAAAGGACGGTATAATATTCTTTTGGGACGCGACTGGATTCATGCAAATTGTTGCATTCCTTCTACTCTTCATCAATGCTTAACTCAGTGGGTTAATGATGATGTTGAAGTGATTGAGGTGGACAATCCTTCTTGTATTGCTTTGACAGAGGCGCCGGTTGATTAGCAACACGGTGAGATGCGATGTTTGACCGGTAGGGATTTATCGGACTATGATTATATTAGTATTGGTAGAGATGGTTTTGTACCTATAAATGCACAGCCGGCTAATGTAGCTCGGCTTAATGATTTATCTATATAAATGATGAGTAAAGACGACTGTATTAAGTGGCTGCAAAGACGCACGGAGGAGTATCGTTCCGGAAAGAACAATATGCATGAAACTATTGAAGATTTTGATAACATGGAAAAGCTTGGACAGGGATTCTCATCGGTTGATCCATTTGAAGAAATTGATATTGGTGACGGAAGTATTCCGAGACCTACATTTATCAAAGCTAGCTTGAAAGCTGATCAGAAAAGTAAGGTATGTTTATTACTTAAAGAATTCGTTGATTGCTTTGCTTGGAATTATACTGAGATGCCCGGTTTAAGTAGAGATTTAGTAGAACATAGATTACCTATTAAATCTGGTTTTAGGCCGCATAAACAACCTGGTAGAAATTTCAATCCTAATTTGTATGACCACATCAAAGAAGTTGATCGGTTGTTAAAAGCTAAGTTTATTTGGCCGTGTAGATATGCAGATTGGGTTTCTAATATTGTGCCTGTGCAAAAGAAAAATACTGGTAATATTAGAATCTGTTTTGATTTTAGAGATTCGAATAAGGCTACTCCAAAAGATGAATATCCTATGCCTATAGCCGACATGCTTATTAATGATGTCTCGAGACATAAAGTAATTAGCTTTTTAGATGGTAATGCAGGTTATAATCAAATATTTATGGCCGAAAAAGATATGTCCAAGACTGCTTTTCGTGGCCCAGGTTTTGTTGGTTTATTTGAGTGGGTCGTTATGACGTTTGGGTTGAAAAATGCCGGCGCTACATACCAACGAGCTATGAATTTAATTTTTCATGATCTTTTAGGCATTGTACTAGAAATATATATTGATGACATAGTTGTTAAATCGGATGGGTTTGATCATCATTTAGACGATTTAAGATTAGCTTTTGAAAGAATGCGCCGGTATGGATTAAAAATGAACCCACTCAAATGTGCTTTTAGCGTGTCAGCTGGTAAGTTTTTAGGCTTCATAATTCATGAAAATGGCATAGAGATTGACCCTAAGAAAGTGGAGGCAATTAGAAATTTGGAGGAACCCACGTGTAAAAGGGATGTGCAAAAATTGTTAGGAAAAATTAATTACTTGAGACGATTCATATCTAACATTGCAGGGAAAATTGAATCGTTTGTTCCTCTACTTCGGCTAAAGAATGAGGCCGAATTTACTTGGGGGGCAGAGCAACGAGATGCTTTTAATAATATAAAGCGATGCTTATCGAATCCTCCAATATTGCGGGCGCCCAAGTTCGGTGTGCCATTCAGGTTGTACACTGCTGCACAAGATAGGGTGATCGGTGCGGTGTTGGTGCAAGAGGACAGCGGGAAAGAATACATTATTGCATACTTAAGCCGTCGTTTGCTCGACGCCGAAAGTCGGTACATGTTTATTGAAAAGTTATGCTTATCCTTATACTATACATGTACCAAATTTCGGCCTTATCTTCTTTCTAGTATGTGTGTGGTAGCTTGTCAGGCCGACGTCATTAAGTACATGTTGCAACAACCGATTCTTAGTGGCAGGATTGGAAAGTGGGCTTACGCGCTAATAGAATATGATTTAACATATGAATCATTGCGTGCTATGAGGGGTCAAGTTATCATTGATTTTATTGTTGATCATAGGATTAAGGATGATGAAAATATTAATTATGTTAGTGTATGCCCATGGAAGCTTTATTTTGATGGATCGGTTTGTAGGGATGGCCAAGGTGTCGGTAATATTTTAGTTTCACCTAATAATGTTGTTTATGATACCATGGTCCGTTTGGAATATCCTTGCACTAATAACCAAGCTGAGTATGAAGCTTTGCTGTTTGGTTTGCAAACTTTGGTTGAGATGGGCGTAAAGGATATAGATGCTTTTGGGGATTCGCTTCTGGTAGTACAGCAAATTAAAGGCAAATTTCAATGTTTTGATGGGTTATTAAATAGTTATTTGGACCGATGTTTAGACATAATTAAGTCTCTAGATACGTTCACCATCCATCATATACCTAGAGAAGAAAATTCTAGAGCTAATGGTTTAGCACAGCAAGCATCTGGTTATCACATTAGTAAAGGAATGTTTTTTATATTAGATAAGCCGATGCATGCTAACTCTATAATGTTGGATACTTTGCCACATGTTGCACTTGGGCCTAGGACAGTTGAACAACTAGCTGTACAATGTACTGCAGATTCGGTGCATGAGTTACAAACGACCAATTTAGCAAATAATTTAGAACCAAGTGATTGGAGAGTTCCTCTAGTTAATCATTTAAAGGATCCAAGTCAAACAAGAGATAGGAAAATTCGGCGACAAGCTTTAAAATATAATTTGTTTAACGACGAGTTGTATCGCCGAACAATAGATGGGTTATTTTTAAAATGATTGGATTCTGATCAATCTAGATTAGCTATGGGCGAAGTGCATGAAGGAATATGTGGGACGCATCAGTCGGCTCACAAAATGCGATGGTTATTAAAAAGAGCAGGTTTTTATTTGCTGACTTTGCTAGAGGATTGTTTTCGGTACTATAAAGGTTGTGAGGCATGTCAAAATTTTGGTGATGTATAGTTAGCACCCGCAGCTATGTTAAATCCCATAATTAGGCCATGGCCATTTAGAGGATGGGGCTTAGATTTTATTGGTGAAATACATCCTTCGTCTTCTAAAAGGCATCGATTCGTCCTAGTAGCCACAGATTATTTTACTAAATAGACTGAAGCAGTTCCTTTGAAAAATATGACTCATAAGGAAGTTATTAGTTTTGGTTTAGAGCATATTATTCATAGATTCGGTATTCCTCAAACTTTAACTACTGATCAAGGTGCTTCTTTTATGTCTCACCAATTTCGTGAATTTGCCGAATCTTTAGGAATTAAATTGCTAAATTCGTCGCCTTATTATGCTCAAGCTAATGGACAGGCCGAATCTAGCAATAAAACTTTAATTAAGCTTATAAAAAAGAAAATTGAGGAGCATCCAAAAAGATGGCATGAGGTACTTTCAAAAGCTTAATGGGCTCATCAGATATCTAAGCACGGAGCGACTCAAGTAGCAACGTATGATCCAGTATATGGTCAGGAGGCGGTGTTACTTATAGAGGTTAATTTACAAGCTCTTAGAGTGGCCAGACAAAATGATTTGTCGGCTGTAGATTAAAATGATTTGATGATGGATAAGCTAGATGACATTTCAGAAGAGAGATTAGGAGCTTTGCGAGAGATTGAGAAGGAGAAATTAAGAGTAGCCAAGGCTTATAATAAAAAGGTAAGAGAGAAATCGTTTCAAATAGGAGATTTAGTGTGGAAAACGATTTTACCTATTGGAAGTAGAGATAGGAAATTCGGCAAATGGTCGCCGAGTTGGGAAGGCCCGTATAAAATTATAGAGATTGTTTCTGGAAATTCATATTTTGTACAATATTTGCAGGGAGATAAGTTGTCGAAAGCTCTCAATGGAAAATATTTGAAGAAGTACTATCCTAGCATGTGGCAGGAGGCCTGAACATGTTGTGGCCGATATGTTATTCCAAGTATCGCCCTGAGCAAATTTGGCCGATATGTTATTTGAGATATCGCCCTAAGAAAATTTGGCCGATGTATCTTTGGACATCGCCCTGAGTAATGAAATGATCAGTGATCGATTTCATCCTACGGTAACTGCTATAGTATTTTTGGTCAATGCAATTGTACCAAAAATAGGGGGCATGTGTTGATGGTATAATTTGGCTAGTTAGTATATGATGAGCCAAATTAATTCAATGCTTTATCAAGCGGGTCGATTGATGCATTGTTGAAATATTGCAACAGGAATTTTCATGGACAGCGAAGATACAAGTCCTAAGAAGGATCAGGTGCTAAGCTAAACTATGGGCATGTAGTGTGCATGGGCTATATATCTACGTATGTGAAGAAGTATGCTTAGTACTGATGGCTATTATCCAGGTTGATTTGCGACGTTGCCAGAATATTTTATTATTTCCTTGTAGGCTCAAGGGTATTTGTACGTATGCGTATAACTTGGGCTGTGATTGGGATGTGGCCGGAATATTTTATATATTCATATAAGGCAAGGAGTGCTTAATGCAGGTTAGCTAGCCGATTTAAAACATGAAGTGGTATACATGGTAACCGAATCAGATCCTGATCGGTTTAGTTTTGGAGTTCTACACTTGTACGACAAGTCCTTCTGTATACGCCAAGTCCCGCGTGCCTTAATAAATAGGCCAGAAAAAAAGAACAATCGATCTATTCAACGAAACCAATCTACTTTTTCACGTATGTTTTATCTATTGTTCTTTTCCTGCTGAACCCTAGCAGCCCTAGGGTTTGGTTCATCTTTGCTGTTTTGCGCTGAAAAGCGGTCATCCCTCCTCTACGAAATCGATGGGAACTTTGTTGCTTTGCTTGGAAAGCAATCGTTCGTCGTCACGAAAGCACGAAGGTTATCTTGGTGTTGCGCGGTAATTTCGCATGCCAACAGCAGCGCTGGAAAATACTTGTCGCGCTGCGCTTGACGAGCTCATTGTTGATGATGTTGTAGGCGGACGCCCGGCGCTGCACTTGCCGGGCCTCGGTCCCGTCCATGGGGAGCACCCCGTTCTCCAGGAAAGCTAGGATCGGTTGGGCCCATGATGGAGCCGTCACTATGGTGAAGACAGCTACCAGGACAGGTTCTGGGGCGGCAGCCCCCAAGCCGGAGGCGGTAGCCCCCGGGTTGGGGACGACGGCGGCCGGGTCGAGCGCGGCAGCCCCCGGGCCGGCACCGGCAGCCCCCGGGCCGGGATCAGCAGTCCCCGGGCTGGGTTCCGTAGCCCCCGGGATCTGGTTGGAGACGGCAGCCCCCGAGCTTGGACCGGCAGCCCCCGGGTCCGGATTGGGGAGGGGCGCCACGGGGTCGTCCGGGATGAAGATGGACTCAGAAACCGGGGCCGGCTTGACTGACGGCTTGCGTAGGTGCTCGAGGAAGACGCCGGATGGTATGGCCTGCCGGGATGAACCAATCTTGGCTAGCGTGTCGGCGGCTTCATTTTCCGCGCGCGGGATGTGGAGGAACTTGCAGCCGTCGAAGAAGCCGGAGAGCTGCTGGACCAGAAAACGGTAACTGGCCATGTTGGGGTCCCGGGCGTCCCACTCGCCGGAACACTGCTGCACCACCAGGTCCGAATCGCCGTAGCACAGGATGCGCCGGATGCCGAGTTCCTTGGCCAGCCAGAGGCCACACACAAGGGCTTTGTACTCGGCGACATTGTTGGAGGCGGCGAAGTGGATCTGGAGCGTGTACCGGAGCCGGTCGCCCTTTGGAGAAGATAGCATGATGCCGGCTCCCAAGCCGGATCGCATCTTGGAACCGTCGAAGTGCATACGCCAATGCATCGAATTCGGCGGCGGCGGTAGGTACTGGGTCTCCGTCCAGTCGACGAGGAAGTCGGCCAGGGCTTGGGACTTGATCTTGATCCGGGGCTCGTAGAGGATGGTGTGGCCGGCTAGCTCGATGGCCCACTTGGCAACCCAGCCAGAGGCATCCCGGCAGCCCATGATCTCGCCGATGGGGGCCGTGCTCACCAGAGCGACAACTTGCTCTTGGAAATACTACTGCAATTTCTTGGCAAGTACACGCCGTAACACATCTTCTGGTAGTGCGGGTAGTTCTGCTTGGAGGCGGAAAGCACCTCGCTCAGGTAGTAGACCGGGCGCTGCACAGACTGGATCTTGCCTTTCTCTGGTCGCTCGACCACCAGCACCGTGCTAACTGACCGCGAGGTGGCAGCGATGTATAGCAACAACGGCTCCTTGTCGGCCGGCGCGGCCAGGATGGGTGCAGTGGAGAGCATGTGCTTGAGATCTCGGAAAGCTTCATCCGCCTGGTCGTTCCATTCAAACGGCGCCGTCTTCTTCATCAGCTGATACAGGGGCAAGGCCCTCTCACCTAGCCGGCTGAGAAACCGGCTGACCGAGGCCAAGAAGCCGGTGAATTTCTGGACATCTCGCAGCCGGGTCAGCTTGCGCATGCGCTCGATGGCCTTGATCTTCTCCGGGTTCGCCTCGATGCCGCACTCCGAGACGAGGAAGCCGAGTAGTTTTCCGGCCGGCACGCCAAAAACGCACTTCTCCGGGTTGAGCTTGATCTGGTACTCGCGCAGGTTGGCAAAGGTCTCCCTCAGGTCGTCAAGGAGCATGAGGTGCTGCTTGGTCTTCACCACGATGTCGTCCACGTAGACGTGAATGTTGCGGCCGAGTTGCACCAGCAGGCACTTCTGCATGCAGCGCTAGAAGGTGGTGCCAGCGTTCTTTAAGCCGAACGACACGGTGATGTAGCAGTACGCCCCGAAGGGCATGATGAAGGACGTCTTCAGGGCGTTGGCCGAGTCTAGCTTGATCTGATGATAGCCAGAGTAAGCATCCAGGAAGGACAGGAGCTCGCAGCCGGCGGTGGAGTCGATGACTTGGTCGATCCGCGAGAGGGCGAAAGGATCCTTGGGGCAAGCCTTGTTCAGGCTGGTGTAGTCAATGCACATGCGCCAGGTGTTGTTCTTCTTCAGGACAAGGACTGGGTTGGCCAGCCACTCGGGGTGAAACACTTCCATGATGAAGCAGGCCGCGAGGAGCTTGGCGACCTCTTCACCGATGGTTCTTCTCTTCTGAAAAGCGACTAGGGGTTGACGGACAGGCTTGGCGTCCTTACGGACGTGGAGTTTGTGCTCGGCGTACTTCCTCGGGATTCCTGGCATGCCCTTTGGGGTCCATGCAAAGATGTCCCGATTCTCACGGAGGAAGTCGATGAGCTCGCCTTCCTATTTGCTGTCAAGGCGGGCGCCCACGATGACGTACTTGCTGCATCTGGGGTCTTCTGGGTTCAGCTTGACCTTCTTGGTCTCCTTGGAGGGCTGGAACGAGGTTTCGCCTGCCAGCTCCTTAGCCGAAGCCGGCACGGCCGGTGTCTCGTTGGCCAGCGCGACGATCCGGTCGAGCTGGCGCCGCTCCTTGGCTATGACCAATGACTCGGCCAGCTTGGCGCCGGCTTGGGCGCACTCCAGGGACTTGCGGTAGTCACCCACGACGTTGATGAGGCCCTTGGGACCCGACAGCTTCATCTTCAGGTAGGCGTAGTGGGGGACCACCATGAACTTGGCGAGCGCAGGCCGGCCCAGCAGCACGTGGTACGCGCTGGACAGGTCCACCACTTCAAACCAGATCGGCTCACGCCGGAAGTGCTCGCTTGTGCCAAACAGGACATCGAGCCGGACCCAGCCGATGGGGGAGCAGGAGAGGCCGGGCACGATGCCGTGGAAGATCATCCGGGACGGCTCCAAGTCCTTGGCCTCGAGGCCAAGCTTGGTCATGGTGTCACGGTAGAGGATGTTGATGCTGCTGTTGCCATCGATGAGGACTCGAGAGAACTTGCAGGTGCACCGGGTTGCGACGATGGTGGGGTCGAGGACAAGGGCGTAGCCACCCATGTTCGGCATGACGGCCGGGTGGTCCTCCCGGGTCCAACTGATCAGACACTCCGACCAGTGCATGTATTCCGGCACAGCCAGGACGACGGTGTTCACCTCCTGCCGAAGTAGGTGCTCACTACGCTTGTCATCGCCGAGGCTGGTGAAGACGACGTAGCTCGCGTTCTGGTTGGGGTAGATGTCATCGTGCATCGCGCCATTGGCCGGGGGCGGAGGAGGTGGAGCCGGCAGCCCCGCTCCAGGAGCCGGAGCCGGGGGAGGCGGGATGTCGCCCCTCATGATGCGCTTGGTGATGGCGCACTGCCGGAGCATGTGCGTGGACGGCCTTGCGCCGCTGTGGTGCTTGCAGGGAGCGTCGAGCATTTCCTCGAAGCTCATGGCGGGTTGCCATGCCGTCTTGCCAGCTTGCCGGCGTTTGGCGGCCGGCTCGGCCGCGGGCGCCTGCTCGGCTGCCGCGGCGAGGCGGTTGTCGTAGCGCTGGGCCGGCTGGTCGGCCCTGCGCTTGTTGTTCTGCTGGCTGCTGCTCTCACCTTCTGGCTTGGGGGTGGTGCCGGCTTTGTCCAGCGCCACCTGGATCTTCATGGCAGAGTCGGCGTTCGCGTACTTATCCGCCGTGATCATGAGCACGGCCATCGTGGTCGGCTTGGAGCGCAGGAGCTTGTGCTTGAGAAGGGTGCCATCCCGGCAACCGCTAACAAAGTACCGGATGGCCTGGACCTCGTGGATGCCCTCGCAGCTGTTCCGGAGCTCGGTCCAGCGTGCGAGGTACTCGCGGCCGGTTTCTGCCGGCCCCTGCAAGCACATGGCGAGCTGGCTGGGGCGGCCGGGACGCTTGTAGGTGCCGGTGAAGTTGCGCACGAAGGCCTGCTCGAAGTCCACCCACGCGTTGATGCTGCCAGCCGGCAGGCTATTCATGCATGAGCGGGCCGAACCCTGGAGCATGAGTGGGGCATAGCGCACGGCGAGGCAGCGATTGCAGCCCGCGATGCCGATAGCGGTGGTGTAGTCGATGAGCCAGTCCTTCGGCTTGACGGTGCCGTTGTACTTGGGGGTCTTGCGGGGGAGCGTGAACCCTTTGTGGAAGGGCTCATCCCGGATGCACGGGCCGAAGCAAGCCGGCCTGACAGCATTGTCTTCTTCCAGCTCTAAGGAAAGGGCGAGCTGGTCGAGGCGATGCCGAGCGTCGGTGTCGTCGATGGCGCGCGGGCCTAGCCGGCTTGCGACCGGGCCACGACGCGCCGGGTTGGTTGAGGCCGGGTTGCCGCGTCGGCCAGATGGTGGGGGAGGGTCTTGCCGGCGCCGGTCCTCCAGGGCCGGGTCGCCGCCCAAGCCGTCTCCAGTTGTCGGGGCGCGGTTGCGCCGGGTTCGCGTCTCGCCAGACTGGGCTTCATCTGGGCGCGGGGAGGACGCCGTGTTCTGCCGTTTGGGATCCCCGGTGTGGCACAAGTCGGACGCAGCGGGGCGGTCGAAGTGGTCCTGCTGCGCGTTCGCAGCGTTGAGGAGCTCGTTCACGCCCTGCAGGCGCTCCTGCAGCTCTTCTCCCTGTAGCCGCTCCATGCCGACCGCGGTGGCCTGCGCCGCATGCATGTTCTTGACTAGGGTGTCATAGACGGTTGCGACCGCGCCGAGAGCGTGGCCAATGGCGCCACCACGGGCCCGCACCTCGGCGACCCGGCTGGGCTCGGAAGCGATTGGCATGAAGCCGTACACGACGTCGCGCTCCCGCTGAGCGGAATCCAGATGGTGTTGCGTGGCAGCGAGCGTCTCGGACACGTCCAGCAGGCGGTTGCGCTCTTCCTCGAGCTGAGCCAGGGCTTCCGCAACGTTGGTGGCATTGACGTCGGTGGTGATGGGAACGCAGAGGTTCTGCATCGTGGCGCATAGCGGGTTGGGCGCGTTGGCGCGATTCGCTGTGGCCCTGGCCTCGGCGGCCTTCCTCGCTGCGCTGGACGAAGAAGAGCTGGAGCCGGTGGCGAATACTTCCACCCGGACGCAGAGATCTACCGCCCCGGCGGGGATGTCGTCGCCAAGGGGGACGGGCGAGTCGAAGACGTCGAGCACCCCGATGGGGTACTCGTCGGCCGCGAGCACATCGGAGATGCGCAGCGCAGCGAAGGAGGTGGCGAGCGCGTCGATGACGTCGGCCACCAGTGCGACGGGCTCGTCGGAGTCGGTGAAGGGCCCCATCTGGAACATGCCTCCGGCCGGGACCTCGAGCTGCCCCACGATGGGCGCCAACTGTTGTGGTGGGCGCACGGCAAATGGCAAAGGATGGCTAAAGAGAGGGACAGGCTCGAGGGCACCGGTGGGCTCCCGAGGCGAGGTCGGCATGAGCGAGCAAGGGACGCAAGACATACCCAGGTTCGGGGCTCTCCGGAGAGATAACACCCCTAGTCCTGCCGAGGATGGTATATGTGTGTAGTAGTACAGAGTTGCTCCTAGAGCCGTTTGGGGGAGGAAGGAAGACAAACCAAGCCTTAGGCTGCTCCTTCTCCTTGTGTATGGGTGTGTTCTACCGATGATCTGATCGCTAGTGTTCGCCCATGTACATGGAGGGCTCCTGGGGGGTTTTATAGGTCAACCCCCCAGGGTTACAAAGGTAAAGTTACAAGGCCATGGGGTCGGGATGTCAGCGCCTGAGAAGCCGGTGATGGGACCTGCCGGGTGCCAGGATTCGCCGGGTTCTCCGGGCGTGGGCCTCGTGCACCAGGGGGCACTGTTCCCCGTCTCTTCATGCGTCATGGAGTGGTTGGGCCGGCTTGGCTACAGTGGCGCTCTGCCTGGTCACCATCGGCTTGCGTCAGCAGGACGAGGGGGCACTGTTGCGACACCGGCCCTGGTCAGCAGAGTAGGTGGGACATTGTAGCCACACTCCTGCCGGTCAGCGGAGTTGCTGGACCACTGTGGCCACGCTCATCTCTTCTTATGGGGACTTGCTCCATCGTATGGCTTGGATGGGATGGGAGCTGACCCGAGGCCGGGTTGAGGGAGGCGCCACGAGGGCGCTGGCTTGTTGGAGAAGTCTTGGTTTGTCGAGTTCGGACGGCATGCACCATCAGGCCTGCCCGGGTTGAGGGACTTGGTCGGGTTGAGGACCTCGGCCAAGTGCGAGCTGGATTGAGGGGCGACACTGGCCCCGATGTTTTTTGAAAAGGATCCGGCTTCCGTTGCCTGCCCGGGGTTCATCCCCCCGACAAGCGGGGTGAATCTTTTGGTTTTCACCATGGGAAAACACCAGTCGACGACTTTTCACTTCAGGGAGCAGTAGGTTTTACAGGCGGAGTCATCATGACTAGTTGCTGCCGCGCCTGCTCCCGTCAATCAAAAAAATAAAATCCTTCCACGCCTGTCGCACCCAAAGACCAGTGCAACGCAGCGGTGGATATTTAAATTTACCTACTGGCAAGGAGAGAAAAAAAGGGGTGAAAAAACAAATGTGGCGGCGGCCTAGCTACTCGATCGCACTAGCCCAACTAGCTAGCCACCGCGCTTCACTGATGTACTCGGCTGGAAAGGTGGGCTTTTGTGATTTGATGACTCATTTACTTGCTTCGGCGCTACGACCGAGGAGGACCCAGAAAACGCGCGGTAGGGCGTCCCATGTCTCGGCAAGGAAGAAAATATGCGTGCACCACCCGGGAGGACCCAGAAACTGCGCGGTAGGGTGTGCCATGTCTCGGCACGGAGGAAAAATGTGCGTGTAAAAATAAACTATATCAAACTACCTATGGTTCTACCTCGGGACCCAGCCAGTCGGTCGAAAACACCCCACTAGCCACACAGCTTCATCATGCTAACGTGGCACGGAGGATAGGTGTGGTTAGCTCCGTCTCGACCAGCCACAACGTCTCTTGTTCTAGGTGATTCATCTATTTTCCAAGCATTTTTTTTAGTTATAATAACACCACGGCAAGCTCACGTCGCTCTTCATGTGTGCCTGTGCGTCTAAAGGTTGTACTACTAGATGGAGAGGAGAGAGAGAGATGGCAGACATGGGACCTACCAGTAAGTCAGTCAACGTTAATGCACCTATTGACGAGCCACTCCCTCTACTCTACTGTGACGCCCCTGATTCGACAGTACACTAATCATACACACAAATGTGTACGATCAAGATCAGGGACTCACGGGAAGTTATCACAACACAACTCTAGACACAAATCAAAAATAATACAAGCTTTATATTACAAGCCAGGGGTCTCAAGGGCTCGAATACAAGCTCGATACACAAGCGTCAGCGGAAGCAACAATATCTGAATATAGACATAAGTTAAACAAGACTGCCTTAAGAAGGCCAACTCAGAAGCAACAACGATTGAAGAGGCAAGGCCTCCTACCTGGGACGTCCTAACTACTCCTTGTCGTCGGCGGTCTCCATGTAGTAGTAGGCACCCTCCAGGTAGTAGTATTAGTAGTCGGCAGGGGTGGCATCTGGCTCCTGGATCCACCAACTGGTTGCAACAACCGGAAAGAAGAAAGAAGGGGGAAAAGGTGTAGCAAAGCAACCGTGAGTACTCATCCAAAGTACTCGCAAGCATCAGATCTATACTAAATATGCATTGGTATCAAAGGAAGGTATGTATCTGTGGACTGAACTACAGAATGCCAGAATAGAGGGGAAGGCCTAGCCTATCGAAGACTAGCATCTTCAAGCATCTTGCAGCATTCAGAAGAGTACAGATTAGCAGTTTATAATTAACAAACATGTTGTAGTATTAACGCCCAGAGATCCTTCCTCGACTCCCAGCGAGAAAGCAATCCCGGAGCCAACATATCCATCTCATATCTCAAGTATCCATTTCTAGTTGTAATAGATCAGGATACAAGTCTGAATGTCCATTACCATGGACATGGTATTCGAATAGATAACTTCCCTGCAGGGGTGCACCACATTACCCAACACGCTTGATTACTCTGGCCGGACACACTTTTTTGGGTCAATGCCCGGCCTCAGAAAATCAACACGTCGCAGCCCTACCTAGGCTCAGCAGAGAGGTCCCCGCCAGTCTACATCCTAAGCACTCCGAGGTCTTGGGCCCATTGCCCGTTGCCGTCCGGGTCGTTGCGCACAGGGTGAATACCAGCGCCACCTCGGATGGTCAACACGATCCGACCGTGCCGCAATGCTGAACTGGACGTCTGACAAAGCTTCGGCTGATACTACGACGTCGAGTGCCCATAACTATTCCCGCGTGGTGGTTAGTGCGTAAAGGCCAGTGGCCAACTCAAAACAAATACCCAAATCATTAGTGCGTTGGGAGCTCGCGGAGACGAGCAGAGACTCACGATCGATGTGACCATGTCGCCCCGTCTCATGGACTTACGGCAAGGGCCCAGAATGCCCGGCCGTGCCACGTAATTACCTCGCGGGTGCTCTCCGGGCCCGCCCGACTTTCACATCAACTCGCGGGTACCCCTCAGGGCCGACTCGACTTTAACAAAGGTCTCAAGTAAAGTCCAGGTAACCGTGTGTCCAAAACATCAAGGGGAAAAACCAGAGGAATCACCCTAGAGGGATTCCACTCGATGTAATCGTCAAGCTGAACTTAGGAGGAATCACCCTCGAGGTTCAGACTTGAGGTGTTGCACGACAGAGCTGTATCGGGAATGGTGAAGGAGGAATCATCCTCGTTAACCATGACCGAATAGCTACACTACAGAATTATCATCAGGAGTGCATTACGAGGTATCACCCTCGGCACTCGATAGTAGCTCAGCAGAGTCGAGCAACAAAAGGGGCGTGATGTGATGTGAGGTGTCGGGCTCTGGTCGTCGATCACGTTGATCGAGTCATCGATGATGAAGCAGGGGCAACAAGGACAAGGTGGGGGTCACTGATGGACCACTATCCAACCTATGCTAAGAAGTTTAGGATAAGCAGGTAAGGTACAATGAGCAGGTTACAAAAGTAGGCTATGCATCAGAATAGGAGCAAACAATAACAGTAGAAAAATCTAATGCAAGCATGAGAGAGAATGGAATGGGCGATATCGAAGTGATCAAGGGGGGCTTGCCTAGAAGCTCTGCTGAAAGTGAAGAAGGGTCGTCGGCGACATAGTCGATCACAGGGGCATCAACAGCGGTCTCGAGGTCTACCAGAGAAGAAGAGGGGGAAGAAAAAGTAAATACAAGCAAATAGATGCATGGCATGACAATAAGCAGCACTAGGCGTGTTCTAACGTGGTGTCACACGATACCGGCGAAGGGGGATGACATCCAGGAAAGTTTTCCCGAAGTTTGGCATTTTCGGACAGATGAATCGGAGGGGGATAGTTGCATGCTCGCTATGCTAGGGACGTGTGGCAGACGAACGGACTGCGTATTCAGATTTGTCTCGTCTTTCTGAGCAACTTTCATGTATTAATCTTTTTCATTCGAGCTATGGATGAATTTCTACGAATTTCTAAAGTATTAGCAATTTCTTGAAAATTCCTGAAATTTTGTCAAGTCTGAGAATTCGTCAGTTTTAAACATCACTTAGCTGTTTTCAAAAGGCTACAACTATTGTTCTGTACATCCTATGGGTTAGTGCCTTATATCAATATTGAGCATTCTGTGTGGTCTACAAGATAGTAGCACTTGCATCTCTGTTTGAATCCATTAGGTTGCTCAAAACTATGTTTGAAAAGTGCCACTTGATATTAATTCCAGAAACTATTATAATTTACAAACTTTGTTGGATGATTGCCATTGATCTATAGTTCTAATGGAGACACTTATCATAAGTGTTTTGCACTACAACAAGAGTACTATCATGCCATGCCCTTAGATGGCATGACAGATCCCTATAGTTTGCTCAATAAAATCCCTAAAGTACCTAAGACAATAAAGTCATTTTCTTTTTGTTTTTGGTTAACAAAACATAGCACTTTGCTATTTTCATAGGATTTAATCCATGCATCAAATGGATTTGGTCCAATGGACATATTTGAGCCTTGCTAAGTGTACTACTGATACGTTTCCAACGTATCTATATATTATGAAGTATTCATGCTGCTATATTATCATTCTTGGATGTTTTACAATCATTTTATAGCAACTTTATATCATTTTTTGGTACTAAGTTATTGACATAGTGCCCAGTGCCAGTTGCTGTTTTTTTGCTTGTTTTTTACATCGCAGAAAATCAATACCAAATGGAGTCCAAACGAGAGAAACTTTTTGTGGATTTTTTATGGACCAGAAGACATCCAATGGGCTAGAGCAGCACCTGGGGGTGCCCCGAGGGGGGCACAACCCACCAGTGCGCGCCTGGGCCCCCAGGTGCGCCCCGGTGGGTTGTGCCCACCTCGGTGGCCTCCCGCACCGCCTCTTCGCCCTATAAATTGCCAAATATTCCCAAAAACCCTCGAACAAACCCTAGATCAGAAGTTCCGCCACCGCAAGCCTCTGTAGCCACGAGAAACCAATCTAGACCCCATTTCGGCGCCCTGCTGGAGGGGGGAACCATCACCGGTGGCCATCTTCATCATCCCGGCGGCCACCATGATGAGGAGGGAGTAGTCCACCCGCGGGGCTGAGGGTTTGTACCAGTAGCTATGTGTTTAATCTCTCTCTCTCTCTCGTGTTCTTGAGATGCACAATCTTGATGTATCGCGGGCTTTGTTAATATAGTCAGATCATATGATGTTTTCCCCTCTCTATCTTGTTGTGATGAATTGAGTTTTCCCTTTGAGATTTCATTTTATCAGATTGAATACTTTTATGGATTTGAGAGCACTTGATATATGTCTTGCATATGAATACCCGTGGTGACAATGGGGTATTATATTGATTCACTTGATATATGTTTTGGCACTCAACTCGCGGATTCCCGAGGTGACATTGGGGTAATCTATGCATAGGGGTTGATGCATGTTCTTGTCTTTGTTTCTCCGGTAGAAATTTTGGGGCACTCTTTGAGGTTCTTTGTGTTGGATCGAGCATTACGAATTTGAATTTGCTTTGGTGTTATTTTAGTACGAACTCTTGGATAGATCGATCGGAAAGAATAGCTTTGAGGTGGTTTCGTACCCTACAAACAATTTATTCTTATGTTCTCTGCTAGATAGGAACTTTGGAGTGATTCTTAATCGCACTTTGAGGGATGGTTATATGATCCAATTATATTAGCATTGTTGAGAGATTGCACTAGCGAAAGTACGGGCCCTAGGCCTTGTTTTCAAGCATTGCAATACCGTTTGTGCTCACTTTTGCCACTTGCTACCTTGCTGTTTTTATTTATTCAGATTATAAAAATATATTTCTACCATCCATATTACACTTTTATTACCATCTCTTCGTCGAACTAGTGCACCTATACAAATTATCATTGTATTTGGTGTGTTGGGGACACAAGAGACTTTTTATTATTTGGTTGCAGGGTTGTTTGAGAGAGACCAACTTCATCCTACGCCTCCCACGGATTGATAAGCCTTAGGTCATCCACTTGATGGAAATTTGCTACTGTCCTACAAAACTCTGCGCTTGGAGGCCCAACACGAGTCTACAAGCACAAGTTGTGTAGTAGACATCAAGCTCTTTTCTGGAGCCATTGCCGGGGAGGTGATTGCATGGAGGTATATCTTTAGATCTTGCAATTGAATCTTTTAGTTTCTTGTTTTATCACTACTTTGGTTTATAAAAAGAAAACTACAAAAAAATGGAATTGAGGTTGCATCATATTATTCATCTCTATAATGTCTTTCGTGAAAATGATGGAAAGGAAAATTGTGCTCAATTGAGAGAAGAAGAATTCTATAAAATGTTTGATAAGAAATCTTTGAATGATGAGCATGATTGCAATGTTGTTGGTATGAATTCTTTGAATATCCATGATGCTAATGATATGCAAAGCAACAAGCTTGGGGATGCTATGTTTGATGAAGATGATATTTTTAGTCCCCCAAGTTTTGATGTGCAAATTTGTTATAATGGTAGCATGCCTCCTATTTATGCTGATTATATTGATGAAAATGGGTTTGGAAGAGTGTCAACTCTAGGTACTAATGATCCCACTATTTTGAAGGGTGTTGAATCTTATTGTGATAATTATGAAAGTGGATTTGGAGAGGTCATGACTTTATTTAGTGATGAATCCACTATTTTGGAAGAGGTTTCAATTGATTATGACAACAAAGTTGCTATCTATGATGATTATGGTGATGACACGTGTGCTATAAAGAATAATGATAACCATGAAACTTGTCATCATAATTTTAATGTTCAATTTGATTATGCCAATCAAGAATCCCATGATAGTTATTTTGTTGAGTTTGCTCCCACTACTATTCATGAGAATAAATTTGCTTATGTGGAGAGTAAGAAAATTTCTATGCTTGTGGATCATGAAAAGAATGTTTTATGTGATAGCTATATTATTGAATTCATTCATGATGGTACTGAAAATTATTATGAGAGGGGAACTTATGCTTTTACATATTGCAATAATATCAAGTTTCCACTCTATGTGTTGAAAATCTTGAAGTTTTGCTTGTTTTGCCTTCCTATGCTAGTTGATTCTTGTTTCCATAAGTTGTTTGCTCACAAAATCCCTATGCATAGGAAGTGGGTTAGACTTAAATGTGCTAGTCATATGCTTCATGATGCTCTCTTTGTGTTTCAATTCTTATCTTTTATGCGAGCACCATTGAAATCATCATGCCTAGCTAAAAGGCATTAAAAAAAAGCGCCTGTTGGGAGACAACCCAACACTTATATCTACTGTTTTTGTGTGTTCACATGGTTATGCTACTGTATTAATCATGTTTTATTTCTTTTATTTCAATAAGGTACCAAGTGAAGCCTTTGGGATAGTGTGGATGATAGTTGACTTGAATCTGTGCAAAAACAGAAACGTTTGCACTCAGTCGAGGAATTTTGAAAATTCACTGGAATGTGCTTTTGATCTGAACTTTTTACAGGTGATATATATACAAATTATCTACGTTTTCCTAATTTTTCAGAATTTTTGGAGTAGCAGAAGTGTGGTTGGATTACAGATTACTATAGACTGTTCTGTTTTTGACAGATTCTGTTTTCAATGCATAGTTTGCTTGTTTTCTAGTTTCTATGGCTTATATTCAACAATATAAATTGTGGAAATGATATGCTACAGTAGGAATTGTGTGGAAACAATTATGAATCTTGTCTTTGACAGTACCAAAGTGAAATGGTTTGCTCTTTATCATACTAACCTATCTCACGAAGTTCCGTTAAGTTTTGTGTGATTGAAGTTTTCAAGTTTTGGGTGAGATGTCGATATGAGGAGAATAAGGATTGACAAGCCCCTAAGCTTGGGGATGCCCAAGGCACCCCAAGGTAATATTCAAGGAAGATCCAAGCAACTAAGCTTGGGGATGCCCCGGAAGGCATCCCCTCTTTCGTCTCCAACATTATCGGTATCCTCACTTGGAGCTATATTTTTATTCGTCACATGATATGTGTTTTGCTTGGAGCATCATTTTCTTGCTAGGATTTGCTTGCTGTTATTTAGAATAATGTCAAGGACAGCCTTTACCATGCTCATTTTGCAAGTATATGAGTTGCTGTTTCGAAACAGAAAGTTTATCGATGTTACAAAAATTCCCGAGAAAAGTCAGAATGTGATAAAATGTTGAAACTTTTTGCACAGTAAGCTCTGATAAATTTCTACAGTGTGGTAAATTTTCATAATTTTTGGAGTTAAAGAAGTATTGATACTTTTGCATTCTTTACAGACTATACTGTTTTGGTAGATTGCTGTTATGTTTGCATTGTTTGCATATGTTTGCTTGTTTAATGATTCTATTTGAGGATAGGAGTATTAAATATGCAGAGGCATTTAGTATGCAATGTTGAATAATAATTTTTGTGATTTGCTACAGTAGAGAATGATAAGGTTTTTGCATTGGTTTATACTAATTTATCTCACGAGTTCTTGTTGAGTTTTGTGTGTATGAAGTTTTTAAGATTTAGGGAAACCTTGATATAAAAGGAATTAAGGAGACGCAAAAGCTCAAGCTTGGGGATGCCCAAGGCATCCCAAGATAATATTTCAAGAAGTCTCAAGCATCTAAGCTTGGGGATGCCCCGGTAGGCATCCCACCTTTCTTCATCAACAATTATCGGTTATTATCGGTTGAGCCTAAGTTTTTGCTTCTTCACTTGAGTTGTGCTATTCTTGGAAGGTCATTTTGTTTTGTTTTAATAAAATACTTAGATCTGAAAGTTTTTAAATAAGAGAGGGTCCTCAATTAGCTACCCCTTTACTTAACTACTCGCTTGATCTTCACTTATATCTTTTTGGAGTAGTTTGTCATTCACTCTTGTGCTTCACTTATATCCTATGAGTAAATTGTTGAATGAATTGAATATCATGAAGTTGAAATTATATGTTCATATCATGCCTAGTGGTAGCTTCACATTGGGTTTAGAAAGTCAAATCTTTTGAAGCTTGACAATCACAATATTGGTCATACAAGCAATTCGTGAATGATTACTATAAGGAAGAGAACTTTCACGTGCAAATACACTATCTTGGAAATCTTTTGTGATTGTGAGCCCCCATCAAAATATTATATGCCAAAATTGTTGACGTTGGACAAGGAAGACAACATAATGATTTATGTTTGTTCATATTCACATAGAAGTTATATTGTCATATATCCTTCAACATGTGGTGCTTACCCCCCATCTTTGCTAGCTAAAAATTCCGCACCAAGTAGAGATACTACTTGTGCATCAAAAAACCCTTAAACCCAAATCTTATTTTCAAGAGTCCACCATACCTACCTAAGGATTGAGTAAGATCCTTCAAGTAAGTTGTCATCGATGCAATAAGGCAATAAAAATTGCTTCTAAAAGTGTTAGATCATTTAGTGTAAGAGAAAATTGAGCGTTGTACGAACTTGTGATGGCAAAGAATAAAAGTGACAGACTGCATAATAAAGGTTGCTATCATAAGGGGCAATATAACGTGACGTTCTTTTGCACTAAGGGATTGAGCATACAAACAAAAAGCGCATGGCAACCTCTGCTTCCCTCTGCAAAGGGCCTATCTTTTACTTTTATGTATTTACTTTCATGCAAGGGTCAAAGTTTTTCTCTCTATTCCTTTTTATTTTTCTCTTTTGGCAAGCATCATGTGGTGAGGAAAGATCTAGGCACATATATCCAGTTGGATATGGGTAGCATGAGTTATTATTGTTGACATCACCCTTGAGGTGAATACGTTGGGAGGCGAAATTAAAAGCCCCTATCTTTCTATGTGTCCGGTTGAAATGTTTTGCTCATGTGTATGCGGTGAGTGTTAGCAATCATAAAAGACTATATGATGGCTGAGTATGTGGAGCTCTTACTTAGACTCTGTTGAATAAGTTGAATTGCAATTGTTTGGTGACTAAGAATATAGGTTGTTGAGTTTCAAGAGAATTCATTGTTTGAACCTTAACATGTGAATTGGTTGCTACTTTAACATGATGAGTTTTATGAGAAAGAGTTGCTGTTATGATGCTAGGAAAAGTGAATGAAATTACTATTGATCAAACTTATGCACTTTCCTAGCATTCACACTTCATAAATTATTTCTTTTATCATTTACCTACTCGAGGACGAGTAGGAATTAAGCTTGGGGATGCTGATACGTCTCCAACGTATCTATAATTTATGAAGTATTCATGCTACTATATTATCATTCTTGGATATTTTACAATCATTTTATAGCAACTTTATATCATTTTTTGGGACTAACTTATTGACATAGTGCCCAGTGCCAGTTGCTGTTTTTTTGCTTGTTTTTTACATCGTAGAAAATCAATACCAAACAGAGTCCAAACGCAGCGAAACTTTTTGTGGATTTTTTATGGACCAGAATACATCCAATGGGCCAGAGCAGCACCTGGGGGGTGCCCCGAGGGGGACACAACCCACCAGGGTGCGCCTGGGCCCCCAGGCGTGCCCCGGTGTGTTGTGCCCACCTCGGTGGCCTCCCGCACCACCTCTTCACCCTATAAATTGCCAAATATTCCCAAAAACCCTCGAAAAAACCCTAGGTCAGAAGTTCCGCCGCCGCAAGCCTCTGTAGCCACAAGAAACCAATCTAGACCCCGTTCCGGCACCCTGCCGGAGGGGGGAACCACCACTTGTGGCCATCTTTATCATCTCGGCGGCCACCATGATGAGGAGGGAGTAGTCCACCCTCGGGGCTGAGGGTTTGTACCAGTAGCTATGTGTTTAATCTCTCTCTCTCTCGTGTTCTTGAGATGCACAATCTTGATATATCGCGGGCTTTGTTAATATAGTCGGATCATATGGTGTTTTCCAATCTCTATCTTGTTGTGATGAATTGAGTTTTCCCTTTGAGATTTCGTTTTATCGGATTGAATACTTTTATGGATTTGAGAGCACTTGATATATGTCTTGCATACGAATACCCATGGTGACAATGGGTATTATATTATTTCACTTGATATATGTTTTGGCACTCAACTCGCGGATTCCCGAGGTGACATTGGGGTAATCTATGCATAGGGGTTGATGCATGTTCTTGTCTTTGTTTCTCCGGTAGAAATCTTGGGGCACTCTTTGAGGTTCTTTGTGTTGGATTGAGCATTACGAATCTGAATTTGCTTTGGTTTTATTTTAGTACGAACTCTTGGATAGATCGATCGGAAAGAATAGCTTTGAGGTGGTTTCATACCCTACAAACAATTTATTCTTATGTTCTCTGCTAGATAGGAACTTTGGAGTGATTCTTCATCGCACTTTGAGGGATGGTTATATGATCCAATTATATTAGCATTGTTGAGAGATTGCACAAGCGAAAGTACGGACCCTAGGCCTTGTTTTCAAGCATTGCAATATCGTTTGTGCTCACTTTTGTCACTTGCTACCTTGTTGTTTTTATTTATTCAGATTATAAAAATATATTTCTACCATCCATGTTACACTTTTATTACCATCTCTTCGCCGAACTAGTGCACCTATACAAATTACCATTGTATTTGGTGTGTTGGGGACACAAGAAACTTTTTATTATTCGGTTGCAGGGTTGTTTGAGAGAGACCATCTTCATCCTACGCCCCCCACGGATTGATAAACCTTAGGTCATCCACTTGAGGGAAATTTGCTACTGTCCTACAAAACTCTGCGCTTGGAGGCCCAACACGAGTCTACAAGAACAAGTTGTGTAGTAGACATCAAGCTCTTTTCTGGCGCCGTTGCCGGGGAGGTGAGTGCATGAAGGTATATCTTTAGATCTTGCAATTGAATCTTTTAGTTTCTTGTTTTATCACTAGTTTGGTTTATAAAAATAAAACTACAAAAAAATGGAATTGAGGTTGCATCATATTATTCATCTCTATCATGTCTTTCGTGAAAATGATGGAAAGGAAAATTGTGCTCAATTGATAGAAGAAGAATTCTATAAAATGTTTGACAAGAAATCTTTGAATGATGAGCATGATTGCAATGTTGTTGGTATGAATTCTTTGAATATCCATGATGCTAATGATATGCAAATCAACAAGCTTGGGGATGCTATGTTTGATGAAGATGATATTTTTAGTCCCCCAAGTTTTGATGTGCAAATTTGTTATAAGGGTAGCATGCCTCCTATTTATGACGATTATATTGATGAAAGTGGGTTTGGAAGAGTGTCAACTCTAGGTACTAATGATCCCACTATTTTGGAGGGTGTTGAATCTTATTGTGATAATTATGAAAGTGGATTTGGAGAGGTTATGACTTTATTTAGTGATGAATCCACTATTTTGGAAGAGGTTTCAATTGATTACGACAACAAAGTTGCTATCTGTGATGATTATGGTGATGACATGTGTGCTATAAAGAATAATGATAACCATGAAACTTGTCATCATAATTTTATTGTTCAATTTGATTATGCCAATCAAGAATCCCATGATAGTTATTTTGTTGAGTTTGCTCCCACTACTATTCATGAGAATAAATTTGCTTATGTGGAGAGTAAGAAAATTTCTATGCTTGTGGATCATGAAAAGAATGTTTTATGTGATAGCTATATTTTTGAATTCATTCATGATGCTACTGAAAATTATTATGAGAGGGGAACTTATGCTTTTGCATATTGCAATAATATCAAGTTTCCACTCTATGTGTTGAAAATCTTGAAGTTTTGCTTGTTTTGCCTTCCTATGCTAGTTAATTCTTGTTCCCATAAGTTGTTTGCTCACAAAATCCCTATGCATAGGAAGTGGGTTAGACTTAAATGTACTAGTAATATGCTTCATGATGCTCTCTTTGTGTTTCAATTCTTATCTTTTATGCGAGCATCATTGAAATCATCATGCCTAACTAAAAGGCATTAAGGAAAAAGCGCTTGTCGGGAGACAACCCAACAATTATATCTACTGTTTTTGTGTGTTAACATGGTTATGCTACTGTATTAATCATGATTTATTACCTTTATTTCAATAAGTTACCAAGTAAAGCCTTTGGAATAGTGTGGATGATAGTTGACATGAATCTGTGCAAAAACAGAAACTTTTGCGCTCAGTCCAGGAATTTTTAAATTTCACAGGAATGTGATTTTGATCTGAATTTTGTGCAGGTGATATATATACAAATTATCTACGTTTTCCTAATTTTTCAGAATTTTTGGAGTAGCATAAGTGTGGTTGGAGTACAGATTACTACAGACTGTTCTGTTTTTGACAGATTCTGTTTTCAATGCATAGTTTGCTTGTTTTCTAGTTTCTATGGCTTATATTGATCAATATAAATTGTGGAAATGATACGCTACAGTAGGAATTGTGTGGAAACAATTATGAATCTTGTCTTTGACAGTACCAAAGTGAAATGGTTTGCTCTTTATCATACTAACCTATCTCACGAAGTTCCGTTAAGTTTTGTGTGATTAAAGTTTTCATGTTTTGGGTGAGATGTCGATATGAGGAGAATAAGGATTGACAAGACCCTAAGCTTGGGGATGCCCAAGGCACCCCAAGGTAATATTCAAGGAAGATCCAAGCAACTAAGCTTGGGGATGCCCCGGAAGGCATCCCCTCTTTCGTCTCCAACATTATCGGTAACCTCACTTGGAGCTACATTTTTATTCGTCACATGATATGTGTTTTGCTTGGTATCAAAGGAAGGTATGTATCTGTGGACTGAACTACAGAATGCCAGAATAGAGGGGAAGTCCTAGCCTATCAAAGACTAGCATATTCAAGCATCTTGCAGCATTCAGAAGAGTACAGAATAGCAGTTTATAATTAACAAACATGTTGTAGTATTAACGCCCAGAGATCCTTCCTCGACTCCCTGCGATAAAGCAATCCCGGAGCCAACATATCCATCTCATATCTCAAGTATCCATTTCTAGTTGTAATAGATTAGGATACAAGTCTGAACATCCATTACCGTGGACACGGTATTCGAATAGATAACTTCCCTGCAGGGGTGCACCACATTACCCAACACGCTTGATTACTCTGGCCGGACACACTTTTTTGGGTCAATGCCCGGCCTCAGAAAATCAAAACGTCGCAGCCCTACCTAGGCTCAGCAGAGAGGTCCCTGTCGGTCTACATCCTAAGCACTCGGGGGTCTTGGGCCCATCGCCCGTTGCACTCCGGGTCGTTGCGCGCAGGGTGAATACCAGCGCCACCTCGGATGGTCGACGCGATCCGACTGTGCCACAATGCTGAACTGGATGTCTGACAAAGCTTCGGCTGATACTATGATGTCGAGTGCCCATAACTATTCCCGCGTGGTGGTTAGTGCGTAAAGGCCAGTGGCCAACTCAGAACAAATATCCAAACCATTAGTGCATGGGAGCTCGCGGAGACGAGCAGAGACTCACGATCGATGTGACCCCGTCGCCCCGTCTCATGGACTTACGGCAAGGGCCCAGAATGCCCGGCCGTGCCACGTAATTATCTCGCGGTGCTCTTCAGGCCCGCCCGACTTTCACATCAACTCGCGGGTACCCCTCAGGGCCGACCCGACTTTAACAAAGATCTCAAGTAAAGTGCAAGTAACCGTGTGTCCAAAACATCAAGGGGAAAAACCCAAGGAATCACCATCGAGGGATTCCACTTGATGTAATCGTCAAGCTGAACTTAGGAGAAATCACCCTCGAGGTTCACACTTGAGGTGTTGCACGACAGAGCCGTATCGGGAATGGTGAAGGAGGAATCACCCTCATTGACCATGACCGAATAGCTACACTACAGAATTTTCATCAGGAGTGCATTACGAGGTATCACCCTCGGCACTCGATAGTAGCTCTGGAGAGTCAAGCAACAAAAGGGGCGTGATGTGATGTGAGGTGTCGGGCTCTGGTCATCGATCACGTTGATCGAGTCATCGATGATGAAGCAGGGGCAACAAGGACAAGGTGGGGGTCACTGATGGATCACTATCCAACCTATGCTAAGCAGTTTAGGATAAGCAGGTAAGGTACAATGAGCAGGTTACAAAAGCAGGCTATGCATCAGAATAGGAGCAAACAATAACAGTAGCAAAATCTAATGCAAGCATGAGAGAGATTGGAATGGGCGATATCAAAGTGATCAAGGGGGGCTTGCCTGGAAGCTCTACTGAAAGGGAAGAAGGGTCGTCGGCGATGTAGTCGATCACAGGGGCATCAGCAGCGGTCTCGGGTCTACCGGAGAAGAAGAGGGAGAAGAAATAGTAAATACAAGCAAATAGATGCATGACATGACAATAAGCAGCACTAGGCGTGTTCTAACGCGGTGTCACATGATACCGGCGAAGGGGGATAACATCCGGGAATGTTTTCCCGAAGTTTGGCATTTTTGGACAGATGAATCGGAGGGGGACGGTTGCATGCTCGCTATGCTAGGGACGTGTGGTAGATGAACGGACTGCATATTCGGATTCGTCTCGTCTTTCTGAGCAACTTTCATGTATTAATCTTTTTCATTCGAACTACGGATGAATTTCTACGAATTTCTAAAGTTTTAGCAATATCCTGAAAATTCCTGCCAAGTCTGAGAATTCATCAGTTTTAAACATCGCTTAGCTGTTTTCAAAAGGCTACAACTATTGTTCTGTACATCCTATGGGTTAGTGCCTTATATCAATATTGAGCATTCTGTGTGGTCTACAAGATAGTAGCACTTGCATCTCTGTTAGAATCCATTAGGTTGCTCAAAACTTTGTTTGAAAAGTGTCACTTGATATTAATTCCAGAAACTGTTATAATTTACAAACTTTGTTGGATGATTGCCATTGATCTATAGTTCTAATGGAGGCACTTACGATAAGTGTTTTGCACTACAACAAGAGTACTATCATGCCATGCCCTTAGATGGCATGACAGATCCCTATAGTTTGCTCAACAAAAGCCCTAAAGTACCTAAGATAATAAAGTCGTTTCCTTTTTGTTTTCAGTTAACAGAACATAGCACTTTGCTATTTTCATATGATATAATCCATGCATCAAATGGATTTGGTCCAATGGACACATTTGAGCCTTGCCAAGTGTACTACTTCCCCATAATATTTTTGCTCCTGTTAGAAGTTGTTTAGCCGCTGTTTAGGGGCAGTCCAGGGGGTTACTCGGTGTAAAATTAAAAAAGCTAGCTAGTAGCAGCTATAGTAACTAGCAGTAGTACAGCGGCAACAGAGTAGCGGTGGACGCACGCTTGTGGGCGCAGGCAGCTGTGGGCAGGCGCAGGTGGCAGCGGGTGCGGGCACGCGCGCCTGGGCGTGCGCGGGGTCGCGGCCAGGCGAGCAGTCGGCGGCGGCGGCAGCAAGCCGCGGCAGCAGTGTACGTAGCAGCAGCACCAGCAGCGGAGCAGCGCTAGCAGTGGCAGTATGCAGCAGCAGCGGACAGGGGCAGCAGCAGCAGGGCGCGGGCGCGCGCGGACGCTGAGTTCCAGTGGCCATGGTGGATGAAGCTCACCGGGCGGCTGCGGCGCGGGACGAGCAACGGCGCCAGGCGGCAGCTGCAGCAAAAGGCGGAGCAGCGCAAGGCAGAGGCGAGCGGGGCGACGCGGCTGGGCGCGGCCAGGGCACGGGACACGCGGGGTAGGGCGGCCAGAGAGTTTCGTGGGCAGCCAAGGGCGCGAGGACGTGCGGCGAGCATGTGCTCGGCCGCAACGGGCGCGACTCCGGGTAGGGGAGATGGGGCGGCGGCCTACGGCGTCTGAAGCGACAGGGGAAACAAGGGGAGGGGACCGGATGCTCACCTCGGGGGCACACGATGGCCCGGCGGGTGACTAGGAGCAGCAGAGGCGACGGGCTTGACGACGAGCGCCAGCGGCTCCCGAGGTAGACGACGGCTCGATCCCGGGGCTATAGGGCTTTCCAGCTCCAGCGGCTCATCACAGTGGACGAGGTAGAGGGCGGTGTTGCCTCTAGACAAGGCGGGAGGGCTAGGCGACGGCGGTCGCCATGGTGGTGATGGATGGCGGCAACGATGGCGTTCGACCGAGCGGGGAGGGTGAGGGGAGTGGGAAAGTGGATCTGGGTGAGAGGGAGGAGGAGGGGAAGGCAGTGGGAAGAAAATATCTGGGGGGGGGCTCGGTGGAGGCCTTATCCTCTAGGCCATCGCCGGCGAGGGGGTCGGACGGCGACGAGCGCGAGTGGGCGCTCGGTCGGACGCGCCAGAGGTACAGGAAAAGGGGCGAGGAGTTAGAGTGGGCCGGCTGGGCCTGCCCAGCGGCTAAGGCCCAGGCAGAGAGGCTGGGGGGGTTCCCTTTTCTTTCTTTTCTGCAACTTCCTTTTCTTTTTCTTTTTATAGCTTTCTGTTTTATTTTAAAACCACTAGCATTTGACTCTTAATTAATATGAGACTTGGCCATATAATCACAATGCAAATTTAGTCACTGCCATTAATGATTTGGTGAGCATCTAAAATAGTTTGGATTTTTATAATTTTAAAAAAACATTTAACACATTACTTTAGCCACTGTCTTATTTATTTTAGGGCATTAAACCAATTTATAAAAATGTTGGTTCACCATCTAGGCGTTACTTGCAACACCTTGAACATTTTAGTTTTGTCATTTGAAAACTTTATTTGTTTGACTTTATTTTAAATTTGAATTTTGAATTAGTTTGAAGCAACATGGGACCTAGCAACAGTAAAAATGATGACATGGCCTCATTAGCAGGGGATTACTGTAGCTTGAATATTCGGGCATCACATCTACTCAACGTGATACTGTATAAAATCAAGTTATGTGACAAAGCCAATAACCGTTGCGGTTTCAGGCTATCGACGTACGCTTTGTACTCCAGGTTGCCGGTTCGAATCTCTTCCTTCAAATTTGTTAGTTTTAGGTCCAGATTTGATCAATGACAAGTGGGCCTCTCGTGTGTTGTTTCGATATTTCAGTGTAGGATGGTTTTTTTGTACAAACACTTTGCGCGGTTAGACAAGTTACGACACCAGTTACATGTATTTTGCAAGTTTAGGAACAAAAATGACATCGGCATAAAATATCACATGCTCCCCGCAGCTTAGATGCTATGGTGATACGAGATTTTACGTCGTTGGATCTGAGATCCAATGGCTTGGGAGTAGTCTTTGTAATTATGTGCAATTTTCAAACTCTCCAAGGGTTTTTTTTGCAAAAATAACCATTCAGGCCTCGTGTGAGCTACTGGATCTTGGATCCAACGGCTCCCAGTAGCTCATATTAGGTGCTTCCCGCAGCTTAATTAGCCTCTACGGTGATACAAGCATCTAGGTCGTTGGATCTGAGATCCAATGCCATGTGCGTAGTATTTGTACTTGCTGCGCAATTCCCAAACTCTTTCAGGCCTATATTGCAAAAACATTCAAACCTCCTACCGCGAGCCGTTAGATCTCTCGGGAACTTGTATCACCATAGAATCTACGGTGTGGGAGCACCTCATATTCCTTCGTGCGAGAAAACATTAGGTGCTCTCGTAGCTTGGATGCTACGGTGATATGAGCTTCGAGGTTGTTCGATCTGAGATCCAATGGCATCTGAGTAGTCTTTGTGCTTGTGGGCTGCGCACAAACTCTTTGGGGGATTTTCTGCAAAAACATTTGAACCACCAAGGAGTCGTTGGATCTGAGATCCAACGGCTCTGAGGAGCTTGTATCACCACAGCATCTAAGGTGTTGTAGCACGTGATATTCTTAAACACAAGAGAATATGAGGTCTTCCCTCATCTTAGATGCTATGATGATACGAGCTTCGAGGCCGTTGGATATGGGATCCAAGGGCATCTGAGTAGTTTTGGTACTAATTGTGTGCAATTCCCAAACTCATTAAGGTTTCTTGTAAAAATATTAAGACATCTTGTGAGCCGCTATATCTCATATCTACACGCTCCATTTAGCATCTATGGTGTGGGGGCACATGATATTCTCCCGGGGGGTGCACAACCTATCGGTGTTTGGGAGGGTGGGGAGAAATATAATGTTCAAAAAATATAATCTAAACAATCCTAAACAGAGCTTAACAATTTTATCTCAGGTCGAGGGGTTACCCCCCGACAATCTACATAACTCCGCCTATGCAAGACGTGTGTAGTGGGAGCATCTAGGTGTGAGAGAGATGACACGAGAAAGCGAGGTCAATCTAGCCATTTATAGAGGGAGAGATCGAGTGAGTGTGGCGTAGTGTACACTCGAATGTTAAAGACGATACACCGAGATATCGTGCGGCGAAGCTGGAGTGAGGGCTGGAGGGAGATAGTTACCGAGAGTGGCCTAGATAGACTTTGTGTGTGCGCGCATGGTGAAGGTGTTTTACAAAGGCATCGTACGTGTCTTGAGAGAGAGAGAGGGAGGGTTTGTCATGGAGGGCACGACGAGGTTGTGTGTGAGAAATACATTTGTTGAGAGTGTGTGGGAAGGTGTGACATAAATGGAGATCGAAACATGAAGAGAAATAATGAGCGCGTGTGTCTCGGATACCAATAGCTCTATTAACAAAGAAATGGAGATCGAACGATACATGAAGTATGTGTGGTGGTTGGGGGGAGTCGATGGAGAGACCTAAACACAACATTTGCATGTACATAGTACTAGACTTAATATTCATGTTTCAATTTATTGTGCATTTTAAATATTGAATTGAGGACCATGCATGGCTTACATTTTAGTTTTGAATTCGTGTCATACATGCATGGTCATACATCCACGTTGAGATCACTATATCACAAACTCACTCGAATTCAAGAACTCGTCATAAATCAATTACCGTGCCTTTTGGAATGACACGTTATTTGCAAGGAAAATACGGGCATTGTAATACATATAGATTCGTTTAGCAATTTAAAAGAAAGATTCCTTTCGCATTCTCGAATGGTAGCACCCGACGGCATACCAGCCAGACCCGGGCTCGTGTCCTGGTGGTGGCCTGCGTGGTACGCACATTAGCCAACCCCAAACAAAAGAACCGCGATATTAAACTTCGCACCTCCACTCGAGCCTCCGCGTTTCTAGTCGAAATATCTGGCGGCCAGAATTCCAGCCCTAGGAAATTCCCCTCATGTCCTCGGTCCATAATGACAACCGATGAACAATGGAGGGATGCTTTAGTAACTAGCCCACGTTACCTACCGTGCCGAGCACGGTTCAATTCCCTTGGTCGCCGCTACCCAAGGTCACTCGTCAACTCCATTGCCTAGTACTAATAGTACTACACCAGGATGAGCACAGAATGGAGCTCCGTTTGTTGATTTTGTTTGTGCCTACTAGAGTTACTATATCAGGCAATGCACTGGTACGGAGGGATTATCTTTTTACTCTGCATATATAACTTGTCTGAAGTCTAAGTAAGCAAAATGTTTGACCAAATCCTTTCTTAAGAAATATTAACATCTACAACAGTAAAGATGTATGGCTTGAAAATTTATTTCATGATGCAGGTTATGATATTGTTTCGAATCCTGGATTTTAAATTCCAGAAAATCCAAAACTGACCTGAAATTCATGAAACTGAGCATGGTCACGTGATATGGCACAAATAGGCTGTCATATTTTTTTCAATTTGAGACAAGATGCTTATGAAAAGTTGCACAAATGAAGAGCCAAGGTATTTTGGAACAAAGACATGTCACGTTAACGCGAACGGTTTCACTATTCAAACCATGGGCGTTAGACCTACGTGCCACCACGAGTCCCGCTTCTCATCGGCAAGTGCCGTCCGAGCAAGCTTGTGAGTCGATGGGAGGCGTGTGAGCAGACCGCTGCGCCGGTTGACCGGGAGGCGTGCGAGCAGGCCGCTGCGTAGGCTCACCAGGAGGCGAGCCCTTTGACCAGGCTCCGCCGCCCACCTTCCTCCCAACTGCCCCCACTTTTAATGGTGCCGGCGCCACAGTTTAAATCACCCCCGCACTCCCCAGTCTCGCTACAATCTTCTCTCTTCCTCTCGGATTCTCTTGTCGTCTACCTCCAACCAGCCTGACCTCACCATACGCCATGCCGCATCACGATGGCCTGCCCTTAGTCTTCTAGTTTCCTGAGTCTCAAGAACATAAGGCGCTTTGGGACGAGCTTGAACTGGCCTTGCGGGAAGACGTCGCGCCTATCCCTGCTCCCGTTCTAGCTCCCGTCGCCCCGACTGCGCCAGCGCCCATCCCCGTGGCATTGATGGCCTGGGAGCCGCATATTGTCGCCGAGCTTGAAGCCACGGGGTTCCACGGGGTCCCCGCTGACTTTCGCGCGCCCATGCACCTGCCAGCGCATGCGCCTGCGCGTGCACTGACACGTGCTCCCGTGCCGTTTCCCGTGCACATGAATGTCTCCGTCACGCCATTGCCAGAGCCTGTCCCCGTGCCGGTGCCGGTGCCCTCCTCAGCGGCATGGATCACCGCCGTCGACCGCGTCCTTGCACCAACGCCAGTTGCCTCCTCCCGCCAGTTGACTGGCTCCTGGAGACCAAAGTCCAAAACATTCTGGCCTTCCTTGAAGCTAGGGCGAACGTCCAGGAGTACGCCAACAACGGTGCAAGACACCGTCGTCGCCACCGATCAGTGGCCCAACGACACACAGAGCATGGTATAGGAGCCGCTTCCCGCCGCAAGACGCCTCCGCCGCCGCCATGTAATCTAAATATGCCATGAAAAACGTTCAGATTGCCATGCTTAAAATCCGAACGTTTGGGATTTATCATTTGCGTTTATTTTAGTTAGATCGTGGTATGAATGTAAAGTCGCAGTCAGACTGAATGAAATCTATGGTTTGATCGATTGAATGTTCTGCTAGAGCTGTATCAAATTAAATATAAAACGTCATCAAGCGACATATATTCCTTCTCATCGCAAACATTTCATATTAAATACCACATCAATTCCAAATATTGTTTTAGGGAACCAGCTCCAAATACTTGTAGAGCGCGAGCAGTCCCCTTGTTCGAGCACTATAGGCGATACATCTACTTTTCCACGCATTGAATTGTTAGCAGATACTACTAGCCTAACTTGTCCGTCACAGTCATTTTTGTTCCTAAACTTGTTAGATACTCCAATACTAGTACTAGTATTACGTGAAACTTGTGCCATAACTTGTGAACGCGTCCAGATTCGGTCAACAGCCACACCGCCCGTGTGTTCTTCGTGTTTGCCCGTGCGTCTAAACGTAGAAGGGGAGGAGACAGAGAGAGAGAGCAGACATGGAACCCACCAGTAAGTGAAGTGGAATAGTACGTGCTCACGAGCCGGTCCCACTAATGTACTAAAGTTAATAGTATAAAAACATGTTGTCCATTAAATAGGATTGTGGTAATATAAAAATATTATATCAACAAAGGGGAGTACAACAAACATTGCTACTATGTTACCTATTGACGTGCAGCTTGAAGGCCCTGGTCGCATGTTCGATCCTCGTCCTTTTTCATTTTTAATTTATACTAGTAAGGTACACGTGCATTGCACGCATGAGATTTGGCAACCAAATTATGAATAAATACCACACCATATCATGTAAACTTTGATTCATATATGCATGATGTTGATGTTCGTTTAATTCTTATAGTTCATCTCATTCAAAATCAATAAGTTTTATAAAAAAGTTAATCTATTTTAAGATTCATGGAATTGTGCATTGTAGAGCATAAAGTAAAAACAAATAATGGCAATTCATTTAGAAAAAAGAAAATTGGGCAATTATGATACAGAAGATTCTAGAACAAAGGAGGAGTGCTTGTGTTTTGAGGTTTGTGCATTATGCTTAAGTTCAACCATGCAGTCTTCTAGATTGTACATGTGACAGAATGTGGTGGAATGTAGAAGATATCCAATGGCCAGTGGTGCTCGGATTTGCCATCTCTGCACCGTCGGATTGGCTTCATCCAACGACCATCTTTCAAAGTTATTCGCACACTATATAGGGGTGTAGATATGGGTCCAAATTTGCTCCAAGACAGTTGGGCCCCCCGGTGTGTAGTTTGTAGCACTTTAATTTCTCGGTCAAAATTTGTTTCATTACAGGTGGACTCCGGTGTGTAGTTTGTAGCTTATTTGTAATAATTAAAGAGAACACCATAGTTTTTTTGCAAAAATACCATGGTGCGAAGTGGAAGGTTAGAAAGGGCGTGCGAGAGAGCGGTGACCGATCTAGAGGGAAAACAATTGGGGGAGGGGCGGGGGTTGCAACGGTGTTTGGAGTAGTTGTGGGGCGAATGCTACAAAAATATAATCTAAACCCACCGGAATAAATGCCTTCACAAATTAATCGAAGGTTGGAGTCCCCTTCGCAATGTAAATAGCTCTGGCTCTACGAGGGATGGAGAGGTAGCTTCAATGTGTGGAAGAGACGGCGTGAGAAAGCGAGGTCAATCGAGACATAGATAGAGAGACAAAGTGAGTGTGCCCGACATTCGTTGAAAAGATATATATGATGTGGATAGATATTGTCCGATTGAGCTTTTGGTGGGAAGGGTGAGGGCTGGAAGAGAGAGCTTGAGAGATGATCCAGTCACAGACAGGTACACATATCATTTGTGCGTGGGAGGAAGCAAGGTCAATCGATACATAGATAAAGAGAGAGAGATCGAGCGAGTGTGGGTCGTCATGCGATCGAAAGAGTGAGATAGGTTGGAGAGAGTGACCTAGATAGACAATGTGTGTGTGAGAGTATACACTATGAATATGTCGAATTAGGCCCAAACATGGAGATATATCGTTTGTGTGTGAGAAAGAACGAGGTCAATCGAGACAAGCATAGAGAGAGAGAGAGAGAGAGAGATTGAGCGAGCGTGGGCCGCCATGAGGTCGAATGAGTGTAACAGCTTGGAGAAACTGATCTAGATAGACAATCTGCATGAGAGACTATAGAGTGTGTCGATCGAGGCCCGAACAGGGAGATATATCATTTGTGTGTGAGAGAAAGTGAGGTTAATCGAGACTTAGATAAAGAGAGAGAGAGAGAGAGAGAGAGAGAGAGGGAGGGAGAGAGACATTAAGCGAGTGTGGGCCATTGTGCGGAAGAAAGAGTGAGACGGTCTCTCGAGAGTGACCTAGATAGACAATGTGTGTGCGTGCGCACGAGAGGGAGGGGGTATATATAGGCAATGCATGTATCTACCGGGAGAGGGTGGGAGGGGGAGAGAGAGAGCTCGGCATGGAGTGCAATGGCGAGTGTGTGAGAGTTAGAGATTGAAACATGGAGAGAAAGAATGAACGTGCGGAAACCAATAGCTTTGTAAGGTGGTTAGGAGAGGAAGATTGATCAATAAAGGAAGTATGTAGCGTGTGTGCCGGGGGGGACCTAAAAACAACATTTGAATGTAGATTGTACTAGACTTAATATTGACGTTTTAATGTAGTCACTACTAGAAATCCCCTTATAACCGACGGTCAAATTACCGTCGAATATTTTAGTTCACCGTCGGATATCCTTATAGCCGACGGTTCACCGTCGGCCATCTCCCGTCGGCTTTGCTTTGTCGGCCATTACACTAATAGCCGACGGTACGGTCGGCTAAAACCTTCACCCACGGTAATAAGCTGACGGTGAACCGTCGGATATGTGTTGGTCGCGAGCCAGCTCGCGATAACTTGACGGCCCTTATAGCCGAGGGTTACCCGTCGGGTATATCATTTCCGATAGTTATCCGTCGGATTTTATAATGGTCAACGGTATACTTCACCCGACAGGGTTAGTTACTACCTTGAGGAGAACCAAACAAACCCTCAGCTAATATGATTGCCGACAGTTGATACACCCCTTTGGGGATTCTTTTATTTGAGAGTCCAATGAACACCGTCAATTTTATAATTTGTGTATGGCATTAGTTACACCTCCTATATTGCTTTGACCGAAGGGTGTTGCACAAAAGGGGAGTGTGATTCACAACGGTAGCATTTCACAATATTGGCTAAAATGTATCTCATAATTACACAAGCACACATCACAGAAGACCATAATATTCTATTTAACATAACCTCAGAAAGTATCACAAGCCCAATGAGTTGCACCCAAATTACATTGACCGTAATGATCCATCTTGGAAGTACCAAATGCAAAACAAAATAGTAACTAAGATATTATTGTACAAACATTTTGCATAAGCTAAATTTGCCATGAATTTCAGAACTTCTCTTTATTGCATTACTTGAAGAGATCATCAAATTCATCACCATCATTGCCTTAGTTATCATATTGCTCATCGCCATATGGATCATCATTACCCTCGACATAGATGTCTTCTCTCTCTTTGCCACCCTCTGGTATGTCTTCACATTCCCTAAGAAACGGTAATACTAGTTGTAAGAGGGATGAAGTATGTAATGTACTTGAAATTTAGTTGACCTCCAAGGACCAAACTTAATATAGTTATTCAAATTTAATTGAACTGTCACTTGGTGAGCGAAAGACCAACATGTGATGTATACAACTTTGAAATAGGAAGAGACTCGATGTGTACCTCTAATGTCATGTAAATTAACAAAATCATAATTAGCATTATAGTTAGACCAAAATGGTCAAGTGATACATGTAAAAATAATCTTTATCTGAAAGATAGTAGTTGTGTGGATAGTTAGTTCGTTGGCTTTAACTTGAGAACATTTTACCATACTGTATGCTTTAACTTGTACAGCTGCTAGCATACATGGGGTTAATTGGAATCGTGAAATTTGCAATTTTCTGCATGGCTCAACTAAGGTGTGAAGGTCATGATCTTTTTTTTTTTGAGAAAAGAGGTTCTGATCTATTTCGTATGCAGTATAACATGTGCTGATTTTCTAGGTACCTAGCTCCTCTAAAACTAGAATTTCTATTACTGAAATACAACACTCACTGAAAAATACTGATCATGTGTGTATTGTTGATCTTTAAAAGATAGAAATATTCAGTTTGGCTCCCCAGTAACAAGTTTCTACAGTACATTTGTAGAGATGTGCATGTGAGAATGGAAAAACTGATGTTATAATTATGCTCAAAGTACGATGCAACAAACTGCAGTTAGCACTACAACATATGCTTGTAATAAAGTGCAAGAAGCCAAGTGCATCATTATGCTCAAAGTAAGATGCAAAAAACTGCAGTTTGGCTCCCTCATAGTTAGCCGGCTTTGCTACTGCAACATGTGAAGAAGAGAAACTACAAAGTGGGGTTTCACCTTGCTGCAAGCCAATTAACCTACAAGAGATTATTCACACCAGAGATGCAGAACAAACCTTAATGGCTTCAATATTTTCTGCTTGATATGCGCAGCAGACTGAAGTGATGTGAACTTGGCAAGTGATGTAATGAAAGCATACCTTTGAGTTTTCATGGACATAGCTGCGGTGACAAGTATTGCACAGCGAAATCCCTCGACGCACTGGCATGCTGCATTCTAGCCGCTGCTTCATAGATGACTTGTCCATCTAATTCTGGTAACCTAGGGCGGTGGGGAGGAGATGGGAAAGGATAAGGGGTTAGTAACTAGATATTAATCATGGTCAAAGAAGAGTAAGTCATTGGCTAGCAAATCTATTTTGATGGCTGACTGCACAATCTGAACTATACACCTTTGAAAATGCATTAGACTCTTGCGCTTGGAAGTTTAGAACTACTACATTGTTGCTTTGTAAATACAGACATGCTCACTTGCTGGTTTTATTTTGGTGTGTAGGCAAAAGTTAAAACTGAACCACAATCTCAGGTTTAGGGATGCAAATGGCAACTGATCACAAAAAGAATTAGAAACAAGTACAACTCTGTAATTTCAGCAAGAGAAAGAGAAGTACAGTTAGCTGTTTCAGATTTAAAGAGACAATTCCGCCTTTCACCGGATGCAAAATAATTTTTTATGTGCTCACTGCTTGAAAAAAATTAACACAAGTTTATACCACCAGTGAAACATCTTAGGCATCACATTGATTTTGGTCGTATATCATTAGATAGGTATCAGCCCCGGCTGTAGTCCTCCTATTCCACTATACAACAAACTCTCAAAAGAAAAACACAACACTTATTTGTTTGCATCATCATTTGGTAAAGCTTCCGGTGCCTAAACGTACTTATGCTGCTGCATAAGAATAATTTATGTTGTTGTCAACAATGTCATGGTGCAGCAAATCGTTTGCGGTAGGTGTGCAGAAAAGCAACAAGGCAATAAGAGATAATGTGTTCTTCGTGGAAATACATATGCTGAGGCATCAAGGATTCGTGGTCATCCCTCTTCAGCACTACCTACAAGAATATTCAGGAAGCGGAAAGGAGTGCAATTACAATCTCAGAATCAGAAATCGAAAATTGCAAGTGTACATGAGGGGGGACGTAAAAAATACTTAATTTATTTGTCGTTCATCCAGATGCAAAGGATCCAGCAGCATATCAATGAAGAACGAGCTGTGAATGTAAGGTTTAGGGGAGACACGGCGGCTGGATGAACCTTCAAAGGGAGTTCTTGTAGGAGGGGCGACAGTTGGTAAAAGATCGAGAGAAGATAACTGTCGGCCATGGAAACACCATGTTGAGGTTCGGACATTGCCTCCACAGCAGCAGATCCGGATTCATGCATCGGCAATGGCTCCAGCTCTGTGGCGGCCATGACACGGCCTGGACGACTGCTCCAGTTGAGGACGCGACCACAACGGTTGGCCTCAATGGCGGCTCGCTCCCTCCACGCAGCGACGGCGTGAGGTGGCAGGCTCCCCTTCGAGTCGTGAGTAACCATCCGCCCACGGCAGCGGCAGCCTCGGGCACGAGCAGGTGATGACGCCTCTTCTTCTCGGCGGGGCGGCTTGGGCGACAATGGAGGGGGAATCAGAGGCATGGCCATTTTTTTCTCTTCCTAATAATGAGGAAGTGGGTATCGTGCGACGTGGGCTGTGAGTTTTCCACTGGGGGAATTTGTTTTAGCTGCCGGTTGTTTTTAGTATGTGGAGAGCCTTAGTTGTTCCCGTTTGCTTGCGTGGTGATTTTTTTTTTTTTTGACAAAAATTCGGATCTATTCATCAATCTTAGCAGTATAAAGAATACTAGAGGTAATAAAAAATACAACAAGGTCCATGGACCACCTAACGACGACTACAAGCACTAGAATGAGCCGAAGACGCGCCGCCGTCATCGCCCCTTCCTCGCCGAAGCCGGGCAACCTTATTGTAGTAGACAGTCGAGAAGTCATCTTACTAAGGCCAACCAGGGCACCAGAGCAGGAATCACCACCGATGAAAAGAGTTGTAGATTGAAAAGATCAAACATGTAACCACACGAACGAAGACGAACAAAAACTGGATCCAAATAGATCCACCAAAGACCAGCACCGATTGAATCCCACGAGATTCGATGGAGATACACCTCCACACGTCCTCCGAGACGCTATTCGCACCATCAAAACAAGATAGGACGTGAGACACATCATTAATTATTGGATTAAGAATATATTTGCTGAACCGCGCGGAGCTTCGCCATGAAGATGTATGCAGCCACCGGTTCTCCGGTGGAGATCCTCCACCCCCTCACCGGAGCCCTCATCGCTCCGCCGACCATCCACATGAAGAGTTGACGACGGATCTGGGTGGGTCGAGATCCGCGGCCGCCGCCATGCCCTCCATCGTTGGAGACCTTGGATCCGCGGGTTATGGCGGGTAGCGCGGCCGCCGTATGACCAGGAGCGCCACCCTAGCCGCTGCGCACAACTCCCTCCTGGCCACGCCCCAGCCGCACTGGGAGATCGCCACGCGTCCAGATCCCGGTTCTTTCGGCGTCAGGCTCGCGGCCACTGCGGCCTACGCCGGTGGCAGCGGTGGATGGGGAAGTAGCAGCGCGAAGGTCTCTGGTGGCGCGAGCGTTCACCCCTGGCGTCGCCCCTGGGAGACGACGCGAGGGTCAGGGTGTGCCTTATAGAATGCTCTTTGCCTTGGATGATTGACGTTTTGTGTTGCAGGTTCCTTCGTCGTCAACTTACTTTGGTTAAGTCTATCTTTATTGAAATAGACAAAGATGCATGCAGTACATATATATTTTCATCTTTAATGTATGTGACTATAACGCTAAAACATTTTAACTATTATGCGCATTCATATTCAGCAATGAATTAAGAAAATTTGTATTTAGCCTCTTCACAGCTATACTCTAGTCAATATTGTCTTTCATCATCAACTAGGTCAAGATCTCACATAGTGCTTGGTCAAATCGTACATGGTATAAATATCATATACTCCCTCAAAGTGCACAAAAAACACTTGCATGGTCGCCTGGACAAGGTCGTATATCACCCTCTACCGCTAGTAAAGTTGATGTACAAAGACATTCTTGATGCATTAACCCATGGTTTAACTTGCTTGTCGTCATTTACAACAAATAGCAATGTAGGACCTAATAGTTAGAATTTATTTAGACAAAAATTATTTTGGATAAAACCATCGACGGTTCCACATGTTTATCCCCCATGACCATTGAAACAGATAACCGAGAGTGAAACACAACCATCGGTTATTGCTATCCCCCGTTGGTTATTTCTATTAATAACCGAGAGTCACAAACATACCGTCGGCCATTTGCACTAATAATCGAAAGTTCTGTTTAGACCGTCGGCTATGCAATTTCACCGTCGGATATTAAATGCAATCCCCATCGGTCTAGATAAAACCATCGGATATTAGTATGAACCGTCGGGCATTATGTTGTATAACCGAGAGTTGGATTTTCCCCGTCGGGAAATTTTGTATACCGTCGGTTATTCATAGTCATACATGGGGGTTGGCTATAACTGTCGGCTATTAGTGCTACCGTCGGTTATTATAGTAATAGCCGACGGCCTGTCGGTTATTTGATTTCACCGTCGGAAATATGGGAATTTCTAGTAGTGAGTGTGCATTGTAAGATTTGAATTGAGGACCATGCATATGGCTTCCGTATTTATTTCAAAGAAAGGTTGATATCGACTCGATTGTTGTGGTATTTTGTATGTGTGTGGTCATATGCTTGAATCCATCCAAAGTTTTCTCACTACCATGGTGTTGATCTTATACATATATGATTTTGATTAAAAAAGGAGCATGGATACCCTGAAATGCGAAATCCACATTAGAATTGGAGATCGCTATGTGACAAACACACTCTAATTCAAAGAACTCCTCATTAATTAATTCATAGTATCTCGTTTCGAAGGACTAATTATTTGCAAGGAAAACATGGGCATGGTAATACATAGTACAAGATTCGTTTGCCAATGAAAGAAGATTCGTTTGCATTCTCAAATGTAGGTGCACCAGGCAGACCAGGGTCGTGTCGTGGTGGTCGCGTGTGTCGTACGGACGCTTCCATGTTTCGAATTGAAATATCTGGCGGCCCCAATTCCAGCCCTGCAAAATCTCCCTTCTCCTCCGTCCCCTTCCGCGCCCAGAGCTCTCAAATCCCTAATTGGCCACCAACCCAAGCAAAATTTAAATCGCCCTTCGTCTCGTCTCTTTCCCCACCTCTCTGCCGAACAACGACGACGAAGACAACGGTTGAGCTTCACCACTGCATCGGAGCTACCTCATCTACCCCCTCGTCCACCGCACTGGGTGGTCCACCTACAATGTCGGCCGCCGTAGCCGACATGCCTCACAGACACCGACTTCCACCACATCAGGTGCGCTTCACCTACGCCGTCTCCCACCTCACCGGGTGTGACGCCCGGATAATTAAGCTACAGTGAACCTCTGCTAATGATGCCACGTCACCTCGGTTACTGTTGATAAACTCGCGTTGGTTTGAAAACGATTCAAATTCAAATTATAAATCTTGTCAAATGGTAAATGATTTCGAACATTGAAACAAAGTGTTTGAAATGTGGCAAATAAATCATAGGTAATTGTGGTGGAGAAATAATCTTTTTATAAAATATTTAGATGCACTAAATAAATTAAAACAACGGTAAAATAATTATTTAAATGCTCTTTATATAATAAACAAATACTAACTATTTTATTGATGTGCCAAAATATTTGTGGCAGTGGCCTATTTAAAAAAATACTAAATTAGGTGCAAGTGTTGTATTTTATAAAGCAAAAATGTTTTGAAATGAAATAGAAAACATAAAGTAATAAAAGAAAATAAACAAAAAAAGTAAAGGAAGAAAGACCCTGGCCAACTGGGCCAGACGGCCCAGCCGGCCAACCCACTAACCAGGCTAGCCCACCCCGCCTCCCTTAACCCCCTGGCACCCAAACCATAACCCACAGACACCCCCACTCCCCCCACTCGCTCGCTCTCTCCCCCTTCCCCCGATCCCGATCTCGATCGGGGCTCGACGCCATCGCCCATCGCCCCTGACGCCGCCTGCCGGAGCCCACCTCGCCGGAGCCCCGCGCCGCCTCGACTCCGTCGCCGCACATCGTCCCCGTCCTCCTCCACAACGGCTCCATCAAGCCTCGCCGACCCCCTTCTCTTCAAGCGCATGTGAGCGCTCCCCTCTACCTCCCCTCTCCCCCGTCGCGAACGTCCCCCCCGGTGCCCTCCCGCGCTCGCCGCACGCCCGCGCTCGTCACGCCCCTCGCGCCTGCAGCCGCAGCAGGCCGCGCACGCACACACTGCGCGCGTCGCGGCACTGCTCGCCTCCCTCGCCGCACTGCCGCACACCCCCATGCCCACTGCCACGCTCGCCCGCTCACTGCCTACGCCGCGCACTCACTGTAGCCGTGCCTCCCCACTACTGCAGCTACGCCTCGCCGTCCAGCCGCCGCGCCTCGCCGTCCAGCCGCCGCGCCTCGCCCGTCCGCCCCGCTCGCCCTTCTGCCTGATGCTGCTCTGCTTCGCTGCTCCCTCCTTGCCTCGCTCACCGCGTCTCCTCGCGTGCCGCGCCGTCCCCCTGCATCCCGCTGCGCGCGCGCACTCGCCCATCCGGCTGCGCCTCCCGCTGCGGCGCCCTTCACCGCCGGCTCGCGCCCGCCCAAGCCGCCCCAGGCCACCGGCCTCGCCCTGCTCCGGTGCCCTGCCATAGCCGCCGGCGCCCAGTCGGGTGCGCCCCTGCCGGCCATGCCCGCAGTGCCCAGCCGGGTTGCGCCCAGCGCCCACTGCCCGATAGCCCGCTACGGCCTCTGTGCCACAAGCATTGGGGCCCCACGCCCCAGAACGTTTATAAAAAAAGGAAATAATAAAAATAATTAGTTAATTAATCAATTAATTGATTAACTTAATTAATGCAGTTTAATTAACCTAATCATTTAGTTAAACTAATTAACCATGTTTAATTAACCTGAGACTATGACGAACGGGCCCCACTTGTCAGTTTGACTGGTCAGCGGTCAGAGTTGACCGCTGACGTCATAAATGTTTTCGATTAAATTAATCTGTTAATTCTTGAAAATAACTAAATCTTTATAAATTAATATAAAATAAACCGTAGCTCGGATAAAAATACTTTGTACATGAAAGTTGCTCAGAACGACGAGACGAATCCGAATACGCCCTTCGTATTGCTGTCAGATGCCCCTAGCTACCTGAACATAGAACTTTTAGACTGATTTTGATAAATGAATAGTGCTAAACTTTAATAAAATAAATCCAAACAAAAATCCTAAATTAACTAAATCATCTAGTTAGTCAGTAGAACACCTCTGCATATCATTTGGGCATGTCATGCATATTGTTTGCATTTTTGCCGTGAATTTATTGTTTCTTTCCCCCTCCTTCTCTCTCGATAGACGCCGAGACCGACGCCGACGCAGCAGAGTACAACCACGCTCCGGACGAGCGGCCTTCTGACGACCAGCCCCTCTCAGCAGAGCTTCCAGGCAAGCCCCCCCCCCCCCCCCCTGAACATTCCGATATCGCCCATTCCATTCTCTCATGCTTGCATTAGAATTTTCTACTATAATTGATTGCTCCTATTCTGATGCATAGCCTGCTTTTTGTAACCTGCTTATTGATACCTACCTGCTTAACCTAAACTGCTTAGTATAGGTTGGTTAGTGATCCATCAGTGACCCCCACCTTGTCCTTGTTGCCTCTGCTTCATCATCGACGATTCGATCAACATGATCGACGACCAGAGAAGGACACATCACTTCACCCCCTTAGTTATACGACTCTGCATAGTTACTATCGAGTGCCGAGGGTGATACCTCATAACGCACTCCTGATGATAACTCTGTAGTGTAGCTATTCTGTCATGGTCATCGAGGGTGATTCCTCTTGCACCACTCCCGATAGGACTCTGTCGTGCAACCCCTCAAGTGTGAAGCTCGAGGGGGATTCCTCCTACGTTCACCTTGATGATTTCATCAAGTGGAATCCACCAAGGGTGATTCCTCGGGGATTCCCCCTTTATATTATGACCACATGGTTACTTTGACCTTTGTCGCAGGCGGGTCGACCCTGAGGGGTACCCGTGGGGAAATTATGCAGTCGGGCTTGCCAGGAGGGCACCCGAGAGAGATATTGTGGCGGAGCATCAGAAACTCTGATCGTCTCCGCGAGTTATTAAATATGCCTAACGGATTTGGGTATTTGATCTGAGTGGGTCATCGTGCCCTATACGCACTACCACCACGCGGCATAATGGTTTATGGGGCCCTCTACATCGTACGTTTCTCCCGAAAGCTCATCAGACGTCACAGTTCACCATGTGGGCTGATTGTTGGGGTTGGGCTGGATACTTCACTGACGAGTTCAGTGTCGCACCTGCTCCCCAGCCAGTCTCGCAACGAGCAGGAGCGCCCGTGGCGATGGCCCAAGACCCCAGGGTGCATAGGTTAGTCCGGCGTGTTGACCTCTCTGCTGAGCCTAGGTAGGGCGTTGCTTCGTGTCGATCTCCCGAGGCCGGGCATTACCCAGCAAGTGTGTCCGGCCAGAGGTGATCGAGCGTGTTGGGCAACAGTAGTGCACCCCTGCAGGGAAGTAATCTATTCGAATAGCCGTGTCCACGGTAATAGGACGCTCAGTTTGGTATCCCGATCTATTACTTGAACTGGATACTTGTTTAATTAATTGAAGCTCCGAGATCGCTTTCTCGCAGGGAGTCGAGAAAGGATCTCTAGGATTTGCCTCAACATGCTTGGTTAATAAAATGCTTTTATGTACTCTTCTAATTGCTGCAAGATGGTGGCTTCGTGAAGATGCTAGTCTTCGATAGGACTACGCCTTCTCTCTATTCTGGCATTTCTGTAGCCTAGTCCACATATACAGCCCTTTCCCTTTGATAACTGTGCATATGTAGTATAGATCCTTGCTTGCTGAGTACTTTGGATGAGTACTCACGGTTGCTTTGCTACCTCTTTTTCCCCCATACCCCTTTTGATGTTACATCAGACGATGGAGCTCAGGAGCCAGATGACACCGCAGGAGCTTACTACTAGGAGGGCCCAGACGGCACGTACTACTGGATTGAGCCAGCCGACCAGGAGTAGGATTGGAGGTCCCAGGCAGGAGGCCTGCGCCTTTTCGATCGTAATGTTTTCTTTTGCCTCGCCTTTTAAAGGCCTATCTATTTTATCTTTTATATCTGTACTCAGGTATCTGATGCTTCCGCTGACGCTTGTAAGCGAGCTTATGTATTCGAGCCCTCGAGGCCCCTGGCTTGTAATATAAAGCTTGTATTATTTTGATTTGTGTCTAGAGTTGTGTTGTGATATCTTCCCGTGAGTCCCTGGGCTTGATCGTGCGCATTTGCGTGTATGATTAGTGCACGATTGAGCCGGGGGCGTCACAAGTTGGTATCAGAGCCGACTACCTGTAGGAAGCCCCCTTTCCAACTCCTTGTCCGAAGTTGAGTCTAGTCATCCAAAACTGTTTTACTAACATGGCTGTGTGGCTTACGGGCCCACGTCGCCAATTGGGTGGTATTAGCATCTTTTATTCCTCATCTATACTCTAGGACTCTGATCTCTCTCCTATTCGGGTTAAATGATTTTGCTAATTCTAACTCTAGGTTCTCGTAACCACTTCCTGCCGGAGAGCCCCTTCATTCCAGATGATCGACTGCTTCACCAGAAGATGTTGAAGATACTCTTCGATGATTCCCAAGTCCCTTGTGCCCTCTGCCTTTTCAATTCCCTACTACCAATATATCCATATGGATAACGACATACACTTGTTGTTCATACAATTACTCCCAGTTGCTCCTGTTATTACAAGATACATCGAATTGTTCTCCGACTTTTAAGAATCCCTTGTGTCACTGCCTTGTAGTTCCTTGCCGCAGAAATACCCCTACGGATAATTCCTCACACTTATCGAGTATCCGTTCATCCCCAGTTGATTCATGTATTTCACAAAAGTCTTTGAAATACCATTCGATCTTCTAAAAGTCCTCAACAGTCTATTGCTCTTGAAATTCTTGCTTGTTTGCATTATGATTAATCCCAAAAGTCTGGTAATCTAATTGGCATCCTTTGTCATTATCATTTTGAGTCCGTTAATTCAATATGTTGCGAATGCTCGCAATCTTCAATCAGTTCCTATAATTCATCCTTCCGGCTCAGACGTCATTTTAAACATGACCTGCATCTCGACCAATCAAATTGCCATCGATTATTCCCCTATGCCTACTTGACTTATCCATCCTTAATCAGAGCCCTTGCTCCTGATCCCTTGATTTGGAAATCTTAATTCCTTTGCCTTTGAGCTTTGAATTAGTTAGTTGTTTCTATAATCCAAAGCCTTTGCTTTGTTCCGTCCTCTGATTGTGTGCCGATGCTCACATTAGCCCCGTTATGGACCGTCAGATCCTTTGTTGAATTATCATCCAACAATGTCCTTTGTATACAAAAACCTCAAGGAGTTCTTTCTCTGATACATAATGCCATTGGTAAATCCTATTCTCTAATTTGGCCAACCATGCTCTGCTTTCGAGCTGGTGATAATTACTCTCAAAGCTTGTGGTATATGTTTCTAAGATGCCCCGATGGGTTGAACCTATGCCTTCCTTAATCTGTGTGAGCTCGAAAGTTTTTCAAGGTTCATACTCCTCTGGTAATTCACCAGGCAGGTCTTCGCACTCAAATCATTTTTAATAAGAGCAGTGAATGAAAGGTTATGCATTGGAGAAGTGGGAGTCGACCTTGAACTTTGTGTTCATGCCCATGGACACGATGTATACCTTATCATGGAAGCTTCTCTTAAAATTAATTATCCCGTTGGTGTAAGTTCATCTTATATCTGGGATTTGGTCTATTGCAATCATGGTACCAGCCTTATTGTTCCTCTTTGGTCCTATTTCTCGGACAAGTTAAAGCGCTTGTCTTCTACAGATCATTACACTAGTCTAACCTCTATTCTGATCTACCTTCGAGTTTTACCCTCTAATATCTCGAGAATATCATGAAACTATATAACTTCTTATGAGCTCTTCATCAACTATGATAATCCACCGATTCCAATTTTCCTTGGGTTTTGAGTTGTTGGACACTCAAGTACACCGATAACTGAATCGCGTCTGTTCTGCGATTCAACAATTCTTAGCAATCTTATTTGCTTAAGAGTTTGTACCCGATCACATCATTCCTAGCCTGATTGGCTATATCATTATCATGCTGATTTTATCTGTGCTACCTGGTCCTTATTCCCGGAGCAAAACTTTCGACGATGAGCTAAGCTTACGACAATTTCCTTGTCTTATCGTTCCACCTTGAACAGCAAGCTTGATTCCGAGTTGGTGTTGTATCCGTGGTTCCAGTAATATTTCGTTGCATCGGTCCTTTTGCTTGATGCAGTCGTAGTTTGATTGCTTCTTCGTGGGGCCTCTCAAGAAAATTTGTTGTGGTCATCATCAACATTTTGACTCCTTCCAGGATATCAATTGAATTCTTGATGATAAGTGCCATCCTCATCCCTTGGTAGTTTGAGTTACCATCGACAACATCCTTACCTTCCTTTCATCACAAACTTGTTCATGTTATGGATGCAACTTTCTATCCAGCTTGTATTATGTTCAACCTTGAAGTATTACTGTCTTTTATGTCAAGGATGTTGTGAGAATTGCTCCACCTCTTAAGAATTCTTGGTATAGTGATACTTCTCACCATCATCATTCTTTCTTGGCCCCCGTGTTGTTTCTAACCGAGATACCGACAATTGAACTATGATGTGTGAATTCAGAACTTCTAGCAACCCTATTGCTTTGAAGTGAATGTTCGATAGTTTCATTCTAAGCCTTTTGGTTATTGAATCATCATTCTAACATTGATCATGCCATCTAAAACCCATATTCGGGTGCACCTTTCAACCAATGTTTAATAGTGTGTGTTTTCCTCGGGCATGCATCAATATATCATTTGATCTGACAAATGTTGTCTCCTTGTTCACATAATTGTGGAGATCCATCTTTTTGGAAATCTCGATGAATTGTTGCTAAGTCCATTGGCCACATCCTCAACTTATCCATGGTTATTGGTAAACTCTTGCTTCGGAACTTGCTTCCATAGTTCATTTCCCAAGAATCGTACAATGTCATCTCGCCCATTTGTGTTGCACCTTTTCTTCTCAGACATCCTGAGTCTGATTTATCTTGACATCAATCAGATATTAATCTCGGTCAGATATGATGGTTAGAACATATTTCCAAGAGTTATAACATTGGTCTTTATATGACCCGGTAAGGTGATGTTATGCCTATCACACCTGGCCGGAGGACCTATTGTTATAGTTTCCTTTTTAGCAAGGTTAACCATTCTTCCATGAGGAAATTGTAAGACTTATTCTATAAGTTGTTCCTGATGAATCGTTTGAGTATCCAAAGTCCGACCTTTGCTTGAAGACCTTGTCAATGCTATCTTGAAGCATGTATGTGGTACTCCGATTTTCAATAAGAACATTTGAAGCACAATGCAAAAATTTCTTTATCAATTATCCAAACACCATTGTACGGGTAATGTCATTAAATTTATCTCCCCTCGCCTAAAGGGTTTTCTACTTTATATCCTGTCATGGTTATCATGCTCTGCTCGTCCTTGGGAAGGATATACCCCTGAATTATGTGTTTCAACACATGTTCCTTTCCATTGTTCTGTTTAATCTGATAATCATATTTTCCTTTCCATTGTTTTGTTTAACCTTTCTTGTAATCTGACTTTACTAAGCAGTGATAATTCCCTGCTTAGGTAAGCACCATGTTGTACCACTCTGTCAGTAAGACCCTGTTACTATTGTTGATGATATTCCGGTAACCACCGATGGACGAGAACTTTGCCTATTGGTCTGCCTCGCTCAACGAGTAGGAAAATGGTTCTCTTCATCCCTCGCCCTTGGTACCGATGTTGTTGCCGACATAACTGACAGTCTCTTCTCTGACATGCCTTGCTACCATTTTTGTGCAAGATGATAGCGCCCTCCCTATAACCCACATGGTGGGCCCATAACCCACAGTTCCACAGGATTGAAACCTGACTCTCTTATACCCCCCTGTGTCCAAAGTTATTCCTCACGCGTGGCTTCGTAAGTACCTCACAAGCCATCTTCCGAAAGATCATCAATTCTGGTATCAGACACAATACTTGTTCCCATTACTCTAAACCCTTTCACACTCTGTTTCAGGCAACGAACAATTGCCTATCCACTTGGAACTTCTTATTGCACCTTCTTACTTTGCTCTCGATATTTTCTTAAGTTTCAGTTCGAGAGTTACTTTACGCCACCTTCCCCGATGTTAGCTACCAGATAGTCAACCTTGCAGGTTCATCCTTCCGGAATAACCCCCTTATTCTACTGTAAGTACGATGGAGATCCTGAAGATAGGATGTAGGCTTCATCATGATGACTTGGAGTAGAGAAATGAAGACATCAACGAGAAGAATCAACCTCTTCAAGAAGAGCAACCAAGACCGAGAAGATTCGTTAGAATTTCATAACCAAAACTTTCTCCCTTACTCCACCTCTTAAATCACGGGACGAGATTTCTTGTAGTGGAGGAGAATTGTGACGCCCGGATAATTAAGCTACAGTGAACCTCTGCTAATGATGCCATGTCACCTCGGTTACTGTTGATAAACTCGCGTTGGTTTGAAACCGATTCAAATTCAAATTATAAATCAAGTCAAACGGTAAATGATTTCAAACATTGAAACAAAGTGTTCGAAATGTGGCAAATAAATCATAGGTAATTGTGGTGGAGAAATAATCTTTTTATAAAATATTTAGATGCACTAAATAAATTAAAACAGCGGTAAAACAATTATTTAAATGCTCTTTATATAATAAACAAATACTAACTATTTTATTGATGTGCCAAAATATTTGTGGCAGTGGCCTATTTAAAAAAATACTAATTAGGTGCAAGTGTTGTATTTTGTAAAGCCAAAATGTTTTGAAATGAAATAGAAAACATAAAGTAATAAAAGAAAATAAAAAAAGTAAAGGAAGAAAGACCCTGGCCAACTCGGCAAGACGGCCCAGCCGGCCAACCCACTAACTAGGCTAGCCAACCCCGCGTCCCTTAACCCACTGGCACCCAAACCCTAACCCACCGACACCCCCACTCCCCCCACTCGCTCACTCTCTCCCCCTTCCCCCGGTCCCGATCTGGATCGGGGCTCGACGCCGTCGCCCATCGCCCCTGACGCTGCCTGCCGGAGCCCACCCCACCGGAGCCCCGCGCCGCCTCGACTTCGTCGCCGCACATCGTCCGCGTCCTCCTCCACAATGGCTCCATCAAGCCTCGCCGACCCCCTTCTCTTCAAGCGCACGAGAGCGCTCCTCTCTGCCTCCCCTCTCCCCCGTCGCGAACGTCCCCCCCCCCCCCCCCCCCCCCCCCGGCGCCCTCCCATGCTCGCCGCATGCCCTGGCTCGTCACGCCCCTCGCGCCTGCAGCCGCAGCAGGCCGCGCACGCACACACCGCGCGCATTGCGGCCCTGCTCACCTCCCTCACCGCGCTGCCACACACCCCCATGCCTACTGCCATGCTCGCCCGCTCACTGCCTGCGCTGCGCACTCGCTGCAGCCGCGCCTCCCCACTGCTGCAGCTACTACTGCTGCTGCCTGCCCCTGGCCTCGCCGTCCCGCTGCGCCCGCCACGCCTCGCTGTCCGGCCGCTGCGCCTCGCCCATCCGACCCGCTCGCCCTTCTGCCCGATCCTGCTCTGCTTCACTGCTCCCTCCTTGCCTCGCTCACCGCGTCTTCTCGCGTGCCGCGCCGTCCCCCTGCATCCCGCTGCGCGCGTGCGCTCGCCCATCCGGCCGCGCCTCCCGCTGCGGCGCCCCTCACCGCCGGCCCGCGCCCACCCAGGCCACCCCAGGCCACCGGCCTCTGATACGTCTCCAACGTATCTATAATTTATGAAGTATTCATGCTGCTATATTATCATTCTTGGATGTTTTACAATCATTTTATAGCAACTTTATATCATTTTTTTGGACTAACTTATTGACATAGTGCCTAGTGCCAGTTGTTGTTTTTTGCTTCTTTTTTACATCGCAGAAAATCAATACCAAACGGAGTCCAAACGCAGCGAAACTTTTTGTGGATTTTTTATGGACCAGAAGACATCCAATGGGCCAGAGCAGCACCTGGGGGGTGCCCCGAGGGGGGCACAACCCACCGGGGCGCGCCTGGGGGCCCAGGCGCGCCCCGGTGGGTTTTGCCCACCTCGGTGGCCTCCCGCACCGCCTCTTCGCCCTATAAATTGCCAACTATTCCAAAAACCCTCGCAGGAGACACTAGATCAGAAGTTCCGCCGCCGCAAGCCTCTGTAGCCACGAGAAACCAATCTAGACCCCGTTCTGGCACCCTGCCGGAGGGGGAAATCATCACTGATGGCCATCTTCATCATCCCGGTGGCCACCATGATGAGGAGGGAGTAGTCCACCCTCGGGGCTGAGGGTTTGTACCAGTAGCTATGTGTTTAATCTCTCTCTCACTCTCTCTCTCTCTCGTGTTCTTGAGATGGCACGATCTTGATGTATCGCGGGCTTTGTTAATATAGTCGGATCAATGGTGTTTTCCCCTCTCTATCTTGTTGTGATGAATTGAGTTTTCCCTTTGAGATTTCATTTTATCGGATTGAATACTTTTATGGATTTAAGAGCACTTGATATATGTCTTGCATATGAATACCCGTGGTGACAATGGGGTATTATATTGATTCACTTGATATATGTTTTGGCACTCAACTCGCGAATTCCCGAGGTGACATTGGGGTAATCTATGCATAGGGGTGGATGCACGTTCTTGTCTTTGTTTCTCTGGTAGAAATCTTGGGGCACTCTTTGAGGTTCTCTGTGTTGGATTGAGCATTACGAATCTGAATTTGCTTTGGTGTTATTTTAGTACGAACTCTTGGATAGATCGATCGGAAAGAATACCTTTGAGGTGGTTTCGTACCCTACAAACAATTTATTCTTATGTTCACCGCTAGATAGGAACTTTGGAGTGATTCTTCATCGCACTTTGAGGGATGGTTATATGATCCAATTATATTAGCATTGTTGAGAGATTGCACTAGCGAAAGTACGGACCCTAGGCCTCATTTTCAAGCATTGCAATACCGTTTGTGCTCACTTTTGTCACTTGCTACCTTGCTGTTTTTATTTATTCAGATTATAAAAAAATATTTCTACCATCCATATTACACTTTTATCACCATCTCTTCCTCGAACTAGTGCACCTATACAATTTGCCATTGCATTGGGTGTGTTGGGGACACAGGAGATTTCTTGTATTTGGTTGTAGGGTTGTTTGAGAGAGACCATCTTCATCCTACGCCTCCCACGGATTGATAAACCTTAGGTCATCCACTTGAGGGAAAATTGCTACTGTCCTACAAAACTCTGCGCTTGGAGGCCCAACACGAGTCTACAAGAATAAAGTTGTGTAGTAGACATCAAGCTCTTTTCACGCGCCGTTGCCGGGGAGGTGAGTGCTTGAAGGTATATCTTTAGATCTTGCAATCGAATCTTTTAGTTTCTTGTTTTATCACTAGTTTGGTTTATAAAAAGAAAACTACAAAAAAATGGAATTGAGGTTGCATCATATTATTCATCTCTATAATGTCTTTCGTGAAAATGATGGAAAGGAAAATTATGCTCAATTGATGGAAGAAGAATTCTATAAAATATTTGACAAAAAATCTTTGAATGATGAGCATGATTGTAATGTTGTTGGTATGAATTCTTTGAATATCCATGATGCTAATGATATACAAAGCCATAAGCTTGGGGATGCTGTGTTTGATGAATATGATATTTTTAGTCCCCCAAGTTTTGATGTGCAAATTTGTTATAATGGTAGCATGTCTCCTATCTATGACAATTATATTGATGAAAGTGGGTTTGGAAGAGTGTCAACTCTAGGTACTAATGATCCCACTATTTTGGAGGGTGTTGAATCTTATTGTGATAATTATGAAAGTGGATTTGGAGAGGTCATGACTTTATTTAGTGATGAATCCACTATTTTGGAAGAGGTTTCAATTGATTATGACAACAAAGTTGCTATCTATGATGATTATGGTGATGACATGTGTGCTATAAAGAATAGTGATAAGCATGAAACTTGTCATCATAATTTTAATGTTTAATTTGATTATGTCAATCAAGTAGCACATGATAGTTATATTGTTGAATTTTCTCCCACTACTATTGATGAGAATAAATTTGCTTATGTGGAGAGTAAGAAAATTTCTATGCTTGTGGATCATGAAAAGAATGATTTATGTGATAGTTATATTGTTGAATTCATTCATGATGCTACTAAAAATTATTATGAGAGAGGAACATATGCTTTCACATATTGCAATAATATCAAGTTTCCTCTCTTTATGTTGAAAGTTTTGAAGTATTGCTTGTTTTGCCTTCCTAGGCTAGTTGATTCTTGTTACCATAAGTTGTTTGCTCACAAAATCCCTATGCATAGGAATTGGGTTAGACTTAAATGTTCTAGTCATATGCTTCATGATGCTCTCTTTATGTTTCAATTCTTATCTTTTATGTGAGCATCATTGAAATCATCATGCCTAGCTCAAAAGGCATTAAAGAAAAGCGCTTGTTGGGAGACAACCCAACACTTTTACCTAATGTTTTTGTGTGTTCACATGATTAGGCTACTGTAGTAATCATGTTTTATAGCTTTTCTTTCAATAAAGTGCCAAGTAAAGCCTTTGGGATAGTGTGGATGATAGTTGACTTGATTCTGTGCAAAAACAGAAACTTTTGCGTCAAGTGCAGAAATTCCTGTATTTTACTGGAACTTGGAAAAATTCTTAATTGTTTACATCTGATGGGTATACAAATTTTCTACGTTGTCCTAATTTTTCAGAATTTTTGGAGTTACATAAGTATGACCTTAATTCAGATCTTTACGTACTGTTCTGTTTTTGACAGATTCTGTTTTCAATGCATGGTTTGCTTGTTTTATGGTTTCTATGGCTTATATTGCCTAATATAAATTGTGGAAATTGTAGAGTACAGTATTCATTGTGTGTAAAAAATTATGAATCTTATCTTGACAGTACCAAAGTGAATGATTTGTCTTTATTATACTAATGCATCTCACGAAGTTCCGTTAAGTTTTGTGTGATTGAAGTTTTCAAGTTTTGGGTGAGATATCGATATGAGGAGAATAAGGAGTGACAAGACCCTAAGATTGGGGATGCCCAAGGCACACCCAAGGTAATATTCAAGGAGGATCCAAGCAACTAAGCTTGGGGATGCCCGGAAGGCATCCCCTCTTTCGTCTCCAACATTATCGGTAACCTCACTTGGAGCTACATTTTTATTTTTCACATGATATGTGTTTTGCTTGGAGCATCATTTTCTTGTTAGGATTTGCTTGCTGTTATTTAGAATAATGTTTTGCATCTTTCTTTCCAATAAAAATGTCAAGGATAGCCTTTACCATGCTTATTTTGAAAGTATATGAGTTGCTGTTTCAAAACAGAAAGTTTATTGATGTTGCAAAAATTCCCGAGAAAAGTCAGAATGTGATAAAATGTTGAAACTTTTTGCAAAATAAGCTCTGATAAAGTTTCTACAGTGTGGTAAATCTTAATAATTTTTTTAGTTAAAGAAGTATTGATACTCTTGCATTCTTTACAGACTGTATTGTTTTGGCAGATTGCTGTTATGTTTGCATTGTTTGCATATGTTTGCTTGTTTAATGATTCTATTTGAGGATAGGAGTATTAAATATGCAGAGGCATTTAGTATGCAATGTTGAATAATAATTTTTGTGATTTGCTACAGTAGAGAATGATAAGGTTTTTGCATTGGTTTATACTAATTTATCTCACGAGTTCTTGTTGAGTTTTGTGTGTATGAAGTTTTTAAGATTTAGGGAAACCTTGATATAAAAGGAATTAAGGAGACGCAAAAGCTCAAGCTTGGGGATGCCCAAGGCACCCCTAAGATAATATTTCAAGAAGTCTCAAGCATCTAAGCTTGGGGATGCCCCGGTAGGCATCCCACCTTTCTTCATCAACAATTATCGCTTAGTATCGGTTGAGCCTAAGTTTTTGCTTCTTCACTTGAGTTGTGCTATTCTTGGAATGTCATTTTGTTTTATTTTACTTGCTGTTTTAATAAAATACTTAGATCTAAAAGTTTTTAAATAAGAGAGAGTCGTCAATTAGCTACCCCTTTACTTAACTACTCGCTTGATCTTCACTTATATCTTTTTGGAGCAGTTTGTCATTTACTCTCGTGCTTCACTTATATCCTATGAGTAAATTGTTGAATGAATTGAATATCATGAAGTTGAAATTATATGTTCATATCATGCCTAGTGGTAGCTTCACATTGGGTTTAGATAGTGAAATATTTTGAAGCTTGACAATCATAATATTGGTCATACAAGCAAATCATGAATTATTACTATAAGGAAGAGAACTTTCACATGCAAATACACAATCTTGGAAATCTTTTGTGATTGTGAGCCCCCATCAAAATATTATATGCCAAAATTGTTGACATTGGACAAGGAAGACAACGTAATGATTTATGTTTGTTCATATTCACATAGAAGTTATATTGTCATAGATCCTTCAACATGTGGTGCTTGCCCCCCATCTTTGCTAGCCAAAAATTCCGCACCAAGTAGAGATACTACTTGTGCATCCAAAAACCCTTAAACCCAAATCTTATTTTCAAGAGTCCACCATACCTACCTAAGGATTGAGTAAGATCCTTCAAGTAAGTTGTCATCGGTGCAATAAGGCAATAAAAATTGCTTCTAAAAGTGTTAGATCATTTAGTGTAAGAGAAAATTGAGCATTGTACGAACTTGTGATGGCAAAGAATAAAAGCGAAAGACTGCATAATAAAGGTTGCTATCATAAGGGGCAATATAACATGACGTTCTTTTGCACTAAGGGATTGAGCATACAAGCAAAAAGCGCAAGGCAACCTCTGCTTCCCTCTGCGAAGGGCCTATCTTTTACTTTTATGTATTTACTTTCATGCAAGGGTCAAAGTTTTTCTCTCTATTCCTTTTTATTTTTCTCTTTTGGCAAGCATCATGTGGTGAGGAAAGATCTAGGCACATATATCCAGTTGGATATGGGTAGCATGAGTTATTATTGTTGACATCACCCTTGAGGTGAATACGTTGGGAGGCGAAATTATAAGCCCCTATCTTTCTATGTGTCCGGTTGAAACATTTTGCTCATGTGTATGCGGTGAGTGTTAGCAATCATAGAAGACTATATGATGGTTGAGTATGTGGAGCTCTTACTTAGGCTCTGTTGAATAAGTTGAATTGCAATTGTTTGGTGACTGAGAACATAGGTTGTTGAGTTTCAAGAGAATTCATTGTTTGAACCGTAACATGTGAATTGGTTGCTACTTTAACATGATGAGTTTTATGAGAAAGAGTTGCTGTTATGATGCTAGAAAAAGTGATTGAAATTACTATTTATCAAACTTATGCACTTTGCTAGCATTCACACTTCATAAATTATTTCTTTTATCATTTACCTACTCGAGGACGAGTAGGAATTAAGCTTGGGGATGCTGATACGTCTCCAACGTATCTATAATTTATGAATTATTCATGCTGCTATATTATCATTCTTGGATGTTTTACAATCATTTTATAGCAACTTTATATCATTTTTTGGGACTAACTTGTTGACATAGTGCCTAGTGCCAGTTGCTGTTTTTTGCTTGTTTTTTACATCGCAGAAAATCAATAGCAAACGGAGTCCAAATGCAGCGAAACTTTTTGTGGAATTTTTATGGACCAGAAGACATCCAATGGGCCAGAGCAGCACCTGGGGGGGGTGCCCCGAGGGGGTCACAACCCACCAGGGCATGCCTGGGCCCCCAGGCGCGCCCTGGTTTGGTTGTGCCCACCTCGGTGGCATCCCGCACCGCCTCTTCGCCCCATAAATTGCCAAATATTCCAAAAACCCTCGCAGGAGACCCTAGATCAGAAGTTCCGCCGCCGCAAGCCTCTGTAGCCACGAGAAACCAATCTAGACCCCGTTCCGGCACCCTGTCGGAGGGGGAAATCATCACCGGTGGCCATCTTCATCATCCCGGCGGCCACCATGATGAGGAGGGAGTATTCCACCCTCAGGGCTGAGGGTTTGTACCAGTAGCTATGTGTTTAATCTCTCTCTCTCTCTTTCTCTCTCTCTCTCTCTCTCTCTCTCTCGTGTTCTTGTGATGGCACGATCTTGATGTATCGCGGGCTTTGTTAATATAGTCGGATCATATGGTGTTTTCCGCTCTCTATCTTGTTGTGATGAATTGAGTTTTCCCTTTGAGATTTCATTTTATCGGATTGAATACTTTTATGGATTTGAGAGCACTTGATATATGTCTTGCATATGAATACCCGTGGTGACAATGGGGTATTATATTGATTCCCTTGATATATGTTTTGGCACTCAAGTCGCGGATTCCCGAGGTGACATTGGGGTAATCTATGCATAGGGGTTGATGCACGTTCTTGTCTTTGTTTCTCTGGTAGAAATCTTGGGGCACTCTTTGAGGTTCTTTGTGTTGGATTGAGCATTACGAATCTGAATTTGCTTTGGTGTTATTTTAGTACGAACTCTTGGATAGATTGATCGGAAAGAATAGCTTTGAGGTGGTTTCGTATCCTACAAACAATTTATTCTTATGTTCTCCGCTAGATAGGAACTTTGGAGTGATTCTTCATCGCACTTTGAGGGATGGTTATATGATCCAATTATATTAGCATTGTTGAGAGATTGCACTAGCGAAAGTACGGACCCTAGGCCTTGTTTTCAAGCATTGCAATACCGTTTGTGCTCACTTTTGTCACTTGCTACCTTGCTGTTTTTATTTATTCAGATTATAAAAATATATTTCTACCATCCATATTACACTTTTATCACCATCTCTTCGCCGAACAAGTGCACCTATACAATTTGCCATTGTATCGGGTGTGTTGGGGACACAAGAGATTTCTTGTATTTGGTTGCAGGGTTGTTTGAGAGAGACCATCTTCATCCTACGTCTTCCACGGATTGATAAACCTTAGGTCATCCACTTGAGGGAAAATTGCTACTGTCCTACAAAACTCTGCGCTTGGAGGCCCAACACGAGTCTACAAGAATAAAGTTGCGTAGTAGACATCAGCCTCCCCCCTGCTCCGGCGCCCTGCCGTGGCCGCCGGCACCCAGTCGGGTGCGCCCCTGCCGGCCACTCCCGCAGTGCACAGTCGGGCTGCGCCCAGCGCCCACTGCCCGATAGCCCGCTACGGCCTCTGTGCCACTGGCATCGGGGCCCCACGCCCCAGAACATTTATAAAAAAAAGAAGGAAAAATTAATAATAATTAAAATAATTAGTTAATTAATCAATTAATTAATTAACTTAATTAATGTTGTTTAATTAACCTAATCATATAGTTAAACTAATTAACCATGTTTAATTAACCTGAGACTATGACGAACGGGCCCCACTTGTCAGTTTGACTAGTCCGCTGTCAGAGTTGACCGCTGATGTCATGCTGACATCATGATGACGTCATAAATGTTTTCGATTAAATTAATCTGTTAAATCTTTATAAATTAATATAAAATAAACCGTAGCTCGGATAAAAATACTTTGTACATGAAAGTTGCTCAGAACGACGAGACGAATCCGAATACGCCCTTCGTATTGCTGTCAGATGCCCCTAGCTACCTGAACATGGAACTTTTAGACTGATTTCGATAAATGAATAGTGCTCAACTTTAATAAAATAAATCCAAACAAATTCCTAAATTAACTAAATCATCTAGTTAGTCAGTAGAACACCTCTGCATATCATTTAGGCATGTCATGCATATTGTTTGCATTTTTGCCGTGAATTTATTGTTTCTTTCCCCCTCCTTCTCTCTCGATAGACGCTGAGACTGACGCCGACGCAGCAGAGTACGACTACGCTCTAGACGAGCAGCCTTCTGACGACCAGCCCCTCTCAGCAGAGCTTCCAGGCAAGCCCCCCCCCCTTGAACATTCCGATATCGCCCATTCCATTCTCTCATGCTTGCATTAGATTTTTCTACTGTAATTGATTGCTCCTATTCTGATGCATAGCCTACTTTTTGTAACCTGCTTATTGATACCTACCTGCTTAACCTAAACTGCTTAGTATAGGTTGGTTAGTGATCCATCAGTGACCCCCACCTTGTCCTTGTTGCCTCTGCTTCATCATCGATGACTCGATCAACGTGATCGACGACCAGAGACCGACACATCACTTCACCCCCTTAGTTGTACGACTCTGCATAGTTACTATCGAGTGCCGAGGGTGATACCTCGTAACGCACTCCTGATGATAACTCTGTAGTGTAGCTGTTTGGTCGTGGTCATCGAGGGTGATTCCTCTTGCACCACTCCTGATACGACTCTGCCGTGCAACCCCTCAAGAGTGAACCTCGAGGGTGATTCCTCCTACGTTCACCTGGATGATTTCATCGAGTGGAATCCACCGAGGGTGATTCCTCGGGGATTCCCCCTTGATGTTATAACCACACAGTTACTTTGACCTTTGTCGCAGGCGGGTCGACCCTGAGGGGTACCCACGGGGAAATTATGCAGTCGAGCTTGCCAGGAGGGCACCCGAGAGAGATACTGTGGCGGAGCGTCAGAAACTCTGATCGTCTCCGTGAGTTATTAAATACGCCTAATGGATTTGGGTATTTGATCTGAGTGGGTCGTCGTGCCCTATACGCACTACCACCACGCGGGATAATGGTTTATGGGGCCCTCTACGTCGTACGTTTCTCCCGAAAGCTCATCAGACGTCACAGTTCACCGTGCAGGCTGATTGTTGGGGTTGGGCTGGATACTTCACTGACGAGTTCAGTGTCGCGCCTGCTCCCCGGCCAGTCTCGCAATGCGCAGGAGCGCCCGGGGCGATGGCCCAAGACCCCTGGGTGCATAGGTTAGTCCGGCGTGTTGACCTCTCTGCTGAGCCTAGGTAGGGCGCTGCTTCGTGTCGATCTCCCGAGGCCGGGCATTACCCAGCAAGTGTGTCCGGCCAGAGGTGATCGAGCGTGTTGGGTAACTGTAGTGCACACCTGCAGGGAAGTAATCTATTTGAATAGCCGTGTCCATGGTAATAGGACGCTCAGTTTGGTATCCCGATCTATTACTTGAACTGGATACTTGTTTAATTAATTGAAGCTCCGGGATCGCTTTCTCGCAGGGAGTCGAGAAAGGATCTCTAGGCTTTGCCTCAACATGCTTGGTTAATAAAATGCTTTTCTGTACTCTTCTAATTGCTGCAAGATGGTGGCTTCGTGAAGATGCTAGTCTTCGATAGGACTAGGCCTTCTCTCTATTCTGGCATTTCTGCAGCCTAGTCCACATATACAGCCATTTCCCTTTAATAACAGTGCATATGTAGTATAGATCCTTGCTTGCTGAGTACTTTGGATGAGTACTCACGGTTGCTTTGCTACCTCTTTTTCCCCCATACCCCCTTTGATGTTACATCAGACGATGGAGCTCAGGAGCCAGATGACACCGCAGTAGCTTACTACTAGGAGGGCCCAGACGGCATGTACTACTGGATTGAGCCAGCCGACCAGGAGTAGGATCGGAGGTCCCAGGCAGGGAGCCTGCGCCTTTTCGATCGTAGTGTTTTCTTTTGCCTCGCCTTTTAAAGGCCTATCTGTTTTATCTTTTATATCTGTACTCAGATATCTGATGCTTCCGCTGATGCTTGTAAGCGAGCTTATGTATTCGAGCCCTCGAGGCCCCTGGCTTGTAATATAAAGCTTGTATTATTTTGATTTGTGTCTAGAGTTGTGTTGTGATATCTTCCCGTGAGTCCCTGGGCTTGATCGTGCGCATTTGCGTGTATGATTAGTGCACGATTGAGCCGGGGGAGTCACACCGGGGCTACTTCACCAAGAACATCGTCGCACCTCCACCCCCTGACACCGTTGGTACTACACCAATGGCCTCGTCCACCGCATCATAGCGCTTCTCTGCCGCTCGAGATCTGCATACGTACGCGGCCAACCAGCGCATCCCCCTCAATGGCTTTGAAGTGACCCGCACTCTAGCTAGGCGAGCATGCCCAAACGCCGGCCCGAACTAGGTATCCACATATCACTCCCTTGTGCACTGTTCCGATGATGTTTGGATATCCTTTTTCTGCTCTCTTAACTTACACGCCCATGCAACTCTGACTTTAACTCTTATTTCTTCTGGAGATATCATCTGAAACAAGCAAAACCATTTTTTTGTGAAGCATGATGGCGCTACGGGGTCTGGTACACATCCTGCACACCGGTATAACCTTGTAAGTACCTGTCCTCCGGTACAACAGCAAGGTCGATTCCTCTCATTTGATCTACCATTCACCGTGTCAAAAATGCAGAGGGGGATGAAAGGAGCACAAGGCCTGCACATCCAAGCAAGTGGTAACATGGACTTATACATGGAACATCCCAAGCGCAAGCAGAGCTGCAGTGATCCTGCACAACAAGCTAGCGTAAGTCCCTGCATTTCATTTAATTCATACTGGACTGCATGTATGATTTGTGTGCAGTGGCGGATCCATGAATTCAAGTTACCAGGGGCGAAAATTTAACTTAAGAAGGCACTTGCACTCCGGAAATCAACATAACTTGAGAAATGTGAAGCTACATGCACTTTGAAAACCAGCTAATGATCCAAAGTAGTTCCAGATTATAAAACACTAAATGATGTAAGCACCAAAAAACACAAAATGCAACATGGTGTACAAGGACTACTAACATGGACTTTACCTGCTTGAATTATTCATTCTCTGGCATAAAATATCCAAGTGTAATTGCACCTATAACCAGTGCGCAAATTGCATATCAATATATCTATCCTGCATAAGTATGCCAATAGTTTCAAACAATAGATTAGAAAAGTATTTATGCTAGGTTGTCATGATACGGGGACTTTCTGGTAGATGGCCTCGACGTTTCCTCAAGCCATGAAAATGTACTATAATTTGCTTGTCATCAATTCCTGCAAATTTCTATCTTTCTCTCAACATAGCAGATCATCATTAGACACTAAATCCTTCAATGAGATCTTGCAAAATGCTTGAATTAGATCCCTCATTAGACACTATATGTTCATCACCAGAAGCATGTAAAATGTTTGCATCAAATCCTTCATTAGCAGTATGTTCATTAGACACTTCAGGCTCAAGAACAACATGAGCTTGTATGTTTGCACCGGAAATTTGATTAGACACATCAGGTTCAGGCAGTTCAGTATTGATTGGGGGAGTTATAAACTAAGCAAAAATTGGTTTCATTTTCTTATAGATTCCCTACATACAAGCAGTTTTACAACACATCAGGTTTAACTATTGGCCAAAAATTGAACAGTTGAATTAGATATAACCAGGGATGTGATGTACTTGCTCATTGCGCATGCTGCTCTTGCAAGTTGCGACTGTCCGTTTGCACAAGCTCGATGCCATGCCCGTGCTGCCGCTGCTACCTCCCACGCAGGCTACACCCAGGGTTGGATCTTCATCTTCTTCTCCTTCCATTCGCTTGAAGCCCGATGACCGGCGTCCAACAAGGGCGCGAGGAGGTGCTATGTCGGTTTGTCCAGCGACGGCTAGGTTAGGAGCGAACCAGATTGGAGGCTGGAGAGAACGAATTGGGGATTTTTCCTGCTGTCGATCGATATGGGAGGCGCTCGTTTGGGCCGTGAGCCTGCTATAGGGCCTGCCTTGCACTTACGTTATTGGCCCATCCAAATTGAAATGTTTTTCTTCATTTTTTACATTGCATGCTCGTGCACTGGGACGAACAAAACTAGCCTAGGCCAACCTGGACGACTCAAACAAGGTGCGCACTTTCCAGCCACCCAAGGCGGCCGCCCATACCAGCCCCTATGGTGGCGTCGCCCCTTTTTGTGTGTATGATTGGGGTAGTGAAAAATATTCCAATGGCACTTTTGATTTACCCACAGAATGGTTGAATTGTTTGTCTCTATGAACTGAGTTCGCCAATAATGTGAAGGATGCCAGTCTTTTCATCCTATTGTAGATTGCTTAGATCTCGATATGCCAAATGTAATCGCATGAAATATATATATATATATATAGTAAAAGCCAGTGTGATGTGTGTTGCTACAACTAGTTTGACAACCCGTCCTCATAAAACATATCACGGACGCACCATCTTATCAGATTAACCATTCGACTTATCAATGCAGTGTGGGAAGAAAGAAGTATTGGGACTGCGTATCCAAGCAATTGATGCCATGGACTCCTTCGTATAACCTTGTAAGCGAAAAAGAAGTTGTAGTGTGCCTGTACAAAGAGCTAGCGTAAGTTCAGTTACCTGCTTCTCGGAATTTTAGTTAGCCACTGATTGCAAAATTGTTCAATTATGTTGCTTGGCTTAATTTAGTTTGCTACTGATTACATAATGCCATAGTCTGTTAATCCTATTATAGACTACGCAAATCTATGTGTTTGATACTTACTGTTAAGAATTACCTGTTTGCCTGAACTTAAATAGCTACTTAAGCACGTACATAGCTGGTCATATGTCCTTCTAGGGTGCAGCAAAATTCATGTGTAATTTACGTTTTGATACCCTGTTTGTTTAAATGGCTTGTAGCACTAGTAATGTTTGCATGCTCATAGACAGACAACTGTCAGGTTTATATGAGGGATAACATCTTTTTAACTTATATATATATATATATATATATATATATATATATGTGTGTGTGTGTGTGTGTGTGTGTGTGTTGGAATCATTTTGCTTACATCAAAAGATATTTACAGATGTCTGTGTTGCTGGTAAACGGTACCAACTTGTTACTTTAATACATTGCCAAGAACTTGTTAGTTTTACTAGTTCATGTTTAATTAAATACGTTGCCAAAACTGGTAGTTTTACTAGTTTGATGTTAGTTTCTTATGGCTCTTGCAACACTTTATTTATGATTGCTAACATTCAAGTTTGCAGGATCCAACTGAAACTCTGTTGGCACAAAAGGTATGTTTTCAAAAACTTCCTTCTTTACTTGGTTTGCTGCTGTAACTTGTTGCTATAATCATCTTACCAACTTCAAGTTTTCAAGATCCAAATGGAAGTCCAATTGCACAGCAGGTACATTTAAAAATATATATTTGTGTAACAGGTTTGCTGTTGTAACTTGTTACTCTAATCAAGTTACTGACTACTCAAATTTTCAGGATCCAAGAGAAAACTCCAATGCCACAACAGGTTTCTTTTGCAAAACTTGTTTGTTTAACTGCTTTGCTGCTACAATCGGTTGCTCTAATCACGTTACTGGCAACTCAACTTTTCAGGATCCAAGAGAAACTCCAATGCCACAACAGGTACCTTTTGCAAAACTTGTTTGTTTAACTGCTTTGCTGCTGCAACCGGTTACAATGATGTTAATAACTACTTTTCAGCATCCAATCGAAACTCTTTAATTCCTTGTTTGTTTAACTGGTTTGTTGTTCTAACTCCCAGTTGAGATGTTTTGCTAACTTCAACTTTTCGGAATCCAATCGGAACTTTAATGGCAAAACAGGTTAGCCCCATGGACGCTGTATCATCCCACAACAGTGGTACCAGACCAATCATGCATCATGAATTGCCAACTGTTGATGATCTAGAGGCTAAACTATTGGTAGAAAGAGATTCTGCTTTTGCACTTAGAGATGAAGTTGACATGTTGAGGAAGCAAACAACACAATCATAAGCAGTACTCAAGACAAACATTAAATATTTGGTGGATTTCAAAATGAAGCAAGCTGAGACTGACCGCATTGTTAAGGTCCTGAAGGAAAAAAGGAAATTAAATTCCCACTTGGTAAATCATAGCTGAAATGTTTTTTCCATCGTTGAATAACCTTTGTGTTGTTTGTTCATGTAATTGATCAAACCATTTGTTTTAGAGATCATGTAATTTGGTTTGTAATTTTTTTTAGCACGAGTCTGTATTAATTGATAAGACTCTGAGACATTTCATTTTGATTGCTATGCCAGACCTACAAATATGCCAATCGGGCTGAATGTGCATTCAACAATAATAGTAGTATAGATGGTCCTTAAGTGGCACGCATCTGAAAGGGCCAAGATGCTGCACTAGCTTTGCTAAAAAAATGATGCTCTTCTAGCAAAAAAAGTATGTATGTTAGTTGATATTATTGATCCATATACTCTATAAGTGTTTATATGTCTGTTAGTTTTGTACATTCTTGATTGATTGGCTCAGTATTTTGAATCTTGAGACATCGCTTGTGTACATATCTAAATGGGAGTACACTATATGCTGCGTGTGTCATACATGTTACACTTGAGTTGGACATAAAGTGGTTTCAAATATTCGAATTCACCTTAAACTGGATTCTACCTTCTGAATTCGAGTATCGGCATTTGTAAATCATATTCATATATGATAGTGGAATACATCTTTGTTGTGCTTTTGAAGATATATAACAAAAAACATAGAATGATTTATAAAGATTTGTATAAGAATACAAAATGGATTCGAATTTAGTTGCCAGGGTAAACGTGAATGCTTATTGTCCCAAAATTTGAAAGAAGCGGCAAAATATCCACTCCCACGTCGGCTACCCGAAGCCAGTGTTTGCGAGATGGAAATTACTGTCTACCCCTTACCCGGATAATCCATCGGCCCGATTTTCCACTGCTCTCCATAGGGGTAGGTTAGTAACTTCAATTAGATGTGACACGACCGCCTCTGAGCCCATTCAGACACGGTGGGTGCCAAACGTGGGCGGCAAAACACATTTGATTAAAGCTCGTCCGAAAGACCTCTGTCTCTCTCTCCATTTCCCCTTCATACACGGTGGGAGGCAAACCAAACTCGACTCGGCCGAAATCGATGTAGGAAAATATTTTTAATAGGGGCAGGTTTGTAACTTCACTCAGACGTGACACAACCGCCCTACCTGTCAGCCCCGTTCATACACCGTGGGCGCCAACCGTGGGCGCCAAAACACCCTCTCCTCGCCCAAAATCGCTCTGGGCAAATATTGGGGAGATGCGAGATTACCGTCCTATCACCAACCGACGAGACGTCCAAATTTTAAACAGGGGCTAAGTTCATAACTTTCCCATATTTCAGACAGGCGCGTCCCAAAAACATGGTTCCCCATACCTCTCCCTCCATTTTCCCATTCATACACCGTCCGCGATAGAACACCATCCCCACACCAGCCTCCTCCGTCTGCCACCCCATCCATCGCCGCCGTCCTCCACCCCATCCATCGCCGCCGTCCTCCACCATGCCGGAGCACCTAGCAAGACTCGTCCACTGCTAGAGATGGATGTTTCTCATCCACGGCGCTGGACCAGGAGCCTTGCATCGCGTCCTCTCACTTCATCGGCACCATCGTCCTCTTTGCTGAGGCCGCTCCCATGACCTTCTCGTCCACCGCAACGGGACTTATCCCCTGATGCCCCCGTCTACCGTCGCAGATCTGCTTCAACGCCACCGACAACCATCGCACTCCTGATGCCTACACGGCACCGCAAGAGCGGTACTACTACTTCATATCTGCTCAACTTTTTGATCTCAACCAGAAAATAGATCGTAACTTGGTTACTGTACTTTCTTTTCAGCTCTTAGAATTTAGTTCTTAGTTCGAAGCAAACAATGGTTGCTAAATAGCATTTATGGGGTTTGCAGCTTCAAATCTGCCATGGCACAATCATAATAGGGTTTAATTGATCATGCTTAGGGTTTCCCCCCTTTAATGGTCACTATACGATCAGCCTACGTGCTTCGTGTCATAATAGCACTGCTCCACCCATCAAGCTAAATAAGCTTAGTTGTTCAAATACAAATATGATATTATTAAAACATAGTCGATTAATTGGTCAGCTAAATGTTCCTAATTTAGTTTCGAAAATGCATGTACGCCGCTGGGGTGTGGATCTACAGGGTGCCCACGGTGGGTCGCCGCCCACCCTGGGATTTTGGGTCGGCGCAGACCCCGATTCCCCTCTGTTCTGCTGCGCTTACGATCTCTACTCGCCCCCAGCCGCCTGCCTTGCCGGCGTCTTGCCATCCCCGGACGACATGACTATAGGAGGAGACGCCGGACTAAGAGGAGGCAAGGAGCCGCTCGCCCAACAGCGTCACCACTGCCCGGGCGTGCCGCCGTGCCTACCTTCCCAGTCCGTTCAGGGCTCAGGCGTGCAGCACCCACTAAGCAACCTAATTTATCTTGAGATACGTCCTCAACACTCAGCAGCCACTAATCATCACCCATTTTCTAATTGATTCATTACTCATTAGGCAGGACTGTCATTAGGGTTTGTTGTGTACTGAGTGCTACCTACACTTAATGGTTCAGATATTTCAGTAATCTTTAGTACCTGTAAAGTTCACAGGGTTTCAAAATTCCGGCCCTAGGAACAGACACTAGTCATGTTGGATTGTTGGTTATAGTGACATTGACCCAGATTACTATTGCAGGCCAGGTTTGTTGACAATTTTACTTGTCTTTCTTACTCATTCGATATGATATCCAATTATTCACGCCGATTAGTTGCAAACAATAAGTGCTAGACCAACTTCTTGATTCAGATTTTGGACGATCTCTTACTATAGTTACAATTATGCATAGTTGTCCTAGTAAGCTCACAAGTAATGATTGATTCACTACCTCTATGCTTGCCTTGTCATATTTGTTGTCAATATTCTTTTAGGGTGGACCACCCTATTTCAAAATACTGGAACCGCAGACATGAGTGAATAGTATTTCTCTGTGTGATCTCTTCCATCATATGTGGGCAATGAACACTGCATTGTATAGAAAGAAAGTGTCATTTCCACCTTTTACATAGACTACGATCTTTTACATGGAATACAATCTGCCTACTTGCTTTGTGTCGCACTACCAACACTCCACCCTTGAAGCTAAACATTATGCCACTCATAATTCCTTAGTTTATTTGTTCAAATACGAATTTGATATGATTCTAATGTTCCTACTTCAGTTTTGAAATGTGTGTCTGCCTGTTATAGAGACATAAGAGGTTTGTATTTCTGTGTGTGGTCTGGTCAGCACGGTTGGGGGGTGAACTTTGCATATGCAGGGGTTTATAGGGAGACACTCTTCGAGTTGAATCCGCAATGCATTCCATAGATAATCTGACTACTTTTTATGTTTTCATGAATCTCAGATACTAAACAGCATCATAATGATTATGAGCTTGCGCGCATGAAAAGAATAAAGCAGAACAATGCCATGGCTGTCAAACTTGGCATTAAGGGACTGAAATCAAGTCTGGATGCAATGCAATGCAAACGTTCTCCACCTACAGATTCGTGCTCAGAATATGATCCTAACAATGATTCTAAGCTAGAGGGAGACCTAAGTCAATGTAGCTCCCTAGTGGAGGAGTCAGAGGCAGATGCCCTATCTTATTCACCCATCAAGGTGCTTGCTCTAACTTTCCAAGGTTATATTGGTCGCACATATGTTGCAACTGATGCTTTGCATTGCTTCTACTTTGTTGCACTGCCATTAGCTTAGTTTACACATCATGTATGTGAATACGCCCTGCCTAGCCATTTTCAGTACATATTCCATCTGTCATCATACCATATTTATCCATTCAAATGTTGTTCTTGTGTATCAGACGTTCAAAAGGAAGAGGGTGATTGCTGATCGCAGAGGAGCACGAACAAAGTATTTGGAAAAGGTAGTGACACCTGATAAATCAAATAGCCTTGTAGTTGCAATATCACCAGACCCACAAAACACGGCCCAACTCTAGCGGACTCTAGCCCTACTACACTGGTCATCTCTGATGCCCCAACTTAGCAGACCCCAACTGTAGCAAACAGTATGATGATGCCAGTTGACATAGCACCAGCTCTACGATGCAAAAACCCCATTCCAGTAAAGAGTACACCAAATCCAGTTGCCAAATCCCTTTTCAAACGAGAGAGAGCCCCAATTGCAGCAAATAGGACCCATGTTCCACTTCTTCCCAGTTTAGAACAAAAAAGCTTATATTGTTGTCAGGAACTTTGTGCGCATCTTCCCTTCATGGAAAGATTATACCACAGACACAGAACAATTTCCAATCTTCCTCCGCAACTTACGTGTAAGTAATGTACTAATGTTATTCATGGTAATTAGTGCATATGTTTCTACTGACAGAAGACATGAGATTTCATTCTTTTAAATAGGCGAGGACCAAACTGGATAGTCAAGACAAGCAAGGGTTGGTTGCGCTTTTCAAGCACTCGTTGATGAAGTATCGTTCCTACCTGAGGCAAGCGCACTTCGATCGCAAGCCTCTAAATGAAATTTCTGTAAAGTTTTCGGTGCTACATTTATCAGACAGTGACTGGAATAATCTTGTTACACATTGGTCTCGTCTGCAGCATAAGGTACTGTCTATGATATCACATCACAATTTGAACTACATTTCTGCATGTGCCTTACTGTCTCACTTGTACGAAAACTGTTTGCAGAAAACATTCATTCTCATGGGACCACAGAATCTCGCAACTATACTGCATACTGCATTGCTCTTGTGAGTACCTCTTGCCCTGTATGACCATACTTACTTTCATAGCTGGTTGATTATGTAGCATCACTACACATGTTAGCCTCGTTATCCTCCATTTGGTGGACATTATAAGATCCGTATCGACTCTTCACTACTGGAATCAGGATCTTTGTCGTCAGCTGTCTGCTAGCTGATGGCAAAGATGGTCTTTGCCATCAGCTTATAGAAAACTGACGGCAAAGAAGGAGCGGACGGCAAAGATCATATTTGCCGTCGGCCGTCCCTTTGTCGTCTGCTAGCGGATGGCATAGAAGCTTTGTCGTCAGCTAGCGGACGGCAAAGAGGGTGGGTGGCCCACTAACGAGAACTTAACGGCCACTTTCTTTGCCGTCCGCTAGCGGACGGCAAAGAAAGTGGCCCACCTAACGGCCGTTCCCCCCCCCGGCCCCACCCCACTACCTAGGCAGACGGCAAAGAGATTTGACCTAACAAAAAAGGTCAGCGCCCGCGCCATCCTCTTTCTCTCCCCTCTGTCTCTTTCCCCTCACTACGCCGTCCCCGTGCCCGAGCCGCCCCCGCCGCCGCCGACACCCACCGCCCCCACCGCCGCTCTCGACCGTCCCACCGCCCTCGCCGCCCCTGACCCCCCTGCCGCGCCGCCCTCCCGCGCGGTCCACCAGCCGCCACCCATGGTCCCTGCTCGCCCGGCGCCCCTTGCACCACCACCCCGCGCACTCCCCCCCACGGACCCCCCCACCACCCCTCGCCACCCCACGGTCTCTCACTCCCACCGCCCCCCACGCCCCCGCCCGCCCCCGACAACCAGGTGCCCATGCCCCCGCACCCCGATGCCCTCGCCGCCCGCCCGCCGCCGCCCACAACCAGGCGCCCCGCCATCCCGACGCCCTAGCCGCCCCGACACCCCGCCACCCCGATGCCCCGCCGACCCACTCCGGTGAGCTCCCCCGCTGTTTTTTTTTCTTTTTTTTTCTACTGCTAGTAATTAGGTTAGTTAGTACTGTTAGTTTCTTTTTTTTCTACTGCTAGTAATTAGTTTAGTTAGTATTGTTAGTTAGGTTAGTTTGATTTTCTAGGTTAATTAGTTTGATTTTCTAGGTTAGTTTGATTTTCTAGGTTAGTTATCTTTAGACTAGGTTAGTTAGGTTAGTTTCTAGGTTAGTTAGGTTAGTTTGTAGGTTAGTTATGTTAGTTCTTGCCAGATCGACCATCATGCCAGATCGACCAACGGGATCAGCATGGCCACAACTTGCAAAATGGTGCATGATGTTTCTGCAATGTTGAACAATACATAAATTCATCTGTGCTAGACAAGAAGTAGGACATGGAACAGTCACTAGTACTACAATTTCCTTTGAGTCAATGCATATCACCCACTTACTCTGTTCTTCCTTCTTAAAAAATAAAATCATGATCAAATGCAGAAGCTAAGTTCCTCTTGATAGCTGGCCCATTCTTCTTGCTTAAGGCTTTTGTGGCTGCCTCTTTGTTCTTAAATCCAACACTCACACCACCAAGTCTTCTACTTCTTCTAACATCTTGAATGTCAAGTGGGACTTGAGCTTTCTTTCGCTTGCCAATTGGAGCTACATCAGTATGTAATGGGATAGTAGGAACTGCTTCTAGAGGTTGAATGAGATTGGACTGGGTTACATAAGCAGATTCCATAACATCAGGTTGATCAGAAAGTTCAGTGATGGTGCAGTTGCTGACGAATGGAGCAGGTGTTTCTTCAGTACAGACTGTGAATAGACATTTTTTTATATTGCCAAATTCATCATTAACTTCCATCATCTGGCATCTAGCAGCAATCACTGTTTATCCTTCAAGTTTCTTCAGAGCATCAAGTGCAGAAACCATCAGTTTGCACCTTTTGGTGGCATTTGGGAAGATGCTGATTTCCATGAGAACAACCATCAATTCTTTTGATGCCAATGGTGTACCAATGATTCCCACTCCTCCTATCAGCCCTGATCACAATCATGGTGCTGCTCCAGCAGCTAGCAGTCAGGCACCCCCTGACCACGACACAGCACCCCGACAAGACACCACCGACACCACGACCCCCGACACGACACCCCGAGACCGCCTCGACACCCCGACACGACACCAGGACCCTACACCCCTACCCCTACACTACAAACCCCGAGCCCCCTACACTACACCTTACCCCCCCCCTCTCTTACCTCTCCTGCTTCTCCGCCCCACCCCTCCCCTCACCGCACCCCCCCCCCACACCCCCGTCCTCTCCCCCGGAACATCCTCCGCCACACCCTGATCCAGCCCCTCCTCTGTCCTCTTCCCCCGCCTCCCACCCAAACCGCGACCCCGACACGCACCCCGACCCCGACACGGCACCCCCCGACCCCGACAAACCTCACCCCGACACAGCACCCCGACACGACACCACCGACACCCCGACCCCCGACACATGTATTATTATTATGTACATATATATATATATTATTAATTAGTTCATGTTATTAGGTATTCAATTTTTTATTATGTTCATGATGATGGTACACACTTAAATATTTTATTATGTTTATGTTGTACTAATTTCGTTTACTCTTTGTCATTGTAGGTGTTGACAGATGGTGGGCGCGGGTCGAGAGCACTCCGAGCCTCCTTCCTCGGCGCGTGCTGGGCGGGGTGTTGTTATTCCACCCCAGCACCTTTGGAGAGCGCTGGTAGACAGCATGCAGACACCGGCGGGCGCTTCTTCTTCGGCCGGGAGAGGTCGGGGGAAGACGAAGAGGGGTGCAGGTAGAGGTGGACGTGGCGGCGGGAGAGGTAGGAAGGCTGCTGCGCCTTCCTCGCCGCCACCCCCAGTTGATTCTCCGGACCACCGGAGTGCTCCGTCTCAGGTGGACCCGTCTCAGACTCCGGTCCACGAGCCTCGGGTCGCCGAGCCTTCGTCCCTCGAGACTCGGGCCCCAGAGTCTTCGTCCCACGAGACTCCGGTCCCAGAGTCTTCGTCTCGCGTGACTTCAGAGACTAGTGGCCATGCTGATGGCGAGGACACCTGGTCTGATGATAGTTATAGCGAGGGCGAGCTGGTTGAGGGGGGCAAGAAGGTGTACCAGCGTGGTGGTACGAAGCTCCCGGCCGTGCCAGTGACCCGCGATCACAGGTGGTTGATTAAGCCTAACGGGGAGAAGTAAGTGCATTTACTCTTTTTTAACCTTTGTCCTTCATGTTTCTTCAAATTAATATCTAATGTGTTGGCCTTGTCATACTGCAGGGGTTGGATACACGCCGATGGTGTCCGCAGGCCCAACCAAGTCCTTGGTGTGCTTTGTCGGCACCACTTCCCGGGGTGGGTCACGTTGCCTGGTGAGGGTCAGGTTCCATAGCTAGCACTGAGCTGGGAGCTGTACATGGCTGCCCCGGCCCCGCCGGAGGAGAGGGTCGACGGTGTCTTGTGCGAGACGGTGGCCGACATTGTGAGGCGGCGGTTTTGGGTAATTTCTCCTTTACAGAATTAAAAATCAACATTACCTAGTGATTGTACTAATCAGTGTTGTCTTGTTCGATTGCAGACCTTCTACAGGTGTTCTGAGGAACACAAGGCGGAGGCGGCTAGGGTTCTCGAAGCCGAGTGCAAGCGCCTACTTCAGAACTTACGGCACGAGGCTAGGGTGCAGGCTCTTCGAGACTACTACGCCTCGACTAACATTAGGAGGGCCAAGAAGAAGTGCCACGGCAAGTATCTGAGTAAGGAGAAGTACATGAAGGTAATTACCTATTCTTAAGGCCTTGTACTTAGTTTCCTTGATTTCATTCGTAGGCGTAGCGCTGAAATTTCTCTTTGCGTAACTTAGGTGCCCCCGAGATGGTGTGCGGATAGGATGGACTGTTGGGAGGCAATGGTGGATGAGTGGTGCTCTCCCCAATGGCTAGCCGTCCACAACAAGGCCAGGGATAAGCATGCCCAAATGAAAGGTGTGCCACACCATCAAGGGAGCTCCAACCTGTTTGAGTACGGGGATCACTGGGTATGTGGTTTGAGCCCTTAACGATTAATGCAATTTCATTCTTCATGCTAGCTTGAGCCCTTAACTAATATGTTGTTCCTCTCTTTTAGGCAAAACACAACAAGAAGGACGTGCCACCGCTGTACGACCTCTATGCCATGGCCCATACTGCCCCGTACAAGAAGGCCAAGGCATTCTCTGAGGATGACCTCGATCATCCAGAGAGCTTCACCAACATCTCCTCCCACAACAAGCTCGTGAGGTACAGAGACGTTGGAAAGAAGAAGAAAGGGGAGGACTTCAACCCGAGCCAGAGTCCTTTTGATCCAGAGATCATGATGCTATCTGGTGAGGGGAGGTACCATGGCTCGGTAGCCACTGGGATGGACTCATACGTTGTCCTAGAACTCTCTGGGAGATCAAGAAGCGCCAGACGAGCTCCGATCCTGAGATACCGCCTCGTCCACGGCCAATGGAGCTCGCCATCGAGGCTAGGGCCCAGGAGCTTCTGGCGGAGGCAAAGAAGCAGGCGGAGCAGAGGGAGAGGGAGTTGGAGGAGAGGACGGCTAGTATGTTGGAGGCGGAGAGGAACCGGAACGACGCGTCTCACCGGGCCCTATACGAGCTCCTCGTGGTAAGTTTCTCCTGCATATTAACCAAATCATGCACGTAATGTTCGTTTCATCACTAACTAATATGACTGTCTCGTGAAAACAAAATGTGCAGTCCATGTGCGAGAAAACCGGTCAGACCCCTCCGCCGATGCCCCAGATTGGTATAGCGGACACGGTGAGTTTCATTTGAATGGTCATTAGTTACTAGTATTCACATTTCAGTTGCATCATGCTAACGAGACATTGCAAATGATCTTTGGTGCAGCATGCCTCCTGACAAGCATCGACCGATCCTTCCCCGTCTCGCACTGGCGCAACCCCGACCCCGATCGGTCCTTCTCCGTCTGGCACTAGCGCAAACCCGATCGGTCCTTCACCTCCATGATGACGGTAAGTTTTCTCTAGTGTTTTGCTTATGAAATGCATAAAGACCTAGACTTAGCTTTATTTCCTCCAAAATTCTTACCATAATGACCTAGACTTAGCTAATCTTCCTCCAAAATGACATAAGTAGCTTACTTAGCTCCAAAATGATCTATACTTAGCTTTGTTTCCTCCGAAATGACCTAAGTTAGCTCTAATATGCTAAGTTATCTCTAATATGCTTAGTTACCTAGGTTTGCTCAATAATGACATGCACTTAGCTTACATATGTAAAAAATGGCATAATTAGCTTACTTAGGTTTGAAATGGCATAACAATCTTGGTAACATCATATATGTCATATAGTTAGCTTATTTTCCTCGAAAATGACATAATAAGCCTAATTAGCTCCAAAATGATCAATTTTACCTAATTTAGCTCCAAAATGACCTAAGTTAGCTCTAAGTTAGCTGTAAAATGCTAAATTAGCTCTAATATGCTTAGTTACCTCGGTTAGCTCAATAAAGACCTATAATTAGCTTACTTATGTCAAAAATGGCATAATATTCTTAGTTAACTCAAAAATGGCATAATTAGCTAGGTAAGCTCCAAAATGACCAAGTTTACCTAGGTTAGCTCCAATATGATCCATTTTACCTAGGTTAGCTCCAAAATGACCTATTTTACCTAGCTTAGCTCTAAAATGACCTACACACTTATCATTTTTACCTAGCTTAGCTAAAAAATGGCATTTTTTCCTACCTTAATTAGTTAGAAGAAGAAGAAGATAAAGAAGAGGAGAGGAGAAAAAGAAAGAGAAGATAAATTCTTCTTCTTCCTTTTCTTCTTCTTTTTCTTCTTTTTCTTCTAGCTAGTTTTCTTCTTCTTCTAACTTTCATCTTTCCTAATTTGCAGATTTGCTTTAGATGAGGAGCTTGCGTTCATGGAGTCTACTCTTCTCCTTGTGCTTCTTTTATGTTTTTGGAAACTTGTTGCAAACTTGTTGTTGGATATGTATGTATGGATGAAACCATTTTATGTTGGATAACTTGTTGTTGGAAACTTGTTATATATATGTTGTTGCAAACTTGTTATATATATGTTGTTGAAAACTTGTTATATATATGTTGTTGGAAACTTGTTATATATATATCTGTGAAATTCTGTGAAATTGATTGAATTTAAGAAAAATAGAAAGAAAAAAAACAGGGGCTATACAGGCACTTTGTCGTCTGCTGGCAGACGGCAAAGAGCTTTGCCATCAGCCAGCAGACGGCAAAGTTGACACGTGGCAGCTACCTGTGCAACCTGGCAGGAACCTGGGCTGGCCTATATGGGCACTTTGCCGTCCGCTGGCAGACGGCAAAGAGCCAAAGGACTTTGTCGTCTGCCAGCAGACGGCAAAGCACGCCGTTAACCCCCTAACAGACCTAACCTGCCACATGTGCTGTCCAGGCTCTTTGCCGTCTGTTGGCGGACGGCAAAGACCATTTCATCTTTGCCGTCCACCAGCAGACGGCAAAGAGCCCTTTGCCATAGCCTATTCAGCCGGACCTGTTGCCGTCTGCTTTGCCGTCCGTCGGGCATGCCTTTGCCGTCTGCCATGGCAGACGGCAAAGTTCCTGATTCCTGTAGTGCTTACATAAATTTAGAATCAACCCAATGCTTTTGAAGAGGTTTAGCTCTGCAGTCCTCTTGTAAGGACTGAACGTCGTCTATCACTATACTTACATTAACAGCTACTCCCTCCGTCCCATAATATAAGAGTGTTTTGTACAGTACACCAGTGTACAAAACACTCTTATATTATGGGAAGGAGGGATTGGTACATTGTGTAGCATTCTGCATCTTATCTTCCTCACCCACCATTTACTAAAAATATCATATCTATATTTAATCTTACCAAAAAGTTGAATACACAGACAATGCCAGTGCAGAAGTGTAGCCCATTGCTCTTGTCAGTACATTACTTACAGGGATTGGTAGTTGATTATGTAGCATCAATCTGCATCTTATCTACATTATCCTCTATCCCTTCCAGTATTATCATATCTATAATTACTCTCTACAAAATGCAAAGTACATGCAATGCTTATGAAGAAGTTTCTGTGCTGAAATTCTTGAGTTATCCTTCCCTTGACATGGAGAAGGGCATTATAGAGTCGGTGTTAACTGTTAATGCAAGTCAGTCCTTCTAAAGCCTTTATCCTCAACAACTGTTTAATTTGCTCATACTCCCTATCATCAACTGTTGTTTAGTTTGCTGTTTCTATCAAAATGCATGTTCGCAACAACTGCAAGTTCCAAGTTTTAGTTGTAAAACCAAATTCCTTATTCATACCATGCACATTATTCAATACTCCCTATATGTATACTTGTTTTTGTGGATCTATAATCCAGTGTGTGGTGAAGCCGCCCACGTTTGCACCTTGTCATCTCCTATTTTATCTTACTGATATGGCTGATGATATGAATAACATGACATGCACATTAACCAAAATAGATACAATGATTGTCTTTGCCCTTCATCTATGCTTGTTTTGTTGACATGGTAATCCAGTAGTGTGGTGAAGCTCCCCGCATTATGAACAATGCCAAATTATGCTATTGATATTTTGAACTGACTCTTTATTTTCTAATTTGAAATTGGATGGAATTGATAGCATAGTTACCATCTTTGTTTATACACATGCAAAACCTGTCATCTCTCTGCTTGTTTCAGGGTGATATGCCTGATGGCATGCACAAGTCTGCTGAAGGCTGTGAGACAAACCCAACATATATTGCAGCAAAGAAGGCAAAACATCTTGAAGATAGCGAGACAACCCCAAAGTCATGTCTTGATGCAGTGTTCAAGTTACTTGAGACTAGCAGTCAGACAAGCTCACAGAATTCGCTGTCTGAATCAGTTCAACTTCTTCAGTCCCAAGTTCAAGCAGAAAGGCATTCTCCAACTCAACTTCAACTTGAAGTCCTATCTCTAAGGAAGATCACGGAGAACACCAATGAGAACCTCATTGCTAAACAGCTACAGCTGGAAGCTATGACTGACATGCTAGGCCAGTCTCACAGCATTGCTCAGCAGCTTGCGCAGCAGCTCCCGCGCAAGGCTAACCTTTCTTGAACTGTCCTGGAAGTGGTCTTGGTTCAGTATTATTTTGTTACGCTGCAATGGCGCCCAGTTTTTGTAATCTGCTTCTTCCTTGCACTTTCTGATCACTGGTGGCGAACTTCGATGCCCAGTGGATGTAATATATCATAAATCCTTTATTGTATAGTGTAGGTTTATTCTAAGTTACTATGCCAAAATTTCTTTATTGTATAGAGTAGGTTTGTTCTTAATTCCTACTTGTTACCGTATATGCCATCATTCGCTATCTGAAAAAAAAAGGCGAAAATCTGATGTAGGCGACCAGGCCAAAACATTCGCCTCTAACGGACCTGCATTTTAGCGGGCCACAATTTGGCCGGCCTGTAACTTTCTTGGGCCTGAAAGGCAATTGGGGCCTTCACACTTTGCGTCAGGCCCACAACTTACACGGGCCTACATTCGGCCCAAAGTTTGGTTGGGCCTTAGTGGACCCAGCACTTAGTTGGGCCCATGTAGCTTCGGACCATTAACAGGTTGAATATTCTTCTGGCCTGTTACGGCCCAGAAGATACCATGGGCCTTTAGCAGGCCGAAATGCGTGTTGGGCCTCAATTTTCAATAGTCGTCCATGGGCCTTTAGCAGGCTGAAATGTAGACCGGGCCATTATTGGCCTAGTTATATGACGGGCCATTACCAGGCCAAAACATATCTCGGGCCTTAGTTGGCCTATTGATATCATGGGCCTTTAAGAGGCCGAAAGCTTAGTAGAGGCATCAACGGGCCGAATTATACGGCAGGCCTTTAACAGGCCCAAAGTCATGTTGGGAAGAACTGTTGCCACCTTGATCACGGGCCGTTAGTGGGCCGGATGTCGCGTCGGACCATATATGGCCCATGGGCAGCACGGGCCATTCACAGGCCAAAAGACACACCGGGCTGAAATGGGCCTATGTCTACATCAGGCCTCTAACAGGCCGAAATGTCACTGGGCTGTAATTGGGCCCAAATACTCGATGAACAATTAACGGGCCAGATCTCACTTTGGGCCATAAATGGGCCATGTTTAAGCAGGCCGTTAGTGGGCTGGCCCACTAGTACCTGAGTAAATACTACGGGCCTTTGACTGGGCCGGCCTTTTTAACCTATATGGGCCTTTGTTGGGCCCTGCCATGTGTCGACGTATCATAGGCACGTCTCCTCCATTGGATGGACGACATCTGGCCCACCGAGGAGCCGACACGTGTTTCCTCCGGCCAATGATGATTTTACATGTGGAAAATCCCCATTGGTCCTGGCTGTTAACGGGTTATCGGATCCAAACCAGAACCCAATAGATTAACGGCGACCCGTTACGGTGGATGCCATGTGTCGGTTACCCTTGACGAAAGCACTTCCTTGATGCGCCATTTATCGTCATGGAAGTGGACACTTCCGTGATGATAATTTTGGTATTGTCATGGAACACTTCTACGACATCACATGTATGACTATCTTGATTCTGTCATAAAATCGTCATGGATGTACATGCATGACAGAAAATATGACCTACTATGACAAACACGTATCATCACGGAAGTGTATTTTTTTTTGTAGTGCTTGTATCCAATCTTTCTATCAAAACCTCGGATTGGTGTGGGTTGCTAGTAGTGTTGATTACATCTTGTAGTTGATGCTAGTTGGTTTATTTGGTGGAAGATTATATGTTCAGATCCATTATGCTATTCTATACCCCTCTGATCTTCAACATGAATATGATTTGTGAGTAGTTTTTTTTGTTCTTGAGGACATGGGAGAAGTCTTGTCATAAGTAATCATGTGAATTTGGTATTCCTTCGATATTTTGATGATATGTATGTTGTTGTTTCCCTTAGTGGTGTTATGTGAACGTCGACTACATGACACTTCACCATCTTTGGGCCTAAGGGAATGCATTATGGAGTAGTTATTAGATCATGGGTTGCTAGAGTGACACAAGCTTAAACCCTAGTTTATGCGCTATTCTGTAAGGGGCTGATTTGGATCCATATGTTTCATGCTATGGTTAGATTTATCTTAATTCTTCTTTCATAGTTGCGGATGCTTGCGAGAGGGGGTAATCATAAGTGGGAGGCTTATTCAAGTAAGAATAGAACCCAAGCACCGGTCCACCCATATATCAAAATATCAAAGTAGCGAGCGCGAGTCAAACAAACATGATAAAAGTAACTATATGAAATTCCCGTGTGTCCTCAAGAACGCTTTACTTATTATAAGAGACCATTCCGGCCTGTCCTTTGCTAAAAAAGGATTGGGCTACCTTGGTGCACTTTTGTTACCGTTACTATTATTTGATCGTTACAAATTATCTTGCTGTCAAACTACTTGTTACCGACAATTTCAATGCCTGTAGAAAACACCTTGCTGAAAACCGCTTGTCATTTCCTTCTGCTCCTTGTTGGGTTCAACACTGTTACTTATCAAAAATACTATGATTGATCCGCTATACTTGTGGGTTATGAATCGTCCCTAACTCCACCTTCGCCTATGCCACCACCACTGCATACTCTTGTGCTTCGCCTCGTGCCACTCCAACCGTTAACACACACGACTACTCACTCGTTCAAAGAGGGGCATTATCAAACCCGTCGACCGTCTTAATCTCTCTGTTATTCATTCATCTATTTCTCCTATCCCTAAAACGTACTGGGTTGCCCTCTATGATCTAATTTGACGCACTGACATGCCTGACGAGTACAACGCTCTAATCCAGAACCACACATGGACTCTTGTTCCTTGTCTGATCAGTGTTAATGTTTTCCAGGTAAATGGATCTTCAAGCACAAGTTTGTGGCGGATGGCAGCCTAGCTCGCTACAAGATCCCTGATCGGTTGTATGCTGAGAAACACATGGACTCATGTTCCTTGTTCGGTCGGTGTTAATGTTTTCCAGGTAAATGGATCTTCAAGCACAAGTTTGTGGCGGATGGCAGCCTTGCTCGCTACAAGGCGTGATGGGTTGTACGCGGCTTTTCTCACCAATCGGCGATCGACTTTGATGAGACTCTTAGCCCGGTTGTCAAGACGTCCACCATTCATGTGGTTCTCAGCTTTGCCATCTTGCATGCTTGGACGGTTGTGACGCCACCAATTCAATCGTACACTAATCATACACGCAAATGTGTAGGATCAAGATCAGGAACTCACATGAAGATATCACAACACAACTCTAGACACAAATAAAATAATACAAGCTTCATATTACAAGCCAAGGGCCTCGAGGGCTCGAATACAGAAGCTCGAATACACAAGAGTCAGCGGAAGCAACAATATCTGAGTACAGACATAAGTTAAACAAGTTTTCCTTAAGAAGGCTAGCACAAAAGCAATAACGATTGAAAAGGCAAGGCCTCCTGCCTGGGACCTCCTAACTACTCCTGGTCGTCAACGGTATCCACGTAGTAGGCACCCTCCGGGTAGTAGTAGTCATCGGTGGTGGCATCTAGCTCTTGGGATCTGTCATCTGATCGCAACATCCGGAAAGAAGAAAGAAGGGGGAAAAGGGGTAGCAAAGCAACCGTGAGTACTCATCCAAAGTACTCGCAAGCATCAGATCTATACTAAGTATGCATTGGTATCAAAGGAAGGGATATATCTGTTGAATATACTGCAGAATGCCAGAATAGAGAGGAAGGCCTAGCCTATCGAAAACTAGCATCTTGCAGCATTGAATAGCATTTTATAATTAACAAGCATGTTGTAGTGTTAACGCCCAGAGATCCTTCATCGACTACCTGCGAGAAAGCAATCCCGGAGCCATCATACCCATTAGATGTCTCAAGTATCCATTTCTAGTTGTAATAGATCAGGATACAACTCCGAGCGTCCATTGCCGTGGACACAGCTATTCGACTATATAATTTTCCTGCAGGGGTGCACCACATTACCCAACACGCTTGATTACTCCGGTCGGACACACTTTCCTAGGTCATGCCCGGCCTCGGATGATCAACACGTCGTAGTCCTACCTAGGCTCCGAAGAGAGGTCCATGCCGGTCTACATCCAAAATGCTCCGAGGTCTTTGGCCCATCGCCCATTGCACTCCGGGTCGTTGTGTGCAGGGTGAATACTAGCGCCACCTTTGCCATGGATGGCACGATCCGACCGTGCCACAATGCTGAACTGGACGTCTGACAGAGCTTTCGAAAGAAACGTACGACACCGGGTGCCCATAACTATTCCCGCGTGGCAGTTAGTGCATATAGGCTAGTGCCCAACTCAAATCAAATACCCAAACCCTTAGTGTATTGGGAACTTGCGGAGACAAGCAGAGACTCACGATCATGTGACCCCGTCGCCCCGTCTCGAGGAAATACGGCAAGGGCCAGGCCCAACCCTCTCTCTCTAGGGCGGTCTACCTGCCCGGCCGTGCCTCGTAATTATCTCGCGGGTACCCTCCAGGTCAGCCCGACTATTCAGAGACTGTCGGGAACTCAGGTCCACCTCTACCGCAGTAACAGTAACTCTCGCGGGTACCCCCACGGTCAACCCGACTTCACATATCTCGCGGGTACCCCTCGGGGCCGACCCGACTTTAACATGGGCCTGAGGTAAAGCCAAGGTAACCGGGTGTCCATAACATCAAGGGGGAATCCGAGGAATCACCCTCGATGGATTCCTTCTCGATGTAACCGTCAAGGTGAACGTGGAGGAATCACCCTCGATGGTTCACACTTGAAGGGTTGCACGACAGAGACGTCATCGGGAATGGTGAAGGAGGAATCACCCTCGAAACACCACAACCGATTAGCTACACTATAGAGTTATCATCAGGAGTGCGTTACGAGGTATCACCCTCGGCAGTCGATAGTAGCTCTGCAGAGTCGTACAACTAAAGGGAGTGAGGTGATGTGTCGGGCTCTGGTCGTCAATCACGTTGATCGAGTCATCGATGATGAAGCAGGGGCAATAGGGACAAGGTGAGGGGTCACTGATGGATCACTAACCAACCTATACTACACAGTTTAGGATAAGCAGGCAAGGTACAATAGCAGGTTAGAAAAGCAGGCTATGCATCAGAATAGGAGCAATCAATAACAGCAGCAAAATCTAATGCAAGCATGAGAGAGAATGGAATGGGCGATATATGAATGATCAAGGGGGGTTTGCTTGCCTGGAAACTCTGCTGAAAAGGAATTAGGGTCGTCGTTGACATAGTCGAACACAGTGGCAGCGTCGGTCTCGGGGTCTACCAGAGAGAAAAGGAGGAAGAAACAATAAATATAAATCAAACAAGTGCAACACTATGCATGGCAAGACAATAAGCAGTGCTAGGTGTGACCTATCGCACTGCTACATGATATAGGTGAAGGGGGAAAACATCTGGGAATGTTTTCCCGAAGTTTGGCATTTTTTGACAGATGTAATGGAGGGGGATGGTTCCATGTTCGCTATGCTAGGGGCATGGCACAGACGAACGGAAGGCGTATTCGGAATTGTCATATTTTTCTTAGCAACTTTCATGTATAAAGTATTTTCATCGGAGTTACGGTTTATTTTATATTAATTTCTAAAGTTTTAAAAAATTTCTGAAATCATTATAAATTTGAATTAAAACAGTAATTATATTTTGTACGCAGCAGTACCTAGCCAGTGTGTATGACAGGTGGGGCCAGGGGATCCAGTCAGCAGTAGTTGACCAGTCAATGGTCTAGTCAGCACTCAACTGAGTTGGCTGTTGACCAGGTCAAACCGACAGGTGGGGCCGAGTTGTCAGTGACTCATTCATTAATTAAAGAAAATCTAATTGTCTTAATCAGTTTTTTTTTTTGATAGCGCGCCCACGCTTCAGTGACTTAATAGAAAGGGTGTTTAGTGCTAATGGGGATTACCCCTAATTAAACTAGGGGGCCAACCCAGTTAGCAGTGACACAGGGCCACGGCTGGTCGTGCTCGCGCGCGAAGCCATGGTGCGGCCGACCGGCAGCAGCGGCAGCGCTAGCCGGGGGCGGCGAGAGTGAGGCCATGGCCTACAGGCGGGCGGGCGCGGAGGCAGGTGTGGCCGACAGCGGCAGGTAGAGGCGGGGGCGAGCGGGGCAGCAGCGTGGCAGCAGGCTGCGGTGGGCAGCAGTAGCAAGAGATGAGCCGCAGGAGGGGCAGTGGTGAGCGGGGCGACGCGGGTAGGCGGGGCAGGGCGCGTAGTCGGAGGAGACGCCGGAGGCGTGCTGGGGTAGCGGCGGCGCTAGCGGGCGGCGGCGGGGCGATCGGCCACGGCGGGCGGATGGTTCGCGGAAGCTAGGGGACACGTGCAACGGTGGAAAGAGAGGGGAAAGAGTGAGAAGCTCATGATAGATTAACGGAGGGGAAGGCGAGGTCGGGGAAGGCTTGACCCCGACGCAATCGACGACGGCGTCCGACGGATCCGAGGTTGAAGAAGAGCGCGATGGCGACGGTGTGGCGCGGGGCAGCTCGAACCAGAGCCCATAGTTGACGAAGACGACGATGGCGCTCCTCCTAGACATTCTTTTGAGGCTCGGGGAGGCTGGTGGCCATGCCAACAGCGAGGCGACAACGACGGCAGCACTCGGTGGAGGGGCGGAGAAGGTGAGGGCAAAGGGAAGAGCCAGTGGGAGCGGGGGTAGTGGGAGGGGAGGCGTCCCCGAGGCGCCGGGGTGGCGCCCTTATCTCTCCCCAGCGCTGTAGCGGTCAGGGCGGCGAGCAGGTCCGGCGAAAGCGTGCGGTCGGGTGGGCGTGCGCTCGGCTGAGCAGTAGGAAAGGAGGGAGAAGGAGAAGGTCGGGGCGTGGGCTGGCTGGGCCATGCACTGCGGCCCAGTGGCACAGGGGGGGCCCATTTTTCTTTTCTTTTTATTTGGTTTTCCCCTTTTATTCATTTCTATTTTCTACTTTCTTTATATAGCAAATTAGTTTTACAAAATCTAAAACTTGCACCATAATTATTGTTGTAAAATTAGGTCACTGCCACAATAAGTTTGGCACTTAGATAAATTAGATTAGTATTTCCATAATTCAAAAAGCAATTAAATTATTGTTTTAGCCACTGTTTTAAATATTTAAGGGAATTAAACACCTATAAAAATGTTGGTTCACCACCATAATTACCTATGAATTATTTGCCATATTTTGAACATATTAGTTTTGACATTTGAAAACTTTAATTATTTGACTTTATTTTAAATTTGAATTTTGAATTGGTTTGAATCAACGTGGGACTTAGCAACAGTAAAAGTGATGACATGGCATGATTAGCAGGGGATTACTGTAGCTTAATTATCCAGGCGTTACAATTCTCCTCCACTATAAGAAATCTCGTCCCGAAATTTAGGAGGTAGACGGAAACAGAGCAGGGTATTCATCACGAAGACGATCCTCGCGTTCCCAAGTGGCTTCATGTTCATAATGATTTAACCACTGGACTTTAAGTAATTTGATAGCCCTCTAACGGGTGCGACGTTCAGCTTGATCGAGAATGCGGACCGGATGCTCTCTGTAAGGGAGATCATCTTGCAGGGGTTGAGCTTTATAAGCCATGTGGTTGTTGCAATAAGACTTGCGACTCAAGGCATCGGCCATGACATTAGCCTTGCCAGGGTATAAGAAATACCGTAGTCATAGTCTGTAATTGTTTCCATTTATCGCTGCTGCGGAGATCCAGATCTAGCTGAGTAAACAGATACTTCAGACTTTAATGATCGGTGAAGATCTCGCAACGATTACCAAAAGGAAATGTCGCCACAACTTTAGTGCAAACATTGGTGAAGGAGCGTTATCAATTCTCACAAAAGGAGAGGAGTTTCACGCACTCAAGGAATAAATCCGTGCTTCGGCATTTCGAACCAGATGAGCATGGTAGCTTACTATCTCACTTGAAGGATGTAGTAGATGGACAGTTTTAGTGGCGCAAATGATAGAAGCGGTATGTGTTTTCAACCATTCCATTCCCAAAATGAGGTCAATATTGGAAGACTTCAAAACATTGGGGGAAACATGGAATTCCAACCCTTCAATTTCAACCGGGATGCTGTGACTAACCATGGTGGTTCGGCATTGGCCCGCGGAATGCAGCTTGGAATTCCAGCCAAGTGATGGCGGCCAACAGGTAAGGAACGCCTGTGGCTGTCCCACCATTGAGCAGTGGGACCTTTTAGGTAATAAGCCGTGAAGGTGACATAGTTGGCAGGGGCTACATCAGCAGACTCCAACTCGAAAGTGACGTCCACGGAGCCCGTCATTAGCATCAAGGGGCTGAGTTGAGCTACAGTAGATGATAGGGTTGAGACGTGCAAAGTCTTGCAGAGTGACCGCGGATGGTTGCTGATTCATATTGGGACGCGGGAACTGAGCCATGACTCCTCCCATGAACTGGCGATTCAGCTCAACTGTTGTATCATTCCGGCAATGTATTCGGGAGGTGGTGGATTGTCAGCCATCCTGCTAAAAACATCAGGGAGCGGTTTAATAAGGGGTGGAGCAGGTGTAAGGAGTCATTCATGATGTAACCTGAATAATGAGCAAAGGCACAGTATGTACAAAGTAGTAGTCATTCAAGACATACATATACATATACGGAGACAATTACACGCTGTTAGTATGAGTTCGGACAAGAGAAACATCCTAGACATACTAGGCGGCACGCATGCACACGATGGTGGGATACAACAATGAGACATAGCAAAGGCTACATCAACGTCAGAGAAAACCACTGAAGCAAGGAATCTGCAGGGGACGACGCAGGGTACCCTCGATAAAAGGATCCTGCGGCCCGTGAACAATGTGAAGTAGATCCTGGCCCTCAATTCAAGAAAGGCGTAATACAAATCTCCGGGTGGATGTGATCATGAGATCCTAATGTTAGATTTAGCAAAATCATTTAACCCGAATAGAAAAGAGATCAGAGTCCCAGAGTATATACGACGAGTAAAAGATCCTAATACCACCCATTGGCGACGTGGGCCCGAAGCCACACAGCCATGTTAAGAAAAGCGTTTTTCAAAGACTAGACTCAACTTCGGCCAATGAGTTGGAAAGGGGGGTTCCTACAGGCGGTCGGCTCTGATACCAACTTGTGATGCCCCCGATTCAATCGTACACTAATCATACACGCAAATGTGTATGGTCAAGATCAGGGACTCACGGGAAGATATCACAACACTACTCTATACACAAATAAAATAATACAAGCTTCATATTACAAGCCAAGGGCCTCGAGGGCTCGAATACAGAAGCTCGAATACACAAGAGTCAGCGGAAGTAACAATATCTGAGTACAGACATAAGTTAAATAAGTTTGCCTTAAGAAGGCTAGCACAAAAGCAACAATGATCGAAAAGGCAAGGCCTCCTGCCTGGGACCTCCTAACTACTCCTGGTCGTCGGCGGTCTCCATGTAGTAGGAACCCTCCGGGTAGTAGTAGTCGTCGGTGGCGGCATCTGGCTCCTGGGATCCGTCATCTGATCGCAACATCCGGAAAGAAGAAAGAAGGGGGGAAAAGGGTAGCAAAGCAACCGTGAGTACTCATCCAAAGTACTCGCAAGCATCAGATCTATACTAAGTATGCATTGGTATCAAAGGAAGGGATGTATCTATGGATTATACTGCAAAATGCCAGAATAGAGAGTAAGGCCTAGCCCATCGAAGACTAGCATCTTCAAGCATCTTGCAGCATTAATAAGAGTGTAGAATAGCATTTTGTAATTAACAAGCATGTTGTAGTGTTAACGCCCAGAGATCCTTCCTCGACTCCCTGCGAGAAAGCAATCCCGGAGCCATCATATCCATCACATGTCTCAATTATCCATTTCTAGTTGTGCACCACATTACCGTGGACACGGCTATTCGAATAGATAACTTCCCTATAGGGGTGCACCACATTACCCAACACGCTTGATTACTTCGGCCGGACACACTTTCCTGGGTCATGCCCGGCCTCGGAAGATCAACACGTCGTAGTCCTACCTAGGCTCCGCAGAGAGGTTGATGGATAATTATGTAGGATGGCATTCATCATGCAACAGTTATAACCTAGGGTGACACAGAACTAGCTCCAATTCATCAATATAATGTAGGCATGTATTCCGAATATAGTCATACGTGCTTATGGAAAAGAACTTGCATGACATCTTTTGTCCTACCCTCCCGTGGTAGCGGGGTCCTAATGGAAACTAAGGGATATTAAGGCCTCCTTTTAATAGAGAACCGGAACAAAACATTAGCACTTAGTGAATACATGAACTCCTCAAACTACGGTAATCACCGGAAAGAATCCCAATTACTGTCACCTTGGGGTATGCGGATCATAACACGTAATAGGTGTCTACAACTTGCAAGATAGGATCAAGAACACAAATATATTCATGAAAACATAATAGGTTCAGATCTGAAATCATGGCACTCGGGCGCTAGTGACAAGCATTAAGCATAGCAAAGTCATAGCAACATCAATCTCAGAACATAGTGGATACTAGGGATCAAACCATAACAAAACTAACTCGATTACATGATAAATCTCATCCAACCCATCACCATCCAGCAAGCCTACGATGGAATTACTCACTCCCGGCGGTGAGCATAATGAAATTGGTGGCAGAGGAAGGTTGGTGATGATGATGGTGATGGTGATGAATCCCCCTCTCCGGAGCCCCGAACGGACTCCAGATCAGCCCTCCCGATGAAGAACAGGAGGTGGCGGCGGCTCCATATCGTAAAACGTGATGAATCCTTCTCTCTGATTTTTTCTCCGTGACTAGGTACTTATAGAGTTGGAATTAGGGTCGGAGGAGCTCCAGGGGGCCCACAAGCCTACAGGGCGCGCCCTAAGGGGTGGGCGTGCCCCCAGGGCTTGTGGTCTCTGGGTGGCCCCCCTCTGGATAATTCTTGCGCCAGTATTTTTATATATTCCAATAATATTCTTCGTAAATTTTTAGGTCAATCCGAGAACTTTTATTTCTGCACAAAAATAACACCATGGCAATTCTGCTGAAAACAGCGTCTGTCCGGGTTAGTTCCATTCAAATCATGCAAATTAGAGTCCAAAACAAGGGCAAAAGAGTTTGGAAAAGTAGATACGATGGAGACGTATTAACTCCCCCAAGCTTAACCCATTGCTTGTCCTCAAGCAATTCAGTTGACAAACTGAAAGTGACAAAGAAAAACTTTTACAAACTCTGTTTGATCTTGTTGTTGCAAATATGTCTAGCCAGCATTCAGGTTTTCAGCAAATATTATGAACTAACCATATTCACAATAACATTTAGGTCTCACATTTACTCATATCAATGGCACAATCAACTAGTGAGCAATAATAATAAATCTCGGATGACAACATTTTTTCAAAACAATCATGATATGATATGACAAAATGGTATCTCGCTAGCCCTTTCAGAGACCGCAAAACATAAATGCAGAGCACCCCTGAAGATCAAGGACTGACTAGACATTATAATTCATGGCAAAAGAGATCCAGTCACACTCATACTCAATCTCAATTAATAACAACGCATACAAATGACAGTGGTGCTCTCTAACTGGTGCTTTTTATAAGAGGATGATGACTCAGCAATAAAAGTAAATAGATAGGCCCTTCACAGAGGGAAGCAGGGATTTGCAGAGGTGCCAGAGCTCGAGCTTTTAAAACAGAGATAAATGTAATTTTGAGCGGTATGCTTTCATTGTCAACATAACAACCAAGAGATCTCGGTATCTTCCATGCTAGATACATTATAGGCGGTTCCCAAACAGAATGGTAAAGTTTTTACTCCCCCTCCACCAACAATCACACTCCACGGCTAGCCGAATCCACGGGTACCGTCCATACCAACAACAATCCTGGGGGAGTTTTGTTTGATATTTATATTTTGATTTGATTTCGAGCATGGAACTGGGCATCCCGATTACCAGCCACTTTCTCATGAATGACAAGTGAATAAACACTCATCGTGAGAATAACCCACCTAGCATGGAAGATACTGACAGCCCCCAGTCACTATATGAGCGATTCGGGCATACAAAACAGATTATTATTTGAAGGTTTAGAGTTTGGCACATGCAAATTTACTTGGAACGGCAGGTAAATACCGCATATTGGTAGGTATGGTGGACTCATATGGAATAACTTTAGGTTTAAGGAAGTGGATGCACAAGCAGTATTCCCGCAAAGTACAAGTGAATGCTAGCAAAAGATTGAGGAGCGGCCAACTAGAGAGCGACAACGGTCATAAACATGCATTGAGATTAACCAACATTGAGTGCAAGCATGAGTAGGATATAAATCACCATGAACATAAATATCGTGGAGGCTATGTTGTTTTTGTTACAACTACATGCGTGAACATGTGCCAAGTCAAGCCACTCAAATCATTCAAAGGAGGATACCGTCCTATCATACTACATCATAACTATTTTAATTTTCATGTTGGCACACAAGACAAACCATTATACGCTCCTAGCTAATTAAGCATGGCATGAGTAACTATAATCTCTAATTGTCATTGCAAACATGTTTCATTCATAATGGGCCGAATCAAGAACGTGAGCTAATCATATTTACAAAAACAAAATAGGTTGAGTTTTTACCAGCTTTTCTCCATCTCAATCATTTCATCATATATCGTCATTATTGCCTTTCACTTGCACGACCGAACGGTGTGAATAATAATAAGAGTGCACGTGCATTGGACTAAGCTGAAATCTGCAAACATTTATTCACAAGAGAAGACAAGGTAATATGGGCTCTTTGTTAGATCAACAATAATGCATATGATAGCCACTCAACGTTTTCATCGTGGTCTTCTCCTTACGACCCAAAGAAAAGAAAAGAATTTAAAAGAAACACACTGAAATATTTTTGGAGTTTTTGTTTTTCTGGAGAAAGTAAAACAAGAACGAGAAAAACTATTTACACGGGAAAGCTCCCAACAAGTAAAAGAAGAACGAGAAATCTTTTTGGGTTTTCTTTTAATACTACAACTAAATTAAACTAGAAAGAAAAACTAAAAAGAAGCAAGAACTATTTTTTTGGATTTTCTCAAAGTTTTTCAAACACACAAGAAGAAAGCGAGAAAAATAAACTAGCATGGATAATTCAATGGAAAAGTATGAACACCGACAACTGAAATTAGTGTGTGAAGATGAATGTAATGTCGGTGAGAAATACGTACTCCCCCAAGCTTAGGCTTTTGGCCTAAGTTGGTCTAGGGCCACGGCTCGAAATAACCCTCTCCTCAATACTCCGGAGGGTCCTGAGGGTTCCACTGGTGGGCGAGCTCCTGTGGCTCCCACTGAAAAATAGGCTCCTGATATGGATCAGGAACTAGTGCTGGCTCAGGTGCTGGGGGTTGTGCAAGACCCCAAAATTTGTAGATGTCCTCGGGCATAATAGTGTACCTACCTGAATGAATATCGAACAAAGAAGAAGCTGGCAAAGCAATAGTCTCACAAGTACCCTGACTAAATACTAAGTTGTAGAGGAGTCTCTTATCCTTATCCTTCTTAATAAAATCGTGCCCTACCATACTATTATAGTTCAAATATCTAGTGGGTAGCAGCATCTCCTCCTCATCATCATGCCTAATGGGTATTTCAAAATGTTCAGCAAGGCGAGAGGCATAGATGCCTCCAAAGATGGGACCCTTCGTGCGGTTTGTGTTTAACCGACGAGCAACAATAGCGCCCAAACTAAAAGTTCTATCACAATATAAAGCATGGCGCAAAATAGCAAGGTCCGGGGCACTAAGGCCTACGCTCTCCCCACGACCAATCAAACATCTTCCCAGAAAATAATGAATAATAGCGTAAAGCATGAAAATGTAAGCTAGCCACTCTCGCTTCCGATACCCCTCTCTCTTCCCCTACAGTAGTTTCAGCAATAAAGTCCTCCACGTCTCTAGGACGTGGTTCACTGACGCTGCCCTCATAAGGTAATTTGCAAACATAGCAAAAAATCATAAAGTGTCATTTGCTTAGGCACATCGTACAAGTGAAATTCTACCATGGGATGATCTTTCCTAGCATGAAAGTGGAAATTTTGCACGAAGGTGTTAGTGAGCAGAAGGTATTGTTCACACTTATCTCGGAGGAAGTCGGTGATGCCTGCATTCTCCGCCAAATAATAGAAATCATCATAAATTTCAGCTGCTCTCAAGAATGCATCACTTGGCCATTCACATGGCCGAACCTATGCCATACGCGGGAGGTTGTACTTGGGCTTCTTCTTCTCCTCATTTTCATTTTCATTTGAATTCCGGCTTGAAGAACCCCTCAACCATCTCTTCATTATTTCTTTCCTTTTATCTAAAAATATTCTGACATTTTTAGTGACTCAAAATAAAAGTGAACAAAACTCAACAAGATTGATAGCAACTACTCCTACAAGTGTCTAGAGGCTATATCATGCAGCAAAACTACTTTGGACCATATAAATTTGACATGCAAGCTCAAGAACAAGGTCACCACAGCAACAAAAAATTTCAATATATAAAGCACTAGAACAAAAACTAATTGGACCAATGGAGGAGTCACATACCGAAGAACAATCCCCCAAAACAGTTTTGCGAATGGAGCTTTGAGCAAGGAGATCGAAAATGGCAGCAAAATGAGCTAGAACATGGGTTTGAGCAATGGTGGGATTTTTTCTGGAGGAAGACGAAGTGGATGGGTGCTGGAATAAGTGAGGGGGACCCATGTGGGGCCCACAAGCCACCTAGGCGCGCCCAGGGGTGGGCGCACCCTGTGGGCTTGTGGCCCACTGGTGCTGCCCCCTGGTGTGTTTTCAGTGCCAGAAATTCTAAAATATTCCATAAAAAATCATACTAAATTTTTAGGGCATTTGGAGAACTTTTATTTTTGGGACATTTTTTTATTGCACGAATAATTCAGAAAACAGACAAATAAAAGTATTTTTTCTTTATTTATTCTAAATAACAAAAAGTAAAAAGTGGGTACAGAAAGTTGTGTTTACTAAATTCGTCCATCTCATGCCCATCAAAAGGAATCCATTAACAAGGTTGATCAAGTCTTATTAACAAACTTCTTTCGAATGACATGAAACCGGAGAATCTTCGTATAACACTAGGTTATCTCAACGGGGATATGCATGTCCCCAACAATAAGAATATCATATTTATTTTTGATAGTAGGAATAGGGAATTCAAAACCTCCAATAGCAATAGTTGAAATTTTTCCAATAGAATTGATGCTATTAACTTGAGGTTGTTTCTTCGGAAAACCGTATGCTCATTACCATTAACATGAAAAGTGGCATTGCCCTTGTTGCAATCAATAACAGCCCCTGCAGTATTCAAAAAGGGTCTACCAAGGATGATTGACATACTGTCGTCCTCGGGTATATCAAGAATAACAAAGTCTGTTAGAATAGTAACATTTGCAACTACGATAGGCACATCCTCACAAATACCGATGGGTATAGCAATTGATTTATCAGCCATTTGCAAAGACATTTCAGTTGGTGTCAACTTATTCAGATTGAGTCTACGATATAAAGAGAAAGACATAACACTAACACCGGCTCCAAGATCACATAAAGTAGTTTTAACATAATTTCTGTTAATGGAGCAAGGTATAGTTGGTATTCCTGGATCTCCTAGTTTCTTTGGTATTCCACCTTTAAATGTGTAATTATCAAGCATGGTGGAAATTTCAGCTTCCGGTATCTTTCTTTTTTTGTAACAATATCTTTCATATACTTAGCATAAGGAGACATTTTCAGAATATCAGTCAAACACATACGCAAAAAGACAGGTCTAAGCATTTCAACAAAGCGCTCAAAGTCTTCATCATCCTTTTTCGTGGATAGTTTAGGAGGAAAGGGCATGGGTTTCTGAACCCATGGTTCTCTTTCTTTACCATGTTTCGTAGCAATGAAGTCTCTCTTATCATATCTTTTATTCTTAGGTTGTGGGTTATCAAGATCAACAGCAGGTTCAATCTCCACATCATTATCATTACTAGGTTGAGCATCAACATGAACATCATCATTAACATTATCGCTAGGTTCATGTTCGTCACCAGATTGTGTCTCAGCATCAGAAATAGAAATATCATTTGGATTCTCAGGTGTGTCTACAACAGGTTCACTAGAAGCATGCAAAGTCCTATCAGTTTTCTTTTTCTTTTTATTACTAGGACTAGGTGCATCAATATTAATTCTCTGAGAATCTTGTTCAATTCTCTTAGGATGGCCCTCGGGATACAAAGGTTCCTGAGTCATTTTACCACCTCTAGTCATAACTCTAACAGCATTATCGTTCACCTTATTATTCATCTCATTCAACAAATCATTTTGTCCTTGAGAACTTGTTCTACTTAGTTTTTACCATGGAAGCATGTTTACTAATAATCTTGAGATCATTAAGAGTTCTACACATGTAGTCACCCAAGCATTCAAGCATGTAAGCATTACGTTTCAATTGTCTACTAACATAAGCATTGAAGTTTTATTGTTTAACAATAAAGTTATCAAATTCATCCAAGCATTGACTAGCAGACTTATTATGAGGAATATCACCTTCATCAAATCTATAGAGAGAATTTACCTCTACTACCTGTGTCGGAATATTAAAGCCATGTATTTCTTCAATAGGTGGTAAATTCTTAACATCTTCAGCTTTAATACCTTTTTCTTTCATAGATTTCTTTGCCTCTTGCATATCTTCAGGACTGAGAAATAGAATACCCCTCTTCTTTGGAGTTGTCTTAGGTGGTGGTTCGGGAAGAGTCCAATCATTATCATTACTCAATATGTTATTCAATAGCACTTCAGCTTGTTCAACAGTTCGTTCCCTGAAAACACAGCCAGCACAACTATCTAGGTGGTCCCTAGAAGCATTGGTTAGTCCATTATAAAAGATATCAAGTATTTTATTTTTCTTGAGAGGATGATCAGGCAAAGCATTAAGTAATTGGAGAAGCCTCCCCCAAGCTTGTGGGAGACTCTCTTCTTCAATTTGTACAAAGTTAAATATTTCCTGCAAAGCGGCTTGTTTCTTATGAGCAGGAAAATATTTTTCAGAGAAGTAGTATATCATATCCTAGGGACTACGCACACAACTAGGGGCAAGAGAATTAAACCATAACTTAGCATCACCCTTTAACGAGAAAGGAAACAACTTAAGAATATAGTAATAGCAAAAAAATTCCTCATGAGCAAACAGGGTGGCTATGTCATTCAATTTAGTAAGATGTGCCACAACAGTTTCGGATTCATAACCATGGAAAGGATCAGATTCAACCAAAGTAATTAACTCAGGATCGACAGAGAATTCATAATCCTTATCAGTAACAAAGATAGGTGAAGTAGCAAACTTAGAATCATATTGCATTCTAGCATTCAAAGATTTTTCTTTTCACTTGCATAATAATTTCTTAAGATCATCTCTATCCTTACAAGCAAGAAAGTCCCTAGCTACCTCTCCATCCATAACATAACCCTCGGGTATAACAGGCAATTCATATCTAGGAGAACTAGGTCTAGCAGGTGTTTCAAAGTGTTCAGTTTCAATAATTTCATCAGTTTCAGAGATATCATCAGTTTCAGCATTAACTCTAGCAAGTTGTTCATCAAGAAATTCACCCAGTGGCACAGTATTATCAAGCAAAGTATCATCATAAGCATCATGCATAGCAGAAGTAGCATCATCAATTACTTGCGACATATCAGAATTAATAGCAAGTGGTGGTGTCGCAAGCTTACTCAAAACAGAAGGTGAATCAAGTGCAGAGCTAGATGGCAGTTCCTTACCTCCCCTCGTAGTAGAGGAAAAAATCTTGGTTCTGGTATCTTTCAGATTCCTCATAGTGATCAACAGATATAAATCCCAAGTGACTCAGAGAATAGAGCTATGCTCCCCGGCAACAGCGCCAGAAAAAGGTCTTGATAACCCACAAGTAAAGGGGATCGCAACAGTTTTCGAGGGTAGAGTATTCAACCCAAATTTATTGATTCGACACAAGGGGAGCCAAAGAATATTCCCAAGTATTAGCAGCTGAGTTGTCAATTCAACAACACCTGAAAGACTTAATACCTGCAGCCAAGTTTTTAGTAGCAAAGTAGTATGGAAGTAACGGTAACGGTGGCAAAACTAACAGTAGCAGTTTTATGATGATTGTAACAGTAGCAATGAAAAAGTAACTTAGCGAAGATCAATATGTGAAAAGCTCATAGGCATCGGATCAGTGATGGATACTTATGTCGGATGGCATTCATCATGCAACAGTTATAACCTAGGGTGACACAGAACTAGCTCCAATTCATCAATATAATGTAGGCATGTATTCCGAATATAGTCATACATGCTTATGGAAAAGAACTTGCATGACATCTTTTGTCCTACACTCCCGTGGCAGTGGGGTCCTAATGGAAACTAAGGGATATTAAGGCCTCCTTTTAATAGAGAACTGGAACAAAGCATTAGCACTTAGTGAATACATGAACTCCTCAAACTACGGTAATCACCGGAAAGAATCCCAATTATTGTCACCTTGGAGTATGCGGATCATAACACGTAATAGGTGTCTACAACTTACAAGATAGGATCAAGAACACAAATATATTCATGAAAACATAAATAGGTTCAGATCTGAAATCATGGCACTCGGGCCCTAGTGACAAGCATTAAGCATAGCAAAGTCATAGCAACATCAATCTCAGAACATAGTGGATACTAGGGATCAAACCCTAACAAAACTAACTCGATTACATGATAAATCTCATCCAACCCATCACCGTCCAGCAAGCCTACGATGGAATTACTCACTCCCAGCGGTGAGCATCATGAAATTGGTGATGGAGGAAGGTTGGTGATGATGATGGCGACGAATCCTCCTCTCCGGAGCCCCGAATGGACTCCAGATCAGCCCTCCCGATGAAGAACAGGAGGTGGCGGCAGCTCCGTATCATAAAACGCGATGAATCCTTCTCTCTGATTTTTTTTCTCTGTGAATAGGTACTTATAGAGTTGGAATTAGGGTTGGAGGAGCTCTAGGGGGCCCACAAGCCTGCAGGGCGCGCCCCCAGGGCTTGTGGCCTCTGGGTGGCCCCCCTCTGGATAATTCTTGCGCCAGTATTTTTTATATATTCCAAAAATATTCTTCGTAAATTTTTTAGGTTAATTCGAGAACTTTTATTTCTGCACAAAAATAACACCATGGCAATTCTACTGAAAACAGCGTCTGTCTGGGTTAGTTCCATTCAAATCATGCAAATTAGAGTCCAAAACAAGGGCAAAAGAGTTTGGAAAAGTAGATACGATGGAGACGTATCAGAGGTCCCTGCTAGTCTACATCCTAAGCGCTCCGGGGTCTTGGGCCCATCGCCCATTGCACTCCGGGTCGTTGTGTGCAGGATGAATACATGGATGGCACGATCCGACCGTGCCACAATGTTGAACTGGACGTCTGACAGAGCTTTCGGAAGAAACGTACGACGCTGAGTGCCCATAACTGTTCCCGCGTGGAGGTTAGTGCGTATAGGCCAGTGGCCAACTCAGATCAAATACCCAAACCCTTAGTGTATTGGAAGCTCACGGAGACGAGCAGAGACTCACGATCATGTGACCCCGTCGCCCCGTCTTGAGGAAATACGGCAAGGGCCAGGCCCAACCCTCTCTCTCTAGGGCGGTCTACCTGCTCGGCCGTGCCTCGTAATTATCTCGGGGGTACCCTCCAGGTCAACCCGACTATCCAGAGACTATCGGGAACTCATGTCCACCTCTACCGGGCTAGTACCGCCCGTCCCTTCAGTCCCGCAGTAACAGTAACTCTCACGGGTACCCCCACTGTTAACCCGACTTCACATATCTCGCGGGTACCCCTCGGGGCCGACACGACTTTAACATGGGCCTGGAGTAAAGCCAAGGTAATCGTGTGTCCATAACATCAAGGGGGAATCTGAGGAATCACCCTTGATGGATTCCTTCTCGATGTAACTGTCAAGGTGAACGTGGAGGAATCACCCACGATGATTCACACTTGAGGGGTTGCATGATAGAGACGTCATTGGGAGTGGTGAAGGAGGAATCACCCTCGATAGATCACGACCGATTAGCTACACTACAGAGTTATCATCAGGAGTGCGTTACGAGGTATCACCCTCAGCACTCGATAGTAGCTCTGCAGAGTCGTACAACTAAAGGGGGTGAGGTGATGTGTCGGGCTCTGGTCGTCGATCACGTTGATCGAGTCGTCGATGATGAAGCAGGAACAACAGGGACAAGGTGAGGGGTCACTGATGGATCACTAACCAACCTATACTAGACAATTTAGGATAAGCAGGTAAGGTACAGTAGTAGGTTACAAAAGCAGGCTATGCATCAGAATAGGAGCAATCAATAACAGTAGCAAAATCTAATGCAAGCATGTGAGAGTATGGAATGGGCGATATAGGAATGATCAAGGGGGGTTGCTTGCCTGGAAGCTCTACTGAAAAGGAAGTAGGGTCGTCGTCGACATAGTTGAACACAGTGGCAGCGTCGGTCTCGGGGTCTACCAGAGAGAAGAGGTGGAAGAAACAATAAATATAAAGCAAACAAGTGCAACACTATGCATGGCAAGACAATAAGCAGTGCCAGGTATGACCTATCGCAGTGCTACACGATATAGGTGAAGGGGGAAAACATCCGGGAATGTTTTCCCGGAGTTTGGCATTTTCGGACAAATGAAACGGAGGAGGACGGTTCCATGTTCGCTATGCTAGGGGCATGGGACAAACGAACTGAAGGCGTATTCGGAATTGTCATATTTTTCTGAGCAACTTTCTTGTATAAAGTATTTTCATCGGAGTTACGGTTTATTTTATATTAATTTCCAAAGTTTTAAAGATTTTCTATAACCATTATAAATTCAAATTTAAACAATAATAACATTTTGTACACAGCATTATGCAACTTCTTGAGCTTGCGTTGGTTTTTTCCTTGAAGAGGAAAGGGTGATGCAGCAAAGTAGAGATAAGTATTTCCCTCAGTTAGAGAACCAAGGTATCAATCCAGTAGGAGGTACAAGCAAGTCCCCAATCTATGCACCTGCACAAACAATCAAACACTTGCACCCAACACGATAAAGGGGTTGCAATCCCTTCACGGTCAATTGCAATGGTGAGATCTTATAGAGATAGGTATATAAGATTGCCAAAACGTAAAACAAAATAAAGTAAATAAATTGCAGCAAGGTATTTTTGGTATATAGATCTGAAAATATATGATGGAAAATAGACCCGGGGGCCATAGGTTTCACTAAAGGCTTCCCTCTTGAAGGCAAATAATACGGTGGTTGAACAAATTACTGTCGAGTAATTGATAGAAAAGCGCAAAGTTATGACGATATCCAAGGCAATGATTATGCATATAGGCATCACGTCCGTGTCAAGTAGGCCGACTCCTGCCTGCATCTACTACTATTAGTCCACACATCGACCGCTATCCAGCATGCATCTAGAGTATTAAGTTCATAAAGAACGGAGTAACGCCTTAAGTAAGATGACATGATGTAGAGGGATAAACTCAAGCCATATGATGAAAACCCCATCTTTTTATCCTTGATGGCAACAATACAAATACGTGCCTCGCTACACCTACTATGTCACTGGGTGAGGACACCGCAAGATTGAACCCAAAACTAAGCACCTCTCCCATTGCAAGAAATACCAATCTAGTTGGCCAAATCAAACTGATAATTCGAAGAGAAATACAAAGATACCAAATCATGCATATAAGAATTCAGAGAAGATTCAAATAATATTCATAGATAATCTAATCATAAATCCACAATTCATCGGATCTCGACAAACACACCGCAAAAGAATATTACATCGGATATAACTCCAAGAACATCGAGGAGAACATGGTATTGAAGATTAAAGAGAGAGAAGAAGCCATCTAGCTACTAGCTATGGACCCGTAGGTCTGAGGTAAACTACTCACGCTTCATTGGAAGGGCAATAGGGTTGATGTAGAAGCCCTCCGTGATTGAATCCCCCTCCGGCAGATCGCCGAAAAAGGCCCCAAGATGGGATCTCACGGGAACAGAAGGTTGCGGCGGCGGAAAAGTATTTTCGTGGATCGTTCTGTTGATAACGGAATATTTGAGGATTTATAGAGCTCAGAGGGAATACGGTGGACTCCCAGGGTTCTTCCGGTGCCTTCCTTGCTTGCGTACAATTTCCTCAAATTGCTTACTTCCGGCAAGGCTCTTGTAAACACATTTCTCTATAATTCCCTTCAATAGGCTATTTTCTTGCTCAAGTGTAACTTGGCTAAGAGAATCATTAGTGGAATCAAGAGAACTACTAGAAGCAAAAAATATTGGATTTAACATGATTATTGTTACTACTAGAAGAAGAATATTTCTTGCTCTTGTTACTAGATTTTACTTGTGGCATGTAAGTAGACAAGAGTAAATGCTTGGCAATGTAAGAAGAACTTTTCTTACGAAGATCATCATTGATTGCTTCTAAGAACCCATGCTCTTGCTCTAGATTGAGCTTTTCAAAGCGTAGCTTCTCATGAGTCTTTAAAAGCTCTCAATGATCCTCTAAGGTAGTTTCATGAGCTAACTTAAGAGTGTTTAGTTCTTTAGTTAGACGCTCAATCTCCTTCTTATCATTGTCATTCGTTTCATCTTGATTAGCATGATTAATAGCAATTTCATCATAGTTTTCATCACTAGAGTTGACAACAAGTAAATCATCATCACCTAGCAAATCATCTTCATCACTATTGAAATCAACATACTCGGGGTGTGATACCTTGGGGCCTTTAGCCATGAAGCATCTTCCAATCCCTTCATTTGGTGAGTCGAATATGTCGTAGGAGTTGGATGACACAAGTGCAAGACCGGCAACACCTTCATCTTGAGTATATTCGGAGTTAGAGTGATAACTTCTCTCGGAGTAGTTGTCGGAGTCAGAACCGGATACCCATTCACCAATATGAGATTGATGTATTCGTATTGTGTAGCTCTTTGATGACTTGTCCTTCCTTTCCGAATCCTTGCTTCTGCAAGAGGGTCTTCGTTCATAACGATCATCTCTACTCCTTCTCTCTCTTGGTGGTGATTCCTCTCTTTTACTTATCCTTTTAGGTGAGTCTTCTCTTCTTTTGTAGGGAGCCGTACACTCACTAGAGTAGTGTCCGAGTCTTCCACAATTGTAGCAATTATGATCACGACTAGAAGATCTTTTGTCATTGTAGGACCTTGACTTGGAATTTCTCTCTTTGCTTCTACTCTTGTAGAACTTGTTGAAGTTCTTCACCATTATGCTCAATTCTTCATTGAAGGTTTGTTTCTCACTTGATGTTGTAGGAGCATCACATGAAGCTTTGTAAGCACCACTAGACTTGTTGTGAAGCTCTTCCTTATCCTTGAGTGACATCTCATGAGCAACAATTCTACCAATGACTTCGTTTGGCTTGAGATCTTTGTAATTGGGCATCATTTGGATCAAGGTGCACACGGTATCATATTTTCCATCCAAGGCTCTTAGGATCTTCTTGATGATGAATTTGTCGGTCATCTCTTCACTTCCTAAGCCGGCAATCTCATTTGTGATGAGAGCAAGCCTAGAATACATTTCAGCGACTCCTTCACCATCCTTCATTTTGAACTTGTCAAGTTGACTTTGAAGCACATCCAATTTGGATTCCTTGACGGACTCAGTACCTTCTTGCATATCAACCAAAGTATCCCAAATTTCTTTTGCATTCTCAAGACGGCTGATTTTGTCGAATTCTTCGGGGCACAATCCGTTGAAGAGGATATCGCAAGCTTGAGCATTGTATTGCAACATCTTCAATTCTTCCGCGGTTGCTTCATGATTCGGTTCTCTTCCATCTTCGAAGAATTCACCTTGCAAACCAATACACACAATAGCCCAAACGGTGGGGTTATGTCCAAGAATATGCATTTTCATCTTTTGCTTCCAACTAGCAAAATTAGTACCATCAAAGTAAGGACCTCTACGGTGGTAATTTCCTCGCTAGACGCCATACTCTCCTAGGTTGTGAAACCAAGGCTATGATCAGCAAAGCTATGGAAATCAAGACAAATGGAGACCAAAGCTCTAATACCACTTGTAGGATCGAAAGTAGGTCTAGAGGGGGGTGATTAGACTACTTGACCAAATAAAAATCTAGCCTTTTCCCAATTTTATGTCTTGGCAGATTTTAGCAACTTAGCACAAGTCAAGCAATCACCCTACACATGCAAATCTAAGAGTGTAGCAGCGGGAAGTAAAAGTTTGCATATGAAGGTAAAGGGAAGGGTTTGGAGAAGGCAAACGCAATGTAGACACGAGGATTTTTTGCGTGGTTCCGATAGGTGGTGATATCGTACGTCCACGTTGATGGAGACTTCAACACACGAAGGGTAACGGTTGTGCGAGTCCACGGAGGGCTCCACCCACGAAGGGTCCATGAAGAAGCAACCTTGTCTATCCCACCATGGCCATCGCCCATGAAGGACTTGCCTCACTCGAGTAGATCTTCATGAAGTAGGCGATCTCCTTGCCCTTACAAACTCCTTGGTTCAACTCCACAATCTTGTCGGAGGCTCCCAAGTGACACCTAACCAATCTAGGAGACACCACTCTCCAAAAGGTAATAGATGGTGTGTTGATGATGAACTCCTTGCTCTTGTGCTTCAAATGATAGTCTCCCCAACACTCAACTCTCTCTCACAGATTTGGCTATGGTGGAAAGATGATTTGAGTGGAAAGCAACTTGGGGAAGGCTAGAGATCAAGATTCTTGTGGTTGGATTGGAATGTCTTGGTCTCAACACATGAGTAGGTGGTTCTCTCTCAGAAAATGAGTAGTGGAAGTGTAGGCACGTTCTGATGGCTCTCTCTTGAATAGAGAAGGGGGTGGAGGGGTATATATAGCCTCCACACAAAATCTAACCATTACCACATTTGACCCAACTCGGTCAGACCGAATAGGTGAACTCGGTGAGACCGATTCAGTTCAAAATGTGAACGTTAGGATTCTCGGTGGGACCGACATGATCAACTCGGTGAGACCGATGCGCTAGGGTTAAGGCAAAACCTCATCTCAGTGTGACCGATTGCATGAACTCGGTGAGACCGATTTCAGCAATGAGCAAACAGAGAGTTGGTCAGGAAAACTCGGTGGGACCGATCGCTCCTTTCGGTAAGACCAAAACGTTACAAAAAGGAAACAAAGAGTTTGCATTGCGAACTCGGTGGGACCGATCGCTCATTTCGGTGAGGCCGAAACATTATGAAGGGAAACAGAGAGTTTGCAATCCCATCTCGGTGAGACCGAAATCCCTATTGGTGAAACCGAACTGATTAGGGTTTATGGCAGTGGCTATGTCAAAGGAACTCGGTGGCGCCGGATAGATCAAATCGGTGGGGCCGAGTTTGACATTAGGTTTTGGGCATATTTGGATTTGAGAAAGTGGTTGAGGGCTTTGGAGCATATCACTAAGCATTTTGAGCAAGTAGATCATAAAGCAACACCTCATCCCCTTTTAATAGTATTGGCTTTTCCTATGGACTCAATGTGATCTTGGATCACTAAAATAGAAATGAAGAGTCTTTGAGCTTTTGCCAATCTTTGTCCTTAGCATTTTGAGGGGTCCACATCTCTAGTCCATGCCATGCCAATCATTGAACTTTCTGAAATATTCAACTTGAATGGATATTAGTTCAATGAGCTATATGTTGTTATGAATTACCAAAACCACCTGGGGATTAGTTGCACTTTCAATCTCCCCCTTTTTGGTAATTGATGACAACATATAGATCAAAGCTTCGACAAAAGATAATATAAATGAAATACATCGTTGCTTTCAGAAGTATGTGATAAGCAAGAGCTCCCCCTAAATTTGTGCATTATTTAAAATTTGCTTTTGAATGCAAATGCACAATCGATTAGGATCATGGGTTACTCTTTCATGTCACATATATCTTGATGGAGCGCTCAAAATGATAGGATATGAAGAATATGCACTCATCACCAAGGCAAACATGATTGATCATACACAAGTATTAAGATATCATCATTCAAGCACACATTAAAGCATAATATGATCAAAACATGATCATAAGAGTGTCTCACACACAAGCACAAATATTGAAGCAACCAAATGAACAAAAGCAAGTAGCAAGAGAGGCAAGCAAAAAACAAAACGCTCTCTCTCTCTCGAAGCCTAAGATCTATACACTTTCTCCCCCTTTGGCAACAAGTTACCAAAAAGCTTGAAAATGCATGGTCCTATGCGGCACTCTAAGCACGACCTCCAGGAGCTCCTGAAGTGGTCTTCTGGCTGGTTGCTCCGGTGTGCGTAGATGGCGTGGAGAGGAGTCCGTCTGCGAAAACTTCTGCTGATGTCTAAGGAGCTGGAGGGGTTGCAACTGGAGGTGCAATAGTGGCAGTTGTTGCAGGTGCTGAAGCAGTAGCTCTGGAGTCTCTGTCAACTGGCACAGCTGTAGACCTATGTGCTCTTGGCACTCTCTGAAAAGCATATGTAGTTGGCCTATCACTCCTGTCCTCAAGGTCTTCTTGTATCTTCTCAACTGAGGTCTGAATCTCAGTGACCTTCACATCTAGATCATGAAGTTTTGTCTCAAAGATCCTCTCAAGGCTCTCTTGATTTCGAGTCAGGGTGGCTAGTCCTTTCTCTATTCTCATTGTTGCCTCAAGTAGATAACTGAGTTGATCTTGCTTGGTCTTGAGATTTACAGCTGAGACATCTGGCATCTTGGAAGTCTTTCTTGCCTTTGCTTTCTCTCACTTCTCCTGAGCCTTACAGATGTAGGATGTGATGCATCCATGACAACAACATTGTCCTCAAAGTCTGGCCTCAGGGGAAGGTGCTCTTTGTCCAGTAGATATGTCCCTGTCCCCATCTTGGAGTTGATGAGCATCTGAATGTGGGGGGCATATCCACATGACCTCTTCTGGTCAGCAGCAGTTCTCTTGATGGTTTCAACAATCAAGGTCATCACCTTGAACTTCTCTGGCACATCAAATATATGCAGTAGGTTTATAGAGTGACCTCGGATCATCCTATCATCTCCTAATTTGGGCAACAGAGTGTGCCTCAATATAGTGTTTATAGTGGGCAGCCCTGACAGCAGATAGTAGATGGAGCCAAACTTGTGAGTCTCCAAGGCAGCATCAGGAATTTCCTTGTACATATGAGCCATGGAGTTATGATCCTTCCTAGGCTTGGCATATACATATGTGTCATCTTCAGCTTCTTCTGGAGCATTGATCAACTTTGCCCATTCTGCAATTGATGATTGATATCTTGTGCCTTCAGTCATCCAGACTATCTTGCCATCTGGATAGAAGTGTGCAGTTGAGTAAAATTGCACGACCATCTCATCATTCCATTTGGTTAACTTTGGACCAACAAACTTGTCAACTCCGTTCATTCTGAAACTCTCATGAACACCTGGGAAGTAATCTTCATTCTCATCAATGAATTCCCAATCAACCCATCTCATGTCACTGACTATGGGCTTCTTGTCCAAAAGAACTGTTTCATAAAAATCTTGCTGCTCCTTGGTGTGAAATCTGTAGCCCACAGCAGTCCTTCTCCTCACAGCATATGGGTCTATCTGTCTCCATAGTCTGAGACCTGCATCCTTTCTCACTTTCATGTTCTCTGCTACTGGATGATTGTCATCATGGTCTGGAATCTTTGGTTTAAGCTTCCTGAGCACTTGGGGCTCTTCCTCTTCTTGAACTTCAGGCACTAGGGCCTTGTTCTTCTTTGCAGCTGAAATGTTTCTGGTGGATCTCTTGGGTGCTGTTGGTTTTGGAGCTTGAGCTTGAGCAGATGGCTTGGGAGCTGTCTTGGGCTTAGATGGAGCAGCCCCAGACTTGATTGCATCCCCCATAAGCTTCTGAGATTTTGGAACTAGCTCTTCCTCCTCCTCTTCGTCTTCATCAGACTCTCTCATCATGGATGATCTGCCAATGACCCTGGCAATAGTTTTCTTGACTCTCTCCTTCCTTTTCTTTCCTCCAGCAGCCTCTTCCTCTCTTGGTTCAAGAGTGAACTCCATGGTTTCTTGAGTGGATGCTCTAGCCATTGACATTAGCTTTCTCTTGGCAGGAGCTTTCTTCTTCATACCAGGCTTGATGGCAGCAGCAGCATACTCCTTCTTGAGTACCTTCTTCTTTGAGGTCACTTCCTCATCAGCAACAAAGTCCTCATCTTCAGATTCTGAGGTTCTCTTCTTTCTTTCCCTAGTTGCAGCCTTAGGCAAGTTGCTTGGGGTACTTCTGCTTCCTTCATCATAGCTGCCTGAGGGACTAGTGCCCTCACTGAGACTTACCTGCTCCTCTGACCTGTTCTGACTAACACTGTTGTCTGACATGGCTGACTCTGACCCTATGAATAGATAGGTATAGGCAGAGTAGATGAGCATCACAAAGTACATCTATTTTGGCAAAAAGTTGACTCAAAAACTTAATTTTAGTTTTCTGCAGAAAGCATTTTGGAGCTACCGATATGACAAACTCGGTGACACCGAAGCAACTTTAGAGTCTAAACAAATGATTTCAGTCAGACCGAGACGCAGTTCGGTGACTCCGAGATGCTAGGGTTTCACAGAGAAAGTGAACTCGGTCACACCGATTTGTACACTTCGGTCAGACCGAGTAGTACATGTGCAATGGCCTGGGCCAAATCGGTGAGACCGAAATCCTCAGATCGGTCGGTCCGAGATGAGTTCGACGAAAACCTAACCCTAAGTTTTTGCATCAAATCTAATCTAGAGGAAGTTTTGGTTGGATAGAATGATCTCATTCGTGGCTAGAAACATGGCATTGATCTTTGTGCAAGAATCGAAGTTAAGGAATACACAAAGGGATAGAGTTCGTACCCTAACTCAGCGATGAACTCGCTACGGCGACAACGGCGGTGGAGATTCCCGTTGACGGCGGCGGAGACCAGCGGCAGGAGGGCACTGGCGACGACGGAGACGATCCGGAGACCAAGGGGGTGGCAGAGCTAGGCAGGCACGGTCAAGTGTTTTGAAGAAATTTCCAAAATTCAACCCGCGGATATATATACCCAGTCCCTATCGGTGTGACCGAGTGGAACGACTTGGTGGCACCGAGATGCAGAATCGCAAGCGGTTACTGCAACTCGGTGAGACCGAACAGTTCTAATCGGTTGCACCGAGGTGAAAACCTAGATCAACTCAATGATTTCGGTGAGACCGAAAGGAATGAATCGGTCGGACCAAAAGCCATTAAGAGGTTTTGTAAGTTTAAGCCCTTGATGGATCGGTGGCTCCGAGTGCTCCTCACCCGGAGGGTCCAAATTCGACTTGATCAAACTTTGTGATGTAGCATGAATAGAGTTTGAGACGAGAAAAGCATAGATAGCTAGAGGGAGTACTTAGGCATTCTTGTCCATCCATTTGGCAAAAAGAAAGACCAAACAATCAAAGCAACAAATGGATGTCCTCGAATGGAGAAAATTATGCAAACAACATGCTCACACAATAAGATAGCAAATGAAATATGTGGCAAAACATGCACATACACTCTAGCATCTATCAAGCAATTGGCGATGACTAGGTCATCTATATATAAGTATATTGACTTAGGAGTCAAATGAGGACATTTGATCATAGGTCATACTCATCGTTTAAGCACAAGTGGGGTTACCACTTTTACATAAAGCATTGTTGTGTTCACACCATTAGGGTTGCTTTAGCTCAATTCTTTAGAGCAAAGCTCCCCCTAGATGTGATATCCCCCCTAAGAGGGATGAACTAACCTTGGGTTTTGTCGATGATGACTTCATGTAGGTGTTGAAGATGTAGATGCTCAATGTTGATGTAGATCATTTGGAGCAATCCATTGGAGTGAGTTGCACTTTCAATACCTACATGGGTTAGTCCCACAAGGAACATACACGGATATCCATAGACATAGAGTGAAATACACATATGATGTTGTCCATGAATGCATTAGGTTACCTTGTCCCTTGTCTTTCCAACAAGAGGGTTTGTGACTCCTTGAACTAGTGCAAGATATGAAGGTTGATTGCACTTGTCCTTGCCAAAATGAATATGAGTGAAGTATGTTGGCGGAGTCACCCTCAAGAACTCTCTAGTTCTTCATCTTTGGGACCCACATCAACTTGATGGGGATCCTTGGAGTTGCAGTCGTACTTGATGAAGTGGAACTTGATGTAGTCTTGGGAACCCATTTGACCAAGGCCTTTGGAGCTTCTTCAAATGCATCAATCTCTTCTTGAAGCTTGTCCTTGCCTTTTAGCTTGTGGTCTTGTGGTGGAAGATCATCTTGAGCTTGTGTTCCCTTGAAAGAAGTGGGATCATACTTCTCTTGTTGAGGAACAAACTTCGTCTTGGGGTATTGATCTTCTTCCCACTCAACTCCATTGGCATTGAACTTGCGTTCAAAACCAACACCTTGATTCTTCCGGTGCCTTCCTTGCTTGCGTACAATTTCCTCAAATTGCTTACTTCCGGCAAGGCTCTTGCAAACACCTTTCTCTATAATTCCCTTCAATAGGCTATTTTCTTGCTCAAGTGTAACTTGGCTAAGAGAATCATTAGTGGAATCAAGAGAACTACTAGAAGCAACAATATTGGATTTAACATGATTATTGTTACTACTAGAAGAAGAATCTTTCTTGCTCTTGTTACTAGATTTTACTTGTGGCATGTAAGTAGACAAGAGTAAACGCTTGGCAATGTAAGAAGAACTTTTCTTACGAAGATCATCATTGATTGCTTCTAAGAACCGATGCTCTTGCTCTAGATTGAGCTTTTCAAAGCGTAGCTTCTCATGAGTCTTTAAAAGCTCTCGATGATCCTCTAAGGTAGTTTCATGAGCTAACTTAAGAGTGTTTAGTTCTTTAGTTAGACGCTCAATCTCCTTCTTATCATTGTCATTCGTTTCATCTTGATTAGCATGATTAATAGCAATTTCATCAAAGTTTTCATCACTAGAGTTGTCAACAAGTAAATCATCATCACCTAGCAAATCATCTTCATCACTATTGAAATCAACATACTCGGGGTGTGATACCTTGGGGCCTTTAGCCATGAAGCATCTTCCAATCCCTTCATTTGGTGAGTCGAATATGTCGTAGGAGTTGGATGACACAAGTGCAAGACCGGCAACACCTTCATCTTGAGTATATTCAGAGTTGGAGTGATAACTTCTCTCGGAGTAGTTGTCGGAGTCAGAACCGGATACCCATTCACCAATATGAGCTTGATGTCTTCGTATTGTGTAGCTCTTTGATGACTTGTCCTTCCTTTCCGAATCCTTGCTTCTGCGAGAGGGTCTTCATTCATAACGATCATCTCTACTCCTTCTCTCTCTTGGTGGTGATTCCTCTCTTTTACTTATCCTTTTAGGTGAGTCTTCTCTTCTTTTGTAGGGAGCCGTACACTCACTAGAGTAGTGTCCGGGTCTTCCACAATTGTAGCAATTACGATCACGACTAGAAGATCTTTTGTCATTGTAGGACCTTGACTTTGAACTTCTCTCTTTGCTTCTACTCTTGTAGAACTTGTTGAAGTTCTTCACCATTAGGCTCAATTCTTCATTGAAGGTTTGTTTCTCACTTGATGTTGTAGAAGCATCACATGAAGCTTTGTAAGCACCACTAGACTTGTTGTGAAGCTCTTCCTTATCCTTGAGTGACATCTCATGAGCAACATTTCTACCAATGACTTCTGTTGGCTTGAGATCTTTGTAATTGGGCATCATTTGGATCAAGGTGCACACGGTATCATATTTTCTATCCAAGGCTCTTAGGATCTTCTTAATGATGAATCTATCGGTCATATCTTCACTTTCTAAGCCGGCAATCTCATTTGTGATGAGAGCAAGCCTAGAATACATTTCAGCGACTCCTTCACCATCCTTCATTTTGAACTTGTCAAGTTGACTTGGAATCACATCCAATTTGGATTCCTTGACGGACTCAGTACCTTCGTGCATATCAACCAAAGTATCCCAAATTTCTTTTGCATTCTCAAGGCGGCTGATTTTGTTGAATTCTTCGGGGCACAATCTGTTGAAGAGGATATCGCAAGCTTGAGCATTGTATTGCAACATCTTCAATTCTTCCGCGGTTGCTTCACGATTTGGTTCTCTTCCATCTTCGAAGAATTCACCTTGCAAACCAATACACACAATATCCCAAATGGCGGGGTTATGTCCAAGAATATGCATTTTCATCTTATGCTTCCAACTAGCAAAATTAGTACCATCAAAGTAAGGACCTCTACGGTGGTAATTTCCCTCGCTAGATGCCATACTCTCCTAGGTTGTGAAACCAAGGCTATGATCACCAAATCTATGGAAATCAAGGCAAATGGAGACCAAAGCTCTAATACCACTTGTAGGATCGAAAGTAGGTCTAGAGGGGGGTGATTAGACTACTTGACCAAATAAAAATCTAGCCTTTTCCCAATTTTAAGTCTTGGCAGATTTTAGCAACTTAGCACAAGTCAAGGAATCAACCTACACATGCAAACCTAAGAGTGTAGCAGCGGAAATAAAACTTTGCATATGAAGGTAAAGTGAAGGGTTTGGGGAAGGCAAACGCAATGTAGACATGAGGATTTTTCGCGTGGTTCCGATAGGTGGTGCTATCGTACGTCCACGTTGATGGAGACTTCAACCCACGAAGGGTAACGGTTGCGCGAGTCCACGGAGGGCTCCACCCATGAAGGGTCCACGAAGAAGCAACCTTGTCTATCCCACCATGGCCATCGCCCACGAAGGACTTGCCTCACTCGGGTAGATCTTCATGAAGTAGGCGATCTCCTTGCCCTTACAAACTCCTTGGTTCAACTCCACAATCTTGTCGGAGGCTCCCAAGTGACACCTAACCAATCTAGGAGACACCACTCTCCAAAAGGTAATAGATGGTGTGTTGATGATGAACTCCTTGCTCTTGTGCTTCAAATGATAGTCTCCCCAACACTCAACTCTCTCTCACAGATTTGGCTATGATGGAAAGATGATTTGAGTGGAAAGCAACTTGGGGAAGGCTAGAGATCAAGATTCTTGTGGTTGGATTGGAATGTGTTGGTCTCAACACATGAGTAGGTGGTTCTCTCTCAGAAAATGAGTAGTGGAAGTGTAGGCACATTCTGATGGCTCTCTCTTGAATAGAGAAGGGGGTGGAGGGGTATATATAGCCTCCACACAAAATCTAACTGTTACCACATTTGACCCAACTCGGTCAGACCGAATAGGTGAACTCGGTGAGACCGATTCAGTTCAAAATGTGAACGTTAGGATTCTCGGTGGGACCGACATGATCAACTCGGTGAGACTGATGCGCTAGGGTTAGGGCAAAACCTCATCTCGGTGTGACCAATTGCATGAACTCGGTGAGACCGATTTCAGCAATGAGCAAACAGAGAGTTGGTCAGGCAAACTCGGTGGGACCGATCGCTCCTTTCGGTAAGACCGAAACGTTACGAAAAGGAAACAGAGAGTTTGCATTGCGAACTCGATGGGACCGGTCGCTCATTTCGGTGAGACCGAAATATTACGAAGGGAAACAGAGAGTTTGCAATCCCATCTCGGTGAGACCGAAATCCCTAATGGTGAAACCGAACTGATTAGGGTTTATGGCAGTGGCTATGTCAAAGGAACTCGGTGGCGCCGGATAGATCAAATCGGTGGGGCCGAGTTTGACATTAGGTTTTGGACATATTTGGATTTGAGAAAGTGGTTGAGGGCTTTGGAGCATATCACTAAGCATTTTGAGCAAGTAGATCATAAAGCAACACCTCATCCCCTTTTAATAGTATTGGCTTTTCCTATGGACTCAATGTGATCTTGGATCACTAAAATATAAATGAAGAGTCTTTGAGCTTTTGCCAATCTTTGTCCTTAGCATTTTGAGGGGTCCACATCTCTAGTCCATGCCATGCCAATCATTGAACTTTCTGAAATATTCAACTTGAATGGATATTAGTTCAATCAGCTATATGTTGTTATGAATTACCAAAACCACCCGGGGATTAGTTGCACTTTCAAGTGTGTATGACTGGTGGGGCCAGGGGATCCAGTCAGCAGTAGTTGACCAGTCAATGGTCTAGTCAGCAGTCAACTGAGTTGGCTGTTGACCAGGTCAAACCAACAGGTGGGGCCCAGTTGTCAGTGACTCATTCATTAATTAAAGAAAATCTAATTGTCTTAATCAGTTAATTTTTTTGCTAGCGCGCCCATGCTTCACTGACTTATTAGAAAGGGGGTTTAGTGCTAATGGGGATTACCCCTAATTAAACTGGGGGGCCGGCCCAATTAGCAGTGACACAGGGCCACGGCTAGCCGTGCTCGCGCATGAAGCCACGACGCGGCCAGCCGGCAGCAGCGGCAGCGCTAGTCGGGGGCGGCGAGGGCGAGGCCATGGCCTGCAGGCAGGCGGGCGCGGAGGCAGGTGCGGCAGGCAGCGGCAGGCGGAGGCAGGGGCGAGCGGGGCAGCAGGCTGCGGTGGGCAGCATGTAACACCCCTATGTAACCTAGCACTATGACTCTCTGTTAAACATGCCAAGTCATTATCTATGCAATGCTTGATCACAGTGTTAGCTCAACTCAATTCAAATTTCTCTCTGAAAATCAATTCAAATTCAAGTGCAAAATGAAGTTGCTCAAAACTTGCTAGAAAAATGTTCATCATTTGACAAAAATTCCTTAACATTTATTTGTTAAGGAACACAACATCACTCTGGTGCAAAGATGAGCATTAGCAATTATAACAGCATCATTTCAGCATTTTTAAATGCTATCCTATTTATGGAAAATCCCAAATGGTTTCCAAAATTGCCCAAACTTTTTGAGGCAGTGCATAATACTCACCAGTATTTGTTTTTGCCAACCCCACATTTTTGTTAAGTCATTTGATGACTATTTTAGATGCAAAAGGCTGCAGTAAAAATAAAACAGAAAATAAAATGAAAAAGGCCTAACTGGCTGGGCCTAAGTGCACAGTGCACTCAGCCCAGTCCAGCCGGCCCACTCCTCCCTTCTTCCTTCTCTCTCCTTCGTCGTGTCGGTCGCGTCGTGGCTGGGCGCGCGCGCGCCGACCGAACGGCGACACGGCGACGCCCACCGACTCCACGAGGGGATAAGGCCGGGCCGCCCCATCCCCACTGGCCATTCCCCACTTGCCTCGCTCGCTCTCTCCCTTTCCTTCCCCCTCCAGATCCGCCGCCCGAGCGCCACCGCCGCCATGGCCGTGCCGTAGCCGCGGCCACCCTCGACCCCAAGCTCTGCCTGCACGTTCACCAGCTCCACCACCCTCCGCTCCTTCGACCTCGACCTCGAGCAGGAGCTGAGGGGCTCGGCAGAGGCCGCTCTTCTCCGCCCCCTTTTGCCTCTGCCACCGGGGAACCTCTCCGATTCCGGCGCCACTGCTGCTACTAAGCCATCACCGGGCCACCGTGTGCCTACCCGGTGAGCAGCTCCTCTTTCCCTCCCTCTTTGCGCCGTCGTTAGGTGCTCGTAGCTGCCGTTCCACGCGAGCCCGAGCCCATCGCCGCGGAGCTCGTCGCCGGCGAGCATCTGGTGACCAAATGGTCCCGGGCTTGTGCCCGTTGAGCTCGTCGTAGCCCGTAGAGCCTCCCTAGCGCTTCAACTCACCCGTTTGCACGCCGCATTGCTCGCCCCGTAGCTCACCCGAACCGCTCGCCGCCGGTGAGCTCATACCGCTCGACTCTAGCCGTACCAGCGCCTCGCACCACCACCATGCGATGCACGGTCGAGTGGCCGTTCGAACGCGGCTAGCTGCGCTCTTCCCCTGCCCTGTAGGCATTTTCCGGCGACCCCCGTGGTCGCGCCGCCGCGTTTTGCCTCGCCGGCGTTGCCCCGGCGACGGCGCCGATGTGGCACGGCCTGGCCCACCTCTGTGCCACTGACCGCGGGCCCCACTGGCCCCAGTTGACTAGGTTGACCCTGTTAACTACTGACTGGGTTGGCCCCGTGTCACTGACATGTGGGTCCCGCCCATTTAAACAGATTTAAATAAATAGAAATCGGTTAATTAATTAAAATTAGTTAATTAAAACACTAGTCACTCACTGCCTACTGGGGCCCACCGACTAATTAACCTAACTAGTTTAAACTAACCCCTCTGTTAGTGCCACTGTCAATGACATGTGGGTCCCACTGGACCCACATGTCAGGTTTGACTCTGGTCAGCGGACTGTTGACCGCTGACGTCACCTCTATGTCATGATGATGTCATCCCATACTGTTTTGGATAATATTGAACTAAGATAATTAAATAAATCCAGAAAATGATTAAAAACTTTAGAAAATCATATAAAATAAACCGTAGCTCGGATGAAAATACTTTGTACATGAAAGTTGCTCAGAACGACTAGACGAATCTGAATACGCCCTTCGTATTGCTGTCAGATGCCCCTAACTACCTGAACATGGAACTTTTTGACTGATTTCAATAAATGAATAGTGCTCAACTGTAATAAAATAAATCCAAACAAATTCCTAAATTAACTAAATCATTTAGTTAGGCAGTAGAACACCTCTGCATATCAGTTAGACATGTCATGCATATTGTTTGCATTTTTGCCGTGAATTTATTGTTTCTTCCCCCCTCCTTCTCTCTCGATAGACGCCGAGGCCGATGCTGTCACAGCAGAGTACGACTAGGCTCCAGACGAGCAGCCTTCTGACGACCAGCCCCTCTCAGCAGAGCTTCCAGGCAAACACCCCCCTTTGAACATGCCGATATCGCCTATTCTTTCTCTCTTATGTTTGCATTAGAAATTGCTGCTACTACTATTTACCCTACTTCTGATGCATAGCCTGTTTTTGTAACTATTATTGATACCTGCCTGTTATCCAAACTGCTTAGTATAGGCTGCTTAGAGACCCCTCAGAGACCCCGCTTTGTCCCTACTGCCCCGCTGGATTATCAGATGACTCGATCAACATGATCGACACCCAGACCCCAACACCGCACATCACCCCCCCCCTAGTTGTACGACACTACTGGGTTACTATCGAGTGCCGAGGGTGATACCTCGTCAGCACTTCTGATGTTAACCTTGTAGGGTAGTTAATTGGTCGTGGTCATCGAGGGTGATTCCTCCTTCTCCACTTCCGATACGATCCTGTCGCGTAACACTTCAAGTGTGAACCTCGAGGGTGATTCCTCCTAAGTTCACCTTGACGGTTACATCGAGTGGGCATCTGTCGAGGGTGATTCCTCGAATTCCCCTTGATGTTATGGACACATGGTTACTCTGACTTTACCCCTAAACCTTGTTAGAAACGGGTCGGCCCCGAGGGGGACCCGAGGGAGTTACTTTTACTGCAGGACTGGAGGGACAGGCGGTACCGCCCAGTAGAGGTGGACCTGAGTTCCCGACAGTCTTTTGCAAGACGGGTTGACCTGTACGGTGCCCGAGTGATGAATACGAGGCGTGGCCGGGCATTCTTAGCCCTTGCCGCAAGTCCTCGAGACGGGGCGATGGGGTCACATCGATCGTGAGTCTCTGCTTGTTTCCGCACTACCAACACACTAACGATTTGGATATTTGATCTGAGTGGGCCTTTGGCCCGATAGCACTAACCATCACACGGGAATAAATATGGGTACTCTGCATCGTGGCATCAGCCGAAAGCTCTGACAGACGTCTAGTTTAGCATTGTGGCACGGTCGGATCGTGCCGACCATCCGAGGCGGTGCTGGTATCCACCCTGCACACAACGACCCGGAGTGCACAGGGCGATGGCCCAAGACCCCTGAGCACTTAGGATGTAGACCGGCGGGGACCTCTCTGCTGAGCTCTAGGTAGGGCTGCGGTGTGTCGTTTGGCCGAGGCCGGGCATGACCCAGAAAAGTGTGTCCGGCCAGAGTTAAGCGAGCGTGGTGGGTAAGTTGGTGCACCCTTGCAGGGAAGAACTAATCTATGCATAGCCGGATCCTCGATAACGGACACTCGGAGTTGTATCCCGATCGATACAACTAGAACTGGATACTTGAGATGAGAAATGGATAGTATGGCTCTGGGATTGCTTTCTCGCAGGGAGTCGAGGAAGGATCTCTGGGTCAGGTTGATAACATTACTACTGCTTTATGTTGTGCTGATCTTCACTCTTCTAATGCTGCAAGACCGCTAAAGATGCTAGTCTTTGCTAGGATTAGGCCTTCTCTCTATTCTGGCATTTCTGCAGCCCAGTCCACATATACAGCCTCCCTTTGATAATGTTGCATATGTAGTGTAGATCCTTGCTTGCTGAGTACTTCGGATGAGTACTCACGGTTGCTTTGCTTTCTTTTTCTCCCCATATCCTTTTGGTGCAACCAGATGACGGAGCCCCTGAGACAGCTGCCCCCGCCGACGATCGCTACTACTACCCCGAGGGTGGATACTACTACGAGGTGGCTGACGACCAGGAGTAGGATCGGAGGCCCTAGGCAGGAGGCCTGCGCCTTTTCGATCATAGAGTTTTCTCTTGCCCCACCTTTTAAAGGCTTATCTGTTTTATCTTTTATATCTGTACTCAGATATCTGATGCTTCCGCTGACGCTTGTAAGCGAGCTTATGTATTCGAGCCCTCGAGGCCCCTGGCTTGTAACATAAAGTTTGTATTATTTTAATTTGTGTTTTAGAGTTGTGTTGTGATATCTTCAAGTGAGTCCTTAGGCTTGATCGTGTGCATTTGCGTGTATAAGTGCACGATTAAGCCGGGGGAGTCACACTGCAGTAGCAAGAGACGAGCGGGAGGAGGGGCAGTGGCGAGCGGGACGACGCGGCTAGGCGCGCGCGGGGGTAGGCGAGGTAGGGTGCGCAGCCGGAGGAGCCGCCGGAGGCGTGCTGGGGCAGCGGCGATGCTAGCGGGTGGCGGCGGGGCGGTCGGCCACGGTGGGCGGAGGCGGGGCGATCGGCCACGGCGGGCAGATGGCTCACGGAACACACGCGGGTGGCGTAGGAGGTCCGGTGAGCGCAGGCGGTGCAGGGGGTGCAGTGAGCGCGGACTCAGGTGGTCGGGAACGGCGCCGGTGGTGAGCCGATGCGGCGGTAGGAAGCAAGCGGGCACGTGCGCGAGCCCACGAGGCGCTAGCGAGCTAGCCAAGGGGGGTCGCTGGCCTCCTGGAAGGCCAGGAGCACGACGTCGTGCTTGGCATCGACGGGCGGGAGCTAGGGGACGCGCACGATGGCGAAAAGAGAGGGGGAAGAATGAGGAGCTGACGATGGGTTTAACGGAGGGGAAGGCGAGGTCGGGGAAGGCTTGATGCCGACGCAATCAACGACGGCGTCCGACGGATCCGAGGTTGAAGAAGAGCGTGATGGCGATGGTGTGGCACGGGCCAGCTCGAACCCGAGCCCGTAGTTGACGAAGATGACGATGGTGCTCCTCCTAGACATTCTTGTGAGGCTCGGGGAGGCTGGTGGTCATGCCAACGCCGAGGCGACAGCGCTCGGTGGAGGGGCGAGGAAGGTGAGGGCAGAGGGGAGAGCTAGTGGGAGCGGGGGTAGTGGGAGGGGAGACGTCCCCGAGGCGTCGGGGTGGCGCCCTTATCTCTCCCGGCGCTGTAGCGGTCATGGCGGCAAGCAGGCCCGGCGGAAGCGTGTGGTCGGGTGGGCGTGCGGTCGGCTGAGCAGTAGGAAAGGAGGGAGAAGGAGAAGGTCGGGGCGTGGGCTCGCTGGGCCGTGCACTGCGGCCCAGTGGCACAGGGGGGCCCTTTTTTCTTTTCTTTTTATTTGGTTTTCCCCTTTTATTCATTTCTGTTTTCTACTTTCTTTATATAGCAAATTAGTTTTATAAAATATAAAACTTGCACCATAATTAGTGTTGTAAAATTAGGTCACTGCCACAATAAGTTTGGCACTTAGATAAATTAGATTAGTATTTTCATAATTCAAAAAGCAATTAAATTATTGTTTTAGCCACTATTTTAAATATTTAAGGGCATTTAAACACCTTATAAAAATGTTGGTTCACCACCATAATTACCTATGAATTATTTGCCATATTTTGAACATATTAGTTTTGACATTTGAAAACTTTAATTATTTGACTTTATTTTAAATTTTAATTTTGAATTGGTTTGAATCAACGTGGGACTTAGCAACAGTAAAAGTGATGGCATGGCATCATTAGCATGGGATTACTGTAGCTTAATTATCTGGGCGTTACACCGATGCACCAACTTGACGTCAAGAATGCCTTCCTCCATGGCATGCTTGACAAGGAGGTGTACTGCAGGCAATCCCTAGGCTTCATGGACCCATCTCGCCCTCCCCATGTTTGCCTCCTTCACAAGTCCTTGTACAGCCTCAAGCAGGCTCCTCGGGTGTCGTACCAATGTTTCACTCACTATGCACATCGGCTTGGCTTCGTCTCATCTCTCTCAGAGGCCTCCTTGTTTTTGATGCAGGAATGAGCTTGTACATTGACGAGGTCATCCTCACCACCTCTTCATCACGGCTACTCTAACACATCACTGACCTCCTCCATGACGAGTTCTCCATGACAGATCACGGGAATTTGTCTTACTTCATCTGGATGTTCGTCACTCAATCGGCCTCTAGGAAGTTCCTCTCGTAGTGCCAGTATGCATTCGATGTTCTCCCGCGTTCCAGTATGCTTGACTGCAACCCATGTGCAACCCCCATTGACATAAGCTATAAGCTCTCCACCAAGGAGGGTTCCCTCCTTCCCGATCCCACAAAACCGTTGTTTCGCTGGTGCACTTCAATACCTTACACTATGTGCCCCGACATTGCGCGTGTCGTTTAGCAGGCGGGCCTCTACATGCATGCTCCGCGTGAGCCTCAACTCAACTTGTGAAAAGGATCCTTCGGTATATCAAAGGGGCCCTTGATCTTGGTCTTCGACTTCACGCAACCTCCGGTCTCTCAATCACGGCATACTCAGATGTTGACTGCGCTGGCTGGCCGAACACTCGGCGCTCAACATCCGGGTATTGCGTGTACCTCGATGACAACCTCGTCTCATGGTCTTCTAAGCGCCAAGCTATTGTATCTTGCTCCGGTGCGGAAGTCGAGTATCATGTTATTGTCCATGTCGTCGATGAGTGTTGTTGGCTACGCCAACTACTTCACCAGCTCCATCGCCCCTTCGCTCTGCAACCATCGTCTTCCGCAATAGTCAGTGTTGTGTACATGGCCTCAAATTCGGCGCAACATCGTCGCACCAAGCATATCAAGATCGACTTCCACTTTGTGCATGAGAAGGTATCCCTCGGTCAGGTACGAGTTCTCCATGTGTCGTCTTCTCAACAGTTCACCGACATCATGACCACGGGATTATCATCACAATTGTTCCTGGACTTTCAATACAATCTATGTGTTCATCCTCCAAACGCTGTACAGACTGAGGGAGGATGTTAAAGTATATACTATGTATAGTTTCTTAGTCAGTCTTTCAACCGATCCTATCAATATTTGGTTGGTATGATTGAATGTATTCTTGCCTTTACCCCGTACATGTGCTATAAATATGAGTATTTAACCAAAAACTACCACAATTCATGGAAACGTGTCGAAAAACTACCACTTTACGATTTTGTGCCAAAAACTACCACTTTTGTCCTAATTTGTTGCTAAAAATTACCAAGTGTGAAAACTGCTCGCTTTGGCTCGTTTATGATAGTGTGGCCCACATGTCAGGACGGAAAAAGTCAGCACCGTTAACTTTGCCGTCACCGTAGAAAGAGATCGAGACGGCGGCGGCCTTCACCGGAGGGGGAGAAGATGAAGTACTACGGCGGTGCGGCCGCATCTGGAGGAGATGGCGCGACCTGCAGGCGGCGCTCCGGCGCGAGCAGGGCGGCGGGGAGGTCCGGGGGAGGCGGATTCGGGGCGGCGTCTGCCGGATCTGGCGACGACGAGGCTGGACGGTGATGGGGAGGCCTGCCGGCGGCGAGCCCCGGGATGGCGGCTGCTTGGGGCGAGGCCATGGCGACGGGCGGCGCGGGGCGGTTCGCTGGGCGGCGGGGCTGCGCCAGGGAGGCGAGGCTGTAGGATCCGGTCGTGGTGGGGTCGGCGACTGCCGGCGGTGCTTCGGTGACCACTGCGGCGGGCGAGGGGAGACGAGCGGGGGCGCGGGCGCGGCGGGAGCTTGGGTCCGCAGGTGGCTACGAGGACAGGCAGTCACGGGCGTTAACGGCTGGCCATGAGCGCTTCGCCACGCTGGCACCTAAACAGTGGGGTCGGGCAGTCAGATTCGGGTTTAACCCAGGCAAAGCGAGCAGTTTTCACACTTGGTAGTTTTTAGCAACAGATTAGGACAAAAGCGGTAGTTTTTGGCACAAAATCGTAAAGTGGTAGTTTTTCGACACGTTTCCATGAATTGTGGTAGTTTTTGGTTAAATACTCTATAAGATAAATATACATGAGCCGGACACCCCAATTAGTGTGGTGATTCCATGATACCTCTTCCCGTTTATAGAAGCCATCAGTCCCTGGGCTCGTGGAGGAGTTCATGAGCAGAAAGGCGTCTGGATAGAGGCTGGATTCGTTGAGAAGGAGGGATTCGGTCTGGATAGGGGCTGAAAAGGTCAAATCACCAAGCATTATGTTTTGCAGATTCGAGGAGATTGGGGTAGAAGTCTCTGAGGATCAAATCTTTTTGGTCGTGGGAGAAGAAGTCCACACCATTGCACTTCAGATTTGATTCCGATGTTTTATCTATAAAAAGGGGGCGAAAGCCTGTTTTCGTGAGAGATTTGATTTCCGGTGATGTTGAGAGGCACAAACATGAAAATATTTCCTGTTCTCCTCCCACTCTAAGGCAGCCCTGAAGAGAATATTCAGCCACCTCTAGTTTTTTTTAATGAGTATCAGCCACCTCTAGTTGACTTGCTAACATTGGCATCTTTAACGAGAAAACAAATAGCCTGCGATGATGGATCTAACTGAACAAATACAATGTCACCATGCTAATCGGCAACACTCATAGTAAAAGGGAATGAGCGTTAATGCGCTGATCCGGCCACACTTGGCTAGCAGGGCGCCGTCTATGATGATATTGCAGCAGTCGCTGACGTAAAGAACCTCCAGGCAGGGGCAACAGTCGAGGAGATCCATCAGCACACTATTGGTGATGCTACAGTCGACCAGCTTGAGGCTCCTCAGAGACGGCGACCTACATGCATCCAAGTTCAGAACAACCTAATCAAACGCGCTCCGTAAGCAGGAAAAAACCTAGTGGGATGGATTTGATTAGAGAACATCTGGTTAACACATGCCAAGAGGATAAGAGCAGAGCACCTCGACGCGATGTAGCCGAGCAGCTCGTCGTCGACGAACCATTCGGCCGTGAACGCCTCGAGTCGCCCGCCCGCGCGGTCCACAGCCGCCTTCGCCATCGCGCGCAGGGCTGGTTTGTTCTTCAGGGGCAACTTGCTGTGGAGGCGCTCCATGTCCAGGAACTGCCAGAGGGGATCAGGCAGCTTGGCCGCTTGCAGCCACGAGCGGCACACAAGGCCGGCGCCCATGAGGACCTCCACGGCGCCGAGCTTGACGAAGACCAGACAGAGCGCGTCTTGGGCCAGCTTCGACCAGTCTGTCTCCATTTCCGTCTCCATGCACGGGAGACACGGTGTTCTTGTGCAGATGACCCGTATAATTTCTCCGTAGGCTCTTCTTCTGCTAGGATGTAATTTATACTAGACTAGAAGGGTTAGCTAACTGATCCCTCACAAAAAAAAGTTAACCAAAGACGAATTTACACGGGAATATTGTGTTCCATGTCACATCATGGAATTAATGTGGTGGAAGATATTGGAGATAAAATTAGAGTCAATTACACTGTTGGTGTCACAACTTGGCCTGAATAATCACTTTGGTGTTACAAGTTGTGAGATACGTCAAAGTGGTGAAAAAACTTGGCTCTATCGTGCACATACGGTACTTCTCTCAGTTTTGTACGAATCAAGTGCTGACTAAGCAAGACAACGTGGCGCGGGTCCCACTAGCAGTGACCAGAGGCCGTGCGATGGTGCGTTTGACATGAGTTTTTTCAGAAACCTCCTTGGATTTTTTGATTTTTTGCAAATAAGCCCCCGCGTTGGCTGTACATAGGTGCCGTTTCCCTGTAACCAATCGATCCCAAATCTTGGCATCAAAATCCCTAACCCTCGTTCCCCATTTTCCAGAGCACGGCGGCGGCGGCCGGCTGCGTTTAGCACGGCGGCTAAGGTGCAGAACGGCGGCGAACCATTGACCTAAGGTTAGCTCACGCAATCTCTCTCACCTCTCTGGCCCCTCTCTCATCGCTCTCTCACGTCGCCGCCGTGTTTGCAGATGGGTGGCTCCGGCGTACCGAGGATGGTCAATGGTGGGGCGAAGATGGAGGAGGACGATGAGCCGTGGGCGAAGATCACCTCTGTGGTCTACTTGGGAAAGAATCAGGTAAATCTTTGTCATCTATCAAATATGCAGTCTGTTGAATGTTAGGGTTAACTGGATTTGAACCCAGGACGATGAGATGCCGGATGTGGCTGGTTGCATGCCGCGACATGCTGTCGATGCTAGTTTCCGTGGGCCAGATCATACTGTTGATTTGTGCGGCCACAAGAGTGCGCCGGTTCGTCGCGTATGCAATGAAGGAGTTGACACTGGCAGGAGATTCTTGTCATGCTACTATGAGGTTAATTGATCCCTATAATTTTTGTTTTACAATTTTTTCATGCAGTACATTGTGGTGTGGTGTTGATAATAGTGTACTTTGTGATTGGACAGGACACTAGGACTTGTGGTTATGTCAAATGGATTGACAAACCATGGCAGGGGAGGGAAAGAAGCGTAATCGCTGAATTAGCTAACAAGAATGAGGTGCTAGAGAAGAAGCTGGTGGAGAAAGTTTTTGAGATGGAAGCAGAGAAGGAGAAGCACAAGATGGAGAAGAAGATGACTGGAAGGATGCATAGGGATCAACTTCAATCTAGAGATAGGATGATTATGTTTGCTGTGTGCATGTACTTTGGGTTAGTCGCAATTATGTTTGCAATGTTTGACAGGAAGTGATGCATCCAGTGCCTACTTAGAGAGTTATGTGTACTGAAAGATGTGAACAAAATGTACTGTTTGGTATTTAAGAAGTTTGGTTTCATGTCTAATTCTTATCTAATTTTTGCAGTTGACAGTATAGGTTGTACTGAAAGACAGTGAAACTAAAATAAACTTATATAACTGACAGACAAGCAACAAATTTTTTGTTTTAAGAGAAGACAGTTTCCAAAGTTGATCAGAACTTGCACAATAGCTCACTGGCTATAAACAGAACAATACCACCTACAGGTTCTTGGTTCGAGTCCCAGAACCACCATTTTTTTCCATTCAGGAACCCCTTGAACTACAACATCATCTCTTACCAAATTGTTCAGTGTATCTCCATGGTCTATGATCAGCAACAAGTTCTTGTGTTGTGTACTAGCTGCTATCATTGCAAGGCTGTCAGCATCACATTTCAATTCTTTCATTCCTTCACTAAGTGTCCTTCCAGGCTGACACCAGAACACTTCATGTTGTCCAGTATCTCTGTCATACCCCAGCTGCTTAAGAAAATCTTCAATCCACAATATAGACCATGTGTCACTATCACAGCTATCAAACCAATCAACTTGATGGTCCATGTATGTCCTGTTTCTGCCATCTCCACAGAAAAATCCCTTGTGATGAATCTCAACAGTGAACAGTCCATCAAAATCACCTGCAATGCATATAGTGCCAAAATAATTCAGATAACAATGCATAAACATATTCAGTTGACAAAGAACAGTCCATTACAGTTATGTTTTTGTTCAACAACCACTTTCTCTGAACATTCAATTAACAATGCACATAAATCTCTGAACATTCAGTTAACAATGCACATTTTATTTACAGTTAACCTGTTCAAATATTCAGTTAAAACAGTGTCGAAAAATACAGTTAAAACAGTGTCGAAAATTTCAGTTAACAAGTGTCAACAAATTCAGTTAACAAGTGTCGACAAATTCAGCTAACAAGTGTCGAAAGATTCAGGTAAGTACAGATTGGAAAATACTATGTATGGTTCTGCGCACATACACTGTTTTGACTGAAGCACTCAGATTTGAGATCCGATTTGTTCATGCAAGAAAGATGGGCCCTTCTAAACCCGTGCTAAACCCTAGAGACAAACGACACTACGGATGAATGTGAGGGGGGATTTTAACATCACGCCATCTAAAAAGCATTCACTGACGAAATCAACAGAAAACTCAACATTCCTCGCCGGCGAACCAACCGATGAAAACCCTACGAAAAAACAGGGGCTACAGAGGGGGAAAGTAGTGGACGTGCTCACCGTATACAGGGGCTGCCTCGCCGGGAGCTCGCCGGCGGGGTTCCATCATCGTCGCCGCCGCCGATCAACGGCGCCCTACAGATCACCGCCGCCTCCGCCTTCACACGATTGAGAGGAGAGAGACAGGAGAAAAGCTCGAGGCGAGGGAGCCGAAGAGGCAAGTCATAAACGCAGAAAGGAAACGGCACCTGTGTACAGCCAATCGTGGGGGCTTATTTGCAGAAAATCAAAAAATCCAAGGAGGTTTCTGAAAAAACTCATGTCAAACGCACCATCCCACGGCCTCTGGTCACTGCTAGTGGGACCCGCGCCACGTTGTCTTGCTTAGTCAGCACTTGATTCGTACAAAACGAGAGAAGCACCGTATGTGCACGATAGAGCCAAGTTTTTTCACCACTTTGACGTATCTCACAACTTGTAGCACCAAAGTGATCATTCAGGCCAAGTTGTGACACCAACGGTATAATTGACTCATAAAATTAGGCAGAGACATAAAATTTACAAGATCCAATAGAATATTTAGGATTATTATTCAGGATTTTGATGCGCTGTGTAAGTGACGTGATGTATGATCGTGCAATCACGACGAGAGCCGAGTTTGGTCCTAGCCATGTTTTGGCGTGCCGGCTCGGCTCGGCTGATTGGTGCTAAATACCCATGGGTTGCAACGGGACAATTTTGTTCCAGTGGTTCAACATGGAATTTTTTTAATTAGGTTGAGATTGAGATATGTCGTAAGGACGAATTCCATAGAAAAATGCAAGAAAAAGTATAATGTGATTTAGATTGTGTATGCGCAACTACATGAGTTGATTTTTGTTGTTTAGGATTTCTTGTTATTGATGATTTATTTGATAATGTTGCCAATGAAGCCAACAGACTAGAGATAATAAGATAGTGTTGCCAGTGAAATTCGTTGGAGCAAGATTCAAAATTTTAACAACAAAAGTAAGATTCAAAATTACAACAAATAAAAGCTTCATACTGTTGCCAGTGAAGCCAACAAACTAGTGATAATAAGATAGTGTTGCTAATGAAATTCGTTGGAGCAAGATCCAAACAAATAAAAAGTATGACGTGGTCGGCAGGATTCGAACCTGCGCGGGCAAAGCCCACATGATTTCTAGTCATGCCCGATAACCACTCCGGCACGACCACTTTGTTGAACGAAATGGACTCTCCAGCTGTAGACTTGCAACCAATTATTAGTGGCCACAATTTAATGCCAGAAGATTTTTTCTTTGAAAGCGAATGTGAGCAGACTTCGCCACAGCCTTATCTTCTGATAACTAATATATGCATGGCACTTGATACGCACAAATTTGTTTGACAAAATGAGGCATGGCATCTCATCTATTTGTTCTTTTATTTACCAAACACCGCCAAAATCACTCTGGTTTGTGCAGTTATGCCGCCGCGCCTGCCGGCCCTCGATCTGCCGGGTACTCCATCAGTGCGCGGACCGGCGGAGCCAGGACGCCCACCGCCGGCAAGCCCTGCCTTGCTTGCTCCATCCCCAGTGGCGATTTGCTCGAGCTCGCCATCGGAGCCATGGTGTGGTGCCGAGCTGCATGTACGTACTTCGCTATACAGGAGCAATGTCTATTAAGAAGGTAATCACGGTAACATAAATAAAACTACAATCCCCGCAAAAAATAAAAAAATAAAAATAAAACTACAAGCATATGGGCTTTGCCTCATTTCTCAATCTCAGGTTCTATGGTTGTGATTGTGTTGATGCCACTAACATCACCATCCTGGCCGGAGCAATATCAGTCACCCTACTTTTACGCGGCAAAGCAGCTTGATCGGTGGCAGCAGTCACGGCCTCCGCCACTCGGTACGTGCCATACTGCATCGACGTCAACGTGGCGTACTCCATTTCCCCGATTCGTTGCCTCCGCTTGTAAGGTCGTGGACGCCGGGCGTGAATCAGCTCGATGCCTGCTCTCTGTTCGCAGATATGTCTCAACCAGGTGAGCCATCGTATGACGACGCCGGCATGCATACGTTGGAGATGATCCACGACGGAGGCGGAGGCTACAAGGATGGAAAAGTGGATGACTAGGAGCCGGATGGGCACGCCCAACCGGGCACGGGTATGTACGCTCAGCCGGGCACAGACGCCCAGCCCGGCACGTACACCTTGCAGCTAGACTTGTACACCAGGCAACCGGAGCAGGACGACGACAATGAGCTTGATCCGGGAGACGGATCTGCCGATCCAAAGAAGAGGGGAAGGGAAGGAAGTTTCAACATGATGGAGGATGAATTGTTGTGCTATGCGTGGTTGGCCACTAGCATTGATCTGATTCATGGCACGGAGCAAAAGGGCACAACATTTTGGGCCAACATCCATATTTGGTTACATGAGCACAATAACTTCGGGCCCTGCTGCAACGAGCTCATCCACAATCATGGGATAAAGTCGCTCAACCATTGATTACAACATCCAACAGGTCGTGAGCAAGTATTGCGGTCATTTGAAACAACTCATCGCTCGGTGGCCAAGTGGTGAGCTAATAGCCGAACAAGTAAGTTGTTATATGTGTTCTACATTTGGCCGATTATGCTCTGTCATTTGCCCGACTATAGTATTTGCACATTGTTGACAATGTCTTCTGTTTTGTAGCCATCCCATGTGTACAACTTGTTCTTGAAGATTGAGAAGAGGAACTTCGTCCTCATGCATTGTTTGTTGAAGTTGAATGGACAACCCACGTGGCAACTATCCATTGCCAATTCCATCAAGACCGCTAGCATCGGCAATAAGAAAGAGGCGGATGATCCAACTGACCCAACAAAGGAGCCGCCCAAAAAGGTTAGAAGGGGGTTCCAGGGAAAGAAATGAAAGGAGGGGGAGGAGAAGCGAGAAGGGGCGGAGGCCAAGATGATGGAGAGGTTCGAGGGCATCTTTGCAAAGAAGGAGGAGACATGTATCAAGTGCTCCAAAATGAAAAAGGAAAAAAGGCAGAGTGGTTTAACATCTTGATGGGCGCAGCCGATAAGAAGGCAAGCTCAAATAGAGGAGAGTTGAGCTCGTGGCCGCTTCAGAGGAGATAAAAATGTTGACCATGAGGGTCAACGAGTTGGATCCTGAAGCGGCGGGCATCGTGCGCACCTTCGGTGTCAATATGTTGAAGCGCTTGGTGGCTGATATGGAGGAGGCCCTAGAAGGAGGCGGCTGGAGGGGAGCCGTCGGCGAAGAGTGAGCGCAAATGCTCAGACAACTGGTATGGCAGGGCCGAAATGCCGTTTTTTGCACGTACTGCCGGACTACAACGTTTGCGGGCGCATGTAAAAACTATGTGCATCCGCCTCTTTTAGGTTGTGATCGGTCACTATGGACATAACACTTTAATTTGATCCATATTTCTATGCATTTAAAATGAAACTGACGCCGAAACTAGGCAGACGTTTCGGGATGCAGCTGGATCGGCGGCTCCCGCTTCAATGTCCGTCGACTGGTCTAGACTAGTCCACAGACAAATAGTGTGTCTGTTTTAGTGGTCCGCGCTCGAGATGCCACGAGAACAAGTGCATGCGGGAGGATTTCGACGAGCTTCTCCATGATTTAACCATTTGAAAACCCTAGCTCATTAGAGCATCTCCAACCGATGACCAAAAATGTGGTATCCTAAAGAGAATTTAGGTAAGGAGAGAGAAGATTTTTGGGCACCATAAAAGTTTTTTTTTTCATATGCCCTAAACATGAGATTCGGCAATAGAAAGCCAGGGAGGCGGATTTGGCATCATTGGACGCCGAGCTTCATTTTGGTCAAGAGGTCGCCGACCGGTAAGGAATGATGTCGGGATCTTCTAGGGCCTGAAGGGGAGCCGGGGATGTGGCCAAATCCGACGGTATTGTGCCAACCGAGCCCCGAAAGCTCTAAAGGATCAACAACTCAGCGGCGGCGGTGTGAACGCCCCGTTTGGAGGGAATGAGCAGCGGGGCGGTGGCTGGGCCAAGGGTGGAGTCGTGGCGGTGGCGTGCAACGGGTGGTGAAGAAGTTTCAACGGGGCGATTGGGTTCGCGCGACATTGTTTTTATTTTTGCGGTAGCCGCTAAAGGTGTTACAAATATGTAGCATGATGACTTTCCGGCTATTTACTACAACAATGTTTGCCCGGCTCCGATGAGGAGGGGCGATGACAGCGGCGCGCCTTCGGCTCGTTCCGGTGCTTGTAGTCGTCGTTAGGTGATCTACGGATCTAGATGTAAATTTTCTAGTGTTCTTTGTACTACCTTGATAATTAATGAATAGATCGGAAGTTTTCTCGAAAAAAAAAGCATAATTTTAAACGTGATGTAAATTTTTAGCATTGTACATGTATAGGGCATTTGTCGAAGACGTTTGTTTTGGCTGATTAAATGACCTAAATGACAATTTTTTTAGGTACGACGGCTATTTTGCGTCGTGAGATGCTCTTACGATGCCGGCTCAGAAAGTAACAACAGTATGCATGGAACGTTTTTCTTTTTCTTTTTGTGGGCATAAATGTAGGATTCCCAGAAAAAAAAATGGATCACCAGCATGCCGTATGTATTTTTCCAGCTCGCTTAGTATAGTTGGGCCGATTCCTTGCAGAATAGAAGTATAATGGGCTGACAGGAGGAAGATCCAGCCGGCATGCATTGCGGCCCACTTAGCGTTTGGTGCGCCCGCGGTTCGTGGCGCATGCCGTAGCGGGACGCAGTACAACACCCCTTGTTTAGTACCACATCGCCTAGTCAAGGATGATTCGACCGGTTTATAAGCCACAGCGTTGCAACTCTTCTGTCTCTGCGGGGACATCCAATAAAATTGAAATGATACAGAGAAGATTAGCATGACCCGGATGACACGCACAAATCAAGAAATATTTCAATTTTTTTTGAGATTTTGCGCGCTGGTCCCTGGTATCTTGCAGATAGGCCCCGGGCGCCTCCCGCTTGGGCAGCTGTGCTTTTCGTTACAAAGAGGCCCTGGACGTCCATTCTTTTAGATTTTGTGTGCTGATCCCTGGTATCTCGCTGGCCTTTCTCTTGTGCAATTGTACATTTACAAGCAGATCCTTTCACTATTTTCTTTTCTTCCAATCAAGTCCTTGGCCTTGTATGTTGGGGGATGCTTTACCATGCTTTTTACTAAACCATCTCAACTTTTTTTTTCAACGACTTATATCCATTTTTACATTGTACAATCTTCTCTTTTAGAATGCATAACATCGTACAACGACTTTTGACTATTTTGCAACGACTTATATCCATTTTTACATTGTACAACGACTTTTGACTATTTTCACTGAATCTTGTTTAAAACTTCATAACATCGTTTGACCATTTCAGATAATAAATAACATGCATGTCATGACCTGAACGATTTCATTTTCACAAGAACAAACACATAGTAAAGTCTACAGATTATTTAAGCAAGAAAACTTTCAACTTTAAGGTATACAAAATGAACTCAAGAGTTCTATCTAGAGGCAATAACAAAGAGACCAAGTTACGAAACTAAAGTAAATTCCAGATTGTTTAGATCTAGAGTATCTGATCACAATTCGAACTTCTATATTTGTATAGAGATGTAGATTAAACAAGAAAAAACAACTATTTTCTGAGGAAAGGCCATCATAGGCGCAGCCTAGTCCTGGCTCCGCTCTTAGCACGGTCTCACAAAATTGCAGTACTAAATAGCAATTCAATGGTCTCACAAAATTGTAAATAGCAATTTAATATTTTACTGTCGCCTTAGAAATTCAAAAGACAAAGAATTGAAATTCAAATATTTTAGTGTCAAGTACCCAAGAGTAATTTCATTCTCAGGAAGTAGTCAGCCAACTTGTTCTACATTCAGGACACACAGTTAGATCCCCTCTAAGGCTCTAAAGTTGAAACGCCCCATAGCAGCCACTTACATAACTTTTCACTAGTAGTATAAACAAAGAAGCCACGGGCATAATCATACAACCCTAGATTGTGGAACTATATCAATATCCAAGAACTCAACACTTTTTTGGCCATGAAAACACAACAGCTAATTTACCCTGCAATAACTGAAAAACACAACAAACGGAAGAATGACACCAGATCTCCTAGTTCCCGTCCTCATGATCGTCATGCTGGTATGTAGCGCCACCATTTGGTATAGCACCTGCTCCTTTCACACTGATGTCACTGAAAGGCCTCTTCCTTGAGGAAGAGGATGGTTCAGAGGCATCCATTTCCATATCCTTCTGACCCTCCTCTACAGCCATGTTTGTTTGTTTCTCTTGAGGAGCACCAGATGTTGAAGCTGGAGGTGGCATCACATCAATTCCGCTGAGTCGGCAGAAAACTTTCTCAACTGTCTCGGTGATCTCTTTCCCTAGTTCACCATTGTCGAGTATCAGCTCCCAAACCGCCTTTGAGGCTTTCTCAAGAACCGGAGTTCTGCATTTGAACAAATGAGTTAGCACTGCTTTACAGGTTTGGTATATTATTTCTTCTGCTTGAGGCCATGATATAAAGCAAAACTATCCAAGCTGTAAAAGAAACTCAAAACGTGGTAAAGTGCAGTAAAGTACCAAAGGCATGAATCGTCTGCGATGCAAAGTTACAACTGTGTCCAAAACAAATGCACAACATGCAAGTTAAATTTCCAGCGATGCCAAAGGTAGAACAGAATACCAAATATTAACCTGTATATTGCCAAGGTTAAGAAAATCATGCGCATGCTTAAGCGTGCCTACGCGCTAGGCGATGACAGAACTGGGAGCCTTGACCCTATGCGCTCAATTAAGTACGCGGCACGCATAGGCAAGATAGGCACTAGGCTATAATAAAACTAGGAATTTACGGCCAGCACTTTCTGAACCTTATTTCACTACTACTACATCATATTATCAGGAGCTAGATGGTTGTAGTACTTTCAGAACAAATAGTGGTTAGCAAAAATATGATAAGGAAATGTGTCGTCATGGAGTATGGTGTGCGCTCAAAAAGTCAAAGTCAAATTCACATAATAGTTCTCTCTTTCTTTCTACTTAGCATCCAGAAGGAATACTGTACATAGAAAGCTGTGTATATGCTAAAAAACAAATTCAAATCAAACAATATGTTGTAAATTTATTATTGAGCATATCATGTTTGCTCTATGCCACACTGCGTCAGTAAATTATACTACACAAACCACTAGTACTTACTCCAATTCTTGTCGAAGCGCATCAAACAGCTCCCTCTTGGTCTTTTTTTCAGCTCCAGGAGTCTTCAGAACTTTGCTTTGCTCCACCATCATCATAGTATTTTTCTTCATGTCCTCCTATAGAAATCCGATATGAGAAGGTTTAGTGCCAATAAGCCAACTAAACCATTCCGTTGATCAAGCCAATCTCGGTAAAAGCAATGCAAGGAAACTGTGATGAGAAACACATGTCTATAACATAGCTACATTGTTCAGAGTTTATCCTGCCATGCTAAAATTCCCTAATGATCAGGGAAAAAAGACATTGCAACCATAATATGCTTCCGAGTGAGAAATGATTTTTTTTTAAATGAAAAGAAAGCGCGCTATGGCGAGATAGGCGCTAGGCAGTGGCAAAATGCAGAATTAAAACCTAAAGCTTCTGTTCCTTTTATTTTCACGCACACCAGCAGTACAAAATGCTCGGAAGAAAAAAAAAATCCATAGCCATGGCCATGGTGACGACTCTATTGTTCTCTGCTCCAGCCGCCACTTTCCCATCAGCAACCAAACTACAGGGGACCTCGCCGCTGCGGCGCTGGCGAGCAACTGAGAGCAAACTCACAAGCAGGAGAGAGAAGAGGATTGGAAAGAGGAAGGATGTGGGGGAGAAGCGAGCTGGAAGCATACGTTGGCCTTGAGCTGGGCGATGATCTTCATGCGGAGCGCGTCGACGGTGCCGTCGTTCTTCAGCGACTCTAGCACCTCCTCCGGCCTCACCACCTTCGACGACGACCCCATCCTCCTCCGCCCCCCAAATCAGTAAATCGCCCACCACCACCTCCTTCTCCTCAACGCTCGCGCTTCAGATTTCCAGCAGAACAGCTCCAGGAGAGGCTCGCGAGGCCGCCCGGCGGTGCTGCTGAAGGATCGCCGGAGACGCGACCTCGGAGGCTAGGGTTGGGTTTCTTCCGCTGGGGAGAGGGGAAGCGAAGAAGGCAAGTATCGTGTCTTTAATTGGAATCGGTCTCCTCTGCGGACCCAAATGACGAGACTGCCCCTCCTCCTCCCTCTGCTCTCGCCTCGCGCCGCCTCCCCGCCGCGAGCCCTGACACCGCCACCCGCGCGCCGCCTCGCCGTCGCCGCTGCGGGAGCAAGCGTCCAGCACGAGGTGATGTCGGCGGCGGTGACCGGGGAGTACCCGTGCCCGGTGTCCCCGCCCTACCCGGCCGTCTCCAAGGACGTGGAGCTACGGCGCGCCTTGACGGCCTCCGCCCGCTCCGGTGCCTACTCCTCCGCCGCCGTCGTGTTCGAGGACGAGTGGCTCGCCATGGTGGACAAGCCCGCCGGCGTCTACTGCGAGGCCCTCCTCTCCGCCCTCCCTTGCTCCACCGCCTCCTCAGGTACTTCAAACAGCTCTGGACAGATCGCGCCATTAGTTCGCAAGGACACAGCAAAATCCTCAGATGCTCGCGGCCTAGTAATTTCAAGAGCTGTTCAGATTTGGTTGCTTTCTGCTTTGTGTACCACTGCAGTTTGTACCCATGAGGTATTTAGTAATGCCACATTACTGCTTCTTTAACTGGTTTAGTTTAGATATTGGAGCAAACATGATTGGAAATTCACATACTCCCTCCGTTTCTAAATATAAGTCTTTTTTAAAGATTTCACTATGAATTACATACGGATGTATATAGACATATTTTAGAGTGTAGATTCACTTATTTTACTCCGTATGTAGTCCTTTATTGAAATTTCTAAAAAGACTCGTATTTAGGAACGGAGGGAGTACTGGGAAATCGGAAACTCCGTGTTGATACCCTAAGAGCATATCGCTGGATGTTAGGACTTGGTTCATCGCATTTGTAGAGATACCTGATACCTATGAGTTAACCTATCTGGAAGTGGACTTTGTTGGTTTGTGTCGATTCTCATGATATTCCCAGATGGTCTTTGGGCATCTCCAACGGCGAGCCACAAATTTCCTCCTGCATCTGTCCGCGGACGGGGGGGGGGGGGGGGGGGGATCAGTCTGCAGACATGGATGCGGGAGGCGGCCATTCAACGCTGCCCGCATACATTTCAACAACAATTTGAACCAAACAGACAAAATTCGTTCAAACACGGCGGAATTCATTCAAGTTCGGTTATAATTTACATAAAAGGTCGATATTTCGACCGTTTAACAAAAAAACTAGAAAAAAACCTAAACCCTATACCGGACGACCACCTCGTACGTGTGGCCGCCCTGCCCTGCCGCACCGCCGTCGCCGTCCGTGCCGTGGTGGTGGTGGTGGTGGTCCCTCTAGCGACGGAACGGCGCGAAGGGCCGCGACTGTCTGCTGCTCGTGAAGGAGCCGCTCCGCCTCCTGCTGCGCGGTGCGGAGGGCCGCCACGGCCACTGCCGGTGTAGCCTTCGGAGCCCTGGCGGCGGGCTTGCCGCGACCGGCTATGGCGGAGCAGTCGCTAAGCGACCACTCCTCACCAATCTTGGCAGGCTCGCCGTCAAGGCGGCGGCGGCGCTTGGCGGCCATCTCCGCGGTGGTGACGGAGTGGTCGAGCGCCCACGCGGCGGCGAGGTCAGGGTCGTTGAGGACCCATTCCGGCGTCACGTCCGACTTGGCGAACACGGAGCGGCGGCCGGCGTTGCGCCGGTCGTACCTCACCTGCTGCCTCGCTGTGTGCTCCGCCTCAGAAACCGTGGCCCGAGAGTCGGAGGCACCACCGTAACCGCCTCCTCCGAGGTAGTGGAGGATGCGGCCCCGCGCCTTCGTGATCGCCGGCGGCAGCTCCTCCTTGACATCGCGGCGTAACGGCTGCACGGTGGAGACGCCGACTCGTCCTTGACGCGGCGTCTGATCTGGACGCCGAGGTTGTGCGGGGGTGGGGGTGACGAAGGCTCGTCCTTCACGCGGTGTCCGATCTGGATGTTGCGGCGTGACTGGCTTGTCCTTGACCGGTCGAAGCAGGGACGCCGGCTCGCGATTCACGTGGTGGCGTAGCAGGGACGGCGGCTCCACCTTGACGCACACCGGTGATGGTGGCGACAGCCCCATGTGACGGAGCGTCACAGCGGCCTCCGAGAGAAGGCAGGGCCGCTGCTGCGGCGGCTGGTCCTCCTCCTCACCGGAGGAGACGACGATCTCCTCCTTGCCGGAGGAGCTGGCCGGCGTGGATGCCGAAGGACGGGAGAGCGACGGCGGTGGCCCCAAGAACCACCGGAGGAAGAGCTTTCGCCGCCTCCGCCTGCCGGCGCGGAGCACCATGACTTCGGCATCGCCGCTGGGATTGGAAAGGAGAAGGGCTCGGCGAGGTGACGGGGAGGCGGAGTGCGGCGGTGCTCGGGGAGGGGGAGTGCGGCTCTGTGCGTCGCCGCCTTGCCGGTGCAGGGCTTAAATAGCCGCGGCCAGGCCAGGCGAAGGGGCGGTCAGCCCGCTTCAATGCGGCGCAGCGGCCGGAGTTGGTTTCCCGGGATGCGGCATCCGCATTGAAGCGGCAACGCCCAAGAGGTCGCGTCCGTCTGCGCTGCCTTCCCGTCCGGTCAAATCATGGGCATCAAACCGGCCGCTGCATGCTCTGGGCCGGCATGAATGCGGCGCGGGTGTTGGATGGAAAGCGCGGGAGAGGCGGGTGGGGTTTTTTTGGTGGGCCAGGGCGCTCAGACGTTGGCTTGACAGCGGTCCGGATGCCTGCAACGCCCCCCCCCCCCCCCCCATGTTTGTCTCCGGTTTGCGGGAAAAATAAGTCCGGACCACCAAGCGGACCGATACAGGACCGCCTTGGATGGCTTCCGCGGTCCCTGATGTATGCGGGCGGTTTGAGGGTCGCCCTTGGAGATGCCCTTAGTTTGGAAATAGGAATTGATATGTCTCATTTTACTTTCCGAGACTGAAATGCACTATGAATGTGACGATAAGCTGTATATTTATGTGTGATGAGGGCAAGGGTTATTGTAGTCCATTCGTATGCAACCTAAGCTTGTAGGCTGAATCAATGCAGATAAGAGTAATCTGTTAAGCACGAAATGGTTGCAGGGAACAGGAAAGGTCAATTGCACAAGTTGAAACTTGGGAGTGGATGTTCCATTGAGCTATTATGGCATGATGCATGATGCTATATCATATCAGCATGTCTATGGTGTGACAACTGAAAATACTATTCTGATGCAACTGCAAAAAGAATACTATTATGATGTAGATTTGAGCAACGAAATAAGAAACTAGGCCATCTAGCATTTCCCTTGCATGTTTATAAACACGCACCTAAATATGCGTCGTTTGTATATTAGAAACCAAAACTAAAGCAAAAGTACCAGAAACACCCTAGGCTAGCCAAAACTGAAACTGAAGCAAAAAATGAAAATTGAAGTGCAGCGCCAGCCAGGCCCCATTAGGGAGGGAGGGAGGGAGGGGGGGGGGGGGGGGAGCGTCTATACTTATATTGGTGAAAACTGCTAGTAATATATCATATATTTTACATATGGCAACACATGTACAAATGTGAACTTGAGCAGATGAAGAAGCAGAAGGGTTTTCAGAGTTCTGTCATACCAAAAGACTCTAAGAAGCTATGGGTACTTTGGCAGACCAATTGATTCTACAAAGAAAGCCAGCAGAATCTAATATGTGTAGGATTAAATTACAATTTTCCATCAAATGTACATTGGGTAGATGGACCACATTTTCCAACAACGACAACAACAACAACAACAAAGCCTTTAGTCTCAAACAAGTTGGTGTAGGCTAGAGGTGAAACCCATAGCGACCAACTCATGGTTCTGCCACATGGATAGCAAGCTTCCACGGACCCCTGTCCATGGCTAATTCTTTGGTGATACTCCAATCCTTCAGATCTCTCTTTACGGACTCCTCCCATGTCAAATTTTGTCTACCCCGACCTCGCTTGACATTGTCCGCACGCTTTAGCTGTCCGCTATGCACTGGAGCTTCTGGAGGCCTGCGCTGAATATGCCCAAACCATCTCAGACGATGTTGGACAAGCTTCTCTTCAATTGGTGCTACCCCAACTCTATCTCGTATATCATCATTCCGGACTCGATCCTTCCTCGTGTGGTCACACATCCATCTCAACATGTGCATCTCGGCCACACCTAACTGTTGAACATGTCACCTTTTAGTTGGCCAACACTCAGCGCCATACAACATTGCGGGTCGAACCGCCATCCTATAGAACTTGCCTTTTAGCTTTTGTGGCACTCTCTTGTCAGAGAGAATGCCAGAAGCTTGGCGCCACTTCATCCATCCGGTTTTGATTCGATGGTTCACATCTTCATCAATACCCCCATCCTTCTGCAGCATTGACCCCAAATATCGAAAGGTGTCCCTCTGAGGCACCACCTGCCCATCAAGGCTAACCTCCTCCTCCTCGCGCCTAGTAGTACTGAAACCGCACCTCATGTACCCGGTTTTAGTTCTACTGAGCCTAAAACCTTTCCATTGCAAGGTTTGTCTCCATACTAACTTTCTATTGACCCATGTCCGACTATCGTCAACTAGCACCACATCGTCCGCAAAGAGCATACACCATGGGATATCTCCTTGTATATCTCTTGTGACCTCATCCATCACCAAAGCAAAAGGATAAGGGCTCAAAGCTGACCCCTGATTCAGTCATATCTTAATCGGGAAGTCATCAGTGTCGACATCACTTGTTCGAACACTTGTCACAACATTATCGTACATGTCCTTGATGAGGGTAATGTACTTTGCTGGGACTTTGTGTTTCTCCAAGGCGCACCACATGACATTCCGCGGTATCTTATCATAGGCCTTCTCCAAGTCAATGAACACCATATGCAGGTCCTTCTTTTGCTCCCTGTACCAAGAAAATGGCTTCCATGGTCGACCTCCTGGGCATGACACCAAACTGATTTTTGGTCACGCTTGTCATTCTTCTTAAGCGGTGCTCAATGACTCTCTCCCATAGCTTCATTGTATGGACCACATTTTCCCATTTGAAAATTTTATGTGTAACCGTGCATTGTAGTATTCTTGCACCAAATAGTAGTCACACCATGGTATCTTGAAAAAAGAATTGTGAGATGATCAAATGTGTTCCCCCACTAGTTAGCAAGTCCTGACAGGAATATTTCTTTTAGGCAAGCTTCTGATAGCAACTTAAGCCAGGTTAGGAGTAACATGGACATTACTTATTGTGATGTGTATATTTTGACTTCAAGTAAATATTCAATATTTTAATTCCTGATATAATGTTAGGATTCACAATATTACAGTGCTATTAAAATAGCCTTCAGAAATCACAATTGAAGATTGTGACCTGAGTATTGAGCAAGGTTTTCGAGTCGATGAGTTGAGGAGTCGTTCTGGGTAGGGACTCATGACGAGTCGAGCCTGGCCGATCGACTAGTCGCGACTAGTCTCGACTAGTCGAGGGGTTTGAGTCAACCCTGGCAGTGTGACTCGTCGACTAGTCGCGCGACTCAAAAACAGTATTATTGAGTTCACCATCCAAATAATACAGGATCCAACATGGAGCTTTCAATGAATAATGCTTCCTAATATATAAGCTTTCCTTTGACCATATTCAGGCCCCGGTTTCCTGAAACTTGATCTGTAATTCTAAGTGTTCTTCTAATCTAAGGCATTTGCTTGGCTACTTCTGCATGATAGACTCGATACTAAAGAGATGCTTCAAAGGTGAAAAACTGCATTCTCTGCAATAATGGCCAGCTTGAGAACAGGGATCGTCTCTTCTTGAACTGTTGCTTCAACAAAGATTTCTGGAACTTGTGGTGGAAAACAGAGTCATTATGGCCAGTTCATCCTTCGACAAGCCTTTCTTCGTGGAGGACTTTGTTCTAGCTGCCTGGAATATTTGGAAACAGATAAACTCTAAAATCCTTGAAGATGTAATCATAGTTTAGGCGTTTGGTCTTTCATATTCAAAAGGGACATTTTCCTTCTTTTGTACAGAATAAAGGAGGAGCGTGCGACTCCCCTTAAATGTTGGCTTGAATAATACGTCCATATCCTCTTGTAAATACTTCTGGTCTGAATAATACGTTACTGTTGTGGCCTCCCCTGCAACTTTTCGCTCAAAAAAAGTTCCTATTATTACTGACTTGCTATCTCCTATTTGTAACTGAAGAAAATTCTTATCTATGACCTGCAGGGGATCCTTCAAGTAAGCCTAACCTTCACCTCGCGAACAGGCTAGATCGTGATACCAGTGGTCTCATGGTCATCACCAAATGCAACAAAGTTGCAGCGAAGCTTGTGAAGGCCTTTACCGAGCACAAAGTCAAGAAAACATATCTAGCTCTTTGCGTAGGTTACCCACCAGCATGGGAAAACATTAAGATATGTTCTGGTCATGGCCGATCGAAACATGGTGCTTGGCGTGTGTACGCTATGGCCGATGTTGGCCGAACACTACCAGGGGGTTCCTCTGTAAGGGACATGAGCACAAAATTTGAAGTGCTAGGGACAGATGGTGAAGGACAGTACAGAGAACCATCTAATGTTGACATCGATGATATAGCGTCGATTACAGTACAAGAGAAAGCAGCTGACGAAACTTCAAATGTTGATGTGAAGAACCGCATGGTTTTTGTTAGAGCCTATCCTCAAAGTGGACGAACGCACCAGATTCGTCTGCACTGTCAATATCTTGGGTTCCCTATCAGAGGTGATGTGAAATACGGAGGAGTGATCGAGTGGAACGGTGTGGACTGTGATGGTCATGCGTTGCATGCAGAGAGCTTATCATTTGTGCATCCGGTAACTGGATTGCCTGTCACATTCCGAGCACCTCTCCCTTCATGGGCAAATGAAATTATTTCAACAATGGGATGAAATTCCCTTGCCCTTTTTGTGATGCATGGCCCTCCAGTCAGTTTTGCTGAAATTTTCAAGCAAGACCAGCATTGAACTGCCAGAAGCACCTCTTGGAGGTCCTCAAGGAGAGCAGCATCCGTCAGTAACCATGAAAAGAAGAATTCTAACAATTGTTTGCAGGTCGACAATGGCTTTCTTAGTGAAGAATCTTGGACATATGTACTTGTTGAATAGGCTATCACAAGTACTGGATTATTGTTGTAGCACAGATTTTGACTTTGGGGGTATGGCAACTGTATCCATGAAATTAACTTTTTGCTGTGTAGCATCAAGATGGTTGTTGTAGCAGTATTTTCAGTACTGCTGTTGTAACCATGCACATTGTACCATGGATATTCAGTTCTTGAACAATATATACAGAGTCTGTTCTGTTGCACCAAACTTTTAGGATCCAGATCTGGAGATGCTAGAAAAGGAACTAGAGTAGAGGGAAATACACAGGAGCTCCACCCCCTGTATGAATATTAAGAAATCTGGAATCTTGAGATATCAAATTTGGGTGCCCAATCTACTCCCGTGTGAAGTTTCGGAAAATGTATCCGTGGCGAAGAGAATACAGTATGACCTACGATCCATCCAAACAATTTTTTCTATACATAGGAATTTTTTGTCTTTTTACTGAAAATACATTCATAGATAAACTGCTGAAGGAAACATGTCACCCGTTAAAATGTCCACATCCCGCTCTATGATAAACGTAGTGGAACACAGTGATATTCACTTTTGTGTACTCGATTGTTTTCCTCCTGGAGATGTTAAAATGATCATTTGCAGCTCCACAAACACCTTTCTGGTGGATATCTGCACTTCCTGTCTGTTCATAGTTGTTGTAACATTGGTTCTAGTACATAGCTGATTCAGTCATCACTGGAAAACTATTTACATAAGAGTGCCATGATGAACTAAAACACAACAGCCGATGTAAATAAATTACACTTGAAGTTCCTCAGCTCATCGTTTGCTGGCATGAATGAAAATATTCAGAACATGTTCCGTTCTTCGTTTTTTTATTTGAAAAAAGGAACATGTTTTCTTGAAATTTACTGCTCAAGCTACTGCAGAAGTGCAGAAGGGAACAAACCACCAAGAGAAAAATGTCCTCATAGCATCCTTTGATTAATGCAATGGACCACAGGGATATTTTTACCCCGGTGGACTCGGTTGTTTTTTCCTCATGGAGTTATGAAAATGATATGCCGCCTCAATACATCTGAAACATACAGCCAATTCATGCTACTGGGGAAAATATCTCTTGGGAAGAAAGAAAAAACAACTCTCAGACTGTTGCATCGGTGGTGATCGACAGATCATTCTCTCCACCGATGACCGCAGCTCGGGTTGCAGCAGACGAAGAAGAGCGTCATCCCCTCCTCACCTCTCGCGGTGGCCTATAGAACACAACAGAATCAAGGTGAGGTTCTTGTTCAGGAAGATTGTAGCAATAATGTCAAGTGTTTATAGAACACAACCGAATCAAGGTGAGGTTCTTGTTCAGGAAGATGGTAGCTAAACCTCTAAATAATGTGTGTTGGGCTTGAATCTATTTTACCTGGAAGAAGACAGCTTCGCCGTGGCCACAGATGGCGCAGCGGACTTCCTTGGTGCGGGGAAGGGTGGGATCGCCGGCGACGTCCTGGAGCACCTGGGTGAACTCTCCAGCGCTGTGGTGCACCACGTTCCGGTAGACGCAGTTGTTGTCTGCGACCTCCTGCAGTTTCATAGCATTTCAAGGTCAAAACAAGAACCTGGCAGCAATTGGCAATGCACTGAACAAGCTCTACTTTTGTCACAAGTTGACAGCCTATGCTATGCAACTTCTCTTTCAGTTCAATGTGCTCAAGCTCAGTTCTTTCCTGAGACTGATAACAGCACAGCAGTTCTTAATCTACCGACAGACTGTACAATTTTACATGCCACATTAATTCAGTCTGTCCTCTTTTACTGGAGAATGGTTATGCTCTTTTCTTCAGTTTTCCTCTTGTTGCCGAGGCTTACAGTATGAAGTAACTTGTAGGGACGAGGTGGTATGAGGTGAAGAAATCTTTGGATGGACAGAGTGGGGAAGAAGAAGAAGAAGAAGAAGTGGTAACCTGGTGGTCGCAGTTCCTGCAGGCGAAGAGGAGCACCTTCTGGTCCCTGTCCTCCTTGGGATACAAGATATTGTTGCTGCGCCGCCAAAAAGAGAGGGGGGAAATGGATCTGCCGGTCAAATCCATGGCCCAAACAAGGCAACAACGAGGAAAGCAGCTTGGGCTTACCATTCACGGCAAAACTTCATGGCACTCATGGCTGCTGCTGGGTTGGTACCTCCTCCTGTCGGCTGATTCGATGCTTGCCTCTCTCAAATCAGAGATCTTTGCTACTCTTGGTGTGGAGCGGAGCCGAAACCCTACCTATCCCCTACCCTTTGCACTAAAGTGTGTGGATTGGATGGGGGTAGGTCGGTCTCTCGGAGGGGAAGCAAGTCAAGATGAAGAAGCCTTTCACTCTCTTTGGGGGCTAGGCTGCCGCTGGAGTGAAGTCAAACGCAGCGTGCCGGGGGAGAGGAGAATGTCCTTTTCCGATGCAAGTTGCGGCCTCCCATTTGTTTCTCACATGCTTTTGCGATGCTGCCTGTCACTCTGTGGGGACACCGCACACAGCACATGGAGAGGCAGAGATTTCACGACGATAGAGAAAGCCAACGGTACGCTTCCTGGCCAATCTGTCTTGTTTTTGGAAACTTTGTGCTTATTCGAGTGCATTATTTTGATGTGAATAATGCGGTGCTGCGAGATCTTCTTGATGCTATTCTTGTGGTCGGATTTTCAGATTAGGACATGTATGTAGTATGCCTTGCGATCCTGGCTGGTCGCTTGCTACCAAGATCACACTGCTTTTCCAACAAACCACACTACTTTGTATGCGTGGCTGAATTTTGATGGTTTAATGCACGGCTCCTAGCTGGGTTTGTACACCTGCTGCAGCTGGCTAAAGGTGAAGAAACCAAAACTTTGCTCGGTCTTTCCAGAGCTGTACCAGCTGGTCCTGGAGGAAACGGAGAAGAATTTCCCGTTTCCAGCGACTAGCGACTTGGAAGGATCCGGTGCGTCTGCGGGGACACGGAGTGGAATGGAAGGATCCACAAGGTTTGAAACCAAAGCGTGTGGTGTGGATACCTTTCTATGGCGGCTCATCAAAGATTTGTCAATCCCCTAGAAATTTTAGAAACAAGTTAACCAACCGTCTCAAGAAAATTCTTCTCCCTTTTACGAGATGGCTGTGGTTGCCCGTGCATGCATGAACGGAGCCACACGCAATTTTATTTATTTATTTATTTATTGAAACAGAGGCAAAAGCCTCATCAATTAATTAAGAAAAAGAGAGTTGTCCAGTTAATTTACGAAAAACCGGACGAAAACCGTTACAGAAAACTCACGCGGACTACTCAAAAAATACAAAACACCAACACCACTCAAACAGCCCTTTAAACATACAACCACCGCAACCCACGACACTCGCACAACACAATGAAACTCCTGACGAGCACACCAAACAACTGCAAAAACTGGGCACTCTCCATCATGAAATCATGGACACCTTCCGAATGTTGCCACTCTTCTTACTTTTGTTCCTCTTTGATTTCTCCTTGCTTGGATCCTCTTTCGGGGGGCACCTATTTGTTGTTGACACCAGATTTTGGCACGGTAAAAAACTTAATTAAGATGGTCTCAAATGGAGAAGTGATCTACATGAAAAAGTTCCGTATTGTCGACATGAACATCTTTGAAGTTTGGGCCATCGCCATCCGACTCATCTCGAGGGCCGAAGTTGTGCTCGAAGTACTAGGATTTTGTATGCAGAGTACTGTTCGGCCGATTAGGTCCAAGACAGCCTCATATGAGAAAAGTTTATACACGGATTGTCTTCGCCTCGTCGAAACGATCGATTTTGATATAAAAATCATCTTATTCCAAGGTCGTATGCAAAAGTTGGAGACAATGCACTGCAGACCTATCATGAGTAAAAATCATAGTTTTAAATAGCCGGCTATAGCGCAAAGAGCCGGCTATAGCGCAAAGAGCCGGCTATAGCTCCGCTATAGCCCGCTATAGCCTTTTTAGCGGGGTGCCGCTAAATGACTGCCTTCACAAATAGCCCGCTATAGCCTGCTATAGCCCGCTATAGCTGATTTGGAGGCTCGCCACTATTTTCCATAGCCCGCTATTTAAAACATCTAAAAACAGGCCCGGGGCATCAGACACCCGTGTGGGTGATGTCTGATGGGTCGCGCGAGCGATTCGGCTCCCAAGATGGCCTCGAATCGAAAAACATTCAACACAAAAGTTGTTCGTCTCGTTGAAATGGTTAAATTTGCTTTTGGGCGTATCTTCATCCCAGGTCTTTTGTGGCTTGTGAGAGTCAAAAATTGAACTGACGTCTCAGACTTGCCTAAATCCGAGTTCGGTTAATTTTGAAAAGATTTGGACGGGATTTGGAGTCCTTTTCTTGTACGGGAAGTTCAGCCGCCTCATAAATAGATGAGAGGTGACGGCCGATTGAACAACAGACAATCGAACAAACACATCTACTACTTTTTCGTGTTCATCTATCTTTATCCCTCTCCCTTGTATCTTTCTTCTTGTTCTTCGTCGTTCTTCAAGATTAGAGTGCAGCGAACCTCGAGGCCTTAGGGGCGATCAGGTCGACCTAGGGTAGCCCATAGCCGCCACACTCCCTGACGGGGTCCCTCCCGGGTGTCTGGGGTTTCGGGTCTACAAAAGCGCCTGCCGGATTGCTTGCGTACCGCACTTCCGGCCAGGTCTCCTTCGACGTGAGTTGCGGTGCATCACCCCTAGCGTCGAGGGTACACGGTAACGTGTTCGTGTGCGAACACACTTTTTGGTGACTCCGCTGGGGATGAAGCTTTGAACGGTCTCCAGCCCGTTCTTGCTACGAAGAGATCGTCATCTAGGGTTTGCAATCTACAAAGTTAATATGAATATCCAATTTCTACTGTAGATGCAAATAATTCATATGATGTTACTAGATCTTTCAATGAGTATACTCTATCGGCCAGCCCTAGTTTTTTAATCATGCATCTAATTACGTGCAAAGGCCGATTCAAAGTAATTTAAATGCTTCAACTTCTTATGATACTAATAACACTAGTAAATGCGCACGTGCAACACACGTTAATATTTAGGTAATATATTAATTGCACGCGGATATTAGGTATGCTATTATTTGTGTGTTAATTTTGTGATTAGTACAATATTTGGTATGATATTAATTGCGCGTTAAACACGTTGGGCGCTCGACATTGAAGCAGTCTAGGTCGTTGGATTGACTTAGTTTGATGGCCGAGATCAGTTAGATCTGCTCCTTTGGGTCTTTTTATATTGGTATAGAATAGATGCACCATATGTACTTCAACTCTCATGCATCGGCAACCCCACAAATCGTTATGGCAATGAACGACATGATGAGTTTGGTCGATCAAGTTGAAACACCTCATGTAGGAACTTCCAATAGCATGTGGCAAAGTGTTTCACCTTTTTATTCATCGGCAACTAATTTGCAATATACTAGTTCAACCATGCCGATGGATGGGAGAAATGGCCATACTACTACTAGCTATTCGGCCAGTTACTCTCAACCGTCATATTCTACATCTCATGTCAGTAAATTTTCAGCACCATACACAACTGTAGATGTTCATATTTCGGCTTCACACCTTCCTGGTCATAGCCGAATAAATGTAAATTTTACAGGAGCGGTTGTGCCCAATATTGTAGAAGATGAGGTAGTTGTGGCTGCATTGAAGAGTTTAGCCCAAAATAAGAGGATTAGTGCTCTTTGCCTTGAACAACATGAAAAGGAGCTATTTCCTAATTATGCGGCAATGAAAGCTAGAGTTTTGCAAGAAGATGAATCTTTGCCAATTGATAAAATTGGCGAGCAAAAATATGGTTTTTACAACAATGCATATGCCTTCACCTAGTACTACATCATATTATACACCCCCTACATAATTGCAAAGTTTCGGCAACACCCATGTGTCATTGTCGAAAGAATCTAAAAGCGTTGGGGGGCAATCATATCCGGAGTGGGCTGAAATTGAGAAAAGGATTAAAATCAAATTTGCCGATCGCTGCCAGAAACAAATAGAAAAAGAATTGGCTCAGATAAAAGAAGCATTGCCAATTGGTAGTATCAATGAAAAGAAGGATGATTCGGAACATGAAAGTGCTTCGGCTGAAAAAGCCGAATCAAGTAGTATATATTCCGAATCCATCAAATCCAAAGAGGCAAGTAGTATTGAGAAATGGCATGGCAAGCATAGCAAAACGTCCATGCTTGATTTTTCTGAAATTAATGGAACCTACTTCCTGCCCTATGAGTTTCGTGCCATAGAAATTGACGAGCTTCAAGAGCAAGAACATATAGCCAAACAAAGTTCGGTTGACAAAGATCTTCAATGTAATGATGCACTGAATCAAGAAAAAGAGGGCGACGGAGGTGTTGGGAAGCCATCCAGAAGCGAAGCACGATATTGTTCAAGTCACACCACCATCATGCTTTCCCAACATATTTGAAGAGGTATGTCTAGCAAGTAATTTACCTATTTTCAGATTTGGTCACAACTTTATTGTTAATGCATCTATTACAAAAATTCTCACGAGTAATTTTGAAGGACCAATGGAGAAGAGTAATTTACTTGTTAGCACAAAAATTGTTATAGAGCATATCAGTCAACCCATTACGCCATTTACAAAGACCGATAGTGACATATTATTGCAGCCAAGATTTCCCCTATTGCTTTATCTAAAGTTCATATCTAATTGGGTAACTTTTCTTATTTCATACACTTGGTCTCAATTGAGGCATGTATATTCTAAATATTTTGGTTTCAGAAAAATAAATTCAACTTTAGAATCTTTTGAGAAAACTGAAGCTAGTACAATATCTAATCCAATGACATCGGAAAAAGAATGCAAAAGAAAATTCATAGCCGAATGGGGAGATGTCAAATCTGAACCATTTGTTTGCTCAATTCCAAAGCCGTTCTCACAACAAGATAGGCTGGAGAATGAAAATTATACCTTCAATTCAAACATGTGTGATCAAATCTTTGATTTATTGTTGAGAAATAATTATATTAGAATTCTTGATCACAATGTCGAGCCATCTATCCATGGACGAATGTATTGTAAGTTGCATGATTCGTTCAAGCATAATTTTGAGGATTGCAACATGTTTCGTCAAATAGTTAAATCGGCCATTGAAAAAGGACGATTGAAATTTGTTGAAACACCAAGAGATGATCAGTCTATTCCAATTGGTCCTGATGGCAAAAAGTTTATGCATCGGCTGCTTCAAACCGATCCATTTAAAGAGAAGGTAAAAACTACAGGTGACGGGATCAAGCTTTCAAGAAGAGAAGTTGTTGAAGAGCATAATGAACATAATCCTGAGGGCGAGAATTCCGTCGAAGCTACAATGAAGACGCCAAGGACTGGGGGGTGCAGCAAGCGAATCCAATGATCGATGAAAGCAAACCAAAAGAAAACAAAGGCCGAAATAAGCGCAAGTGTAAGAGATCAAAATCACCTTCGCTGAACTATTGGATAAATATCAAAAGAAGTGTCACGAGAAGAATGCTTATCGGCCAAATCATGCAAAGAAACCAAGATCACCCCCAAGGCGCAAGTATGAGGACCAGTATTGGCAAAGTGAGAATTTTAATGCAGCATGTTAATATCCTTATTTTGGGCCACCAATGCCAATGACGTGGATGCCTCCCTATGGTCATGTCGATCCATATCCATCATGGGACACGTATGATACAAGGGCATATTCTCCATATTATTTTAGACCATCTTACCAATATTATGCAGTTTCGAGAAGATCGACATTTGAACAATCACATGTCAAAGACCGTTTCAATTATAAAGAATCGGTCAGGAGCTCAAGGAAGAAGAAAGAGGTGGTCAAGCAAGTTTACCTCATTAAAAGAGATGGTCGTAAGAGTGCTACTTCAGATTTCATCTCAAATGAAAAAGAGCCAATTAAAGAGTTAACATTGGCTACAAAAGGCAAAGAATTGAAGCAATCAATTGTTAAAAATCAAAGTGCCCAATCTGAAGAAAAGAAGTTGAGGATGCACAAGGCCAAAAAAGAGTTGCCATTGGTTGAAACAGAATCACAGCCGAGGTGCCCACTCGGCTTATCGTATTGGCAAAAGAAGGAATTCCAAAAACTTAGTGCACAAGAGTTGAGAAAGAAGAACATGGCATGGGTTCCCAAAGGAGGCACTCAAAACAAAAAAGATATGCAAGCTTCCATTGCAAGAAGTGCAACAAAGGTGAAAAAAAGAGAAGAATGAATGCTATGAACAACCAAGACGGAGGTTTCAACATCTTCGGTCCACACATTCTCCAACTACGCCATTGATGCCGATGCCATGGAATTCATCCTCAGGTATGATTGATTTCCCTCCATGGGTTTATTTTGATTCATGGATGCAATATAATTTCCTACATCATGCAAGGGTATTACCACATCATCATACATTCCATTAGCTACACTTTTGTTGCTAATCTAAATGGCCGATACATAATTATCGCCCTAAGAGTAAAAATGGCCGATATATACTTATCGTCCTAAAAACATGCAAATGGACGATGGAGTGTTGACATCGTGCTTAGAACAAACTCCGTGCAAATTATTTTTGGCACACAAGTTTTGCCGAAAAACTGGGAGGCATGTGTTGAAATCAGATTTTGGCACGATCAAAAACTTAATTAAGATGGTCTCAAATGGAGAAGTGATCTACATGAAAAGGTTCCGTATTGTTGACATGAACATCTTTGAAGTTTGGGCCATCGCCATCCGATCTCATCTCGAGGGCCGAAGTTGTGCTCGAAGTACTAGGATTTTGTATGCAGAGTACTGTTCGGCCCATTAGGACTCCAAGACAGCCTCATATGACAAAAGTTTATACACGGATTGTCTTCGCCTCGTCGAAATGATCGATTTTGATATAAAAATGATCTCATTACGTGGTCGTATGAAAATTTTGCAGCCAACGCACTGCGGACCTATCATGAGTAAATACTGGCCCGGGGCATCAGACGCCCGTGTGGGTGATGTCTGATGGGTCGCGCGAGTGATTCGGCTCTCAAGATGGCCTCTAATTGAAAAATGTTCAACGCGAAAGTTGTTCGTCTCGTCGAAACAGTTAAATTTTCTTTTGGGCGCATCTTCATCCGAGGTTGTTTGTGGCCTGTGAGAGTAAAAAACGAACTGATGTCTCAGACTTGCCGAAATCCGAGTTCGGTTAATTTTGGAAAGATTTGGACGGGATTTGAAGTCCTTTTCTTGTACGGGAAGTCCAGCCGCCTCATAAATAGATGAGAGGTGATGGTTGATTGAACAACACACGATCGAACAAACACATCTACTACTTTTTCGTGTTCATCTATCTTTATCCCTCTTCCTTGTATCTTTCTTCTCGTTCTTCGTCGTTCTTCAAGATTGGAGTGCAGCGAACCTCGAGGCCCTAGGAGCGATCAGGTTGACCTAGGGCAGCCCATAGCCGCCGCACTCCCTGACGTGGTCCCTCCCGGGTGTCTGGGGTTTTGGGTCTACAAAAGCGCCCGCCGGATTGCTTGCATACCGCACTTCCAGTCAGGTCTCCTTCGACGTGAGCTGCGGTGCATCACCCCCGGCGTCGAGGGCACATGGTGACGTGTTCGTGTGCGAACACTTGTCTTATTAGATCTAGCCGATCAGTCACCCATTTCTCAAGGAAATCATAAAACTCATTGAATTTCTTGGTGTCGATGTTGTCAACCAAGAGGCTCCTATGAGCCAACATCAACACACCTTGCCGCATCGACATCCACAACTAGAGGAACCACCGACACGACATCATCAACCACAGGAACCACCGACACAACATCATCGACCACATGAACCACCGACCCGATGGACTCAGACACCTACAGGTGCCCACATGACATAGGCGAAACATGTCCCTCACATGAGGCCACCGGTGAGTCCACCCCCAAATGCTCCACAGACAAAGGCGAAGCAGGGTTCAGACAAAAGCTCTCGTAACTCAGGCATGACCTGCAGCACCGAAGCCTCAAGCACGATGATGGGCTCTTCCTCAGTGGCGAGCAACACATGAGACAGGGTCGACGATGAAGATGGGTTGTCCCCAACACGAGGGGAGAAACATCCATATAGCTATTTCCCCTCTTCCTCCGTGGAGCTAACATCGGCCACACCAGGAGGGTGTGACACCAGAGTGGTCTGCTACATAGCTGACACAAGGGAGAGACTGCTCAGAGTAGCCTCCGCCTGCTCCAGAAAACTCCCAACCCGTGCCAGCCAACCCTGCAGCAGCATTGTCTGATCAGCCAGAGCGGACTGCAACATCACATTGGACGAAGTTGCCGAGCCAATGGTAGCAGAGATGATAGACACCCATGACCCCATGGCGAAGCGCCTTAGAGGGGAGCGAAAATTTCATCAGACCTTCACATGAAGATGGAGCAGGACGAAGAACGGTACTGAGGACTAACGTATGACAAGGCATGTCAAAGAGCTTAGATGACGCCATGGTTTGCGGCGTTCGCGCATGAGATGACCGTTCTCCAAGAAATGGGAGTACTGAAGCGGATCTCTGCAGTTAGTCGCACGACGCCAAGGTGTGAGGCATCTGCAGCATCTACGGTGCATCCAAGCAGGGATGCGATGAGGAGCTATTGTCAGGGCTGGCGATGTCAGGCAACGCGGACCATGCCGGGGCAACACCTCCTGTCATACCCCGCTCGCCTCCGCCACACACCCCATGCCCGGATGAGTGGGGACCGGGATCAACGCCTTTGCAGCAAGCGGCGTCATAGGGGCTAGCTCCTATTCACTGTCTTCGTCGTTGCCATCGGTGGTGAGCAAGGCTCATGACTCAAGATCTAACTGCCCCGAGCCAAGAACACGTGGAGGCACAAAGAGCTCCAAACCATCGCCCACACACGCGGGGTGGACGAGCGACATCCTAGAAGCTTGGGGTTGCAGCGTCGAGCGAGGAATGGGCACTACTATACGATGCTGCTAACGTGACACTACAATCAGAGACCCTTCGACGAAACTGTCTGCGATGCAATAATCGCAAACGGGATTCTAATAAAACCGTCACCAATAATACGAACCGTTTGCGATGGCAGAGACATCAAACACGATTCAGATTAGAGTTGCGTGTGCAATACATGGCATACAGTTGATCCATACAAACTGTTTGCGATGCGCCAGAACAACAGAAACGGTCAGCCATATCAAGGTGTGTGCGATAGATGTAACACCCCTGTGAAATAAAGCACTGTGACTTTGTGTTAACCATGACAAGTCATCATCATTTGCATCATAATGATCTCAGTGGTTAAGCACTTCCATCCAAATTCCTCTCTAAAAACAATTCAAATTCCAAGTGCAAAATGAAGTTGTTCAAAAGTTGCTGGAAAAATGTTCATCCTCTAGCAAATAATCCAAAACATTTGTTGTTAAGGAAAACAGCATCACCATCAATTTGCATTTGGGTCTAAGCACTTAAAACAGTGCCAAAACAGCACTTTAAATGCCCTATTCATTTTCGAAAAATTCAAATAAATTCTAAATTTGCCCAAACTTTTTGTGGCAGTGTCTAAAATCAATAGGGATTTAATGGGACACTTCCCAAGTTTTTCCCGAGTCAATAGACTACCCAAATAATTCATTTCCTCTCTCTGTTATTAAATAAAAAGAAAAACAGAAAAACTGGAGAAGAGAAAGAGAAAGGCCACTGTGCACTGGGCCTAAGTGCACAGTGCCTGAGGCCTAGCCCACCAGGACTCTTTCTCCCTCCTCCCTCTCTCTCACCTATGCGTGTCGCCACGCCCGTGGCCGCGCCGGCGCGTTCCGGCGAAACGGCGACAGCGCGACGCCACCGACGCCCACCGACGCAAGGAGGGGATAAGGACCCCATCGGCCTCTCCTCCCCATCCTCATCCATTTCCCCCTCCTCTCCATCGCTCGCTCGCTCACGCCCGAGCTCGCTCGAGCGCTACCGCGGCCACGCCGCCGCGTCCGCGCAGCCACCGTCATCGTCTCGCCCCTCCGTGGTGTCCTGTGTCTCCGCCGTCGTCGACTGCCTCGACCACGCCCTCGAACGGGAGCCGAGAGCCACTGCATCGAGCGGATCGAGCAGTCCCCTTCCGCCACGGCCGCCGTCGATCTTCCTCCGACTTCGGCGACCTCTCTGCTGCTACTAAACTGACCACAGGCCACCGTGAGCCGCTCGGTGAGCTCCTCCCTCCCTCCATCCCTCTCCTCGCGCCGTGTACATCGTCGTAGTTAGCTCGCCGCCGCGCTATGTTTTGTCCGTTGTGTGAGCTCGCCGTAGCTGCCGTTTCCGACCGCCGTAGCCCGCGCCGTTGGGTTAGATCGACGCGGCGCTTCGCACTCGCTCGAATGAGCCCGAATGCGCGCGCAAATGCCCACCGCAGCCACGTGCCCGATCCGCACCCGAGAGCTCCGTCGACGCCGGCGTCGCTCCGGCCACCTCCGCGTCCAACCGCTGGCACCACGCAACGCACACTGCTCCACTTGTTTGAATGCAAGAAAAACCGCGCGAAACGGTGAACCGTAGTCGATTTCTGACCTCGCCGGAGTTCGGCCGCCGCGCACGAGCTCGCCGGAGCTACTCCGCGGCTCCGCTGAGCTGGCGCCGTGTGGGGTCCATCCCTGGGCCACTGCCAGTGGGTCCCAGGGGGCCCAGCTGACCCGTTGACCCCGGTCAACTGTGCTGACTTGGCGCTACAGCCACTGACCAGTGGGCCCGTCCCGTTTAGTTAAGTTAATTAACTCGGTTTTAATTAAAACATAATCTAATCAGTTAATTAGTCACTGACATAGGGCCCCACCTAGCTGATTAACCCTGTTAGTTAGTTAGTTAACCCACTGTCTATGACAGGTGGGACCCAGCTGCCAGGTTTGACCTGAACAGCTGTGGTTGACCTGCTGACGCATTGCTGACATCATGCTGACTCAATAATAGATTTCTGTTAATTTAAAATAATTCAAAAAATTGTTTAAAACTTTAGAAAATCATAGAAATTAAACCGTAGCTCGGATCGAAAAACTTTATACATGAAAGTTGATCAGAAAAAACGAGACGAAACCGACCATGCCATCTGTTTCTGTGTTGGGACCCTCTACGGAGGTGAACCCGCAACTTTTAGCCTGTTTCCGGTAGATGAATAGTGCATATACACAGGTTAATAATTCCAACTTAAATCCTAAAATAACTAATAAGACTTAGACATACTTTTAGGCAACCCTGCACTACACATTAAGCATAGCATGCTCTATGTTACATATGTTTGCGGTGTATTTATCTGTTTCTTCCCCCTCTTCTCTCTCGGTAGATCCCGGTACCGACATAGTCCTCGAGACCGACACAGCTCCAGAGACCGGCTACACTGCTGACGACCCTTCTCTTGCCGCAGAGCTTCCAGGCAAGCACCCCCCCCATTGAACATGCCTATATCGCCTATTCTTTCTCCCTCCTGCTTGCATTAGAATTTGCTACTGCTTTGAGTTATCCTATTCTGATGCATAGCCTGTTTATTGTAACCTGCTATTGATACCTTACCTGCTTATCCTAAATTGCTTAGTATAGGCTAGTTAGAGACACCACTTTGACCCAGTTGCCCCAGCTGGATTATCAGATGACTCGATCAACGTGATCGACAACCAAGCCCCGGCACCGCACATCACCCCCTTAGTTGTATGACACTGCAGCTTACTATCGAGTGCCGAGGGTGATACCTCATTTAGCACTTCTGATGTTAACTCTGTAGAGTAGCTATTCGGTCATGGTCATCGAGGGTGATTCCTCCTTCACCACTCCCGATAACGACGCCGTCGTACAACACCTCAAGTGTGAACCTCGAGGGTGATTCCTCCTAAGTTCACCTTGACGACTACATCAGGTGGAATCCATCGAGGGTGATTCCTCAGGTTTCCCCCTGGTGTTTGGACACACGGTTACTTTGACTTAACATAGAACCATGGTGACATCGGGTCGGCCCTGAGGGATACCCGCGAGTGATGGGAAGTCGGGTTGACCTGGAGGGTACCTGAGAGATAATTACGAGGCGTGGCCGGGCATTCTTAGCCCTTGCCGCAAGTCCTTGAGACGGGGCGACGGGGTCACATCGATCGTGAGTCTCTGCTCGTTACCGCACGCTACCAACACACTAACGATTTGGATATTTGATCTGAGTGGGCCTTTGCCCCGATAGCACTAACCATCACGCGGGAATAAATATGGGTACTTTGCGTCGTATGCATCAGCCGAAAGCTCTGTCAGACGTCCAGTTCAGCATTGCGGCACGGCTGGGCCGGCGCCATCCTGTAGTGGTGGTACCGAGATTCACCCTGCTCGCAACGACCCGGAGTGCAACGGGCGATGGGCCCAAGACCCCGGAGCACTTAGGATATAGACCGACAGGGACCTCTCTGCTGAGCTTTAGGTAGGGCTGCGGCGTGTTGTTTAGCCGAGGCCGGGCATGACCCAGAAAAGTGTGTCCGGCCAGAGTTAAGCGAGCGTGGTGGGTAAGTTGGTGCACCCCTGCAGAGAAGACAACATCTATTCGAATAGCCGGATCCTCGATAACGGACACTCGGAGTTGTATCCCGATCGATACAACTAGAACTGGATACTTGTGATGAGAAATGGATAGTATGGATCTGGGATTGCTTTCTCGCAGGAAGTCAAGGAAGGATCTCTGGGCGAGGTTGATAACACTACTACTACTTTATACTGTGCTAATCTACACTCTTCTAATGCTGCAAGACCACTGAAGATGCTAGTCTTCGATAGGACTAGGCCTTCTCCCTATTCCGGCATTTCTACAGCCCAGTCCACATATACAACCTTTCTTTGATAATGTTGCATATGTAGTGTAGATCCTTGCTTGCTGAGTACTTCGGATGAGTACTCATGGTTGCTTTGCTTCCTCTTTTTCCCCATATCCGTTTGGTGTGACCAGACGACGGAGCCCAGGAGACAGAAGCCCCTGTCGACGTCCACTACTACTACCCCGAGGATGGCTACTACTACGAGTTGGCTGACGACCAGGAGTAGGATCGGAGGGTCCCAGGCAAGAGGCCTGCGCCTTTTTCGATCGTAGCTTTTGTTTTGCCCCGCCTTTTAAAGGCCTATCTGCTTTATCTTTTATATCTGTACTCAGATATCTGATGCTTCCGCTGACGCTTGTAATCGAGCTTATGTATTCGGGCCCTCGAGGCCCCTGGCTTGTAACATAAAGCTTGTATTTTTTAATTTGTGTCTAGAGTTGTGTTGTGATATCTTCAAGTGAGTCCTTAGGCTTGATCGTGTGCATTTGCGTGTATGATTAGTGCACGATTGAGCCGGGGGCGTCACAGGTTGGTATCAGAGCCGACTGCCTGTAGGATCCGTCTTTCCAACTCCTTGGCCGAAGTTGAGTCTAGTCTATGAAAAACTATTTTACTAACATGGCTGTGTGGCTTACGGGCCCACGTCGCCAATTGGGTGGTATTAGGATCTTTTATTCCTCGTCTTTACTCTGGGACTCTAATCTCTCTTCTATTCGGGTTAAATGTTTTGCTAACTCTGACATTAGGATTTCGTAATCACATTCATCCGGAGAGCTGGATATTTGCAACTAATCATTTCCTTGGAATGATTAGTATGATAACCATCATTTTTCCTTTTCGTTGGTTTGTTTAACCTTTCCTTTACAAGTATCTTATGCTTTTCACACTGTCATTTGACACTTTTGGAACCTCTCGGCAAAATGTGTCATGATCAGCGTCAACATTTTGACTTCTTCCGAGATGTTAATTGAATTCATGGTGAGCAATGCCATCCTTGACCCTCGCTGATCTGTGTTATTAGCGACAACCTTCTTGACTACCTGCCCGCGTATTGCTGTTAACCCGGAACGAGTTCAGGCGATTCTTGAATGGACTCCACCAAAGAATGTCAAGCAAGTCAGAAGTTTTCTCGGCCTTGCAAGCTATTGCCGTCGCTTTGTTGAGAATTTCTCAAAGATTGCTAAGCCTTTGACTGATCTGCTTCACAAGGGCGTTAAGTTTGAGTGGACAGAAAAATGTCAAGAGAGTTTTCAAACACTTAAAGATAATTTGACATCTGCCCCAGTACTTGCTCCTCCAGATTCTCACAAAGACTTTGTGATTTATTGTGACACATCCCGTGAAGGATTAGGCTGTGAACTAATGCAAGAGCGTAAAGTGATTGCTTATGGCTCTCGACAGTTGCATCCACATGAAGAGAACTATCCAGTACATGATCTAGAACTAGCTGCTATCATCTATGCATTGAAGTTGTGGTGACATTACCTCCTCGGTAATCGTTGCGAGATTTACATGGATCATAAAAGTCTGAAGTACTTGTTCACTCAGCCATCTCTGAACCTCCGTCAGTAAAGATGGATGGAGAACATTGCGGACTATGATTTGGGTATTTCTTATACCCCTGGCAAGGCTAATGTAATGGCTGATGCTTTGAGCCGTAAATCCTACTGCTGTGAACTTGAAGTCTAGCTACAACAACCACTCCTGTATGAAGAGTTGCGAAAGCTAAATCTCGAGATAGTTCCTCAAGGATACCTAAATACCATGGTTGTTGAACTAGATCTTGAGAAGGCTATTAAGAGTGCGCAAGCTAAAGATGCTGAAGTTGATCTGATGAAGAAAGATCTTCACCTTGAAAAGTACAGGGATTTCTCGCTGTCTGAAGATGGAACCTTGTATTTCACTGACCACATTGTCGTACCTCGCTTCGAGCTTATGACTGACAAGGTCATGAAGGAGGCACATGATACGCCGCTGTCTATTCATCCGGGTAGCACCAAGATGTATCGTGATCTCCGTCAAAGGTACTGGTGGTCCAAAATGAAGCAGGATATTGCATGATATGTTGCTGAATGTGATGTGTGTCATCGCGTTAAAGCAGAACATCAGAAGCCTGCTGGAATTCTGCAACCGTTACCTATTCCTTTATGGAAATGGTATAAGGTTTAGATGGATTTCATTACTGGCCTTCCCAAGTCACAGAAGGGTCACGATGCTATTCTGGTCGTCGTCGACCAACTTTCTAAAGTTGCACACTTTCTGCCCATCAAGGAGACTATCACTGCTAGTCAGTTAGCAGAATTATATATCTCCAGAATTGTATCACTCCACGGTATTCCGAAGGAGATCAGTTCGGACCGTGGCTGACTTTTCACCTCAAAGTTTTGGGAAAGTTTCCAAGAAGCTATGGGAACTCATATTTCCTGGAGTTCAGCTTATCACCCCCAGTCCCAAGGCCAAGTCGAGCGAGTCAATCAAGTGCTTGAAGATAGGCTGCGAGCTTGTGTTATTTCCTTTGGTAAGAAGTGGGAAGAATCTCTCTCGTATGCTGAGTTCTCTTATAACAACAGCTATCAAGCCAGCTTGAAAATGGCTCCCTTTGAAGTACTTTATGGACGTAAGTGTCGAACCCCTCTGAACTGGTCAGAAACTGGGGAACGACCGCTCGTTGGCCCGGATATTATCCAACACGCAGAGGAGCAAGTTTGTATTGTCCGTGAAAACCTCAAGGCGGCTCAGGACCGCCAGAAGAGCAATTATGATCACAAACGATGGGGTTTGATCTATCAACCTGGCGATCAAGCTTATTTGCGAGTCACTCCTATGAAGGGCACTCACCGCTTTGGAATCAAGGGCAAGTTAGCTCCACGCTACATTGGTCCCTTTCGCATTCTCGCCAGATGTGGTCAGGTGGCATATAAATTGGAGTTGCCACCGCAATTCTCTCATATCCACGACGTCTTCCATGTGTTGCAACTTCGTCGTTGCTTCAAGGAATCTCCGCACCGAGCAGTGGACCATGAATTGCTCGAATTGCAAGATGATCTATCTTATAAAGAGCATCCGATCCGCATTCTCGATCAAGCTGAACATCGGACCCGTCAGAAGGTTACCAAGTTCCTGAAAGTGCAATGGTCAAACCATACTGAAGATGAAGCCACTTGGGAACGCGAGGATAATCTTCGAGCAGAATACCCCGACCTCTTTTCTTCTACCTCCTGAATTCTCGGGACGAGAATTTCTTTTAGAGGAGGAGAATTGTAACACCCCTATGAAATAAAGCACTGTGACTTTTGTGTTAACCATGACAAGTCATCATCATTTGCATCATAATGATCTCAGTGGTTAAGCACTTCCATCCAAATTCCTCTCTGAAAACAATTCAAATTCCAAGTGCAAAATGAAGTTGTTCAAAAGTTGCTGGAAAAATGTTCACCCTCTAGCAAATAATCCAAAACATTTGTTGTTAAGGAAAACAACATCACCATCAATTTGCATTTGGGTCTAAGCATTTAAAACAGTGCCAAAATAGCACTTTAAATGCCCTATTCATTTTCAAAAAATTCAAATAAATTCCAAACTTGCCCAAACTTTTTGTGGCAGTGTCTAAAATCAATAGGGATTTAATGGGACACTTCCCAAGTTTTTCCCGAGTCAATAGACTACCCAAATAATTCATTTCCTCTCTCTGTTATTAAATAAAAAGAAAAACAGAAAAACTGGAGAAGAAAAAGAGAAAGGCCACTGTGCACTGGGCCTAAGTGCACAGTGCCTGAGGCCCAGCCCACCAGGCCTCTTTCTCCCTCCTCCCTCTCTCTCACCTATGCGTGTCGCCACGCCCGTGGCCATGCCGGCGCGTTCCGACGAAACGGCGACAACACGACGCCACCGATGCCCACTGACGCGAGGAGGGGATAAGGACCCCATCGGCCTCTCCTCCCCACCCTCATCCATTTCCCCCTCCTCTCCATCGCTCTCTCGCTCGCGCCCGAGCTCGCCCGAGTGCTACCGCGGCCGCGCCACCGCGTCCGCGCAGGCACCGTCGTTGTCTCGCCCCTCCGTGGTGTTTTGCGTCTCCGCCGTCGTCGACTGCCTCGACCACGCCCTCGGCCGGGAGCCAGGAGCCACCTCATCTAGCGGATCGAGTAGTCCCCTTCTGCCACGGCTGCCGTCAATCTTCCTCCGACTCCGGCGACCTATCTGCTGCTACTAAACTGACCACAGGCCACCGTGAGCCGCTCGGTGAGCTCCTCCCTCCCTCCATCCCTCTCCTCGGGCCGTGTACATCGCCGTAGTTAGCTCGCCGTCGCGCTATGTTCTGTCCGCCGTCTGAGCTCGCCGTAGCTGCCGTTTCCCACCGCCGTAGCCCGCGCCGTTGGGTTAGATCGATGTGGCGCTTCACACTCGCTCGAATGAGCCCGAATGCGCGCAAATGCCCACCACAGCCGCGTGCCCGATCCGCACCCGAGAGCTCCGTCGCCACCCGGCAACGCCGGCGTCGCTCCGGCCACCTCCACATCCAACCGCTGGCACCACGCGACGCACGCTGCTCCACTTGTTCGATCGCAAGAAAAACCGCGCGAAACGGTGAACCATAGGCGATTTCTGACCTCATCGGAGTTCGGCCGCCGCGCACGAGCTCGCCGGAGCTACTCCGCGGCTCCGCTGAGCTGGCGCCATGTGGAGTCCATCCCTGGGCCACTGCCAGTGGGTCCCAGGGGGCCCAGCTGACCCGTTGACCCCGGTCAACTGTGCTGACTTGGCGCTACAGCCACTAACCAGTGGGCCCGTCTTGTTTAGTTAAGTTAATTAACTCGGTTTTAATTCAAACCTAATCTAATCAGTTAATTAGTCAGTGACATAGGGCCCCACCTAGCTGATTAACCCTGTAAGTTAGTTAGTTAACCCACTGTCTATGACATGTGGGACCCAGCTGCCAGGTTTGACCTGAACAACTGCGGTTGACCTGCTGACGCATTGCTGACATCATGCTGACTCAATAATATATTTATGTTAATTTAAAATAATTCCAGAAGTTGTTTAAAACTTTAGAAAATCATAGAAATTAAACCGTAGCTCGGATCGAAAAACTTTATACATGAAAGTTGATCAGAAAAACGAGACGAAACCGACCGTGCCATCTGTTTCCGTGTCGGGACCCTCTACGGAGGTGAACCCACAACTTTTAGCCTGTTTCCGGTAGATGAATATTGCATATACACCGGTTAATAATTCCAACTTAAATCCTAAAATAACTAATAAGACTTAGACATGCTTTTAGGCAACCCTGCACTGCACCTTAAGCATAGCATGCTCTATGTTACATATGTTTGCGGTGTATTTATCTGTTTCTTCCCCCTCTTCTCTCTCGATAGATCCCGGTACCGACATAGTCCTCGAGATCGACACAGCTCTGGAGACCGGCTACACTGCTGACGACCCTTCTCTTGCCGCAGAGCTTCCAGGAAAGCACCCCCCCTTTGAACATGCCTATATCGCCTATTCTTTCTCCCTCCTGCTTGCATTAGAATTTGCTACTGCTTTGAGTTATCCTATTCTGATGCATAGCCTGTTTATTGTAACCTTCTATTGATACCTTACCTGCTTATCCTAAACTGCTTAGTATAGGCTGGTTAGAGACCCACCAGAGACACCACTTTGACCTAGTTGCCCCGCTGGATTATCAGATGACTCGATCAACGTGATCGACAACCAGGCCCCGGCACCGCACATCACCCCCTTAGTTGTATGACACTGCAGTGTTACTATCGAGTGCCGAGGGTGATACCTCGTTTAGCACTTCTGATGTTAACTCTGTAGAGTAGCTATTCGGTCATGGTCATCGAGGGTGATTCCTCCTTCACCACTCCCGATAACGACGCCGTCGTACAACACCTCAAGTGTGAACCTCGAGGGTGATTCCTCCTAAGTTCACCTTGACGACTACATCAGGTGGAATCCATCGAGGGTGATTCCTCAGGTTTCCCCCTGGTGTTTGGACACACGGTTACTTTGACTTAACACAGAACCATGGTGACATCGGGTCGGCCCTGAGGGATACCCGCAAGTGATGGGAAGTCGGGTTGACCTGGAGGGTACCCGAGAGATAATTACGAGGCGTGGCCAGGCATTCTTAGCCCTTGTCGCAAGTCCTCGAGATGGGGCGATGGGGTCACATTGATCGTGAGTCTCTGCTCGTTACCGCACGCTACCAACACACTAACGATTTGGATATTTGATCTGAGTGGGCCTTTGGCTTGATAACACTAACCATCACGCGGGAATAAATATGGGTACTCTGAGTCGTATGCATCAGCCGAAAGCTCTGTTAGACGTCCAGTTCAGCATTGCGGCACGGCTGAGCCGGCGCCATCCTGTAGTGGTGGTACCGAGATTCGCCCTGCTCGCAACGACCCAGAGTGCAACGGGCGATGGGCCCAAGACCCCGGAGTGCTTAGGATATAGACAGACGGAGACCTCTCTGGTGAGCTTTAGGTAGGGTTGTGGCGTGTTGTTTAGCCGAGGCCGGGCATGACCCAGAAAAGTGTGTCCGGCCGGAGTTAAGCGAGTGTGGTGGGTAAGTTGGTGCACCCCTGCAGGGAAGAAAACATCTATTCGAATAGCCGGATCCTTGGTAGCAGACACTCGGAGTTGTATCCCGATCGATACAACTAGAACTGGATACTTGTGATGAGAAATGGATAGTATGGCTCTGGGATTGCTTTCTCGCAGGGAGTCGAGGAAGGATCTCTTGGCGAGGTTGATAACACTACTACTACTACTTTATATTGTGCTAATCTACACTCTTCTAATGCTACAAGACTGCTGAAGATGCTAGTCTTCGTTAGGACTAGGCCTTCTATCTATTTTGGCATTTCTGTAGCCCAGTCCTCATATACAGCCTTTCTTTGATAATGTTGCATATGTAGTGTAGATCCTTACTTGCTGAGTACTTCGGATGAGTACTCACGGTTGCTTTGCTTCCTCTTTTTCTCCATATCCGTTTGATGTGACCAGACGACGGAGCCCAGGAGACAGAAGCCCCTGTCGACGTCCACTACTAATACCCCGAGGTTGGCTACTACTACGAGTTGGCTGACGACCACGAGTAGGATCGGAGGGTCCCAGGCAGGAGGCCTGCGCCTTTTCGATCGTAACTTTTGTTTTGCCCCGCCTTTTAAAGGCCTATCTACTTTATCTTTTATATTTGTACTCAGATATCTGATGCTTCCGCTGACGCTTGTAATCAAGCTTATGTATTCGAGCCCTCGAGGCCCCTGGCTTGTAACATAAAGCTTGTATTTTTTTAATGTCTAGAGTTGTGTTGTGATATCTTAAAGTGAGTCCTTAGGCTTGATCGTGTGCATTTGCGTGTATGATTAGTGCACGATTGAGCCAGGGGCATCATAATTGACAGCATACAGTTCAGTCTGATGAACTATTTGCGATGATCCAGAAGAACACAAATGATTCGGCATAACAATATGTGTGTGATACCCGACAAATAGGTCGGTAATCAAAATTGTGTGCGATAATTATAGACAGCGCATACGATTTTTTGTTGTGAACTATGTGCTCGACAGGGCACACAATTCAAGAAACCAACCTGTGGGCGATAATGTAAAAGATCTCTGTCGAATACTTATTGCTAACCATCTGCGATTAGATTGACAGGAGAAACCGAATTAATATGAGTGAACGGCAACAGAGATATACAGTCTGCTTAATTTAGTCCTTCTTATTGTTGTTGTTTGATGGCCCCGCGACATCGTCTTGGCGAGGATGCTTCTTGCCGCTGACCGTTGGCTTTTCATCGCCGCTGCTGTCGTCATCGTCATTGACGTCCTTGTCGTCCTCCTCCTCGTTCGACAATTCCTCATCATCATCATCATCGTCGTCCTCTTCTTCGTCCTCTGACGGCTCCTTGTCCGTTTGGTTGTCGTCCGACAACTCGGGCGGCGGCGTCCCTTCCATGATCCGGATAAAATCAAGGTCGGGGATCGACGCCGGACTCATGGAAGACGAGCGGGATGATTCTGAGGTTAACCTATCATCGGGCACCAGACTACTGGCAGAACTGTCGTCTTCGTTGTCGCTCGACATGGCTGCGGTACGTATACAAACCACGAGAAAGCGAGATTGCACAGTGTGTGCAAGTGTGTAGCGCGGCCAGCCGGGACGATGAAGATGTTGGAGACTGAAGCGGGGTATGCAGAAAAGAGGAATGGAAACTGAAGCGGGTAATTGACGGATTATATTAGCGTCTTGGCAGGCAGTTAGAATACAAATATAATCAATCACAAATATTAGTACTCAGTCGCTCCAAATTCCCGCGGTTGTGTAGTTCTCAATGTGATAATTGCGCGCATGGGTTGGAGCGTCCAAATGTGAAACAAGCATTTTTCATACTCCCTCCGTACCGGTGTATTAGTCATCTAAGGTTGTGCACCGCGACCAAGGTGGGGAAAAATTAGAGAACTTGATGTTTATTGCATGCAGAGAATTGACCACTACATGTTATGCTAAGTAGTCTCAAGTCATTGAATGCATACACGCCCCCACATCTCCTATTGGCCGATTTCCTTTTTCAGGGCAAAAAACAGGGAACGAGTTTTGGGATTATTGGATTTTCGTAATGTGACTTATGCACCGGTATGAAGGGATTAGGATAGTTGGCAAGCAATAAATGAGCTTTGCTTATTGATTTAGCCAGTAATAATCAAACAAAACCCCTAATCATCATTGCAAAATAGTGCATAGAAGATCGCTAATGCGACAACCACAACTACACATGCTAGTTCCTTCTTGTCTCTTGCTTTCATCTGTTGCCTGTGATTGATTCTTACTTGCTTCATCATAGTGATTGTACACTCTAGATCAGTCAGTTTCTTTTTCAGCTTTACGTTATCTTCTGCGAGCTTGGTGATAACACTCCGAGCCCTGCCAAGCCATTCTTCATCCAACTAGTTAACAAAGTCCCAAGCCTCATATCCCTGCCAATGTTAAATAGTATTCAGGATGAGCGGGGGCATTAACTCAACTTAAATGATGAACTTAGCACTAACCTCTAATGGGCAACTGAGAAACCATCTGCCAATGTCGAATCCCTTCGTGCATACACGTCAAGCGGGAGTGTGTCTGTGCACACAACTCAGCTTTTTGTACTTCTCAGTGGCACAAAACTTAGAGTCAAACCCATGTTGCGGGAGTCTGGAGTCATACTCCAAATCCGGCGGTAGATCGCTTTCCTGGGTGTGTGTGTGTGGGGGGGGTCATTCAGGACGGATTGAGCAGGGAGCTACTCTGGACATGCTAAAAAAGATCAGGATAGATTGGAATCTGACCAGACGATTCGGATCCGTCGTACACCTGCCTTCTGATGACCTTAGGCAAGTGCTCGGCGGTGACCACCATCGTGGCGGCGCTGCCCATCGCGTTGCCGAGAGCAGTGATACGAGCAGGAGAAGCCGCACCAAAACCATTAGCACCACTCGTCCACATTCCCCCAATGTCAACGCCACGCGTGGGAATTTGGGGGCTGTGGATTTGGAGGCTATCTAGGTATTTGGGAGAAATGGGGAAACTGTGGGAATCTGATAACCATTGGGAACTACTTATCGCACTCTATTGTATACGACACACGGTTGTACATGTCGTTTGTGTTCAATATACAACTTCACACACGATTTCCACAACAAACTGTGTGAGAAGACAACGTAGGTGAGACACGGTTCCCGTGACATAACCGTATGTGATGTACTACCCTGTACATATGGGGATGCAATAATTGAGTTAATACTTAGGGTAAACAGTCGCTTTGGGGATACCCGTAAAAAAATAAAAATAGTCGCTCTGCAGATAGAGATGGCAGCGGCGGCCGAGGCAGCGACTACCAGATAGGAGGTCAATCCTCGGTCGGTTGGCGGTGGCGGCATGATAGGAGGTCAATCCTTGATCGGCGGCGGGAGATAGGAGGAGCTCAATCCTTGAGGCCGTCTGTGATGTGATTGGAGCATATCCCTCGTGGTCGGTGGCGGGATAGTGGAGCTCGAACTTCAGGCGGTTTCCCCACTAAGCTTTGCTCCTCGACCCTGCTGTCTCGGCGAACTGCGACATCTCGCTTCTCTGTCTGTTGGGTGGAGGTCGTCGCGCGGCTAATTAATTAAGGTATTCTTTTCGTTGAGTGTCTTAATTAAGGTATTCAATTCATAAGGGTAATATTGTACTCTGCGTGAAAATTGACTGGTCATTAATTTGTGTCATCGCACGGCTAGATAACAATATGGAGCACCCTCAGTAAATTATTAAAATAAAATCTTGTGATTTATGCACGCATCTTTGGGCATCCGTTAATCCATGTATTAATGTTTTTTAATTACCCCTCGTGTGGTGCAGATTGAATGATTTGAATGGATGAAGGATCGGAGAAGCTCAGAGTTTATGAGTTGCGTGATGGAGTTCATCTGGCTGAAAGGACAAAGAAGAGAGTCCGTAATGACTATTACATCATGTGTCCATGCACTGATTGTACCAATTCAGAGTCACGTAAAGTTACAGATGTCGAGTTCCAATTACTCAAACAGGGATTCATGGATGGATATACACGTTGGACTAGACACAGTGAAGATCCGGTCATGAGCCAAACCCCCCACTGAAAAACCAAGACGACGACGCATATGACAACCTTGATGATATTCCAGTTTTTATTGCTATGATTGCAGATTTCCAGGGCCCAGATAAAGATAAGGTTGGGTACAAGGATCTACCATCCATTGAGGCAGACTCCAAGAAAGATTTGTATCCAGGTTGCAAAAATAAATATTCCAAGTCGAGTGCCACACTGGTGCTTCTCATATTTAAAGCAGCAAACGGTCTATCAAACAAGGGCTTCGTAGAGTTGTTAGGTCTTTTCAAAGACATTCTTCCAGAAGATAATCTGCTCCCCAAAAGCACGAACGAAGCAAAGGAAGTTTTTTGCCCATTGGAACTTGAAGTTCAGAAGATACACGTTTGTGTGAATGATTGTATGTTGTACCGCGGTGACTACAAAGATTTGTGTGCATGTTGCATATGCAAGCATCCACGATACAAGCGCAGGAGAGCAAAGGACAAGTAAAAATTGGACAACAAGATCAAGACAGGAATCCCATTCAAGGTTGTTTGGTACTTGCCTTTAATTCCAAGGTTGAGACGTTTGCTTGCAAACCCTAGAGAGGCAAAGAGGTTGCGGTGGCATCATGATGAGCGAACTGCAGATAAATATATGAGGCACCTGAAAAATGGGGCTCAGTGGAAATTAATCAACGACAAGTATAAAGACTTTGCCAAGGATCCTAGAAGTATAAGGCTCGGGGAGTGTACTGACGGGATGAATCCATTTAGTGACATGAGCACCAAACACAACACATATGGCCGATGCTTCTGTGCATATATAACCTTGCACCTTGGTTGTGTATGAAGAAAAAATACATCATGATGTCAATGATTATCCAAGGCTCGAAGCAACCTGGAAATGACATCGACATTTACTTTCAGCTACTGGTAGAAGAACTGCTGACATTGTGGGTAGAAAAGCCTGGTGTAAAATGTTATGATGCTTACAAAAAGGAGTTTTTCAACCTACATGCGATGCTGCTGCACACCATTCAAGATATGCCGGCATTAGGCAACACGTCGGGGCAGAAAACAAGGGGAGATGTAGGATGTGTCACATGCATGGATAGGATAGCGAGCAGATTTCTTCCCAACTCACGCAAAACCGTGTATTTGCATCATCGTAGGTTCTTACAGAAAGATCACCCATATCGAAAGATGAAAGACGAATTCGATGGTACAACAGTGGCAGGTTTAGGCCCAAGACCTTATACTAGTAAGGTGGTCCACAACATGGATAAACAAATTTAAGTTGTGATTGGCAAGTGACACACTTTGACGATGAAACAAACACCCAGGGGGCAAGTGTTTAAGAAGAAATCGGTGTTCTGGGAATTACCTTACTGGGAGATTCTATGTGTACATCACTGCATTGATGTATGATAACCCACAAGTATAGGGGATCAATTGTAAGAGTGTCGAACCCAACGAGGAGCTAAAGGTAGAATTAATATTCCCTTCAAGTTCTATCGACCACCGATACAACTCTGCGCACACTTAGCGTTCGCTTTACCTAGAACAAGAATAAAACTAGAAGTACTTCGCAGGTGTAAAGGGATAGGTTTGCAAGATAATAAAGAACGTCAAAATAAAAGTTAGGTGCTTTTTTTTTACTAAAATTATAATTAAGTTAGTATAGCGAGTGTGGAAAAGTGGTGGTAGGATTTGTGGAATTGTCCCTAAGCAATTGGCTAAGTTTACTAGACCGGTAGCAAGTTTTTATGTGGGAGAGTCCACCGCTAGCATGTCATCCCTTACTTAGAATTCTATGCACTTATGATTGGAACTATTAGCAAGCATCCGCAACTACTAAAGCTCATTAAGGCAAAACCCAACCATAGAATTAAGATATATTGGTCCCCTTCAATCCCGTATGAATCAATTTCTATGGTAGGAAGAATCTTCTGTCACTCTTGCCCTCCAATGCATAGCACTATCAACATACAACTAACCCTATGGTTTGATCCACACGCACGCTCATATGATGGGAACCAAAGGACATCAACATAACCACAATCAAATTAAACCAATCATAGCAATTCACCAATTACCCCAAAGGACAACAAAAATCTACTCAAACATCATAGGATGGCAACACATCATTGGATAATAATATGAAGCATAAAGCACCATGTTCAAGTAGGGGGTACAGCGGGTTGCGGGAGAGTGGACCGCTAAATATAGATGAGGGAAGATGATGGAGGTGTTGATGATGATGACGGGAGTTGTTGGAGTAGATCGCCGTCACACGATGATTGCCCGGCGGCATTCCGGCGCGATCGGGAGAGAGGGGGAGAGAGCCCCCCTCCTTCTTATTCTTCCTTGGCCTCCCCCTAGATGGGAGGAGAGTTTCTCCTCTATTCCTTGGCCTCCATGGCTCCCCGAAGGCAGGAGCCCCTCTGAGATTGGATCTCTCTCTGTTCTCTTCTATTTTGCATTCCTTTTTTCTGGCCCTTCACCGTTTCTTAAATTCCTGGAGATCCGTAACTCCAATTGGGCTGAAATTTTGAGGGAATTTTCTTCCGGATATTATATTTCTTGCGGGGAAATAAGGGCACCAACCACCTTATGGAGGAGCCACAAGCCTGCTGGGCGCAGCTAGGGTAGGGGGCCGCGCCTCCTGGGCTTGTGGGCCCCCCGGGAATCATCTTGTGTTAATTATTTTTCCCAAAAATCACTTATATTCAAAAATAAATCTCCATAAATTTTTATCGCGTTTGGACTTTGTTTGATATGGATATTATGCGAAACAATAAACATGCAACAAACAGGAACTGGCACTAGGTACTAGATCAATATGTTAGTCCCAAAAATAATATAAAATGTTGTCAAAAGTATATGAAAGTTATAGAATAATGGCATGAAACAATAAAAAATTATAGATACAATGGATTCATATCAGCATCCCCAAGCTTAATTTTTGCTCGTCCTCGAGTAGGTAAATGATAAAAAGATAATTTTTGATGTCGAATGCTACCTAGCATAATCTTGATCATATAATCTAATCATGGCATGAATATTAAGATACGAGTGATTCAAGGCAATTGTCTATAATTTGGTATAAAGACATCAATACTCAGGCATACCAACAAACAATCATGCTTTTCAGAATAAAAATGCAAAAGAACGTTATCCCTACAAAATCATATAGTCTTGTTATGCTCCATCTTCTTAACAAAAAGTATTTATCATGTATAACCCCGATGACAAGCCGAGCAATTGGTTCATACTTTTTAACGTGCTTCAGCATTTTCAACACCCACGCAATATATGAGCGCAAGCCATGGATATAGCACTATGGGTGGAATAGAATGTGGTAACAGAGATTAATAAGGGAAAGTAAAAAAAGTTAGATAGTCTCACATCGACGCGGCTAATCAATGGGCTATGGAGATATCCATCAATTTATGCCAATGCGAGGAGTAGGGATTGTCATCCAATGGATGCACTAAGATCTATAAGTGTATGAAAGTTCAAATTGAAAACTAAGTGGGTGTGCATCCAACTTGCTTGCTCATGAAGACCTCGGTCATTTGAGGAAGCCCATCATGTTCTATTAATCCCACTAGTATATGAAAGTGACAACTCAGGAGACTCTTTATATGAAGAACATGGTGCTACTCTGAAGCACAAGTGTGGTAGAAGGATAGTAACATTGCCCCTTCTCTTTTTTTTTTTACTTTTCTCTTTTTTTGGTGGGCTCTTTTTTGGCCTCTTTTTTTGGAATTTTTCGTCCGGAGTCTCATCCCGACTTGTGGGGGAATCATGGTCTCCATCATCCTTTCCTCACTCGGACAATGCTCTAATAATGATGACCATCACACTTTTATTTACTTACAGCTCAACATTACAACTCGATACTAGAACAAATACGACTCTATATGAATGCCTCGGGCAGTGCCCGCCGCACTTTAAGAGAGACGAGGAGCAAGAAGCGATACGGTCTGGTGGATTACTAGAACTAGGTGTCGCACGGAGGCCGAGGAATATGGTGAATGCGTGAGGTGGGCCATGTATGATGTAACTACACTGGGCTGCCATGTTTCGGACTCTTCCGGTCTAAATGTGGAGAGATAGGCCTAAAAAAAAGTGGAGAGATTGGGTTGATTTTATATCACTGAATAATATAAAATATTATGAGTGCAGACGCTCCACCGTGAGGTCCTTGCTCCTTCTCGGTCGTCGGAAAGCTATCTTCTTCCTTTTTTCACATGAGATTTCTTCTTCCTTTTGCCAACACGTGGGACATCCAGCATCCAGATGCATGTGTCATGCAAGAAAATGAAAATAAGTTGTACTAAGTGAGTCGTGCACTTTGATGGCACGTACGCAATATTTTTTCTCTTCGATGGCACATGAATAGTGCACGTACTCAATGAAGGAGCACGGGATGCACTACAAAAAAAATACACTTCCGTGATGATACGTGTTTGTCACAGTAGGTCACTTTTTTGTCATGCATGTACATCCATGATGATTTTATGACAGAATCAAGATAGTCATACCTGTGCTGTCATAGAAGTGTTCCATGACAATACCAAAATTATCATCACGGAAGTGTCCACTTCCATGACGATAAATGGCGCGTCATGGAAGTGCTTTCGTCAAGGGTAACCAACACGTGGCATCCACCGTAACGGGTCGCCGTTAAGCTATCGGGTTCCGGTTTGGATCCGATAACCCGTTAACAGCCTGGACCAATGGGGATTTTCCACGTGTAAAATCATCATTGGCTGGAGGAAACACGTGTCTGCTCCTCGGTGGGCCAGATGTTGTCCGTCCAATGGAGGAGACATGCCTATGATACGTTGACATGTGGCTGGGCCCAACAGAGGCCCATATAGGTTAAAAAGGCCGGCCCAGTCAAAGGCCCGTAGTATTTACTCAGGTACTAGTGGGCCAGCCCAATAACGGCCTGTTTAAACATGGCCCATTTATGGCCCGAAGCTAGATCTGGCCCATTAATTGTTCACCGAATATTTGGGCCCAATTATGGCCCAGTGACATTTCAGCCTATTAGAGGCCCGATGTAGACATGGACCCATTTCAGCCCGGTGTGTCTTTCGGCCTGGGAATGGCCCGTGCTGCCCATGGGCCATATATGGTCCGACGCGACATCCGGCCCTCTAACGTCCCGTGATAAAGGTGGAAACAGTTCAGCCCAACGTGACTTTGGGCCTGTTAAAGGCCTGTCGTATAATTCGGCCCATTGATGCCTCTACTAAGCTTTCGGCCTCTTAAAGGCCCATGATATCAGTGGCCCAACTAAGGCCCGAGATATGTTTCGGCCTGGTAATGGCCCGTCATATAACTGGGCCAAAAAAGGCCAGGTCCACATTTCAGCTTGCTGAAGGCCCGTCGACGACTAGGGAAAATTGAGGCCCAACATGCATTTTGGCCTGCTAAAGGCCCATGGTTTCTTCTCGGCCGTAACAGGCCAGCAGAATATTCAGCCTGTTAATGGCCCAAAGCTACATGGGCCCAACTAAGCGCTGGGTCCACTAAAGGCCCAACTAAACTTTGGGCCGAATATAGGCCCGTGTAAGTTGTGGGCCTGGCGCAAAGTGTGAAGGCCCCAATGGCCTTTCAGGCCCAAGAAAGTTGCAGGGCGGCCCAATTGTGGCCCGCTAAAAAGCAGGCTCGTTAGAGGCGAATGTTTCGGCCCGGTCGACTACATCAGATTTTCTCCATTTTTTTCAGATAGCGAATGATGGCAGTAACTAGTAGGAATTAAGAACAAACCTACTCTATACAATAAAGAAATTACGGCATAGTAACCTAGAATAAACCTACACTATATAATAAAGGATTTATGGTATATTACATCCACTAGGCATCGAAGTTCGCCACCAGTGATCATAAAGCGCAACGAAGAAGCAGTACAAAAACTGGGCGTCATTGCAGCGTAACAAAATAATACTGAACCAAGACCACTTCCAAGACAGTTCAAGAAAGGTTAGCCTTGCGTGGGAACTGCTGCGCAAGCTGCTGAGCAAGGCTGTGAGACCGGCCTAGCATGTCGGTCATAGCTTCCAGGTGTAGCTGCTTAGCAATGAGGTTCTCATTGGTATTCTCTGCAATCTTTCTTAGAGATAGGACTTCAAGTCGAAGTTGAGTTGCAGAATGCCTTTCTGCTAGAACTTGGGACTGAAGAAGTCGAACTGATTCAGACAGCGAATTCTGTGAGCTTGTCTGACTGCTAGTCTCAAGTAACTTAAACACTGCATCAAGACAAGACTTTGGGGTTGTCTCGCTATCTTCAAGATGTTTTGCCTTCTTTGCTGCAATATATGTTGGGTTTGTCTCACAGCCTTCAGCAGACTTGTGCATGCCATCAGGCATATCACCTTGAAACAAGCAGAGAGATGACAGGTTTTGCACGTGTATAAGCAAAGATGATAACTATGCTGTCAATTCCATCCAATTTCAAATGAGAAAATAAAGAGTAAGTTCAAAATATGAATAGCATAATTTGGCATTGTTCATAATGCGGGGAGCTTCACCACACTACTGGATTACCTTGTCAACATAACAAGCATAGATGAAGGGCAAAGACAATCATTGTATCTATTTTGGTTAATGTGCATGGCATGTTGTTCATATCATTAGCCACATCAGTAAGATAAAACAGGAGATGACAAGGTGCAAACGTGGGCTGCTTCACCACACACTAGATTATAGATCCACAAAAACAAGCATACATATAGGGAGTATTGAGTAATGTGCATGGTACGAATAAGGAATTTGGTTTTACAAGTAAAACTTGGAACTTACGGTTGTTGCGAACATGCATTTTGATAGAAACAGCAAACTAAACAACAGTTAACGATAGGGAGTATGAGCAAATTAAATAGCAGTTGAGGATAAAGGCTTTAGAAGGACTGACTTACATTAATAGTTAACATCGGCTTTATAATGCCCTTCTCCATGTCAAGGGAAGAATAACTCAAGAATTTCAGCACAAAATCTTCTTCATAAGCATTGCCTGTACTCTACATTTTGTAGAGAGTAATTATAGATATGATAATACTGGAAGGGATAGAGGATAATGAAGATAAGATGCAGATTGATGCTACATAATCAACTACCAATCCCTGGAAATACAAGCGTTACAGGACAAAATGTACAGACAAGAGCAATGGGCTACACTTCTGCACTGACATTGTTTGTGTATTCAACTTTTTGGTAAGATTAAATATAGATCTGATATTTTTTAGTAAATGGTGGGCGAGGGAGATAAGATGCAGAATGCTACACAATGAACCAATCCCTCTTCCCATAATATAAGAGTGTTTTGAACACTGGTGTACTATACAAAATGTTCTTATATTATGGGACGGAGGGAGTAGCTGTTAATGTAAGTACAGTGATAGACGACGTTCAGTCCTTACAAGAGGACTACAGAGCTAAACCTCTTCAAAAGCATTGGGTTGATTCTAAATTTATGTAAGAGTCCATACGGATCTTATAATGTCCACGAAATGGACGATAACGAGACTAACATGTGCAGTGATGCTACATAATCAACCAGCTGTGAAAGTAAGTATGGTCATACAGGGCAAGAGGTACTCACAAGAGCAATGCAGTGTGCAGTATAGTTGCGAGATTCTATGGTCCCTTGAGAATGAATATTCTTCTGCAAACAGTTTTCGTACAAGTGAGACATTAAGGCACATGCAGAAATGTAGTTCAAATTGTGATGTGATAGCATAGACAGTACCTTATGCTGGAGATGAGACCATTGTGTAACAAGATTATTCCAGTCACTGTCTGATAAATGTAGCACCGGATACTTTACAGAAATTTCGTTTAGAGGCTTGCCATCGAAGTGCGCTTGTCTCAGGTAGGAACGATACTTCATCAACGAGTGCTTGAAAAGCGCAACCAACCCTTGCTCGTCTTGACAATCCAGTTTGGTCCTCGTTTATTTAAAAGAATGAAATCTTGTGTCCTCTGTCAGCAGAAACATATGCAGTAATTACCATGAATAACATTAGTACATTACTTACGCGTAAGTTGCGGAGGAAGACTGGAAATTGTTCTGTGTCTGCGGTATAATCTTTCCATGAACGAAAGATGCGCACAAAGTTCCTGACAACAATATAAGCTTCATCTTCTAAACTGGGAAGAAATGGAACAGGGGTCCTATTTGCTGCAATTGGGGCTCTCTCTTGTTCGAAAAGGGATTTGGCAACTAGATTTGGTGTACTCTTTGCTGGAATGGGGGTTTTGCGTCGTAGAGCTGGTGCTATGTCAACTGGTATCATCATACTGTTTGCTGCAGTTGGGGTCTGCTGAGTTGGGGCATCAGAGATGACCAGTGTAGTAGGGCTAGAGTCTGCTAGAGTTGGGGCCGTGTTTTGTGGGTCAGGTGATATTGCAACTACACCTAATGGGCTATTTGATTTATCAGGTGTCACTACCTATTCCAAATACTTTGCTCGTGCTCCTCCGCGATCAGCAATCGCCCTCTTCCTTTTGAACGTCTGATACACAAGAACAACATTTGAATGGATAAATATGGCATGATGACAGATGGAATATGTACTGAAAATGGATAGGCAGGGCGTATTCACATACACGATGTGTAAACTAAGCTAATGGCAGTGCAACAAAGTAGAAGCAATGCAGAGCATCAGTTGCAAGATATGTGCGACCAATATAACCTTGGAAAGTTAGAGCAAGCACCTTGATGGGAGAATAAGATAGGGCATCTGCCTCTGACTCCTCCACTAGGGAGCTACATTGACTTAGGTCTCCCTCTAGCTCAGAATCACTGTTAGGATCATATTCTAAGCATGAATCTGTAGGTGGAGAGCGTTTGCATTGCATTGCATCCAGACTTGATTTCAGTCCCTTAATGCCAAGTTTGACAGCCATGGCATTGTTCTGCTTTATTCTTTTCATGCGCGCAAGCTCATAATCATTATGATGCTGTTTAGTATCTGAGATTCATGAAAACATAAAAAGTAGTCAGATTATCTATGGAATGCATTGCGGATTCAACTCGAAGAGTGTCTCCCTATAAACCCCTGCATATGCAAAGTTCACCCCCCAACCGTGCTGGCCAGACCACACACAGAAATACAAACCTCTTATGTCTCTATAACAGGCAGACACACATTTCAAAACTGAAGTAGGAACATTAGAATCATATCAAATTCGTATTTGAACAAATAAACTAAGGAATTATGAGTGGCATAATGTTTAGCTTCAAGGGTGGAGTGTTGGTAGTGCGACACAAAGCAAGTAGGCAGATTGTATTCCATGTAAAAGATCGTAGTCTATGTAAAAGGTGGAAATGACACTTTCTTTCTATACAATGCAGTGTTCATTGCCCACATATGATGGAAGAGATCACACAGAGAAATACTATTCACTCATGTCTGCGGTTCCAGTATTTTGAAACAGGGTGGTCCACCCTAAAAGAATATTGACAACAAATATGACAAGGCAAGCATAGATGTAGTGAATCAATCATTACTTGTGAGCTGACTAGGACAAGTATGCAGAATTGTAACTGTAGTAAGAGACCATCCAAAATCTGAATCAAGAAGTTGGTCTAGCACTTATTGTTTGCAACTAATCGACGTGAATAATTGGATATCATATCGAATGAGTAAGAAAGACAAGTAAAATTGTCAACAAACCTGGCCTGTAGTAGTAATCTGGGTCAATGCCACTATGACCAACAATCCAAAATGACTAGTGTCTGTTCCTAGGGCCAGAATTTTGAAACCCTGTGAACTTTACAGGTACTAAAGATTACTGAAATACATCTGAACCATTAAGTGTAGGTAGCACTCAGTACACAACAAACCCTAATGACAGTCCTGCCTAATGAGTAATGAATCAATTAGAAAATGGGTGATGAGGAGTGGCTGCTGAGTGTTGAGGACATATCTCAGGATAAATCGGGTTGGCTTAGTGGCTGCTGCACGCCTTAGCCCTGAACGGACTGGGAAGGTAGGCACGGCGGCGCGCCCGGGCAGCGGTGACGCTGTTGGGCGAGCGGCTCCTGACCTCCTATTAGTCCAGCGTCTCCTCCTAGAGTCATGCCATCCGGGGACGGCAAGTCACCGGCGTGGCAGGCGGCTGGGGGTGAGTAGAGATCGGAAGCGCAGCAAAACAGAGGGGAATCAGGGCCTGGGCCGACCCAAAATCCCAGGGTGGGCCGCGGCCCACCGTGAGCACCCTGTAGATACACACCCGAGTGGCGTACATGCATTTTCGAAACTAAATTAGGAACATTTAGCTGACCAATTAAACGACTCTGTTTTAATAATATCAGATTCGTATTTGAACAACTAAGCTTGTTTAGCTTGATGGGTCGAGCAGTGCTATTATGACACGAAGCACGTATGCTGATCGTATAGTGATCATAAAAGGGGGAAACCCTAAGCATTTTTGTTAGCAAAAGAGGGTTTCCCCTCCGATTTCTATTAAAGAAACCACCACGGAACCAACATGATTAATTAAACCCTAAGCATGATCAATTAAACCCTATTATGACTGTGCCATGGCAGATTTAAAGTTGCAAACCTGCAATTTAGCATCCATTGTTTGCTTCGAACTAAGAACTAAATTCTAAGAGCTGAAAAGAAAGTACAGTAACCAAGTTACGATCTATTTTCTGGTTGAGATCAAAAAGTTGAGCAGATATGAAGTACCACCTCTCTTGCGGCGCCGTGTAGGCATCGGGGGGTGCGATGGCTGTCGGTGGCATTGAAGCAGATCTGCGACGGTAGACGGGTGCATCGGGGTATAAGTCCCGTTGCGGTGGACGAGAAGGTCGTGTGAGCGGCCCCGGCAAAGAGGACGATGGCGCCGATGAAGTGAGAGGACGCGATGCAAGGCTCCTGGTCCATCGCCGTGGATGAGAAACGTCCATCTCTAGCAGTGGACGACGCGGTCTTGGTAGGCGCTCCGGCATGGTGGAGGACGGCGGCGATGGATGGGGTGGCGGACGGAGGAGGCTGGTTTGGGGATGGTGTTCTAGCGCGGATGGTGTATGAATGGGAAAATGGAGGGAGAGGTATGGGGAACCATGTTTTTGGGATGCGCCTGTCTGAAATATGGGAAAGTTACGAACTTAGCCCTCGTTTAAAATTTGGACGTCTCGTCGGTTGGGGATAGGACGGTAATCTCGCATCTCCCCAATATTTGCCCAGAGCGATTTCGGGCGAGGAGAGGGTGTTTTGGCGCCCATGGTTGGGGCCCATGGTGTATGAATGGGGCTGACAGGTAGGGCGGTTGTGTCACGTCTGAGTGAAGTTACAAACCTGCCCCTATTGAAAATATTTGCCTACATCGATTTCGGCCGAGTCAAGTTTGTTTTGCCGCCCACCGTGTATGAATGGGGAAATTGTCGGTGTACTAAGTATTGGGCCACTAGTACCCCGTACTTGTGCACGGGCAGTTGTAGCCATCCTCGCGGCAAGGCTTGCCGGGAATAGTTCGAGGTCGATTCAAGCCACCAAAGAAATCATCGAGTCAGAGATCTGGGGATCAGCAGATAAGAAGAGCTGGAATCCGAAGGCCAGTTTCCCCGGCAAGATCTTGCCGGGGTGGCCTGCGGAGCCCGGCAAGGCTTGGCGCCTGGCAAGGCTTGGCGCCCGGCAAGGCTTGGCGCCCGGCAAGGCTTGGTGCCCGGCAAGATTCGGCGCCTGGCGAGATTCTGCCACTGTGCCACCGCTTAGGCACAGTAACAAGTTTGACATTCTGGGTCCTTCTCTAGATGTGTGGCAACACGCCAGTGGAGGAGAGCTTAAGCGGTGTTGATGGGATGGCCCGTTTTTCCATCCCCAAGAAAGTGAGGACACCTAAACGGACACCTCACGGTGCATTAAATGCGCTTGTCCTAATCCGTCAGGGGTTAGGTATGATACCCTGTAGCTACTTTACACCTCAATGTATGTACATTTTGCCACTGTGGTGACCCCTTTGAGCATATAAAAGGAGGCCCAAGGCAACTGCTACAGAGGAGGAGAACTTCTGGCCCATTCTGCATGCGTAGCTGCTCTTTGAACGTACTGTTCACAGCGAGCGCTCCTGAAGGCTGGGCTCAAGAACATTAATAAGAACACAAAGCAGGAGTAGGGTTTTACGCTGATCAGCGGCCCGAACCTAGGTAAAAACTTTCCGCGGCGATCGTTCGTTCTGCTCTTTGCGTATACCTCTCCCCCCGCCGAATCATAAAGGGGTCTCTCGGGATCCCATAGGTGTCGTACGCCGACATCTTTGGCGCGCCAGGTAGGGGGATTGAAGGTTATGTGAACCTGATCTAGTGATCGGCGCCTCAGTTTCTTCATCATCATGCCACCCAAGAAGAAGAGCGCTGTAACGGCGCAACCGTCCACGTCCGTTTTGCCTACGCCTTCGCGTACGGGCGACGGCGTGGGTGCAGAAGGAAGAGGACTAGAACCCCCACGGCGTTCTGGTGATCCGAGCCAGGCGAGCGGCATAGTTCGCAGTGGCAGTGGTAACCTGCACGCCGCTGGATCTGGAGACGGCGCTGTGTTGCCTACGGGTGGCACAACGAACTTCAGAGATTGGAGGGCGCCTGCTGGAGCTCCCGCGCCGGCGCAAGCCTCGCGACCTACCCAGGTCATGCATGATGAGCGACGTCATGGCGCTGGTGGTTCAGGGCATCCCCAGGAAAAGATTTCTGCGCATCGATCCCAAGATGCGTGGGACCAGCATGCACACCAAGCTGCTGGCGGAGGTGGCGCGCGGTCGCGTGACCGTGGTGGTGCTCCTTCTAATATGGTTAGGAGTCAGAGCACCTCATGTACCTCGCACCTGTCGCCGCCGCCTATGCCAGCGGAAGCCTTGGCATGTGCGCAGCTGCTCCTCGATTTTCCTCCTGCCCCGGAGAAGATGGAGGAGTGGCGAGCTACTATCCAGAGCCTTATCGGCTTCGCCAACAAAGATGGGCCGCAAGAGGCAGGGCCCTCGCAGCGGTGGCCCATCGATCCGGCGCGAGCCGATGGGGAGAAAACCGGAGGTGGTGCAACCACGGTGAACTCCCCTCCGCGGCACCAGCGGCGGCCGACAACCCAGCAGGTCGACCGCCATGAAGAAGTTTCCACGGCGTCATCCGATCCACGGATGCGCCGCGATCAGCGTCAAGTTCTCCAGGAATGAGGCAAGGAGGACGCTCGAACTACCATCGAGCGGTGACGGGAAGCGTGCTATCAGTCTGATAAGCACGCAGGGCCGGCTGTCGACGAGCCTGCGCCAGGGGACGTAGGAGACTTGCCTTATGAGGTAGGGACTCCAGCGTTTACCCGTGAGCTGCGGCAAGTCTGGTGGCCCAATTCCCGAACCTTCAAGCCGGAGGTCCCGGAGAAATATGACGGTAAGACCCATCCCTCGGAGTTCCTGAGCATCTACACCATTGCGGTGCAGGCTGCCGGGGGCTGAGATGACAAGATACTTGCCAACTACTTCCCGTTGGTGCTCAAACCCAACGTCAGGTCGTGGTTGATGCATCTGCCAGAGAATTATATTTCTTCCTGGTCAGATCTGTGCCATCAGTTTGTTGGCGCCTTTGTTGGAGGCCACCAAGCTCCTGGCCAAGAGAGTGATTTGCATATCATCCCTCAGAAGGAGGGCGAGTCCCTGCGCAAGTTTATGCAGAGATTCAGCCGGGTGCAGTACAATATTCCTGACGTTCATCCTGCCGCTGTCATTAGCGTGTTCCACCAGAACGTGCGTAACCGCAGGATGCGGGAAGAGCTGGCAATGAACAAAGTCAGGAGTATTGCTGAGCTTTACGCTCTAGCCAATAAATGCGCTCGAGCTGAAGAGGGGAGGAGACTCCCTGGCGAAGCTGTTGGTGCTGCGGGCGAATCCGAAGAAGAAGATGCCGCGGCCCCGTCAAGGAAAGGCCGACGGCGGAACAGGAAATGCGGAGGCAAGGCCGTGCTTGCTGTCGAGGAATCTGACAACCCCGGCGCCACCAAGAAGGCCAAGGTTGGTGACCCCGGCAAGGATCTTGCCGGGTGCCCTTCCTGTCAGGCCTTGGCGGCTGCCGACAAGTCGGAGAACTCCGGCAAGCAGTATTGCAAGATCCATCGCACCAAGGGCCACGATCTCCAGAACTGACGGCAAGTTGAGCAGCTTGCCGAGAAGCAGAGGGCCGAATATGAAAGGCGAGATAAGGAGAAGGCCCAAGATGGTGCTGATGGATCCAGCAAGAAGCGCGGTGGCCGAGGGGGTCGCCGCGGCAAGGCCAAGCAACAAAAGGATAGGCCCGCTCGGGGCCGAGACAAAGAAGAAGATGATGATGAGGAAGATGATGAATCCAGTGAGCAAGAATTCCAGAAGGCTACGGAGGCCATGTGTATCGATGGGGGTGCCTCGCTGCATTCTTCCCACCGCCAACTCAAATAGTGGGTGCGGGAGGTCAATGCGGCAGAGCCATCCCCAGATGCATGTAGGCCCCTGAAGTGGTCCAGCACACCTATCATTTTCGACGCTGAGGATCACCCTGATCGCACAACTGCGGTCGGGTGCTTGCCATTGTTGGTCTCGCCAACGATTCGCAACCTCAAGGTGACGAAAATGTTAGTTGACGGCGGGGCCGGCCTAAACTTAATCTCACCGGATGTGCTCAAAAAGCTCCAGATTCCCGACGAGGACCTCGAAGAAACAGGTATGTTTCAAGGGGTCAATCCGGGAAGAACCCAGCCTAAGGGCAAGATTACGCTGCCGGTGACATTTGGCAGCGAGCTCCACTTCAGGACCGAGAAGGTGGTGTTTGATGTTGCCAAGATCCCCATGTCATATAATGGGATCCTTGGTCGGCCAGCGCTGGCTAAGTTCATGGCGGCATCACACTACGCGTACAACGTTCTGAAGATGCCTGGGCTGTTGGGCGTCATCACTATCCATTCTGATAAGAAGGATGCGCTCATCTGTGCCGACCAACTTTACCGGGAAGCAGTTGCAGCACCTGCCATCAAGGTACTTGCTCCTGCTGCTAGAACTCCCGGGGGGAAGAAGAAGACCGGCAAGAACCTTGGCGCGAACTCCGGCAAGCGCACCTCCTCGGAGTGCTGCGCTTCCGTCGAGGACGCACCAGAGAGTTCCACCGGCAAGAACAAGAAATCCAAGGCTGCTCCACCGGAGACCAAGAAGGTGCCCGTCATAGAGGACGGAACGGGGGGAACTTTCACCATAAGTTCCACCCTAGATGACAAATAGGAAAGCGCGCTCGTTGCATTCCTGCGGGCGAATGTCGACGTGTTTGCATGGCAACCGTCTGACATCCCCGGTGTTCCCAGGAAGGTAATTGAGCACCACCTTGCTATCTGTCCTCATGCGTGGCCCGTCAAGCAAAGGGTCAGGAAGCAAGCCTTGGAGCGGCAAGAATTCATTGCCGAAGAAATCAGAAAGCTGGAGGCGGCAGGACTGGTCAAAGGAGTGCTTCATCCAACCTGGTTGGCCAATCCGGTTGTAGTGCGGAAAGCGAATGGGAAATGGAGGCTTTGTATCGATTATACAGATATCAATAAAGCTTGTCCAAAAGATCCCTTTCCCTTGCCGCACATCGACCAGATTGTGGATGCCACCGCTGGTTGTGATCTCATGTCCTTCCTTGATGCCTATTCAGGGTATCATCAGATTTTTATGGCAAAAGAAGATGAAGAGAAGACCGCATTTATCACCCCATGTGGTACGTATTGTTTTATACGAATGCCTTTCGGGTTGAAAAGTGCCGGTTCGACATTTGCCAGAGCAATCCAAATTGGTTTTGAGCCTCAACTCCATAGAAATATGGAGGCGTATATGGATGATATAGTGGTCAAAACCAAAGACAAAGCGACACTCATCCAAGATTTAGAAGAAACATTTGCAAATCTGCGCAAGATCAACTTGAAGCTCAATCCTGAGAAGTGCGTGTTTGGTGTTCCTTCCGGCAAGCTCCTCGGATTCTTTGTATCTTGCCGAGGAATCGAGGCAAACCCCGACAAGATCAAAGCTATCGAGCAAATTGAATCGCTGAGATGCGTCAAGGATGTGCGTCGTCTTGCCGGCTGTGTTGCTGCTCTAAGCAGGTTTATTTCCAAATCTGCTGAGCGCGCCCTGCCCTTCTTCAAAATTTTGAAGAAGGCAGGACCAATGAAATGGACTCCGGAGGCGGAGGCTGCGCTGCAAGATTTGAAGAAATACCTTTCCTCTCCGCCGACGCTAGTCGTGCCTAAACCACAAGAGCCGTTGCTGCTGTATCTGGCAGCAACAAATCAAGTGGTTAGTGCTGCGCTAGTGGCGCAGAGAGAGGCTGATGAGGAAGCAACACCAGCGGCAGGATCGCCAGATGACGCGGCAAGATCTTCCCCGGCAAGGGTTGATCCCGGCAAGACAGGATCTGTGCAAACAGAAGAACCCATGCAGAAGAAGAAGGTGGTGCAGCTCCCAGTCTATTTTGTTAGCTCTCTTTTACAAGGAGCTAGATCAAGGCACATGAAATCACCGTTGTCACTCGCTTTCCGTTGCAACGGATTTTGCAAAATCCAGAAGCAACTGGCAGGATCGTGGAGTGGGCGTTGGAGTTGTCCAGCTTTGGCCTCAAGTTTGAAAGCACTTCGATGATTCAGAGCAGGGCCTTGGCAGAGTTCATTGCAGAATGGACCCCAACGCCAGACGAGGAAGCTCAGGAAACAACTCTCCCCGGCAAGGAAATCGATCAGCAATGGGTTATGTACTTTGACGGGGCTTTCTCGCTGCAAGGCGCCGGTGCTGGCGTGCTGCTTGTCGCACCCATCGGAGAGCACCTCAAGCACGTAGTCCAAATGCACTTTCCCCGGGAGAGTTCAACCAACAACACTGCAGAATACGAGGGTTTGCTTGCCAGTCTCAGGATCGCGGCAGACCTTGGTATCAAAAAGCTCGTCATCAAAGGCGATTCACAACTTGTCGTCAGGCAAGTCAACAAGAGTTATGAAAGTCCATTGATGCAAGCCTACGTAGATGAAGTGAGAAAAATGGAAGAGTGCTTTGACGGTCTGCAAATGGAGCACATTCCTCGTGCCGAGAATAGTATTGCTGACAACCTATCAAAGCGCGCTGCCCTCAAGTTACCTGTGGAACCAGGAACTTTTGTGCTCCATTTGACTCAACCATCCGTGGCGCCATCAATGCGGCAAGAAAAGAGAAGAAAGTTGAATTCTGGGCAGTACTTTCCGGCAGAGCTCCCCGGAGCCACCGGTAAGAATCTTGTCGGGATCAACGACAAACCTGCCGGGGAACGACAGGCTCCGGCGGAACCTCACGCTTTCGCCGTTGAGACAAATGTTCCCCCGGCGGAGGAGATGCCTTTAGTCCTAGCTGTCGAGCCTCAGGCTCCAGCATGGGCGCAGCACATTGTCCATTTCCTTCAGACAGGAGAACTCCCGGAGGAACAGGAAGAAGCGGAAAGAGTAGCCCGTCGGTCTGTTATGTACAAGTTCATCGATGACGTCCTGTACAGAAAGAGACCAAACGGTGTGAAATTGAAGTGCATTCCTCAGGAAGACGGACTAGAGCTGTTGGCAGAGATACATGGAGGCATATGTGGCTCTCACATAGGGTCAAGAGCGCTTGCCGGGAAAGCATTCCGGCAAGGTTTCTTTTGGCCCACCGCTCTCCAGGATGCAACTGCACTAGTCACCAAGTGTGAAGCGTGCCAGTTTCATTCGAAGAAATCACATCAGCCAGCTCAAGCTCTTCAGACAATCCCTCTCTCCTGGCCATTTTTGGTCTGGGGGCTCGACATACTGGGCCCTTTCCCCCGTGCTACCGGGGGCTTTGAGTACTTGTACGTTGCTATCGACAAGTTCACAAAGTGGCCGGAGGTGGAAGCAGTGAGGAAGGTGATAGCACAATCAGCTGTCAAGTTCTTTAAGGGAATTGTTTGCCGTTTTGGTGTGCCCAACAGGATCATCACCGACAACGGCACGCAGTTCACAAGTCGCACCTTCATGCAGTACGTCCAAGACCTTGGTGGCAAAATTTGTTTTGCCTCTGTTGCTCACCCGAGAAGCAATGGCCAAGCAGAGAGGGCCAATGCTGAAGTGCTGCGCGGTCTCAGGACCAGAACCTTTGACAGGCTGAAAAAGTGCGGAAGACGTTGGATTGATGAGTTGCCGACAGTTCTTTGGTCAATCAGAACGACACCAAATCGAGCCACCGGCTAGACGCCCTTCGCTCTGGTCTACGGAGCGGAAGCAGTTCTCCCCACGGAACTCACATACGGATCTCCTCGAGTGCTCGCTTATGATGAGTTTGAGCAAGAGCAACTGCGGCAAGATGACGCTGTGCTCCTTGAGGAGAATCGTCTTCAGGCTGCTGTGCGAGCTGCATGCTACCAGCAAGCTTTGCGCCGCTATCATAGCCGCAAAGTTCATGCCCGAAGCCTTGAGGAAGGCGACCTTGTTCTTCGGCGGATTCAGTCCGCCAAGAATTCAAACAAGTTGACGCCAAAGTGGGAAGGCCCTTATCGGGTAGTACGAGTCACCAGGCCCGGCGCTGTCCGCCTGGAGACCGAAGATGGCGTTCCAGTGAGCAATTCCTGGAATATCAAACATCTTCGCAAGTTCTACCCATAAGGCGCGGTTGCCGGGGGCTCCCGGCAACCACCCTTTTGTACAAGTCTTGCCGGCAAGGCATGTGATCCTTTGTACAAAGCCAGGAGCAGACCCTGAGCGCAGACGAATAAATTTAAGTGTTGTACATTCCCTTATTGATTCCCATGTTCATATTTATATATGCATGATTGTCTAAGATGTTGTATGACACCTACTCTCGGTAAGTTCTAACGAACCGCCAAGGTTTCATGTCTTTATTTTCTCTTCTTTCTTTTTCTCAAAAGACAGAAGGATTCCTCGCGTGCACATTTGCCGGGGGGGAAAGGAGATATGAATATCAGTTGGCGACGTTCGGAATCGACGCTTGCCGGAGGAAGGACAAAGACAGAAAGCTAAGTCCTAAAAACTCAGAGCAAGTTTTTCTTTTATTACAAAGTTATTTCCTTGGACGATTCTGACTCTTGTATGGAAAATCTGCACGCGAAGGAACCCTTGTTGTAATCGGTCGCGCCCTTATTTTGTTTCGAGCCCGCTCAACAATTTAAGTGGCTGCACTGAGAACACCAAAGAGTCTTGCCGGCCGCTGCGCCTCCAGCAGGCTGCTGAAGTCCCGCACCCAGCGCTCGCGGCAGGTTGCGCGCCGGCAAGTTTTTCAGTAAGTGTAGGGTGAACTCCATACATAAGGGAATCAGACAAGGAAAATAGCAAGCATTAACTTAAACATAGGCGAGTTATATTACATTCATGAGTTGCCGCAATTCTAACTTGAGACTTAATTGTCTTTTACATGGAATGATGACGGCAAGGAAAAGGGGGAGCACTCAATCCCTGCACTGGCCTTCGATCCTTTTGATGGAGTCCACCTTCTCAAGGATAGGCGCGATGCGCTCTTCAAGCGCCTCAACATTTGCATCCCTTGGCAGATGGCCGAGCGCATTGGAGAGGTCGATGCCGGGATTGCTGTGCACCACCTTGATGAGCACCTTGCGGAGGACGGCCCGGCAAAGCCGGCGAGTCTCGTTGGCCAATTGGGTCGCCCGGCTAGACTGGAGCACCCTCAAGGCATTGATGATGCTTTCAAAGAACATCGTCAACCTGGCACTTGGAGATATTCTTTCCTCGGAAGAATACTCGAAGTTCGACAGGCCCATGGTTGACAGTTCTGCCGTAAGCTTCTCCGCGGTGGCGATGAGACGTCCAGTCCAGATCTCCACTCCCTTTTCATAATCAGCTTGGGCGGCGGCGGCGCTCTTGAGCAGGTTCCTCTCTCCTGGAGATCCTTGAGTAGAGCCTTCTCACGGGCCCTGCCGGCCTCGAGAGACTTCTGCAACGTGGTCAGCTTTAGTTCCAGAATTGCAATGTCTTCGGCTGCAGAGGAGAGCTGCTTGGTTTTGTTGGACAGGGCAACTTGCATCTCCGCCAAGGAGTGGAGGGTTTTTTCCCTGTCACCCTTGAGCATCGAGAGCTCCTTGCCGTGCTCTTCGAGATCTGTTTCCAGCCTCTTCACCTTGTCGCTCAGCTCGTTCTTGGCGGCCTCTACAGCTTCGGCAGCATGGACGGCCTCCTTGAGCTTGCCGGCGTGACTTGCAGTCAGAGCTTCGATCGCCTCCTTATGTTTTTGCTCCAGCTCCTGGGTCCGCCGCGCGACAAGATTCTCGATATCTTCGTCTTTGCTGCGAAGCTTGGTGGCGAGCGCCTGCTCACGTGCGGTGAGATCTTCCTCATAAGCATCAAGAGCAACGCGACACCCCGTCAGGAGGGCATCTTCGGCAGCAATCCTTTGAGTAGCTTCATCATGCGCCTTCTCCATATCGGATTGCTTTAGGAGGATCTCTGTCCACTGCTGGCTCACTTGTTCCCGGCCGGCAACCAACTCTTGGAGGGCCTCGGCGTGCCAGACCTGCATTTGTGCGATGCGCCTTTGAAAATCTACTTCGGCCGCCTCGACAACTGCCATTCTGGAATCCGCCTTATCTTTCCGGGCGCGGTGGAGAGCCTGGAGCTTGCGGAAGTTCTCGCCCATGGCCTGAAGGAGCTGATCCTCTTCAGATTTGCCGCTGCTTGTGCTGGGATCATCAACAACCTCGAGCCCGGCAGCAGCGATGATTTCTTCAAAAATTTCTCCTTCGGCTGGTGCCCCAGTGCTTGCCGTCCCCGGCAAGTTGACGAATAGGTTCTCGCCAACCTTGAGGTATTTGCTGGATGGGGGGCCTTCAGATGTTGACGGCTAGTCTTCAGCGACCCCCTCACCAGTGGCAGGGGGCTCTGTGGCCGGTGCAGCGCCTGGCGCTCCTGCGGCAGGAATGCCGTCAGTACGGTCATCAGCTTCCCTGTCGCCCTCTTCAGTAGGTTCCTTGGCGGGTTCCTCTTGTGCAATCTTGGCGGCCTCCCCGTCAAGAGCACCACCAGCCTCAACAGTGTCATCCTTGGTGGCCTCGCTGGCAGCGATCCTGTCTGCTTCGGCAGCAGTGTCCCTGGCGGTCTCCTCGATGACAACGTCGATGTCCATGTGTTCCATCACAGGGAACTCTGAAGGACGAAGGAGGAAAACAGAATAAGATCGAGATTGAAATTTGAAGCGACTAAAAGACAGAGAGAGAAGGGAAAAAGTAACAAGCACTCTGAGGCAACTGATTACCTGCGTCGGGCTATTGGGAGGTGGCTTCGCCCCTCCCGGCAACTCCGGTTGCCGGGGGTGGGTTGCCGGAGTCCGCGCCTGCCGGCTCCTCCTCAATTAGGATGGGCTCGTCGGCAGGATCTCTTGCCGGGGACGTGCTTGTGGGCGGAGTGGTCGATGAAGGTGGCACAATGGGGATGTCTTCCGACAGCTCTCCTTGTTGCCGTTCTTCTCCTGCGAACCCAAGGATGTCAGCGGCAAGAATGGAAGCCTCGGCACCCGCCAGCGGAAAAAGGATAGTGAACTTACGCTGGGGGCTGCGCTGGGGGCTGTGCTGGGGGCTGCATTGAGGACTGGGCTCCGGGCTGACAACGACGGTTTCTGGCACGCTCGTGGAGCCTGCCGGGGGCTCGTCGCCCGTAGAAGTCTTTGACCTCTTCGCCATCCTCTCCAACAATGTTTCTGTGTCACTGCAGAGACAATTCGAGCAACTTAGTAAGATCGATCCAAGGTTGGAATATAAAAGCTGTGGCAAAGTACTCACTCTTCTTCCTCTCGCTCCGGACTAAAACCGGAGATGTCGAAGTCGACCTCCGCTGCGATGTCTGAGTGGGGAGGCGGAGGAGGAGTCCTAGGCTGCTTGGCTGTGGCAGGCGCCGGGGCAGCTTCCGGTGCGGTAGTACGAGACCCCCCTGCCGCCCCAGCAGTGGCCGCTGGTGTGGGTCTCGCGCGCCGCACATGCTGTTGACGAGCCCCCTACCGCGGTCCAGTCTTGCCGGCCACTTTCTTGCCGGGAGCCTCGCCGCTCGAAGAAGGCTGGCTTGCCGGGATGCCAGATGCAGCCTTCCGAAGAACACGCTTCGTCTTCTTCGGGGCTGGTAGCTCTTCTTGCGTTTCTTCTTCGGCCGTGTCTTCGCCGGAGGAGCTCTCAGCGGCTGCGCTGCTCTGTTCCCCGGCAACTCTGTCCTCCCCGGCAGGTTTTACCTCCACTACTACCTCTGCATCGCTGGCTTCCCACTCTGTGAAGCTGACGATGCCGGCCTCCGCGGCAAGATTTGCCTCCTCCACCCTAGTAGCAATGTAAGCTACTTCTTGGTCGGTGGTGGCTCGGATGAAATCTGACTCTTGCCGGATAGGTCTCTCCGTTAAGTTGTCAAAAAAATTCTGCGCTTCCTCCTCGGTTGGCTCGGCCCAGGTCGGGTCAAGGCCGTGGGCGTTGAACATCGGCAGGAAGGCGATGATTGACCCCAAGGCAGAATTGTTGCACAAGGGGACAATCCTTGTCGGCAGCCGGTGCTTGTCTTCGCGCTGGAATAGTTTTTGACGGAGAGCGCCAAGCTGCATAGTGGTCAGATTGTTGTTCAGCCCGGGGCGCAATCTCATGACATCTGCCGCGTTCCTGTATTCCCAAGCTGGCCTTCCCCTGTTCTGCAAAGGGGCGATGCGGCGGCGGAGAAAGTCGAAGCCGACCATCTCCATCGTCAGCCCGGCAGCCTTCAGGCGAAGGATCCTGGTGGTGGCGACTGTGAGCCTCTCGTCCTCCACAGCGAGATCGCTCCAGTCCTTGCCGCGAACCACCTTCTGTTGCTGGGGAAGACAAAACGGATGGGGATCTGCTTCCTGGATCCAGCACCATTCAGCCCGCCACTCGTCCCACTTTTCGTGGTAAACTCCTTCTGGGTATATTTCCTTATTCCAAGCCCTTGGAATCCAGGCGATAGAACCAGAGAGGGCCTCTCCTTTTTGGATGCGAGGGAAGAAGTAATGGCAAAAAAGAGCAGAATTGGGAATCACGCTGACAAAATTTTCACCGAGATGGGCAAAGATGGACATGCAAAGTACCGCATTCGGCGTGAAATCGAGAAGACGAAAGCCGTATGTGTACATGATATCATTGAAGAAGTCGGAAAAGGGGGGACAGAGCCCGCAATAGAAATACGCAGTGAAGAAAGGGTATCTATCCGATCCACCTTTGGAACAAGCACCTGGGATTACGCGTGTGGCGGGATGAGCTTGCGTCTCCTTCGCCCACATGCACTGGTATCGCCCCTTCAGAGCTTCAACATCGAGCGATGGGGGGAAGACGACAAGCCTCTTCCGCATCTTCACCAGTTCGCTCTCCGGAACGTCGGCTTTCGCCTCCTTGCCCTTGCCTTTGCTGGCCTTGGGCGGCATGGCGGCTGTGAGGGCGGAAGCCGGGGGTGGAGCGAGCGTGGAAGCGGCGGGCGGAAGAGGAAAAAGCTTCGCTCTGAGCTCGAGAGGAGGAAGGCGATGGCGATGGCCAGATTGGGAAGAAGAGGGGGGGTAAATAGGCTTGTGCCTCTGCGGCTTCTCCTTTTTATGGGGAAGGAGCGGGGCCGCCTCTTTTATTCCCCAATGTGAATGCGCCTCTATAGGCGCGAGGCAGTTGCAGCCTTTCAGGCACGCTTCCCACGTCACGCGCTCGGTGCGTGTAGTGGGGGGCACAGTAAAACGAGATATTTACGAGCAGTTAATCCCCTGCCACGTGTGCCCGTGCACTGTTTGGGCCTAGCCCAACAACGCCTCGCACTCGTGTATGGCCTAGGCCCGGGGGCTCCTGTCGGTGTACTAAGTATTGGGCCACTAGTACCCCGTACTTGTGCACGGGAAGTTGTAGCCATCCTCGCGGCAAGGCTTGCCGGGAACAGTTCGAGGTCGATTCAAGCCACCAAAGAAATCATCGAGTCAGAGATCTGGGGATCAGCAGATAAGAAGAGCTGGAATCCGAAGGCCAGTTTCCCCGGCAAGATCTTGCCGGGGTGGCCTGCGGAGCCCGACAAGGCTTGGTGCCCGGCAAGATTCGGCGCCTGGCGAGATTCTGCCACTGTGCCACCGCTTCGGCACAGTAACAAGTCTGACATTCTGGGTCCTTCTCTGGATGCGTGGCAACGCGCCAGTGGAGGAGAGCTTAAGCAGTGCTGATGGGATGGCCCCTTTTTCCATCCCCAAGAAAGTGAGGACACCTAAACGGACACCTCACGGTGCATTAAATGCGCTTGTCCTAATCCGTCAGGGGTTAGGTATGATACCCTGTAGCTACTTTACACCTCAATGTATGTACATTTTGCCACTGTGGTGACCCCTTTGAGCATATAAAAGGAGGCCCAAGGCAACTGCTACAGCGGAGGAGAACTTCTAGCCCATTCTGCATGCGTAGCTGCTCTTTGAACATACTGTTCACAGCGAGCGCTCCTGAAGGCTGGGCTCAAGAACATTAATAAGAACACAAAGCAGGAGTAGGGTTTTACGCTGATCAGCGGCCCGAACCTGGGTAAAAACTTCCCGCGTCGATCGTTGGTTCTGCTCTTTGCGTATACCTCTCCCCCCGTCGAATCGTAAAGGGGTCTCTCGGGATCCCATAGGTGTCGTACGCCGACAGAAATGGAGGGAGAGACAGAGGTCTTTTGGACGAGCTTGAATCAAATGTGTTTTGCCACCCATGTTTGGCGCCCAACGTGTCGGAATGGGCTCAGAGGCGGTCGTGTCACGTCTAATTGAAGTTACTAACCTACCCCTATTGAGAGCAGTGCAAATCGGGCTGATGAATTGTCCGTGTAAGGGGTAGACAGTAATTTCCATCTCCCAAACACTAGCTTCGGGCAGCCGACGTGGGAGTGGACATTTTGCCGCTTCTTTCGAATTTTGGGACAATAAGCATCCACGTTTACCCTGGCAACTAAATTCAAATCCATTTTGTATTCCTATACGAATCTTTATAAATCATTCTATGTGTTTTTATATATCTTCAAAAGCACGACAAAGATGTATTCCACTGTCATATATGAATATGATTTGCAAATGCCGATACTCGAATTCAGAAGCTAGAATCCAGTTTAAGGTGAATTCGAATATTTGAAACCACTTTATGTCCAACTCGAGTGTCACACGCAGCATAATGTGTACTCCCATTTAGGTATGTACACAAGCGATGTATCAAGATTCAAATACCGAGTCAATCAACCAATAATGTACAAAACTAATAGACATATAAACACTTATGGATCAATAATATCAACTAACATACATAAGCCAGGCCGCTGTACTTTTTTTTGCTAGAAGAGCATCCTTTTTTTTAGCGAAGCTAGTACATCATCTTGGCCCTTTCAGATGCGTGCCACTTAAGGACCATCTATACTACTATTATTGCTGAATGCACATTCAGAACGATTGGCATATTTGTAGGTCTGGAACAACAATCAAAATGAAATGTCTCAGAGTCTTATCAATTAATACAGACTTGTGCTAAAAAAATTACAAACCAAAAAACAAAAAACAATTATTACATGATCTCTAAAACAAATGGTTTAATCAATTACATGAACAAACAACACAAAGGTTATTCAACGATGGAAAGAACATTTCACCTATGATTTACCAAGTGGGAATTTAATTTCCTTTTTTCCTTCAGGACTTTAACAATGCGGTCAGTCTCAGCTTGCTTCGTTTTGAAATCCACCAAATATTTAATGGTTGTCTTGAGTACTGCTTGTGATTGTGCTGTTTGCTTCCTCAACATGTCAACTTCATCTCTAAGTGCAGAAGCAGAATCTCTTTCTACCAATACTTTAGCCTCTAGAGCATCAACTGTTGGCAATTCATGATGCACGATTGGGCCGGTGCCACTGCTGTGGGATGATACAACCTCCATGGGGACCTCGCTCTTTGATCTTGGGCTAACCTATTTTGCCATTAAAGTTTCGATTGGATTCTGAAAAGTTGAAGTTAGCAAAACATCTCAACTGGGAGTTATAATAGCAAACCAGTTAAACAAACAAGGAATTAAAGAGTTTCAATTGGATGCTGAAAAGTAGTTATTAACATCATTGTAACCGGTTGCAGCAGCAAAGCAGTTAAACAAACAAGTTCTGCAAAAGGTACCTGTTGTGGCATTGGAGTTTCTCTTGGATCCTGAAAAGTTGAGTAGCCAGTAACGTGATTAGAGCAACCGGTTGCAGCAGCAAAGCAGTTAAACAAACAAGTTTTGCAAAAGGAACCTGTTGTGGCATTGGAGTTTCTCTTGGATCCTGAAAAGTTGAGTAGTCAGTAACTTGATTAGAGCAACAAGTTACAGCAGCAAACCTGTTACACAAATATATTTTTGAAAATGTACCTGCTGTGCAATTGGACTTCCAATTGGATCCTGAAAACTTGAAGTTGGTAAGATGATTACAGCAACAAGTTACAGCAGCAAACCAGGTAAACAAGGAAGTTTCTGAAAACATACCTGTTGTGCCAACGAAGTTTCAGTTGGATCCTGCAAACTTGAATGTTAGCAATCATAAATAAAGTGTTGCAAGAGCCATAAGAAACTAACATCAAACTAGTAAAACTAACCAGTTTTGGCAACGTATTTAATTACACATGAACTAGTAAAACTAACAAGTTCTTGGCAACGTATTAAAGTAACAAGTCGGTACCGTTTACCAGCAACACATACATCTGTAAATTTCTTTGATGTATGCAAAATGATTCCAACACACACACACACACACACACACACACACACACACACATATATATATATATATATATATATATATATATATATAAGTTAAAAAGACGGTGTCCCTCATATAAACCCGACAGTTGTCTATCTATGAACATGCAAACATTACTAGTGCTAAAAGTGATAACAGCAAACCATTTAAACAAACAGGGTATCAGAACGTAAATTACACGTGAATTCTGCTGCACCCTAGAAGTACATATGACCAGCTATCTACGTGCTTAAGTAGCTATTTAAGTTCAAGCCAACAGGTAATTCTTAACAGTAAGTATCAAACACATAGATAGGCGCAGTCTATAATAGGATTAACAGGCTATGGCATCATGTAATTGATACGTCTCCAACATATCTATAATTTTTGATTGTTCCATGCTATTATATTATATGTTTTGGATGTTTAATGGGCTTTAATATGCTCTTTTATATTATTTTTGGGGCTAACCTATTAACCGGAGGCCAAGTGCCAGTTTCTGTTTTTTTGCCTATTTTAGAGTTTCGCAGAAAAGGAATACCAAACGGAGTTCAAACGGAATGAAACCTTCGCGATGATCTTTCTTGGACCGAAAGCAATCCAAAAGACTTGGAGTTGAAGTCTGGAACTCCTCGAGGAGGCCACGAGGCAGGAGGGCGCGCCCAGGGGGTAGGCACGCCCCCACCCTCGTGGGCCCCTCGTAGCTCCACTGGCGTACTTCTTTCGCCTATATATACTCTTATACCCTAGAAACATCAGGGGGAGCCACGAAACCACTTTTCCACCGCCACAACCTTCTGTACCCGTGAGATCCCATCTTGGGGCCTTTTCCGGTGATCTGCCGGAGGGGGAATCGATCACGGAGGGATTCTACACCAACACCATTGCCTCTCCGATGAAGCATGAGTAGTTTACCACAGACCTTCGGGTCCATAGTTATTAGCTAGATGGCTTCTTCTCTCTCTTTGATTCTCAATACAAAGTTCTCCTCGATGTTCTTGGAGATCTATTCGATGTAATACTCTTTTGCGGTGTGTTTGCCGAGATCCGATGAATTGTGGATTTATGAACAAGATTATCTATGAATATTATTTGGTTCTTCTCTGAATTCTTATATGCATGATTTGATATCTTTGCAAGTCTCTTCGAATTATCAGTTTAGTTTGGCCTACTAGATTGATCTTTCTTGCAATGGGAGAAGTGGTTAGCTTTGGGTTCAATCTTGCGGTGTCCTTTCCCAGTGACAGTAGGGGCAGCAAGGCACGTATTGTATTGTTGCCATCAAGGATAAAAAGATGGGGTTTATATCATATTGCTTGAGTTTATCCCTCTACATCATGTCATCTTGCTTAATGCGTTACTCCGTTCTTATGAACTTAATACTCTAGATGCATGCTGGATAGCGGTCGATGTGTGGAGTAATAGTAGTAGATGCAGAATCATTTCGGTCTACTTGACACGGACTTGATGCCTATATTCATGATCATTGCCTTAGATATCTTCATAACTATGCGCTTTTCTATCAATTGCTCGGCAGTAATTTGTTCACCCACCGTAATACATGCTATCTTGAGACAAGCCACTAGTGAAACCTATGGCCCCCGGGTCTCTTTTCTATTATATTGCATCTCTTTTATTTACATCACATCTCATTTACTATTTTGCAATCTTTACTTTCCAATCTATACAACAAAAATACCAAAAACATTTACTTTACTATCTTTATTAGATCTCACTTTTGCGAGTGACCGTGAAGGGATTGACAACCCCTTTATCGCGTTGGTTGCAAGGTTCTTGATTGTTTGTGCAGGTACTAGGTGACTTGTGCGTTGTTTCCTACTGGATTGATACCTTGGTTCTCAAAAACTGAGGGAAATACTTACGCTACTTTGATGCATCACCCTTTCCTCTTCATGGGAAAACCAACGCATGCTCAAGAGGTAGCAGTAATCAGTAGCAAACAAAATTAAGCCAAGCAACATAATTGAACAATTTTGCAATAAGTGGCTAACTAAAATTCCGAGAAGCAGGTAACTGAACTTACGCTAGCTCTTTGTACAGGCACACTGCAACTTCTTTTTCGCTTACAAGGTTCTACGAAGGAGTCCATGGCATCAATTGCTTGGATACGCAGTCCCAATACATCTTTCTTCCCACACTGCATTGGTAAGTCGAATGGTTAATCTGATAAGATGGTGCGTCCTTGATATGTTATATGAGGACGGGTTGTCAGACTAGTTGTAGCCACACACATCACACTGGCTTTTACTATATGTTTCATGCGATTACATTTGGCATATCGAGATCTAAGCAATCTACAATAGGATGAAAAGACTGGCATCCTTCACAATATTGGCGAACTCAGTTCATAGAAACAAGAAATTCAACCATTCTGTGGGTAAATCAAAAGCGGCACTGGAATATTTTTCACTACCCCAATCATACACGCAAAAAGGGGCGACACCACCGTAGGGGCTGGTATGGGCGGCCGCCTCGGGTGGCTGAAAAGTGTGCACCTAGTTTGAGTCGTCCAGGTTGGCCTAGACTAGTTTTGTTCGTCCGAACGCACGAGCAGGCAATGTAAAAAATGAAGAAAAACGTTTCAATTTGGATGGGCCAATAACGTAAGTGCAAGGCAGGCCCTATAGTAGGCTCGCGGCCCATACGAGCGCCTCCCATATCAATCGACACCAGGAAAAATCCCAATTCATTCGCTCCAGCCTCCAGTCTGGTTCGTTCCTAACCTAGCCGCCGCTGAACAGACCGACACAGCAGTTCCTCGTGCCCTCGTTGAACGCCGATCGCCGGGCTTCAAGCGAATGGAAGGACAAGAAGATAAAGATCTAACCTTGGGTGTAGCCTGCGTGGGAGGCAGCGGCGGCAGCACGGGCATGGCATCGAGCTTGCGCAAACGGACATTCGCAGCTTGCAAGAGCAGCATGCGCAATGAGCAGGTACATCACATCCCTGATTATATCTAATTCAACTGTTCAATTTCTGGCCAATAGTTAAACCTGACGGTGTTGTAAAACTGCTTGTATGTAGGGAATCTATGAGAAAATGAAACCAATTTCTGCCTATTTTATAACTCCCCCAATCAATACTGAACTAACTGAACCTGATGTATCTATTCAAGTTTTCGGTGCAAACATACAAGCTCATGTTGTTCTTGAGCCTAAAGTGTCTAATGAACAGACTGCTAATGAAGGATTTGATGCAAACATTTTACATGCTCCTGGTGATGAACATATAGTGTCTAATGAGGGATCTAATGCAAGCATTTTGCAAGCTCCCATTGAAGGATTTAGTGTCTAATGATGATCTACTATGTTGAGAGAGACATAGAGATTTGCAGGCATTGATGACAAGCAAATTATAGTACATTTTCATGGCTTGAGGAAATGTCGAGGCCATCTACCAGAAAGTCCCCGTATCATGACAATGTAGCATAAATACTTTTCTAATCTGTTGTTTGAAACTATTGGCATACTTGTGCAGGATAGATATATTGATATGCAGTTTGCGCACTGGTTATAGGTGCAATTGCACTTCGATATTTTCAGCCAGAGAACGAATAATTCAAGCATGTACAGACCATGTTAGTAGTCCTTGTACACCATGTTGCATTTTGTGTTTTTTGGTGCTTACATCATTTAGTGTTTTATAATCTGGAACTACTTTGGATCATTAGATGGTTTTCAAAGTGCATGTAGCTTCACATTTCTCAAGTTATGTTGATTTCCGGAGTGCAAGTGCCTTCGTATTTTTTAAGTTAAATTTTCGCCCCTGGTAACTTGAATTCGTGGATCCGCCACTGCACACAAATCATACACGCAGGCCAGTACGAGTTAAGTGAAATGCAGGGACTTATGCTAGCTCGTTGTACAGGCTCACTGCAGCTCTGCTTGCGCTTGGGATGTTCCATGTACAAGTCCATGTTACCACTTGCTTGGGTGTGCAGGCCTTGTGCTCCTTGCATCCCCCTCTGCATTTTTGACACGACGAATGGTTGATCAAATAAGAGGAATCGACCTTGCTGTTGTACCGGAGGACAAGTACTTACAAGGTTATACCGTTGTGCAGGATGTGTACCAGATCCCGTAGTGCCGTCATGCTTCGCTAAAAAATGGTTTTGCTTGTTTCAGATGATATCTCCAGAAGAAATAAGAGTTAAAGTCAGAGTTGCATAGGCGTGTAAGCTAAGAGAGCAGTGAAAGGATATCCAAACATCGTCGGAACAGTGCACAAGGGAGTGATATGTGGATACCTAGTTCGGGCCGACGTTTGGGCATGCTCGCCTAGCTAGAGTGCTGGTCACTTCAGAGCCGTTGAGGGTGATGCGCTGGCCTTGGCTGGCCACGCACGGATGCAGATCTTGAGTGGCAGCGGAGCGCTACGATGCGGTGGACGAGACCGTTGGTGAAGCCCCAACGGCCTCGGGGGGCGGAGGTGCGACGATGTGCTCGGTGAAGTAGCCCCAGTGAGGTGGGAGATGGCGTCAGTGAAGCGCACCTGATGCGGTGGAAGTCGGTGTCTGTGAGGCACGTCGGTTGTGGCGGCCGACGTTGTTGGTGGACCACCCGGTGCGGTGGACGAGGGCGTAGATGAGGTAGCTCCGGTGCGGTGATGAAGCGCGACCGTCGTCTTCGTCGTCGTCCGGCACAGAGGTGGGGAAAGAGACGAGACGAGGGGCGATTCGAACTTTGCTTGGGTTGGCGGCAAATTAGGGATTTGAGCGCTCTGGGCGCGGAAGGGGACGATGGAGAAGGGAGATTTTGCAGGGCTGGAATTGGGGCCGCTAGATATTTCAATCCGAAACATGGAAGCGCGAACTTATTTTGTCGTCGTTCTTTTTTTGTGTGTGGGGGGGGGGGGGGGGGGGGGGGGGGGGAGGGGGGGGGGTGGTGGGTGGCTGGGTGCTAGCATCCGTACGACACACGCGACCACCACGGCACGACCCTAGTCTGCCTGGTGCGCCTACATTTGAGAATGCAAACGAATCTTCTTTCATTTGCAAACGAATCTGTATGTATTACCATGCCCGTGTTTTCCTTGCAAATAATTAGTCATTCGAAATGAGATACTATAAAATAATTAATGAGCAGTTATTTGAATTACAGTGTGTGTCACATAGCGATCTCCAATTTTAACGTGGATTTCGCATTTCACGGTATCCACGCTACTTTCTTAATAGAAATTCATATGTATTTGATGAAAACCATGGTAGTGAGAAAACTTTGGATGGATTCAAACATATGACCTACAAAATAGCACAACAATCGAGTCAATGTCAACTTTTCCAAACCTAGTATGGCACGAATTCGAAATAATTACGGAAGCCATATGCATGGTCCTCAATTCAAATCTTACAATGTACACTAAATTGAAACATCGATATTAAGTCTCATACTATCTACATTCAAATGTTGTTTTTAGCCCCCCCCCCTCGGCACACACGCTACATACTTCCTGTATCGATCAATCTTCCTCTCCTAACCACCTTAGGAAGCTATTAGTTTCTGACACGCGTTCATTCTTTCTCTCCATGTTTTCGATCTCTAACTCTCTCAACTACACAACCCCCTATTTCCACTCTGTTACCAAATGTATCTACCTCACACACCCGCCATTGCACTCCATGCCGAGCTCTCTCTCTCTCTCTCTCCCCCTCCCACCCTCTCTCGCTAGATACATGCATTGTCTATCTAGACCCCCCCCCCTCTCGTGCGCACGCACGCACGTTGTCTATCTAGGTCACTCTCTCGAGACTGTCTCACTCTTTCTTCCGCACGGCGGGCCACACTCGCTCAATCTCGCTCTCTTTATCTAAGTCTCGATTAACCTCGCTTTCTTTCACACACAAATGATATATCTCCCTGTTCGGGCCTCGATCGACACACTCCATACTCTCTCATGCAGATTGTCTATCTAGGTCAGTCCATCCAAGCCGCCCCCACTCTTTTGACCTCATGACGGGCCACGCTTGCTCAATCTCTCTCTCTCTCTCTCTCTCTCTCTCTCTCTCTCTCTCTCTCTCTCTCTCTGTATGTCTCGATTGACCTCGCTCTTTCTCGGACACAAACGATATATCTCCATGTTTGAGCCCAATTCGACATATTCATATTGTATACTCTGTCACGCACATTGTCTATCTAGGTCACTCTCTCCAACCCGTCTCACTCTTTCGATCGCACGACGACCCACACTCGCTCAATCTCTCTCCCTTTATATATGTAATCGATTGACCTTGCTTCCTCCCACGCACAAAATATATCTACATGTCTGTGGCTGGATCATCTCTCAAGCTCTATCTTATAGCCCTCCCCCTTCCCAAAATCTCAATCGGACAATATCTCTCCAGAGCATATATGTCTTTTCAACGAATGCCGGACCACACTCACTTTGTCTCTCTATCTATCCGTGTCTCGATTGACCTCGCTTTGTCATGCCGTATCTTCCACACATTGAAGTTACCTCTCCATCCCTCGCAGAGCCGGAGCTATTGACATTGCGAGGGGGACTCCAACCATGGATTAATTTGTGAAGGCATTTATTCCGGCGGGTTTAGATTGTATTTTCGTAGCATTCGGCCCACAACTACTCCAAACACCGTTGCAACCCCCGCACCTCCCCCAATTGATTTCCCCCTGGCTCGGTCATCGCTCTCTCGCACGTCCTTTCTCACCTTCAACGTCGCACCATGGTATTTTTGCAAAAAACTCTGTTGTTCTCTTTAATTATTACAAATAAGCTACAAAAATACACACCGATAGTCCACCTGTAATGGAACAAATTTCGACCCATAAATTAAAGTGCTACAAACTACACACCGAGGGGCCCACCTGTCATGAAACAAATTTGGACCCATATATAAATTAAAAATTAAAAAGGACGAGGATCGAACATGCGACCAGGGCCTTCAAGCCGCACGTCAATAGGCAACATAGTACAACAACGTTTGTTGTACCCCCCTTTGTTGATATAATATTTTTATATTACCACAGCCTATTTAATGGATAACATGTTTTAATATTATTTTTAGTACATTAGTGGGACCGGCTCGTTAGCACATACTATTCGCCTTCACTTACTGGTGGGTTCCATGTCTGCTCTCTCTCTCTCCTCCCCTTCTACGTTTAGACGCACGGGCAAACACGAAGAACTCACGGGCGATGTGGCCGTTGACCATATCTGGACGCGTTCACAAGTTACGGCACCAGTGAAAGTTTCACGTACTAGTAGTACTAGTCAATGTGTACGTGCAATGCACGTTAATTTGGAAGTATATTAAGTGCATGCCGATATTAAGTAGGATATTATTTGCGTGTTATTATGTGATTAGCACTATTTTTGGCATGAAATTAACTGCACGCTAAACGTGTTGAGCCCTCGACATTGAAGCAGTCTAGGTTGTTGGATTGACATGATTTGATGGCCGAGATTAATTGGATCTGCCACTTTGGTATAGATGGTATAGATATAGATTATACATGTAACAAGTTTCGGAACAAAAGTGACCGTGACGGACAAGTTATCTAGTACTATTTATCTACTACTCCGTAATAATTAAATGCGTTGATAAATAGATGTATCGCCTAGTGCTCGAACAAGGGGACTGGTCGCGCCCTACAAGTATTTGGAATTGACTTCCCTAAGAAAATATTTGGAATTGACGTGGTATTTAATATGAAATATTTGCGATGAGAAGGAATACATGTGGCTTGATGACGTTTTATATTTAATTTGATATGGCTCTAGCAGAACATTCAATCGATCAAACCATAGGTTTCATTCAGTCTGACTCCGACTTTACATTCATACGACGATCGATCTAAAATAAACAGAAATGATAAACGTTTGGATTTTAAGCATGACAATCCAAACGTTTTTCGCGGCAAATTTAGATTACGCGGCGGCGGCGGGGGCGTCTTGCGGTGGGAAGCGGCTCCTCGGCCGTGCTCTGTGTGTCGTCGGGGCACTGACCGACGGCGACGGCGACGGCGACGGCGGCGTCTTGCGGCGTTGTTGGCGTACTCCTAGACGTTGGCCCTAGCTTCAAGGAAGGACAGAATGTTCTGGACTTCGGTCTCCAGGAGCGAGTCAATTGGCGGGAGGAGGCGACTGGCGTTGGTGCAAGGAAGCGGTCGACGGCGGCCATCCATGCCGCTGAGGGGGGTACTGGTGTCGGTGTCAAAACCGGCGGATCTCGGGTAGGGGGTCCCGAACTGTGCATCTAAGGTCGATGGTAACAGGAGATGGGGGACATGATGTTTACCCAGGTTCGGGCCCTCTCTATGGAATTAATACCCTACGTCCTGCTTGATTGATCTTGATGAATATGAGTATTACAAGAGTTGATCTACCACGAGATCGTAATGGCTAAAACCCTAGAAGTCTAGCCTGTCTGATTATGATTGCCTCTACGGACTAAACCCTCCGGTTTATATAGACACCGGAGGGGGCTAGGGTTGTACAAAGTCGGTTACAGAGAAAGGAATCTTCATATCCGAATGCCAAGCTTGTCGTCCACGCTAAGGAGAGTCCCATCCGGACACGGGAGAGAGCCTTCTGTCTTGTATCTTCGTGGCCCATCAGTACGGCCCACATTACGTAGCTGGGACGCCCGAGGACCCCTTAATCCAGGACTCCCTCAGTAGCCCCTGAACCAGGCTTCAATGACGATGTGTCCGGCGCGCAAATTGTCTTCGGCATTACAAGGCGGGTTCCTCCTTCGAATACTACAAAACATACTTCGAGCACAGAAAACGTGTCCGGCTCTGCAAAACAAGTACCACACACAACTGCAGAGAGTATAATATTTCACGAGTCCAATCCGCTGACAACTTTTTGTAACGCGACATCACGTTCCTGCACGATCATTATTTCGAACCGTTCTTTAGCCTCCCGCTCCATGCTTTAAGATGCGGTTTCCAGTGGCACGTCTTGTCACAGCAGAGATCGTGTCCCTTCATTACGGGATTCTCATCAATACGGGCGTGGGTAATCCAACCATGCCATTTGCACGGCCCTTGGGAATAGGCAAGTTTTAAGGCGAGCGGGGAGGCGCTTGATATTCACTGCCTTTATAAGGAGATAAGGATTCCCCCCTTTCACCCACGCCTTCTCTTTCTCTGCCTCTCCATTCCTGAGCTCCAGCACCCAAGTTCTCATCTTTTCCGCCTCAAAGAAGCACTCCGACTATGTCCGGATCCGGAGCGCAAGGCAAGTGGATGGCCTCCTCCATCAAGGAGAAGGACATCACGAAGCTCCGGGAGGCGGGGTATTTGGCCAAGGAAATCGCCCATCGGCTTCCGGCCAAGGGACAGATCATCCCCACCCCCAAGCCTCATGAGAGGGTGGTGTTCATCCCCCACGTCGTCCACGGGTTAGGGTTTCCTCTCCACCCTTTTGTCCGTGGACTCATGTTCTACTACGGGCTAGATTTCCATGATCTAGCCCCAAATTCTTTCCTCAACATCTCGGCATTTATTGTCGTGTGCGAGGCCTTCCTCCGCATCCCACCCCACTTCGGACTGTGGCTCAAGATTTTCAATGTGAAGCCGAAGGTGGTGGATGGCCAAGACGCAGAGTGCGGAGGCGCCATGGTGAGCAAGATGCCCAACGTCACATGGCCCAAAGGTACCTTTGTGGAGACCGTCAAAGGGTGGCAGCAACTGTGGTTCTATATCACAGAGCCCCGCGACGCCACCTAGGCCGCGGCTCCCAAATTCAAGTCCGGAGCCCCAATGTGGCTCTCCTCCTGGCTAGAGAAGGGCCTGAATTGGGCGTCGTCGGACGAACTGACAGCGCTGCAGGCGCGTATCCAGAGCATGGTGGACAAGAACATCAAGCTTGTCAATGTAATCCAGGTGATGCTAGTTCGTCGGATCCTTCCATGCCAAAGCCGGACTTGCCATCTTTGGGAGTTCGATCCGGCCGAGCACCTGACCTTGCAACAGTTCTTCGGAACTACGCACGAAGATATCTGGAAGGTGCTTTTTAAGGCCAACGAGAAATGGCCAGAGACGACCGAGGACCGTGGGCACAACCTGGCCCATCCCGCTAGTCCGGTAAGTCTTTCGCGTTTCAAGGTGTATCCTTTATTTGCTTACTCAGGGAAAATTCCTAAGCCTCCCTGTTTATTTTTTCAGGGCTGGACGAAGAAGGCAGAGCGGATTAAGTGTTCAGCTCCGCTGCCCGAGGAACCAGCCATCCCGCTTCTGATGAAGATGCTGGTCCCGGCGCCCTACCAGGCGCCGGAGAAGAAGGCCAAGAAAAAGGCCAAGGAGACCAGAAGTGGCCTCCGTCGCAAGGGAACTTCGGACGCGACGTCCGAAGATGTCGAGACTCACTCCACCGCCGTAGAGGACGACGAGGAGGAGGAGGAAACCAACTCTCCCCCTGAGGGGGGAAGGAAGAAAAGGGCGGCCCCCATAAATCTGGAGGCAGAGGCGTCCAAGAAGGGGAAGGTCTTCCTCGCGGATAACTCCGCGTGGGACGTTGACAGCAGCCCATAGCGGCGCCCCCGAGATAAGCCCCTGGCCGAGTCGTGAGTACTCAAAGACCCTGACACATTCATATATCCAGCCTCTTTTCTCCATAGTTTTAACATGTTGAATCATGTACTTGCAGTCCGGCTCGTTCCGACCTCGAGCGATCCTCATCTTCGGGGAATTCGCTGGACCCGAAGGTGATGGACAGCGGGTCCCTTCCGGCGGCCTCCTCTCCCAAGGCCATGGATGACACCGAGGCATTGTCCCGAAGGATCCCAGGCCAGGGAGAGACGCAGGAGGCTGTTAGCGCGGTGCCAGAGGGTGAAACCTCGGCCGCCGGACACATGGGGGAGCAAATCCCCGTGGAGACTGGCAATGGGGGCCAGGTCCAATTCGGCCCCCAGCCGAATACGGTCCCGGAGACCTATACGGCTCCGGAATCCGGCAAGCAACCTCCTTCGAAAGAAGGGGGTGTGCCTATTTCGCCGGTGACCTCTGTCCAACCAGAGGCACCGGACACCCTACTGGAAGCGCTACGAAGTGCTTCCATTGTAGAGGAACACCGTGCCCTCATGGGTACGGTGATTGAGAAGATTCAGTCCGCGAAAAGCGGACTGACCAAAGCCTGCACAAGCCTTCTAACAGGTTTTGAGGTATGAAACGCAATTATGTAAAAATAATGTCACAGTATAGACAGTAGCCCCTGAGACACTGTCCGGTGGTCGAAAAGAAAAGCCGGACAGAGGATCAAACAATTTTCGCAGGAGACTAACCATACATGTCTATGTGAAAAAGCAGGCGTCGGTGCTGGCTGCGACCTCCCATGCTGCCGAAGTCTCCGGACTGAAGCAGAGCCTGGAGCGGGCCGAGGAAGAACTCGGCCGTGTGAAAAAGTAGCTGGAGGACAAGCAAGGTATGCCATGACCTTCTGTATATCAGAAAGGATAGATGATTTGTATTGACCATAGTGCCATGATATTTGTAGGAGCGGCGACCGAGGTGGAGGCCCTTAAAAAGGCACTGGCCGAGGCCCAGAAGAGAGCAACGGAGGAACAATCCGTCCGCGAAAAGCACGAGGCCAGGGTCGGTGAGGTCCAACAAGAGCTCCAGGACGCTGTAAAGAAATGCGAGTCCTTGGAGCGCAAGATTACAGATCAAGAGTCCGAGCTTGCTAAGGCCCACCAAAGCATGCAAGAGGCCCGGGTTGAAGCCCAGGGCGCCCTCCAGGAAATCCGAGAGGCCAGGAAAATCACGGCGGGTAAGGCCTTTATAATGCAAAGCAAATTTGTGAAGAAAAGGTACCTCTTACTGACCCGGATTTGGAGTGCTCCAGGAGCGTTTGCGGATCTGCCGCGCAGCATTGCTGATGCTGCGGATTTCTTCCGAGCCGAAGAGGGGAGCTCAACGGAGAAGCTGTTCTGGTTGCAATACCTTGCGCCAGAGCATCCGGTGCCCTTCAGTGATCAGCTGAAACAGCTGACCGAACTGCATAGGGCTGCCGAATTGGCCATGAAGGATTTGATAATCCGTCTATGGCCAGCCAAAGCCATACCCAACAGCTACTTCGGGCTCGTGAAGCGACTGGTTGCTGCCTGCCCTCGGCTTGATGCCATCAAGTGATCGGTCTTCATTGAAGGTGCGTGGATGGCCTTCGCCCGTGTCAAGATACAGTGGGCGAAGATGAACGCTGTCAAGCTCACGACCGAGGGACCGCCCGCGGGCAAGGAGCACCGCACGCCCGAGCGATATTTTGATGATGTCCTGGTGGGATCCCGCATTGTAGCGGAGCAGTGTGCGAAAGACATTATCTTTGGATGAATATATTCATGTTATCCTGTCCTGTATAATGGAACAAAACTGATATGTAATATAATATTAGTTGTTTATATCAAGATTTTTCCTCCTGTGCGGCCGTTTTATTAAATCTAAGAGTTGGCCATTCGTCGGCTTCAGCCCCCACGTAGGTAGTATGGGGGTGTTCGGGATAAAATCTAAACACTCTTGATCCAAAGTTTGGTCCTTGAAGGAGGTGTTTAGCGCAACGAACTAGGCAATCGGACTATGTGGCTTTATCACCCTCACTTAGACATAGGAGTTTTATAATAGAAATTTAGGTGCAGCCCCTAGTATTCGTGAGTCCGAACTAGGGTGCTGTAAACACCTGATTGGGTAGAGACCGATTCGTCGCATAATGCGAAAAAATTTGCAAAAGATTTATAACCTCCGAAGAGCTGACCGGCTCACGGCGCATCATGACAGTCAGTTTTCGGCTTTCTCTACTGAGGTGCTCATCCGGATAAACCAGGGCACAATCACAGTAGTTCTCCCTTTACTACTCTAGCCGATATAGCGGAACGTAAGGTAGTAAGCACAGGAGCCGGGCAACCCAACAATTGACCAAAGACATGATTCGGAGCCAATGCATATAATGCTAAATTTAGGGTGCCGAACTATACTGTAAAAAGTGTTCGGACTTTGTTGCCGTAATATGGGGCGCAATAAAGCCGCTGGCGAATTTAAGCCGTACCAAAGTGTACGGGTGCAATCGATAAGATTATCAAGAAAAAATGAAGTAGTAAGCTATTGCCGCAGAAGTTGGCCGCGAACTGTTTCCCTTATAATTTTATTGATACGTCAAAGTGTATAAGTAGTGCGATAAGCAACAGGGCTATTTAACATGCCATGACCAAGGGAGAGCTGCGTGCGGGTCCTGAGAACAGGTAGAGTGATAGTCAAAAAGACCTCCTAGCGATTCGCGTATACCTCAATGCTTCTTGCTGTCTTGGTGTATCTATCCTTTGAAAGGACCGATGATCAGGCCGTCTTGAGGGGCCTGTGGAAAAGAAACCTGAAAAGGATGAAAAAGAAAAAGTGAAAGTATGTGTGTCCAGGGGAGGTCGAGCCGTATTATGGACCACAATCTAGTTATGCCTCCGTCTATGCCCATGGTATTTTAAGTGCATAGTTATGTATGCGTGGTACGTATGCCGCTATTTGGCTGGGACGGAGACAGAGGCCGGATTGCTAGTCTAACTCCTGACGAGCCGGACTGTTATGCTGGGGAGTAGTCCGGATCCGCTTGACAGTGTCTGGGAACTTGGCCGCTGAATTAAGATTCTGCTTGGCAAGGCCGCTCTGTACTTCTGCTGCCAAGGCCGCGGTGTGCTCCTCGGTACGGAGGGAGCGCTCCGTGTTTCCGTTAACTGTTATGACGCCGCGTGGTCCCGGCATCTTGAGCTTGAGATAAGCATAGTGTGGCACCGCATTGAATCGAGCAAATGCAGTTCGTCCTAGCAGCGCGTGATAGCCACTGCGGAAGGGGACGATATCGAAGATCAACTCTTCGCTTCTGAAGTTTTCCGGGGATCCGAAGACAACCTCCAGTGTGATTGAGCCCGTACAGCGGGCCTCTACACCTGGTATGACTCCTTTAAAGGTAGTTTTTGTGGGTTTGATCCTTGAGGGATCGATGCCCATTTTGCGCACTGTATCCTGATAGAGCAGGTTTAGGCTACTGCCGCCGTCCATGAGGACGCGTGTGAGATGGAATCCATCAACAATTGGATCGAGGACCAGTGCGGCTGAACCACCATGACGGATACTGGTCGGATGGTCCCTGTGATCGAAAGTGATCAGGCAGGACGACCATGGGTTGAACTTTGGGGCGACTGGCTCTATCGCGTAGATGTCCTTGAGCTCTCGTTTGCGCTCCCTTTTGGGGATATGAGTGGCGTATATCATGTTCACCATTTTAACCTGGGATGGAACTTCTTCTTTCCTCCTGTGTTCGGCGGACGAGACTCCTCGTCGTCGTCCTCGCTTTGTGACCCCTTCTCCTTGTTTTCGGCATTTAACTTGCCAGCCTGTTTAAAAACCCAACAGTCTCTGTTGGTATGATTGGCTGGTTTATCAGGGGTGCCGTGGATCTGACATGGACGATCGAGTATGCGGTCCAAGCTGGATGAGCCCGGATTGTTTCTTTTGTATGGCTTCTTCCGCTAGCCAGACTTGGAGCCGCTGAAACCGGCGTTGACCGCCGTGTCCTCGGCAGTGCCACCATTGCTTCGGCGCTTGTGCCTGTTGCATCGGGGCTTGTCATTTCTATTCTTGGCTTCAGAGGTGCCGGCATCGCTTGCAGTGTTATTGCTATGGGCTAGCCAACTATCCTCGCCCGCACAAAAGCGGGTCATGAGTGCCGTGAGGGCTGCCATGGACTTCGGCTTTTCTTGGCCGAGGTGACGAGCGAGCCATTCGTCGCGGATGCTATGCTTAAAGGCCGCTGGGGCTTCGGCATCCGGGCAGTCGATGATCTGGTTCTTTTTAGTTAGGAACCTAGTCCAGAATTTCCTGGTCGACTCTCCAGGCTGTTGAACTATGTGACTTAAGTCATCGGCATCCGGAGGTCGTACATATGTGCCTTGGAAGTTGTCGCGGAAGGCGTCTTCCAAGTCCTCCCAGCTGCCTATAGAGTTTTCAGGCAGACTGTTTAACCAGTGCCGAGCTGGCCCCTTGAGTTATAGTGGGAGGTATTTGATGGCATGAAGGTCATCGCCGCGGGCCATATGAATATGGAGAAGAAAATCCTCAATCCATACCGCGGGATCTGTTGTTCCATCATATGATTCGATATTTACGGGTTTAAACCCTTCTGGGAATTCGTGCTCCATTACTTCATCAGTGAAGCAGAGGGGATGTGCGGCGCCTCTATATCGGGCCAAGTCGTGACGTAGTGCGGATGTAGTCCGTCTGCGGTTTTCGGCCCGGTCGTGGTTATGCTCGTTGCATCTGGTTTGATAGCCGTCGTAGCGCGCCAGGGCATGCCCCCGCGATCCGTAGATTGATCTGGACTGGCCTACTCTGTTCTCCAAGTCTTGCCGCAAGTCATGTGTGTATTCTCGAGCTATGGTATCTTTGCCTTTACGGTGAGGTAGTATGGGCAGGTGTTCAGCTTGGGTTGCCGCTTTGTCCCGGCCACATGGTGGTCGGTCAGCCGCATTACGTGTTGATGGCATGGGCTCAAGTGCCTCGTCGTCGAATTGGGGTAGCAGTTTATGCTTCGGGTAACTTTTAATGTGGCGCTCGAGTCCGTATTCCTCGGCTGCCAGGACATCAGTCCATCTGTCATTGAGTAGGTCTTGATCAGCTTGAAGCTGTTGCTGTTTCTTTTTCAGGCTCCTCGCAGTGGCTATTAGCCGGCGCTTAAAGCGCTCCTGCTCGACGGGTTCCTCAGGCATGATAAAGTCTTCGTTGCCGAGGCTCACCTCATCTTCGGAGAGTGGAAGATAGTTGCTGTCCTCCGAGTCTTCGTTTATGGCCTGTTCGTCAGGGCTGACTTGCCCATCTTCCCTATCGTCCTATTCGGAAGTCGGCTCGACGGGATCTTCTTTGTCTTCGGCATCGACCGGAGTATTGTTTTCTCTCGTGCCGGTATTGCTGTCTTTTCCACGACGTGATTTAGAGTGGTGCCGCTGACGTCGGCGCTTTGGCTGTGTCTTAGGAGGTTTATCCTCGACTGGATCTTTCTCGTTATCGCCGTTATTCTCTTTGGGAGTATCCACCATGTACACATCATACGAGGAGGTGGCTGTCCAGCGCCCAGTAAACGGCGGGTTTTGGGCCTGCTCCTCTCCGGCATCGTCGTCCATACCATCGATGTCTTCGGAGTCGTAATCGAGCATGTCGGTTAAGTCTTCGACAGTGGCAATGAAGTGGGCGGTGGGTGGGAAGCGAAATTCTCCGTCATCAGCCTCCAGTTCAAACCGGATATAATTCGGCTGTGAGTCCCCCGCTAAGGAGAGGGTTTTTAATGAGTTTAGCACATCACCCACAGGTGAGTGTCGAAAGATGTCCGCGGAGCTGAACTCGACGATCGGCGCCCGATCAAGCTCGATGGGCACAGACGCACGCGGTTCGGAACCTGTGGCCGGAGACGAATCCGAGGTTCCGGTGACACAGATCCCGTTCAAAGTTGGGTCTGTGTGCGGCTCCAACGCCGCTGAGTCTGCGGCTTCCGTGGCGGGGTTGAGCTTCCCGTCCTCGGATGGTGCAATCTGCTCTGGATCTAGGGCCAGAGCAGTTACAGGCGCTATCTCCCGGGTATGGTCCGATGACAGATTTGGGTCAAGTTCATCGCGGTGGCAGGGAGCGGGTGCCATGGGCTCGAATCCGTCGAAGATCAAGTCTCCGCGGATATCAGCAACGTAGTTCAAGCTTCCAAACCTGACCTGATGGCCAGGGGCGTAGCTGTCGATCTGCTCTAGATGGCCAAGCGAGTTGGCCCGCAGCATGAAGCCGCCGAATACGAAGATCTGGCCGGGGAGAAAGACCTCCCTCAAGGCAGCATCGTTGTGGATGATTGATGGAGCCATCGAGTCTTCTAGCGACGACATAGCGGAACTCTCAATGAAAGCACTAATGTCGGTGTCAAAACCGGTGGATCTCGGGTAGGGGGTCCCGAACTGTGCGTCTAAGGTCGATGGTAACAGGAGACGGGGGACACAATGTTTACCCAGGTTTGGGCCCTCTCTATGGAGGTAATACCCTACATCCTGCTTGATTGATCTTGATGAATATGAGTATTACAAGAGTTGATCTACCACGAGATCGTAATGGCTAAACCCTAGGAGTCTAGCCTGTCTGATTATGATTGCCTCTACGGACTAAACCCTCCAGTTTATATAGGCACCGGAGGGGGCTAGGGTTGTACAAAGTCGGTTACAGAGAAAGGAATCTTCATATCCGAATGCCAAGCATGTCGTCCATGCCAAGGAGAGTCCCATCCGGACACGGGAGAGAGCCTTCTGTCTTGTATCTTCATGGCCCATCAGTTCGGCCCACATTATGTAGCCATGACGCCCGAGGACCCCTTAATCCAGGACTCCCTCAACTGGCACCCGCGCGGGGACATGCGCTGGCAACGGCGCGGCGGATATATTCATGTGCACGGGCACCGGCACGGGCGCGCGCGTCAGTCCACGCGCAGGCGCATGCGCTGGCAGGTGCACGGGCGCGTGAAAGTCGGCGGGGACCTCGTGGAACCCCGTGGCATCAAGCTCGGCGACAATGTGTGGCTCCCAGCCCATCAATGCCACGGGGATGGGCGCTGGCGCAGTCGGGGCGACGGGAGCCGGAACGGGAGCGGGGACAGGCGCGGCGTCTTCCCGCAAGGCCAGTTCAAGCTCATCCCAAAGCGCCTTATGTTCTTGAGACTCCGACTGGGTGTCTTCCTCAGGAAATTGGAAGACTAAGGGTAGACCATCGTGATGCGGCATGGCGTACGGTTAGGTCAGGCTGGTTGGAGGTAGACGACAGGAGAATCGGAGAGGAAGAGAGAAGATTGTAGCGATACCGGGTAGTGCGGGGGTGATTTTAAACTGTGGCGCCGGCGCCATTAAAAGTGGGGGCAGTTGGGACGAAGGTGGGCGGCGGAGCCTGGTCAAAGGGCTCGCCTCCCGGCGAGCCTGCAGCGGCCTACTCGCACGCCTCCCGGTCAGCCGGCGTAGCGGTTTGCTCGCACGCCTCCCGTCGACTCACACGCTTGCTCGGACGGTACCTGCCGATGAGAAGCGGGACTCGTGGCGGCACGTAAATGCCCATGGTTTGAATAGTGAAAGCGTTCGCCTTCACGTGACAGGTCTTTGTTCCAAAATACCTTGGCTCTTCATTTGTGCAACTTCTCATAAGCAGCTTGTCTCAAATTGAAGAAAAAAATATTACGTAGGAATATTTGTGCCATATCACGAGACCATGCTCAGTTTCATGAATTTCCGGTCACTTTTGGATTTTCTGAAATTTAAAATCCAGGATTCGAAACAATATGATAACCTGCATCATGCAATAAATTTTCAAGCGATACATCTTTACTATTGTATATGTTAATATTTCTTAAGAAAGGATTTGGTCAAACATTTTGCTTAGTTAGACTTCAGACAAGTTATATATGCAGAGTAAAAGGATAATCCCTCCGTACCAGTGCATTGCCTGATATATTAACTCAAGTACTAGGCAGGAACAAACGGGGCTCAATTCTGTGCTCATCCTGGTGTAGTACTCCTATTAGTACTAGGCAATGGAGTTGACGGGTGACCTTGGGTAGCAGCGACCGAGGGAATTGAACCGTGCTCGGCACGGTAGGTAACGTTGTCTAGTTACTAAAGCATCCCTCCATTGTTCATCGGTAGTCATTATGGACCGGGGACATGAGGGAAATTTCCTAGGGCTGGAATTCTGGCCGCCAGATATTTTGACTCGAAACGCGGAGGCTCGACTGGTTGGGGTTGGCTAATGTGCATACCAAACACGCCACCAGAAGGACACGAGCCCGGGTTTTTTTTTTGAGGATCAACACGAGCCCGGGTCTGGCTGGTACGCCGTTGGGTGCTACCATTCAAGAATACGAAAGGAATCTTTTAAATTGCCGAACGAATCTATATGTATTACAATGCCCGTATTTTCCTTGCAAATAGTAATATCAACGTGGTAATTGATTTATGACGAGTTCTTGAATTAGAGTGAGTTTGTGATATAGTGATCTCAACGCGGATTTCACATTTCATAGTATCCCTAGTAAGTTTTTCATTGCAAATTCAAATTTAAAAGATGAACGGTATGGTGGTGAGAAAACTTTGTATGTATCAAGCATATGACCACACACACACACACACACACACGAATACAACAACAATCCAGTAAGTATAGTGCGTCTATTTTTCCAAACCATGCATGCATGACACGAATTCAAAAATACTCCCTCTATTCGTAAATATTTGTCTTTTAGAGATTTCAACAAGTGACTACATTCGGAGCAAAATGAGTGAATCTACACTCTAAAATATGTCTATATACATCCGTATGTGGCAGTCCATTAGAAATCTCTAAAAAGACTAATATTTAGGAATGAAGGGAGTAAAATGTAAGACATGCATGGTCCTCAATTCAATATTTAAAATGAACAGGAAACTGAAGCATGAATATTAAGTCTAGTACTACATACATGCAAATGTTGTGTTTAGGCGGAGCTATGTAGATTGTCGGGGGTTAACCCCTCGACCTTAGATAAAATTGTGAAGCTCTATTTAGGATTGGTTAGATTATATTATTTGAACATTATATTTGTCCCCACCCTCCCAAACACCGATTGGTTGTGTAACCCCCCCTCCCCGGGAGAATATCATGTGCCCCCACACCTTAGATGCTATATGCTGATACGAGTTGCTTGGAGCTTGTAGATCTGAGATATAGCAGCTCACAGGATGTCTTAATATTTTTACAGAAAACCTTAATGAGTTTGAGAATTGCACACAATTTGTACAAAAACTACTCAGATGCCCTTGGATCCCATATCCAATGACCTCGAAGCTCGTATCACCGTAGCATCTAAGATGAAGGAGGACCTCATATTCTCCTGTATGTAAGAATATCATGTGCTACCACACCTTAGATGCTTTGGTGATACAAGCTCTTCGGAGCCGTTGGATCTGTGATCCAACAACTCCTCGGTGGTTCGAATGTTTTTTGCAGAAAAACTCCCAAAGAGTTCGGCCACTGCTTACAATCACAAAGACTGCTCAGATGCCATTGGATCTCAGATCAAACAACCTCAAAGCTCGTATCACCGTAGCATCCAAGCTACGAGAGCACCTGATGTTTTCTCGCACGGGAGAATATGAGGTGCTCCCGCACCGTATATTCTATGGTGATACGAGTTCCCGGAGATCTAACGGCTCACAGTAGGAGGTTTGAATGTTTTTGAAATATACGCCTGAGAGAGTTTGGGAATTACGCAGAAAGTACAAGTACTACGCATGTGGCATCTGATCACAGATCATACGACCTGGATGCTCGTATCACCGTAGCGGCTAATTAAGCTACGGGGAGCACCTAATATGAGCAACTGGGAGCCGTTGGATCCAAGATGCAGCGGCACACACGAGGCCCGAATGTTTTATTTGCAAAAAAACCTTGGAGAGTTTGGAAATTGCGCATAATTACAAAGACTACTCCCAAGCCATTGGATCTAAGTTCCAACGACGTAAAAAATCGTATCACCATAGCATCTAAGCTGCGGGGTGGATGTGATATTCTATGCCGCTGTCATTTTTGTTCCTAAACTTGCAAAATACGTGTAACTCATGCCGTTACTTGTCTAACCGCGCAAAGTGTTTGTTCAAAAAAACCATCCTACATTGAAATATCGGAACAACACACGAGGGTCCCACTTATCATTGATCAAATTTGGACCTAAAACTAACAAATCTGAAAGACGAGATTCAAACTGGCAACCTGGACTACAAAGCTTAAGTCGATAGCCTGAAACAACAACGGTTGTTGGCTTTGTCCCAAAACTTGATTTTATACAGTATTACGTTGAGTAGAGTAGAGGGAGTGGCTCGTCAACACGTGCATGACCGTTGACTCACTTACTGGTGGGTCCCATGTCTGCAATCTCTCTCTCCTCTCCATCGTCTAACCTTTAGACGCACGGGCACACATGAAGAGCGGCGCTAGCTTGCCGTGGTGTTATTATAACTAAAAAAAGCTTGGAAAATAGAAGAATCGCCTAGAACAAGAGACGTTGCGGCTGGTCGAGATGGAGCTAACCACACCTATCCTCCGTGCCATGTTAGCATGATGAAGCTGTGTGGCTAGTGGGGTGTTTTCGACCGACTGGCTGGGTCCCGAGGTCGAACCATAGGTAGTACGTCTGATATAGTATATTTTTACACGCACATTTTTCCTCCGTGCCGAGACGTGGCACACCCTACCGCGCGATTTCAGGGTCCTCCCGGGTGGTGCACGCATATTTTCTTCCTTGCCGAGATGTGGGACGCCCTACCGCGCGTTTTCTGGGTCCTCCTCGGTCGTAGCGCCAAAGCAAGTAAATGAGTCGTCAAATCACGAAAGACCACCTTTCCCGCCGAGTACATCAGTGAAGCACGATGGCTAGCAAGTTGGGCTAGTGCGACCGATTAGCTAGGCCGCCGCCACATTTGTTTTTTCACCCCTTTTTTTTTCTCCTTGCCGGCAGGTAAATTTAAATATCCACCGCGGCGTTGCTCTGGTCTTTGGGTGTGGCAGGTGCGGCAAGATTTTTAATTTTTTGATTGATGGGAGCAGGCGCGGCAGCAATTAGTCACGATGACTCTGCCTGTAAAACCCACTGCTCCCTGATGTGAAAAGTCGTCGACTGGTGTTTTCCCATGGTGAAAACCAAAAGATTCACCCCGCTCCTCGGCTGGCTCCCTCCGCCTCCCCGTAGATTGCATTGCCTTTCAGCCGTTTTGCCCCCTTTGCTTCCTCTCCCCATTGCTTCTACCTGGTTCCATGGCGGCGCACCAGATCACGGAGTCTGAGGTGAGGCGCCTGACACAGGAGCTCTAGGCCAAGTATGCGGAGCTCAGGGCCAAGGACGTGGAGCTCCGTGAGCTCAAGGAGGAGTGCCATGCTCCTCCTTTATGTGCGGGAGTTCACGGAGCTTCAAAAGCAGCAGGCGTCCACCACAAAGATGCTCGAGGCGTCGGCGGCATTGCTGCAGAAAGCGAGAGATACGATAGGCGGTCAGGCGAGCCGGCTGGAGCGCGAGCGGGCTGATCGTGACGAGGTCCAGGATCGCCTCAGCCACTTGGTGGACCATGTTGCCATGCACATGTTGCGGCTGCGCGATGCCTACCGTCGTGCCAGCGTGACCATGCCGGGCGTCGGGCTAAACCAGTTCGACCACCGCGTCGACTTCAACGAGCTATGGCTTCCTGACCTGGTCTCCTTCCTCACCTATATCTCCGAGGAGCTGAGCCGTCTCCATGCGATGGTGGGGGCGGAGCTAGACAAGGAGGGGTTGCGGGCTGCCGTCGTCGTTGCCGGGCGAATCCTCTTAGGGCTCCGTCACCGGAATCCATTCGTGCCATTGGACACCATCTTTGACGAGCTGGCTCCCGCCGACTGAGAGCGGGCTCTGCGGGCGGTGGCACCCTACATCATCAACGTCGTGCGCCTCGAGAAGCAGAGGGACTTCGGTGGTGTTTAGGCATCCTCTGCATGGGCATGTCCATGTCTCGGCGCAACAAGACCGTTGGATCAAACTCAGACAGTGCAGATCAGTCACTGTAGCACAAAGCATGTGGGTGTGTTTGGTTGCATTCTCATCTCAATATAGTTGTTCCCTCGTCGTGCATGCTCATCTCAGCACCCCTCTTCATGCATGCTCATAGTGTATTTGTGTTAACCTACTAGTGTGGAGTCATGCACCCTTCATGCACTCTGCCAAACACCCAAAAGTGGGTCGAGAAGGGAACTTTTGCTCCCATCCCATGCACCCTTCATACCCCCTGCCTAACACTGATTCATGCTTCATATGGTTCATGTTCCGTGGAGTACTGTAGCACCGTACTCTCCGTGCGCTGTAGACCTAGTTCTGTTAACATTGATCTCACCGTTCATTCTCGACCGAACAGTCAAAAAAGGGGTACTATGTTACATTACTGTTCATATAGTTGACATGCGCACAACATCATTTGTTATCGGCATATCTTACTACACTAGCAACAAGATTATGTAGTACTGACATATGAACCACTGCACATGCCTAGTAGTAGGAGCACTGTGTAAGTTCAAGTGGCTACTGTGTTTCGTACACCTCCGTCGTAAGAGTGGAAACGCTTGCTGTAATCATTTTTTTCTTCAGAAACAATGGACACGCTCTACCGTGCGGATCCTCCTGGACGGTCGTCGAGAACCTTGCTACTCACTTTCACCGACGTGTGGGACAGCCAACATCGGGGTCCACTAGCCATGCACTAAATTACTCCGTACTAGAGTGCCCAACTGCACGGTAGACTACCCCGATCGAAGCGCCGCAGTAATGCCCAATGAGCCGTCAAATCACAAAACCCCCACCTTTCCAGCAGTAAGTTGGACGGACGAAGCAACCATCATTTCACTCTTCTCTCTCAGCTTCCTCTCTTGAAGAAAACCCCAACTCGTTTCTCCCTCATCTTGTTCCTCATTTCTTCAAGAAAACCCCAACCTGCTTCTGCCATTGTTCTTCTCTCCCAAAGAAGGAAAGGTGAGCGCATCAATGGTGTTGATTCTGGCCAAGGCCCGGTCTTGCAACCCCGAGACTGATCCTATAACTCCCTCTCTGTTCTTCTTTGGGTTTGTGATTATGGTTTCTTTTCTTTTATTTCTATTTGACAGTTTCTTGATGGACCCTGGAGCACCGGCCGAAGTGATGTCTATGGCTCTGGCCAAAACCGTCGAGGCTCAGGGTACGAAGAAGCGCAAGCACCCCACCGAGACTAACGCAGACAAGCTCAAGGCCATCGCCCTGTCCAAGGCCCCCTCTCCGGGATCCCTCATTAAGCAAGTCCAGGAAATATCTCTTCTTGACGATCTTTTTCTTGATCTTGATCGTGTTTTTTCATCTAACACGTTGTACTAGTACTAGTAGTACAACTTTCTGGGTGATCTTGCATGTGATTTTTGTGTGCCAAACGATGGTTCTAAATTCCTCTTTTGACCAAAACATGCGAGAGGTTGACACTGATTTCTTATAGATTACTTTCAACTACTTTATGAACATCAATGCTACCTTTGAAGAGAGTATATTAGCCTTAGTAACTTGTGTTATGGATATTGCAAGTAATCCCTCTGCTCTCATGCCTTTGAAGACATGTTCTAGTGTCTTTGTTCACTCATTTCTGTTCGTATATGTAGTCTTATATGGAGTAAAATATCGAAAATCATCTTATATTTCTGAACGGAGGTAGTAATAAAATATTTGGTTTCTGTTTGAATTAGAACCAGGTCCGTGGTGGAGATGAAGTTCTCAAAGTCATGCCGTGTGAACTGGAAGACTCGAGGATGAGTTCTACTGCTAAACTATCCAGCTACTGTGTCCTTGTCGCCACATGTCCTGAACTAGTGTTTTCCTGTAGCATTGTTGTCAGGCGTGTTCTCGAGGGTGTACTTCACCACAACAATTTTCTGGCTGTGCCTTTGATTACGAAGGGTGTGGTTCTTGTAAAGCTTCCTAACAAATCTGATGCGAACTGTCTTCATCGTCATGTTTATGAGTGGAAAGACCACTCTGTTAGGTTCTCCAAGGTTGAGGAGATGGTGCTGGTGCTGGTAGACATCTCTCACGAAGTCCATGGCCTAGTCAGTTATGCGGGGTTCATCCCATAGGTCGGTGGCAAGAAATAGTCTGCAGAGTTTAATTAGTGCAACTTTGCTTGTCTGTAGTAAGTACTATTGTTCAGTACTTGATTTGTGTGTGTGAACCCTGTATTGTTTAGTACTGCCGCTTTAGTTGTGTGGTGAGTCCTGAGAACAGTCTATATTAATGTCTGTCCACTCAATTCAGTCTGTATATTTTGAAGTATCCAGATCATCTTTTTTGTGAGGACGGTTTATCAATTATGGTTACACTCCAACATCTGTATGCATTGCAGGGTTTATCGCACCCACCAGGATTTCCAGTCCCATGGATGTTTGGTCCATACGATTTGTCACGACCTTTGGACTATCCTGCTTGTGGGAGTAAGCGGGGCCCTGCATGCCACGCATAATTGGACGATCAATCTTCTGTTTAGAACTTGAACATAGTGATTTCCTGGTAAGGATTCACTCGTGTCACATCAAGTAAATCTTATTGATTTACTATCTAAATCTTATTGATTTAATGTCATGTTTTCTTACTTTTGCTGCAATTTTACGATGCAGGTTTTGCCATGTGACATTCGTCACAGAATAAACCGTTTGGTTTGCTCTATGATGGTTATTTTTGCAGGTTTCACTTCTTATGTCGTGTCAGTAACAAAGGCACTGTCCATCACTTATATTACTGGACACAATTGGATCAGTCTGTTATCTAAGTACAATCTGAAGCCCTATGATGAACTGCAGTTTGGTTTAACAAAGACGCCACAATTAGTCCTTCTCGCGTTTAAAAGAAATGAAGAAAAAGACTGGATCAAGGTCACAGAGCCTAGTCAAGTTAGAAAGCTGATCATAGCAGACCAGAGACGATCGCTGCTGTCTCGCACATCGGTACCACCTTCAGCAACGGATCGAGCACCGGCACCTTCTCCGATGACACTTGCTCTAGCACTGACAGCGGCAGCAGCTCAGTCTGATCCACCTGAGGATTGGGCACCGACCGCGTCAGTGGATCAGGCTGATCTATCAGAGGATCGGGCATCGACACCGGCACCTGCTCCGACACCAGCACCAGCTCCACAAGGAGCACCATCTCCGGCAGCAGCAGCGGCACTACCAGTCGCACAGGCACGGGCACCAGCAATGGTTCCGGCACCTGCACCAACACTGGAAGTTGCACTTGCATCTGCTCCGGCCCGTGCAGCGGCAACGGAACCAGCAGTTGCACCGGCAACAGACTGGGCTGCAGTTCGCACTGCATATACCAAAGTCCTTACAAAAACTGACATCTCCACCTTCTTGGTAAGCATTGGCCGCCCAAGTGCTTCGTTCTTTTTTCTTTCCATGTTGTTTCACATGATTCACTGTGTTGATCTAACTGTTTGTGTATGTCTTCTTGTTTGCAAACAGAGAATTCCTAGAGCAACGAGGGAGTCGTTCAACAATCCGGGCGACTGTGGCCAAGTTTCTCTTACCATGCCCAGCCTTGGTGTGAATGAACCTGCTCAATATACCGTAAGTACAAAGGATGGTCGCATGATGATTGATGCTAAATGGTGTTCAAGGTTCAAATCTAAATCAAATCTTGTGGTAGGGGCTGATGTCAAAATCGAACTTTCTCGGCAAGGAGAGCTGGTCCAAATCAACTTTGAAATTCTTCAGTAGCAGCACGCAACTGCCGAACTGATATATCCTCCGAGAGATTTTGATGTAATAATATGGCATGGTGAAACAAGTGTCTTGTGTGTATAAGTAGTACGACAGTATTATTTATCACGTAGGATATCATGAAAGAATTGCAACTCTGATTGCTGGTTAGGAACTGTTGTTCGATTTCATTCTAACAACTGCCGTGCTTTATTCAATTTTCTGTATTCGCCTTGCGACAGCATCTGAAACCAGCGCCGTACCGATCGCTTGCAATATGAAATGCGCTGAGTTAGAACACATGGGCCCCCAAACATGCAGGCCAACCGGCCTGTGGCCCAAAGTCCAGAACCGTGAGCCTGTCTGAGTATTATATTCTCAGCTGAACCCCCATATTATGTTATATATATTCCCCTTGATTTTTCTTATGTATAAAGTTGTGATATAAAAGATTTTTATATTTCTTTACAGAGGGAGTATCTCTCTGTCAGAAATATATTTATGTGTAACTAGTTACTCCTGCCTTTCTACTTCCTTTCGCTGATATGTGGGGCATCCGGCAACGGGGTCCACGTGCCATGCACCAAATTAGAGTGCACAACTGCACGGTAGACTCACCCCGGTCGTAGCGCCGCAGTAATGCCCAATGAGCCGTCAAATCACAAAACCCCCCACCTTTCCAGCTTTAGCAGTAAGCTGGACGGACGAAGCAGCAATATTTCACTAGGCCTGAATCCCCTTCTCCCTCGTCTGCTTGTTCAGAGAAAACCCCCTCTCGGCGATTGCATAGGGTTTTCTCATGGAGAACCAGGTACGAATTCTTCATCCATCCCCGATAAATCCAGGTCCCTTGGTCAGGGGTAATCCTAGGATGGCAGCCGCCGCAATTGATGCATTTTTCTTCCTACTGAATCTAGTGTGTTTCATTTGCAGTGCCCAAAGTGCGAGGACCCTATAGGTTTCTGCGCCCTCGGCGAGACGCCACACTTGTTCCTTCTCATCCGGGAGGGTGGGGTTTTTTGAACATGCTGTCGACTAATTTGGAAATTTGGATTGCTATATTTGGATAAAAGGTACTAGTACCATGGTCAACACTGACGTGAAGGAGGAAATTATTTCTAGATTTGGATAGCGAATACATTGTGTTCTCATATTATTTTTCCTGCAGTGCATTCCTTGCTCTGCCAGAACACATGTACTCAAGATGGTTGGCCTTGCCATAACTGAATACACCACATTGAAGACAAGCCATGGATATAAGTTTCGAGTTGGGTTCAGGAACCAAGAAGATCGCTGCTTTTTTTATGGCCGAACTTGGATAAACTTTCTCAAGTGTTACGGACTGAAAGTTGGCGCACGAATGTTGATGGAAATAGTAGAACCTGGTCTCGTCTTCACTGTGATCTTCCACCCCGATGTCGTTCCAGTAGTTCATCCATGTTAGTTTTGTATCTAGTTCTTGCTTGTTGCCTCGATTACTTCTTAATCCACCTATTCTGTCTAACTAATCACAATTTAACTTTAGAAGTAGCAACGATTTGTGATTCCCTTCTCTCACGAAGATGCTACTTCTAACTAATATTTCTTATAATTGGTGGCACGTGTAGGTTATTTCAAAGTTAAGCATGCTACTCGTTTGTTATTCTATAAGAACTCGACTGTTACTGATGGCGCTGAAGTTGACTGGGACGACATCCACAAGTTCCTACACTTTATTGATCGTCTTGAGGTCCTTGTGGGGAGTTTCAATGGTGGAAGGCCACGTGGGATATGTGTGCCACTGCTGCACACGTTGAACAGGTCCAACTGTGTCGAGAAACTTATGGTACGAGCTTTTTCTGTTATATATGTTGTTCATAAACTCTTGCTTATACACAGTTTTACAGCTGTGATCTTCTTGAAACAAAAACTGCCCAGTTCTATTGTTCCTATACAGATGCCTGACCATGGTCGGGTTAGACTTGTGCTTGGTCACAACATGATGTTTATGTCGACCTACTCCATTCCCCTTGGAGGTGAAAAGATACTTATTCATGGGTGGTCTCAAATAATGAAGGCCCATCCATCTTGGAGAATAGGACAGAAGGTTATGCTCATGCTTTTCCATGGCTCTAAAGCGAATATCCTGTTTATGGACCACATTGCAAGATGAAGCCGCTTTCAGAAGGTTGTGGATGCGCGGGGTGGCGCCTGGGCCTTGTCCTGGGGCTTGGTGGCCTCACCCTTGGTTAACTGTAGGCAAAGTAGCACTGTTCGAGGCGTGCTTTGTACGGTTGAACCTGTATAAGTACTCATACTGCTTTCAGCTATGGTTGTTAAGTGCCCCTGCTGGTTTCAGTTAAGGTTGTTAAGTACTCCTGCTGCTTTTACAGTCTGTCGTGTTTCTTTAGTCCCGCCTTCCTCCAGCCGCCAAAACCAAACCAGCGCCGGCAGGGCCGCCTGCTTCCGCCTCCCACGGCTCGTTGCGCCTCAGCGCACTCATCGCCGCCCCACCGTCTCCTAAATCGTTAACACCGACATCCGAGGCCTCGCCGTCATCCTCCGCGCGCTTTGGTGCGCTCGCCGCGGCGCCGCCCTCTCGCGTTGTCAACATGGTCAACAAACAAGAGGAATCGAGAGAGGACTGTACGTGGAGAGGATGACAGTAGGGGCCCACCATGTCCATGGTCGTACGCAAGGAAGTTCCTCATTTTTTGTTATATATACTCCATTGTCAGCGTATAGAAAAAGAAAATGCTTCCTCCTAGTGGTTTCCTGGCATCTGGGACCCACGACATTGTCAGCGTATATAGTCAATAGACAAGAGAACAACACAAGATCGGCTGACACCTGGGACGTGGCTGCTCGAGCAGTATTTTTTTTGGTTATTGTTGAGACGGAGCAGGGTTTCAACTGGGCTGTGGCCCGTCTAGCCCAGGCTTATATTTTACGTTCACCACATGACCTGCCCAGCTATTTTTTCTTTGTGAAAATGAGCCCAATTAATTTTTTTCTGAAGAATACCCAATCCAAGCCTACTTATTTTTCTACGCCCTGATGGGCTGCAACTCTTTCAAGACGGCTGCAAATATTGAAAGTAATATGAAATGGGCTGTAAATATAAAAAAACAGACGACAAATTGGCAATTACTTTATAATTTCTAATTTTTTTCACATTTTCAGATTCCAATTTCACTGGGCTTTAACCTAATTTAAATATATCTTCAAAGTAATTTAAATCTGGCTCGACATTTCGGTATTAAAAATAGTTTGGACCCTACAGAAATATGCGGAATTTTGTTTAAATTTTTATCCCTGGCCCTAGCCAACAAAAAAAATGGACTGCAATAAATTGCATAAGAAGTAGCAATGAGCTGTAAATTATTAAAAAATAGGTAATGGTCTGACTTGTGGGCCTATTAAGTTGACGCGTATGCAAGATTTTTTTACTTATTATATACGTCAACAAATGATTCTAGCAGACGTAACCGTTGGATGTCAATCCAACGGCCGTCGTGCTTCTTCAATCTCTGATCTTCTTGCTCCAGCCGCCAAATCCAGCGCCGGCGGGACCGCCTGCTCCCGCCTCCCGTGGTCAGCTATGCAGCCGCGCAAGCCTCACCGCCCCCTACTACTCCCACCGCTGGCAGGCCGTCCCTCTACTCACCCACATCCCTCCACTGTTGTGGCTTCGCCGCCTCCGGGTCATTCCCTTCCTGGGTCTCGCCATCGTCCATCGCGCTAGTGTTCTAGGCACGGCGTGGTCAACGTTGTCAACAAACGACAACATCGGAAGAGGGATGTACATGCAGAGGCTGACAATTGGGACCCACATGGTCCATGGCCACACGCAAGCAAGTACCTCCTTATTACGCCAAAAAGAATGAATCCTCCCAATGACAGCTGGGACCCACCAGCTATATCTTGGCACGGAAGGAAGTGCCTCCTTATTAAGCGAAAAATAACGAGTGCTCCCCATGACAGCTGGGGCCCACCAGATTTGGAGGCTGACTTGTGGCCCTACTAAGTTGACGCGTACGGAGGGCGTTGTCAACTTAGTCAACAAACGATTCTATCACCAGTGACCATTGGATTGTTAACATCCAACGGTCGTCCTGCTTCTTCAACCTCTGATTTTCTTGCTCCAGCCGTCCAAACCACCGCGTGCTCCAGCCTCCCGTGGCCGGCTGTGCTGCTGCAGAGGCCTCACCGCCCCCTACTACTCCCACCGCTGGCGAGGCCATCCCTCTACTCACCCACAACCCCTGTTATTCTGCGGCGACGGCAGCCTCACACCGCAGCCGAGCTAGTCAACCCTCGTACTCCTCTCCACATGGGCATCCACTGCCGCGTCTTCCCCGGCTCCGCGTCGTCCCCTTCCTAGGCCTCGCCGTCATCCACCGCCTTGGTGCTCTCAGCACGGCGTGGTCAATGTGGTCAAGGAACGACTTCCATCGGAAGAGTAATGTACGTGGAGAGGCTGACAGCTGGGTCCACGACCGCAGCAAGGAAGTGCCTCCTTATTACGCGCAAAATAATGATTCCTCCACCTGACAGCAGGGACCCACCGGGCGGGCCACCGTATTTCGCAAAAAAACGTTTCCTCCCTGACTGCTGGGACCCACCAGCTAAATCTTCACACGCAAGGAAGTGCCTCCTTATCCTCCCTGACAGTCGGGACCCACCTGGTCGAAGCGTACGTAGTGTTGTCATTCTAGTCGCGAAGGTGTACGTACATACTGGTCGATCGGTCTGTCTGCAGGCTGTAGCGATGAACCGTGGTCGAGTAAGGAAGGGCATGTGTCGTAGTAGAGGCGCGGACATAGCATGTCACGCAGTCCCGTCAATATCGTGTACACGTACGTACAGCCAGGGTGCAAGAAAGTAAATACGTCCACGTACGTACATACGGGCGAGGTCTCAAACACCTACTCGCGCATACGTATGGCCAGGGCTCGTGTACATGGAGAGGTAGTGACGGCGTCCTGTTCATCGGCAGCCAACCGGCTGGGTCGGAATGGAGAAACTGCGTCGTCTTCATCGGGAGGCAACGGAATGCGTCGTGTTCATCGGGAGCCAACCTGCTTGGACAGAACAGCCGAAACGAGGCTTGGCGTACCGCAGAACGGAGGAAATGGCCTTGTGTTCGACCGCCTACGGTCGAACGGGATCCTATTCACCGGGAGGGGTCTGGCGTACCGCAAAACAGAGGAAACGGACTTGTGTTCGATTGCCTATGGTCAAAACGGGGTCCTGTTGATCAGGAGGGGTGTGGCATACCACAAAACGGAGGAAACAGACTTCTCTTCGACCTCCTACGGTCGAAACGGGGGTCCTGTTCATCAGGAGGGGTGTGGCGTACCACAAAACGGGACTCCACGGGCTACTGTTCATCCACCGTCTACTGCCTCGCTCCAGCCTCCACGGGCTACTGTTCATCCACCGTCGACCTCCTCCAGCCTCCACCTGTGACTGTTCATCCACGGCGTCTCCCTCCTGCCTCCACCAGCTACTGTTCATCCACGGGCTCATGTTCATCCAGCCTCCACCGCTCCTCCACCGGCTACTGTTCAACCAGCCCTCTCCACGGGGTCCCGTTCAACCACCCCTCCATAGGCTACTGTTCATCCAGCCCTCCACCGGCTACTGTTCAACCAGCCCTCCACCGGCTGCTGTTCTTCCAGCCCTCCACGGGGTCCTGTTCATCCACCCCCAACCGGCTCGATCGGGGTCCTGTTCATCCAGCGGCAACGGCCTCTACTACCACGGGGTCCTGTTCATCCAACCCCCACCGGGAACTGTTCATCCAACCCCCAACAACGCTCACTATTCATCAAGAGGCAACAGGTTCAATCGGCTTCAGTTAGCAGTAGTAGCGAAGGAATCGCTCGATCGGGTTTAGTTAATAGCCAGATCGATCGATCGCTCGGGTTCAGTAACACGTAGCCTGCAGTGCAATCGCTCGAGTTCAGTTAGAGCCCAACGCCTCGCACCCACGCGCGTACGTGCACGAGAGAAACGCACAATCCCTCCGTGCATCGCTAGGCCCCGACCACCCACCGTAACCGGGAACTCCCCGATATTTTCCTCGCTCTCTCTTCTACCATGGTTTTTTCCGTCATGGACGGCCCAAAGAATATCATGCAGCTGCGTCTCCGGCCCGCCCAGGACGAAAAGCCCATTTTCTATCATGATTTTTTGTCATAGAAGTAGGAGCTCACCACATCTATGATGATACTGGGTTTTGTCATAATTATCGTCATAGAAGTGTCATAAGCATGACCGGAAAAAAATTTCATTCGGCCCAAAATGTCATGGATGTGTGTTTTTTTTGTAGTGATGGAACCCATGGACATGTGTCCCGTCAACTCGCAGAACGAGAAGAAGCTTGCTTACTATGCCCTCGCCCATGCACGCGCGATTGCTCGCAGGACGAGAAGAAGCTTTTGCTTACAATAGTGGGCTTATACACACGGTGGACGTGTAGCAGTTCATTCGGTGTCAGATTTCCATAAGTATATACTGTAGTACCATCATCATTATTCGACTTCCGGAAGAGGTGAAGAGCCAAGCGCAAGGTCACCTACTCACCTAGTATAGCCAAAGTTGTGCCACCTTTTCAGAGCATGGTTAATAATATATAGCCGGCTGCAAGCTCTATTCTTGTGGCACATCATTTAGAGCAAGTAGTCCCTCTGTTTCTTTTCTTTGATTCATAGGATTATTAAAACGCAGAAATAGGAAGAAAATAAAGGATTGGAGTGGCATGTACACTTGAATCCCATAGCATTAGCACAGAGTGTTTGATGCCACAGGAAAAACAAAGGAAGTGAAAAAAAAGTTGGAGTGGATGCTAGATTGCCAATGAAATGTAGTGCACATGGTTTCATAGGAAAAATTCCTATAGGATTCAATCCTATGAACCAAACGATCAATGTAGGAAAAATTCCTAAAGTTTCTAACCCTCCAAAAATCCTATGAAATTCCTTTGAATCAAAGTAGCCCTAAGGTCTGCATATAAAATTTGTTTGACTAACTTTGTACAAAAAATTATCACGGGGGTCTCTTCAATAGTGTTCCTCGGCTCACACCTAGCATCACGGGGATCGAACTCAGAGCCATTCATCTGGTACACGTGGCATCTCAGATCTGGACACAAGGTGACGTACGCCGTCAAGGTCCATGAAGGATAATGTTGTGCTCAAAGCCGTACGTACATGGTCAAGGTCCACGGTCAAGCCGGCTCAGGGCGGACGTGACCTCTCACTGTGTCCGCCATTGAAGCGGCACGCCGGCTGAGAATGTGCCTCCTCGCGGCATTCAAACACCTACATTAAACCCACATGGAAACTGAGAAACCCACTCCGACCACACATCCATTCAGGAGCAGGATGTCGGCCAAGCTCCTCCTTCCACCATTGTCTCCACTCTTTCGATGCCATCCGACGAGCAGGAAGAGCATTTCTCTAGCATAGAAGCCGGCTGGGTGATGTCTACTATCTAACTTATTCTTGTAGACTTGTATTGGGCCTCCAAGTGTAGAGTTTTGTAGGACAATAGCAATTTTCCCTCAAGTGGATGACCTAAGGTTTATCAATCCATGGAAGGCATAGGATGAAGATGGACTCTCTCAAACAACCTTGCAATCAAATACAAGAAATCTCTTGTGTCCCCAACACACCCAATACAATGGCAAATTGTATAGGTGCACCAATTCGGCGAAGAGATGGTGATACAAGTGTAGTATGGATAGTAGATATAGGTTTTCGTGATCTGAAAATATAAAAACAACAAGGTAGCAAGTGATAAATGGAGCACAAACGGTATTGCAATGCTTGAAAACAAGGCCTAGGGTTCATACTTTCACTAGTGCAATCTCTCAACAGTGCTAACATAATTGAATCATATAATAATCCCTCAACGTGCGACAAAGAATCACTCCAAAGTTCTTATATAGCGGAGAACATAAGACGAAATTGTTTGTAGGGTACGAAACCACCTCAAAGTTACCCTTTCCGATCAATCTATTGAGCTATTCCTCTAAGTGTCACAAGCGGCCCTAGAGTTCGTACGAAAATAACACCATATGGTACCCATCAACCAACTCTAATGTCACCTAGATACTCCAATGTCACCACAAGTGTCCGTGAGTTGATTATTCGATATGCATCAAACAACTTCAGATTCATAATATTCAATCCAACACAAAGAACTTCAAAGAGTGCCCCAAGATTTCTACCAGAGAAAGTAGGACGAAAATGTGCATCAACCCCTATGCGTAGATTACCCTAATGTCACCTCGGGAATTCGCGAGTTGAGTGCCAAAACATACATCAAGTGAATCAATAGAACACCCCATTGTCACCACGGGTATCCACATGCAAGACATACATCAAGTGTTCTCAAATCCACAAAAGTATTCAATCCGATAATAGTGAAACCTCAAAGGGAAAACTCAATTCATCACAACAAGATAGAGAGGGAGAAACACCATATGATCCAACTATATTAACAAAGCTCGTGGTACATCAAGACCGTGCCAAATCAAGAACATGAGAGAGAGAGAGAGCGAGAGAGAGAGAGAGATCAAACACATAGCTACTCGTACATACCCTCAGCCTCGAGGGTGAACTACTCCCTCCTCGTCCTGGAGACTGCTGGATGATGAAGATGGCCTCCGATGATTATTTACCCCTCTAACAGGGTGCCGGAACAGGGCTCCAGATGGTATTTCAAAGGTACAGAGGCTTGTGGCGGCGGAGTCGAAGTTCTAGGGTTATTTCTAGGGGTTTCTCTATTTATAGGATTTTTTGCGTCGGTCTCACGTGAAGAGGGGCCACGAGGCACCAGGGCGAGCCCATCCCCCTGGGTGCACCCTGATGGCTCGTGGCCACCTCCTGGTCTCCTCCTGAAGCTTCTAATGTCTCTTATGTTCCAAAAAATTATCAACAAGTTTCAGCCCATTCCGAGAACTTTTATTTCTACACAAAAAGCAACACCACGGTAGTTCTGCTGAAAACAGCATCAGTCCGGGTTAGCTCCATTCAAATCATACCAAAACCATATAAAATTGTTGTAAACATGACATGAATACTTCATAAATTATAGATACATTGGGGACGTATCACTGGGTGGCCCGCCGAGCCCAGCGGTTACGAGCGAGGCAGCTCGCTGCTCCACCTTCCTCGCCTAGCCCGACAGAGCCAGTTGCCGTCATAAGCCAGCGTGTGGTTCCACAACTGGCCGCTCCAATCCAAATCGAGGAGGAGTGGTGAGTTGCTCCACGCTGGCATGGCGGGGAGCACAGCGGCACGGGCATCGTCGTTCTCATCGACGACGCCGCGTCGTACTATGCCTCCAGTGCCTGTGACCGCACCATCCGCCATCGCCGCGCCATGCAGGCAGAGAAAGAAGCTAGCTACATGGATGTCGACGAGGTGACGGCCATCACATCCACGCCCGCTGCCATCATTGAGGAGAAGTAGAACATGGGAGGCCGCCGCCGCTTGTATCCCATGAAGGCCACCGCCGAGTCGACGCCAGCGTAAATAGTCAGTGTCTTGCACGATTCTTCTTCAGCCGGATGCAGGAGTAAGACAAAGAGATCCACCGGTGACCATTTATATTAGGTATATTAATTATACCTTTAGCTCTGGACTAGCACAACTTATTTGATGTAAATGTAATGAAATATGTCATGTTTATATGAAATCCGGCCGTGTTTGCATGAATTTCGTCCGGTAGGTTTGAACTATTGTCAAAATGTATGCGGCTATAGTTGGATGGCGTCCTCCCGCATCCGTGTCCGCTCTCACGCACGCGCGCGCACACACACACATTCGTGACTTTTTGTACTTACCATCTCTGTCTAGGTTAGTGTCTCATTGTCAACAGTAGAATTCGAACCATCGAACAAGAAACATATGAGTATAATGAACGACCGCGACACGTGGTAACCATCCCAATTTAACTTGCTCATGTCAAATTATTAGCCATACATATAATTTATATAGTAGAAAACACACAAAAAAATTGCCAGGCGCTTGCTTGCTTGGCGGGGACAACCATGCATGCCGTATAAATCCACTTTGAAGACGGCGCAGGTGCGCCTCAGCGTGGAAGATAGTAGTAGAACATAGATGCATGAGTAGGGAGATCGGCTGGGATGGGACATCGGGGTTGCTGGAGCTCATCGGGAAAGCGCTCTCCATGTACGTATCTGCGTCCACGCTGGCGCTCTCCATCGGTGGTCCTCGGCATCGCCACCGTGGTATGCAACTTCGCCCTTGTGGTGACCACCATCGCTGGAGTGGGACGATGGACTCCGTCTCTGACAACACCGCAAAGTGTGTCACCACCATTGTGATGGCCAGGACACGGCGAAAGAACAACGTCCTTCTTTCCCGATGTGATGTCCATTAACGCGCGCTCGTCTAGACGGCTCAGTAGCTCAAGAAGCAGCAACAACATGCCTTGTGTGTCTAGTCCTCCATTGTAGTCGTAGTTGCTGCATGCACAGCTCGGGTTGCAGTTGCAAGTGAGCACAGCGATGCTGCAATACATCTCCAACGTATCTATAATTTTCTATTGTTCCATGCTATTATAGTATCAATCTTGGATGTTTTATATGCAATTATATATCATTTTTTGGGACTTACCTATTAACTTAGTGCCAAGTGTCAGTTGCTATTTTTTTGCCTGTTTTTGGTTTTCCGGAATATTAGTACCAAACGAAGTCCAAATGCCACGAAACTTTTTAACGATTTTTTTTCTGGACAAAAGTGACCCTGGAAGCTTTGGGAGAGGGCCAGAAGATGAAGGAGTAGCCCACAAGGCACCAGGGCGCGCCCAGGGGGGTAGGCGCGCCCTGGTGGCTTGTGGGGCCCATGTTCAGCTATTTGACCTAATTCCGCCTCTATAAATTCTCTAAAATAGGGAAACCATCAGAGAGCCACCCAAAATACTTTTTCCACTGCTGCAAGCTTCTATTCTCAAGAGATCCCATGTGGGGCCTTTTCCGGCACTTTGCCGGTGGGGGAATCAACCACGGAGGGGTTCTACATCAACCTTGCTTCCCCTCTAATGATGTGTGAGTAGTTTACCACAGACCTACGGGTCCATAGCTAGTAGCTAGATGGCTTCTTCTCTCTCTTTGATCTTCAATACAATGTTCCCCTTGATGTTCTTGGAGATCTATTCGATGTAATCACTTTTTGCGGTGTGTTTGTTGGGATCCGATGAATTTTGAGTTTCTGATCGGATTATCTATGAATATTATTTGAGTATTCTCTGAACTCTTTTATGCATGATTATTATAGCTTTGTATTTCTCTCCGATCTATTGATTTGGTTTGGCCAACTAGATTGATTTTTCTTGCAATGGGAGAGGTGCTTTGTGATGGCTTTGATCTTGCGGTGCTCAATCCCAGTGACAGAAACAGACATGACACGTGTTTGTATCATTTCCATTAAGGATAAAAAGATGGGGTTTATTCATATTAATTGAGTTTACTTTGTCTACATCATGTCATCTTGCTCAAGGCGTTACTCCGTTCTTTATGAACTTAATACTCTAGATGCATGCTGGATAGCGGTTGATGTGTGGAGTAATAGTAGTAGATGCAGGCGGGAGTCGGTCTACTTGTCTCGAACGTGATGCCTATATACATGATCATTGTCTTAGATATCGTCATGATTATTCGCTTTTCTATCAATTTCCCAACAGTAATTTGTTTACCCACCGTATGCTATTTTCAAGAGAGAAGCCTCTAGTGAAAATTATGGCCCCCGGGTCTATCTAAATCATATATAAAAAATCCAAAAATGTATTGCTACACTTTTATTTACTTTATTTTATTTTGTGTTTTTATTTATTTATCTATCTATCACTATGAGATTTGATCCTTACAATTAACCGCCAACGGATTGACAACCCCTTGTTTGAGTTGGGTGCAAGTATTTTTTATTTTGTGTGTAAGTGCTGCTAATGAGTTGTTGCGTGATTCTCCTACTGGATTGATAAACTTGGTTTCTAATCGAGGGAAATACTTATCTCTACTATACTGCATCATCCCGTCCTCTTCGGGGAAATCTCAACGCAACTCACACGTCGCTCATTGGTTTACCAAAAACAGCTTGTGTCATCTGGCTGGTGTGACGCTTCAACCCGTCTAGCTCCTCAGTGATGGCTTGAGGTGGTTTTCTGCCTCTTCAGCACATTTCAACAACGCTATTTTTCCTCCTCATGAGAGGCCTTCAAGGAGTTCATGTTTTCCGAGGCAATCAGCACAGATTTTTGCAAAGATGATGCTAATGACTTGATCTTTTCACGCATTTTTTTCTCAATATTGAGCCGCTATTGTAAGCCGACTGCCTTTGATTCAGCATCATTAAGCATATCCTATCATAATCAACACAATCAGTATGGATAATAAGGAGTCCTAAGCCGGCACAGGTGCATGACTCAGCCCTCGGGGGCTACTGACAGTTAAAATTGTTTTCACATCAAGTCCCAAATAGCTTCAAGCAACCTGCTTGGCACTTGGGGGCTAATGCATGATGTTTTTTACAAAGGAAACGTAGATAGAGACCCGAATTATTACAATGCACTAAGTCGGCCCTTGGGGGCTACATGGTGTTTTTCTGTTTGGTACATCCGACATTTTGAAGACCGACCCTCTCAAAGAGATGAGCCGGCCCTTGGGGGCTACATAACACTTCATTCTATATCAAGGGTATATTCTTGAAGAACTGGGTTGTTATTTTCATAACAACCCGACCCTTAGGGGCTACAGCTCAAGTTACAAATCCTACTTAAAGTCTTACACATACTTATACTTCCCTATGTCTAAGACTTGGGAGCTACATAAGTATATACAGTATTTAAAGGAGGGGAATTTCCGTACCTCATATTTCCTTTTCAGCATGTTCACCATGCTCGCTTCCATATCCCAGCTTGAAGATAGCCGGGTCAAATATCCTTGATGAAGCTCGTCTACACTGAGATCTTCAAAGTTAGGCAGTTCCAGCTTGGCCTTCCCTTTTTCAGATGTGGCCGACTCATCTTTAGTCACAAATTTGGAAAGCACATTTGAGGCTTCTAGAGCTTTAAAAGCTTCTCCAGTAATGTTGACCTCGTCATCGACCACTGGGGACAATGGAATAACATCTTCACCTGCCTTCACGGGACTGGAGGCACGAGTAAGGTTTGGCGGATCAATATTATTGATCACGCCATCTTGGCCGACTTGGCTGTCCATCTAATTTGGTTCCATTGTTGTTGCCTCTTCAATGTTTGCTGGCTCATTCTGCTGAGGCGGTTCAGTCCTTTGATCAATGTTGGCTTCACTAATATTGACATCTCGGACCTCTAGGGTTACCAAGAGTGGATTTTCTGACTCGGGATTTTCTGGAGTCGAAGATGACTCGCCAGTTTTCCTCTTCTTGGCCTTGGCCCTGTGGATTTATGAACATATTCAAATAAATAAAGCAATGATTATGATGAAGTATGACTTGTCGTAAACACTTACCCCTGCTTGATGACAAGTGGTGGGAGCTTTGAAGCAGTTGAGTCTCCAGATGATGGTGGCGACCCCTGATAATTTGAATTAGATGGCTTAAGAGGTTTCCTAATAAGACCGGCTCGTGAAAGAGATGAGGTTGGGCTATGAGGCACCTCGGTACGTCACTTGCGGGCGACTGGTGTCAGATAAGCCGGCAACTAATTCTCCAGAACCACTTCGAGTTCGGCATTTTGACGTGCCAACATGCTGCATTTTCTTCAAAGGAAATTTTGGGTCTAAGTAAGCGTGTGGATGAGAAAATGGCACTTCCCTGACGGCTTTTCTTTGTCTTTGGGGAACAAAGGTTTTCGAGCCGGAGGAGATGGAAATTATCTCGATGTCGTCAGCCCGGCTTGTTTCAGCAGTGTCCTAGGAAGAATGAGCATTGGCAAGTTGCATAAAAAGAAGACCAAGTGAGTCAAGTTCTACCTTCAACTCATTCCCTACGGCTGGCTCATCATCATCAACTGGCTCGTTTACCCGAGGGGCTCGGGCAGGAGCAGACTTGCGCACTTTGGTTTTCTTCCTTTCCAGAATGGGGAGTTGGCTTGCAAATTTTGACAACTTAAGAAGTGAGCCCGACTCAAATAAAGATCAACAAGTCGGATAAATGAGTATAAGCATACTTATTGGAGGTGCTAGATTTAGAGTACGGAAGGGATTAAGCCCTACTTTGTTGCATGCATCTTGGGGCTCCCCTAGTAGTCGTTTTATGGCCTTGTTTATCTCATCAGCTAATAAGTCAACCTGGCTGAAGCGTTGCACGTCGTTTAAGCCGCTAGTATAGTTGCACATTAAGTTGCACCTTCGAGTTAACGGTTGAATCCTCCAACTGATCCAGCACCGGTCAGCTTGATCCCAGTGAGGCCATTTGCTGTCAAGGCCCTCAGTTTGGAGCATATATGGGCAACCTCTTGACGCTCTTTTTTAGAAGGCCAACCAGGAAAGACTTCAGTGGCATCAAGTTGGTCCAGTCTGTAACCCGGCAATGGATTTTCGTCGGTTGGAGCAGTGTTCTTGCAATAAAACCAAGTTTTGTTCCATCCTTTCGGATGACTCGGTAGCTTGGCTTCTGGAAAGGAGCAATTTTTTTGCCTTTGAACAGACACTCAACCAAGATCAATGCTAGGACCATCTGCACATTCGGTTTGATGATTGATATAGAAGAACTCCCTAAAGATAGGGATAGTCGCCTCTGTCTGAAGATAAACCTCGCAGAAGACTTGGAATTGACATAGATTGGTCAAAGAGTTGGGAGCAATATCTTGAGGATGAAGGTTGTAGAAATTAAGGAAATCCCGGAAGAATTTGGACTCGGGTGGTGAGAAGCCCCTACGAAGATGATCTGTGAACACAATGACTTCTCCCTCCTTGGGTTGTGGGAGGCTTTCTTCCTCAGGTGCTCGCCAGCCAACTAGTTGAGCCAGCAATAGACCTTGCTCCACAAGATCATCAAGCACAATTTTGGTGACTTGGGATCTGACCCAGTTGCAGGTCACTGTTCTCGCCATGGTGAGTCACCCAAATGATTAAAACTAGACAAAGTACAAATGGCGAGTCATTTATGAATAACAAGTCGCCAGTGGTATATATAATAAATCGGCAATGCAATGAGGTAGCTATGGTTAAAAGGCGAGTCAGCAGGGGTATTCAATTACTAATGAGTCACCAACATTATGAGCTGGCCGATGAAGGAATAACTATGATTTCCAAGACTAGGCGAGTTATGATATGCAACAATAGACTGGCGAGGCATAAGGCATCTCATCTTAATTAAAGACTGGTTTTTCAGTTAAGTGTTGGACATAAACAAGTTTCTGTTGAAGCGTTTGCAGTTACAGATCTACAAAAGCATCGGAAAAGAAACACTTATCAAAACCTAGAGCGCATAGTGGAAGCACCAACAGGTCCATTGACAAGATTGAATGGCAACGTGAGTTTCCTAGATGCTAAAATGGTATTGCAATCACCCCTACAGTATTTCTATGGGTAGCACAAACAAAACTAGATCTATCCCAAATCATGGTGATGAACCACGAAGAACGCCGATGAACTACAACGAGGCGTGGGGGACAATGAGGTATCTCTATAGATCTAAAAGGGGGAGATTAAGCATACCTCAACGCGGCGTGCATTTTGGGAGAGTTCATGAGCAGTTTTGACGACGACGGGCATGGAGCAGAGAGCGCAGACGACGTCGCCGGAGGGCTTGTGGTCGCGCGGTGGCGGAGCTCTGGTTGAGGAAGACCGGGGCGTGAATAAGAAGATGACTGGAGGGATGAAAAGGTAAAAGTGAAAAAAGAAGCCTCACGGGTATATTTATAAGGAAAAAGAGAAGAAGAAGAGGCAGGCGTGAAAATAGAGGAGACATGGTAACTTCTTGAGCAGGGGATGCCTCAATTTTTGGGCCTGACTGATATACACAAAGATTCGTTATGATGTCATACTTGAGCTCCTGAAAATCCGGAAGATGACATCATGATTCAAAAAGACGAAAAAAGGGCAAGTGTTCTAAAGATTGACATGAATAAATCCAAGTCAATTTGGGGGCTAATGTTGGGGATATGACCCCGCGATATGACCCGCCCGTTTAGGGCCGGGTTATCTTGAAGGCATCGTGAGGAGAAAGACTTGCGGTGGGCTATGACGATGAAGATTTCAAGGCCCACAAGATGACTCATCGAGTGGGCCGGTTCATGGCCCAGCGCCTGAGATGGCGGCTCACCGTCAGAAGGATGTCATAGTTCTTTACTTAGGAAACAAGGCAAATAAGGAAACTGACAAGGGCACGGGCTGTATTACAACCCGGACTCTGTTGTAAGCCTGGGGCCTCCACCTGTATATAAAGGGGAGCCCCTGGGGCAGAAAGACTAGGTTACAGGTTCTCGAGTACTAGGTTAGCCAAGTCGCTGCTACTTCTTGAACTTGCGTTGATTTTTTCCTTGAAGAGGAAAGGGTGATGCAGCAAAGTAGAGATAAGTATTTCCCTCAATTAAGAACCAAGATATCAATCCAGTAGGAGGAACACACAAGTCTCCAATAGATGCACTTGCACAAACTAACAAACACTTTCACACAACACGAAAAAGGGGTTGTCAATCCCTTCACGGTTACTAGCAAGAGTGAGATCTAATAGAGATAGGTATAAAAGATAAGTAAAAGTGTAAAATAAAGTAAATATAAATAAATTGCAGCAAGGTATTTTTTTATTTTTTATTTTATAGATTTGAAAATAATATGATAGAAAATAGACCCGGGGGCCATAGGTTTCACTAGAGGCTTCTCTCTTGAAGAAAGCATACGGTGGGTAAACAAATTACTGTTGAGCAATTGATAGAAAAGCGCATAGTTATGACGATATCTAGGGCAATGATCATGAATATAGGCATCACGTCCGTGACAAGTAGACCGACTCCGACCTGCATCTACTACTATTAGTCCATACATCGACCGCTATCCAGCATGCATCTAGTGTATTAAGTTAACAAGAACGGAGTAACGCCTTAAGCAAGATGACATGATGTAGAGGGATAGATCCAAGCAATATGGTAAAAAAAACATCTTTTATCCTTAAGGGCAAAAATACAAATACGTGCCTCGCTACCCCTACTGTCACTGGGTGAGGACACCGCAAGATTGAACCCAAAACAAAGCACCTCTCCTATTGCAAGATAGATCAATCTAGTTGGCCAAACCAAATCAATAGATCGGAGAGAAATACCAAGCTAGCTTAATCATGCATAAAAGAGTTCAGAGAAGACTCAAATAATATTCATAGATAATCTGATCATAAACCCACAATTCATCGGATCACAACAAACACACCGCAAAAGAAGATTAGATCGAATAGATCTCCAAGAACATCGAGGAGAACATTGTATTGAAGATCAAAGAGAGAGAAGAAGCCATCTAGCTACTAGCTATGGACCCGTAGGTCCATGGTAAACTACTCACACATCATCGTAACGGCAGCAAGGTTGGTGTAGAGGCCCTCCGTGATTGAATCCCCCTCTGGCAGAGTGCTGGAAAAGGCTCGAAGATGGGATCTCACAAGAACAGAAGCTTGTGGCGGCTGAAAAGTATTTTTGGTGTGCCCTCTAGTATACGGGGAATATTAGGGTATTTATGGAGCTGAGATTAGGGTTAGGAGGATCCCCAGGGTCCCACAAGCCCGGGGGCACGCCTCTTGGGGAGCGCCTCTAGGGCTTGTGGCCCTCTTGTGGCTCCTCTGGCCTCCTCCCTAAGCTTCGTGGTTGTCTTATGGTCCAAGAAAAATCCTCAAAAAGTTCCATTCCGTTTGGACTTTATTTGGTATTGATTTTCTGTAAAAGACAAAAACAAGGGAAAAAACAGCAACAGACACTGGGCACTAGGTTAATAGGTTAGTCCCAAAAAATGATATAAAATAGCATATTAATGCATATAAAACATCCAAGATGGATAATATAATAGCATGGAACAATAAAAAATTATAGATACGTTGGAGACGTATCAAGCATCCCCAAGCTTCATTCCTGCTCGTCCTCAAGTAGGTAATGATAAAAACAGAATTTTTGATGTGGAATGCTACCTAACATGTTTATCAAGTAATATTTCTTATTGTGACATGAATATTCAGATCCATAAGATTCAAAACAAAAGTTTAATATTGACATAAAAACAATAATACTTCAAGCATACTAATAAAGCAATCATGTCTTTTCAAAATATCATGGCTAAAGAAAGTTATCCCTACAAAATCATATAATCTTGTCATGCTCTATCTTCATCACAGAAAGTATTTATCATGCACAACCCCGATGACAAGCCAAGCAATTGTTTCATAATTTTGACGTTCTAAAGCTTTTTCAACTTTCACGCAATACATGAGCGTGAGCCAGGGATATAGCACTATGGGTGGAATAGAATATGATGGTAGTAGACAAAAAGGAAAAAGAAATTCTCACACCAACTAGGAAAATTAATAGGCTATGGAGATGCCCATCAATTGATATTGGTGAAAGTGAGTTGAGATTGCCATGCAACGGATGCACTAGAGCTATAACTATATGAAAGCTCAAAAGAAAACTAAGTGGGTGTGCATCCAACTCGCTTGCTCACGAAGACCTATGGCAATTTGAGGAAGCCCATTATTGGAATATACAAGCCAAGTTCTATAATGAAAAATTCCCACTAGTAATATATGAAAGTGATAACATAGGAGACTCTCTATATGAAGAACATGGTGATAATTTGAAGCACAAGTGTGGAAAAAGGATAGTAACATTGTCCCTTCTCTCTTTTCTCTCATTTTTTTCTTTTCTTTTTTATTTCTTCTTTCTTCTTTTTATTTTTTTCTCTTTTTTTTTCCTTTTTGGGCTCTTTTTTATTTTAAGTCCGGAGTCTCATACTGACTTGTGGGGGAATCATTGTCTCCATCATCCTTTCCTCACGTGGGACAATGCTCTAATAATGATGATCATCACACTTTTATTTACTTACAACTCAAGAATTACAACTCGATACTAGAACAAAAATATGATGCTATATGAAGGCCTCTGGCGGTGTACCGGGATGTGCAATGATCTAGCGTGACATGTATAAGAAATATGAACGGTGGCCAAGCCACAAATACTATGCCAACTATATGATCATGCAAAGCAATATGACAATGATGGTGTATGTCATAATAAACGAAACGGTGGAAGTTGCAATGCAACATATCTCGGAATGGCTATGGAAATGCCATAATAGGTAGGTATGGTGGTTATTTTGAGGAAGGTATATGGTGGGTTTAATGCATCGGCGAAAGTTGCGCGGTACTAGAGAGGCTAGCAAAGGTGGAAGGGTGAGAGTGCGTATAATCCATGGACTCAACATTAGTCATAAAGAACTCACATACTTATTGCAAAAAATTATTAGCCTTCGAAACAAAGTACTAATACGCATGCTCCTAGGGGGATAGATTGGTAGGAAAATACCATCGCTCGTCCCCGACTGCCACTCATAAGGAAGACAATCAAAAATAAATCATGCTCTAACTTCATCGCATAACGAGACACCATACGTGCATGCTTAGGGAATCACAAACCTTAACACAAGTATTTTTACTAATCCACAATTACTAACTAGCATGACTCTAATATCACCATCTTCATATCTCAAAACAAATGCAAGGAATCAAACTTCTCATATTTTCAATGATCTTCATGAAAGTTTTTATTATATCCCTCTTGAATACCCATCATATTAGGACCAAATTCATAACTTAAGCAAATTGCCATACTATTTTAAGACTCTCAAAATAATATACGTGAAGCAAGAGAGTTCATCAATTTCTTCAAAATAAAACCACCGCCGTCCTCTAAAAAGATATAAATGAAGCACTAGAGCAACTACCTAGCTCAAAAGATATAAGTGAAGCACATAGAGTATTCTAATAAATTCGCGATTAATGTGTGTCGCTCTCAAAAGGTGTGTACAGGAAGGATGATTGTGGCAAACTAAAAAGAAAAGACTCATATAATACAAGACGCTCCAAGCAAAACACATATCATGTGGTGAATAAAAATATAGCCTCAAGTAATTTTACCAATGGATTGAAGACAAAAGAGGGGATGCCATCCGGGGCATCCCCAAGCTTAGATGCTTGGTTGTCCTTGAATATTACCTTGGGGTGCTGACGGTGTCCTGGACTAGGGGGTACTCACCACATCGTCTCCCGATTAGTTGGATTGGGCCGAGGACCCCCAGGGCCGTTTACTCATGGGCCAGTTCGGACAGCTGAAGTATACACGAGGAAGATTCCACAAGACTTGGTGATCAAGACAAGGACTCCTCTTCACCGGCGTATTCGACTAGGACTCTTGTTATCATAGGCCTCTGGTACATTATATAAGCCGAGGCCGGGCTAGCCGATAGAGAGGCGAGATCATTATGACATCAATCATCATACCTCTAGGGTTTAAACCACAACATATGATCTCGAGGTAGATCAACTCTGTACTTGATATTCCATCAATATAAACAAGAGCAGGACGTAGGGCTTTACCTCCATCAAGAGGGCCCGAACCTGGGTAAAACATCGTGTCCCATGTCTCCTGTTACCCATCGATCCATGACACACAGCTTGGGACCCCCTACCCGAGATCTGCCGGTTTTGACACCGACAGGTGCCTTGGGCATCCCCTAGCTTAGGCTCTTTCCACTCCTTATTCCGTAGTCCATCAAAACTTTACGCAAAACTTGAAAACTTCACAACACAAAACTCATCAAAAAACTCGTGAGATCCGTTAGTATGATAAAACAAATCTCCACTTTTAGGTACTGTTGTGAACTCATTCCAATTTTATATTGGTATTATGTCTACTGTATTCTAACTTCTCCATGGTTCATACCCCCCAATACTACCCATAGATTCATCAAAATAAGCAAACAACACATCGAAAACAGAATCTGTAAAAAATAGAACAGTCTGTAAAGACCTGAATATTAGTCCTACTCTTGTAACCCCAAAAATTCTGTAAAAATAGGAAAACCGAGGAAATTCATATATTAATCTTGTGTAAAATATTCAGAGTTTTTCCATGCTCCAGTGAATTTTAACAATTCTTCTAATGGACGCAAAAGTTTCTGTTTTTTAGCAAAATCAAATCAACGATATACCAAAGCATCCCAAAGGTCTTGCTTGGCTCAAACACTAATTAAAACACTAAAACACAGTTATTATAGAAGTAATATTGCATATTTATTCAATAACAGAAGCAAAAACAAAAACACAAAATAAAATTTGGTTGCCTCCCAACAAGCGCTATTGTTTAACGCCCCTAGCTAGGCATAATGCATAGATCTAGGTATTGTAATATAAGTGAGGGAGATCATCCATACTCATCTCATACTCCCTCCTTTCAGCAGCAAGCTTTCTTTGTGGTAAGCAAAAATAATCAAAGGGGCTAAATTTAATAGGGTATGGATCTATAAGATCAAGTTTGGGAGGAATAGGTTCCTCTTTTGGCCCTTTGTATTTGATAATTATCTCTTCATTATAAACATTCCTTTGATTGAACTCCCTAAGTTTATCTCTAAGCACAAACCCTAGTCTGTTATTTTGTATAGCAAAGTTATCATTGATTTCAGAAATCTTATTAATCAAAACATCGGTAGGAACCCTTTTTCTTAGGTTTTCATTATAAGCAACATAATCTAGAGATTGTAATCTCCTTATCTCCTCTTGATTAAAATGGATCTCCTCTATAGGAGGGCAAACACCATTAATATTATAATGAGCAAATATTTCACTAGCTTCTTTCATGATGTGCCCGAATTCATGAGCTAGAAATATAGTGGTGACACGCTTAACGGAAGGATTGTGAATATTAGAAAATTCTAGGAAAATTCTTTGTATGCATGTGAACAAATTGTCTTTCAAGTTCAACTATAAGCAAAGATATTGCATCCGCAAGACTAGAAGTTTTATTAAGAATTGATCCTCCTAGCATAGGTAATGTACCGGCACAAGTAAAGAAATCTTGAATAACACCTTTCCCAATAATATTACCACTACCTATACGAAGTTTTTTAGTGTGCATGATAGTAGGTTCTTCATGAGGATCATTATTAGCAAAATCATCAAAAATTCCCTCAAGATTATTACTATTTTTTTCAACGATAAACTCCCCAGATTCAGACATAATGGTAAAGCAAGCAATCTAGCACACAAGCAAACAAAAAGCAAACGAAAAGACGAACGGAAGGAAGACGAATAAAAAGGCAAATATTTTTGTGTTTTTCTGAAAACGTTTTAGAAGTGGGGGAGAGGAAAACAAGAGGCAAATGGCAAATAATGTGATGCAAGATATGAGAGTTTATGATAGGTACTTGGTAGGCTTGATGTAGAACCTCCCCAGCAACGGCGCCAAAAATTCTTCCTGCTACTTCTTGAGCTTGCGTTGATTTTTCCCTTGAAGAGGAAAGGGTGATGCAGCAAAGTAGAGATAAGTATTTCCCTCAGTTAAGAACCAAGGTATCAATCCAGTAGGAGGAACACACAAATCTCCAATAGATGCACCTACACAAACTAACAAACACTTGCACACAACGCGAAAAAGGGGTTGTCAATCCCTTCACGATCACTAGCAAGAGTGAGATCTAATAGAGATAGGTATAAAAGATAAGTAAAAGTGTAAAATAAAGTAAATATAAATAAATTGCAGCAAGGTATTTTTGTATTTTTGATTTTATAGATCTGAAAATAATATGATAGAAAATAGACCCGGGGGCCATAGGTTTCGCTAGAGGCTTCTCTCTTGAAGAAAGCATACGGTGGGTAAACAAATTACTGTTGAGCAATTGATAGAAAAGCGCATAGTTATGATGATATCCAAGGCAATGTTCATGAATATAGGCATCACGTCCGTGACAAGTAGACCGACTCCTGCCTGCATCTACTACTATTACTCCACACATCGACCGCTATCCAGCAAGCATCTGGTATATTAAGTTAACAAGAACGGAGTAACACCTTAAGCAAAATGACATGATGTAGAGGGATAGATCCAAGAAATATGGTAAAAACCCCATCTTTTTATCCTTAATGGCAACAATACAAATACATGCCTCGCTACCCCTACTGTCACTGGGTGAGGACACCACAAGATTGAACCCAAAACAAAGCACCTCTCCAATTGCAAGATAGATCAATCTAGTTGGCCAAACCAAATCATTAGATCGGAGAGAAATACCAAGCTATCTTAATCATGCATAAAAGTGTTTAGAGAAGACTCAAATAATATTCATAGATAATCTGATCATAAACCCACAATTCATCGGATCTCAACAAACACACCGTAAAAGAAGATTACATCGAATAGATCTCCAAGAACATCGAGGAGAACATTGTATTGAAGATCAAAGAGAGAGAAGAAGCCATCTAGCTACTAGGTATGGACCCGTAGGTCTGTGGTAAACTACTCACACATCATCGGAAGGGCAGCAAGGTTGGTGTAGAGGCCCTCCGTGATCGAATCCTCCTCCGGCAGAGTGTCGGGAAAGGCCCCAAGATGGGATCTCATGAGAACAGAAGCTTGCGGCGGCGGAAAAGAATTTTTGGTGTGCCCTCTGGTATACGGGAATATTTGGGTATTTATGGAGTTGAGATTAGGGTTAGGGGGTTCCCGAGGGGCCCACAAGCCTGGGGGCGCGTCCCCCCTAGGGCACGCCTCTAGGGGTTGTGGCCCTCTCATGGCTCCTCTAGCCTCCTCCCGAAGCTTCATGGTTGTCTTCTGGTCCAAGAAAAATCCTCAAAAAGTTTCGTTCCATTTGGACTCCGTTTGGTATTGATTTTCTGTAAAAGACAAAAACAAGGAAAAAAACAACTGGCACTGTGCACTAGGTTTATAGGCTAGTCCCAAAAAATGATATAAAATAGCATATTAATGCATATAAAACATCCAAGATGGATAATATAATAGCATGGAACAATAAAAAATTATAGATACATTGGAGACGTATCATTCGCGCCCTTGTAATCGAGATCACCATCATCAATATCAATCAAGCAGGAGTAGGCTTTTTCCTCCACCGTGAGGGGCCGAACCTGGGTAATCCTTTGTCTCTCGATTCCGATCAATCCCGTTCAGGCTACTACCTTGTGGAGATGGCCTCACGGCTAAGTCATTTCACAAGGACATCTGTCATGGCAAAACCACGACAGAGCCTGCCATGTATGGAGGAGCAAACAAGCACTGCTGCCGCACCGTCAACGCAAGATAAAAGAGACCGAGTCATAGATGGCCTGGCCGGCGCATAGGGATCATGCAAACAGTGGTGCATTATTTTAGTGGAACTGCACAAAAAAGATATTCGGGTGAGTCGGACAAATTATCTACAACCACACGAAAGGAATTGCACTCATCGATTCGATCTAATTTCCTCCATGGCATGCGATGAGACGCCAAGGTGGAAATCAACTAACCACTTATAAAATTATGGATAATCTTCCTCATACAGGTTAGTATCCCCTTCGTCTAGATGATCTTGTTTTTGTCATGTCAAGCTATTGATATGTGGCACTGTTTTGCAACATCATTTAACTACAGCTATTGTTTTCCCATCTTCTCACATTCAGGACAATGAAGATGATTTCAGTGGAACTACACAAAATGGTCTGATGTTGAATGATCTCTATTGCCTCCTCTATTTGCTGCAATGTGTCAGCATCAATTGCAAGATGAGCCAGCTAGCTAGCTGTGGAGTTGCCAACATGCTCAAAGTGCACGCAACATTGAGCAGAAAGAAGCATGCCTAGGAAATTAATGCTTGCATAGGTAGGCCCTTTGCTTAGAGAAGCACCGATCATTTTTTATTTATTTCTACACCTTCTCACAGCTTTGTCTTGGTTATAGCCTGGTGAATCATTGAGATGCATAAACATGCTAAACTTATGTCCTTGTTTGTTTCAACTTTGATCTGATTCGAATCACCTAGGGATTCAATTTAGTGGAAAAGTTGATTCACAGTTATATAAGATCATGTTTGTTTCAGCTTTGATTGGATTCAAATCACCTGTAGATTCGCTTTAGAGGTAAAGCTGATTCATAGAATCAGCTTCGCGACCGAAGTACACTTTGAGGTGCTTCAACAAATTGCACTAAAAATGACCCATATCCAGATTGAGCTTCACTGGCAAAGCTGATTTGAAATAGCTATTGTTTTCAGATTCCAGATTCAGTTTCACTGGCAAAGCTGGCTTCACTGGTAAAGCTGATTCAAAATAAGTGTTTGTTTCATATTCCATATTGAGCTTCACCGACAAAGCTTAATCTGGTTCCTGAAGATCAAACAAATAGGGTCGATTGTTAGTATGCATACCATATCTTGTGAAACTTAGTTTAATGTGAATGTTGACTAGCGTGCGAACCTTTAGAATCTATATTGTGGGCCTGTTATTTGACACCTCATTTTGCCGCGCTACGACCAGTGTGGTGTCTGCATGCAGTACCGCATCCTCTAGTTTGGTGGATGCCAAGAGGGCCAAGAAGGAGCCATAACTTTTTTAAAGTTGAAAAAGGTTACCGATGAGGAGCCATAAGCTGGAGGGCGTCTCTTTTTTTCTTTCGAATGGGCAATAAGCTGGAGAGCTGGAGAGTGTCTCTAATGGGCTACCTCTAGTGTTAAGATCGTCCAGTATGAAACAGACAACTGACTAGGCCGATACAAAAGGCAATCCATCTTAAAGCCCATTTGGTTTTTTTTTGCGAGAAAGGCCCATATTTCTTAAAGAGGGGCGCTCCCAAAAAAACCTTCTTCCTCCTCGCCTCCACTTACTGCAACTCGTTGGGCTCTCCCCCTTCCGTCGCCCCTCAATTCCCCCCGCTCCCCTTCATCCTCACTCATACAGAAAATCCCCGCTCACCTTCTTCCTTACTCGTATAGAAAACGCCTGCTCCCCTTCTTCCTCGCTCCTACATAAAACCCCAACCCTCCTTCTTCCCCACTCGCACTTCCACTAGGCTCATCTCTCGCTACTCTGCTCAAACCCATGAGCTCGATGCAATGCCCGCAAGGAAAATGGAGTCGGCTAGCCCCATCACGAAGAAGATGAGGCTCGTGCCAGCGGTGACGCCAGTTGTAGATATCGCACCTGGTAGTGCAGGGAGAAGTGGTGATGCTCCCCCTGGATCTGAGGAACCCATAGAATCTTGGGTGGACCGCATCAGCGATCTCCCGGACACCATCCTAGGGGAGATCACCGAGATGCGAGCACTCATGTGCGGCAGCCATCCTTGGGGAGATCACCTCCCTTCTCCCCACCAAGGATGGACGCTGCACATGAGTCCTCGCATCTCGGTGGCGCCCTCTGTGGCGGACCGCGCCTCTTAATCTCGACTGTCGTCAGCTATCTGTTGTTCATGATTTTGAACTCCTCAGAGCCATCATCTCCTCCCACCAGGGCTCCGTTCAATGCCTCTGCATCCCGACATGCTACCTGTTGTACATACCCTGCATGGTGGACGCCTGGCTGACATCCTGTGAATTTGAAAAACTCCAGCAGCTTGAGTTCTACCATTAGTACAAAAAATACATACCACGAACCAAACGCCATGTATTTGTGCCCACATCACTGTTGTCCATCTCGTGGTTTTCTTCCTCTCTCCACACCGCCACCTTCGCCCTGTGCCATCTACCAGACAATCTGGTACAAATGCTTCGACTCCCACTGCTAAAAAACCTTCACTTGTGGTGGTTGATCTGTCAGAGGCCTTACTGCGCAGCATCATCCACTCCAATTGCCCTGCCCTGGAGCGCTTGCTGCTTGTTTTCAGAATAGAAATCCGTATCTGTTGTCTCCAAAGAAAGTCTCCTCACCTTGAAAGCATTGGAATTTGTTTTGAAGGACATGAGCTCATCATCGAAGATTCCCCTTCACTTCAAAGGTTGCTCCTTGATTATTGTTATGTACCTTCACAAATAACTGTCGTCTCTGCGCCTAAACTGGAGACCTTGGGTGTAATTCGTTATCCGTTTAATGATCACAAGATGGTGTTTGGCTCCACACTTATTCAGGTACTATATATTATCATCTACACTTTTGTAATGATGAGCTGCATTTTTCATTTGTGCGCATAAGTTTTATATCATCTTGGAGTACACTTTTGGTACAAATATTATGTTATATGCTCAATGAAGAGTTTGTCCATGGATAGCCTATCAATGGTGTTGGATTCTGTCAAGATCTTGTATATCGGAATGTTTAGTTTTGATTTGAACACAATTATTGGCTTGCTGAGATGCTTTCCATGTCTGGAGAATTTGTATATAAAGGTGATGATTTCATGCACATTGAAAGCCCATATATATTGTACTAGAATGAACCGTTCAGATGTCGCTCTTTCGACATACTCTTTTTTTAGACCTTAACTGTTTTCAATCTTCATGTCTATGTAGGCACTAACACATGGAGAAAAACGTATAACCAATCGATGGCGTAATAAGCACCGGAATTTTCTCAGTTCTCATGACATTCATTTGAGGACGATAACGATGGAAGGATATGCATCCAACCAGGCAAACACTCGCTGTGTCACATTCTTCATGTTGAATGAGAGGTTACTATTGTCCATGAGGCTTAACCAACAAGAAATTTCTCACGGATGGATATGTTGAACAAAAAAAAAAGTTTCAGGTGAACAAATGGGCTTCTAAACATGCGCGACTTCTATTTACAACAACTTGTCTTCATATTCCAGTAAATTTTTTGGCACGGGATGTTGATTTTATGGATCAGACCGATCCATTTAATTGTGACTGCCAAAAACAGTGGTTGAGTTGGATGTTATTACCATGTTCAATCTGGGTTTTGTCTAAATCTGATGAACAATTAATCCTTGTGCTTTTGTACCGTTTGTAAGCTTTAGTTAGATGTTGTTACCCTTTTCAACTCAGCTGCGACTGTCATATTTTCTTTGAAACAAGGAAAATGGCTTGCCATTTCTTTAATTAAGAGATAAATATTGTAACAAATCCCAACCAAGGGAAATAACATCACTCTCGCCGGCTGCTTGAGCTCATTGTGGATTACAGAACCTGTGATTAGCCACCGCCAGCACCCACACATTTATTTTTATCTAGCACACCAAATGGGATGTAATTCTTCATAAGAAAGGATGCATGGCCATGACAAATTTGGATTTTGACATTTGGGACCCATAAGGAAAAAGCCTATCCAAGGTGGTGTCAACTTAGTCAACAAACGATTCTGCCTACGAGCCATTGGATTGACATCCAACATCTATCGTGCTTCTTCTATCTCTTGTCTTCTTCCTCTAGCCGCCCAAACCAAACCACGCCGTCGGTCTCGTCTGCTCCCGCCTCCCATGGCTGGCTGCGCCTCTGCTGCCCTACTGTACCCTCAAATGTAAGCTAGTCCATCCCTCTATTCCCCCACACGTCCTAGTATTCTCCGGTGACGTCAGCCCCAACCCGCACCCGCACCCGAACCAGTCAATCCTCGTACTCCCCTCCGCTTGTGACTACACTGCTGCATCTTTCATAGCTCTTGTTCGTTCCCGCTCGAGGCCTCGCCATCGTCCTCTGCCTTGGTTCACTCACCATGTGCGGTGCGCTGCCGTCTGGTGTTGTCAACATGGTCAACAATGGAGAGGAATAAGAAGATGACTGTACATGGAGAGGATGGCAGTAGGGGCCCACCAGGGTCATGGCAGTACGCAAGCAAGTGCCTCATTATTACAAGCCAAAAAAATGCTTCCTCCTAATGGTTTGACATCTGGGTCCCACGTCATTGTCAATGTAGTCCATAAAAGAGAGAATTACACAATGAGCGGCTGACACCAGGGACCCAGCAGGTCACCCAGTTTCTTTTTGAGACATAGCAAGCCGCGCAGTTGTTTTTTTGTTTTAGAGATGGAGCAGGGTATCAACGGGGATGTGGCCCGTCTAGCCCAAGCTTTTATTTTATGTTTACCACATGACGAGCCCAGTTGTTTTCTTTCTTTCTGAAAATGGCTAGCCCAGTTCTATTTATTAAAATAATACCCAACGGAGGCCTACTTGCTTTTCTCAGCCCTGCTGGGCTGCAAATCTTTCAAGACGAGAGGTATGTATTCGCTTGACCAGAAAATGGGCTATAAGTAGTAAGAAATGACTGTAAATTTAAAAAACACAGCAAATCGGCAATTAGTTTCAAATTTTGTTCTTTAGGATTTCGAGATTTCAAATTTCATTGATTTTTTTGTGGGGAAAATTATGTTGGATTTTAAATTAATATAAATTTATTTTTTAAATTAGTTTGAATGTGACTCAAAATTCCAGGATTAAAAACAGTTCAGACCGCACAGAAATATGCAAAATTTCATTGAATTTTAAACCGTGGCCAGAATATGGGCTGTAATTCTAACAAAAAGAATATAGACTTCAAAAAATCCATTAGAATTAGCAATTTTTTAGGGGTATAAGAATTAGCAAATGGGCTGTAAATCATTACAAATAATGGCATGTGGGCTATATGCTGTTTTCCACAGATTTGAGGCTGACTTGTGGGCCTATTAGGTTGACACGTACGCTATCCTAAAAAATATGTTGACGCGTACGCAAGGCCATGTAAACTTAGTCAACACATAAGAGCAGTGAATGTTGGATGTCCATCCAACGGCCATCATGCTTCTTCAATCTCTAATCTTCCTGCTCCAGTCGCCCAAACCAGCACCGGTGGGACTGCCTGCTCCCGCCTCCCATGGCCGGCTATGCTACCGCGCAGGCCTCACGGCCCCACCCTACTCCCATCATTGGCCTGACCATCCCTCTACTCACCCACACCTCCCCTTATTCTCTGGCGACGGCAGCCTCACACTACAGCCGAACCAGTAAACCCTCATACTCCCCACCGCGCAGGAAACAACTACCGAGTCTTCCCCGGCTCCGGGTCGTTCCCTTCCTAGGCCTTCCCGTCGTCCACCACCTTGGTGCTCTCAGTGCGGCATGGTCAACGTGGTCAAGGAATGACATCCATCGGAAGAGGACTATACATGGAGAGGCTGATAGCTGGGTCCACGGACGCACGCAAGGAAGTGCCTCCTTATTACGCGCAAAATAATAATTCCTCCACCTGACAACGGGGACCCACCAGAAGGGCATATGTATTTCGCGAAGAAAAAATGTTCCCCCTGACAGTTGGGACCCACCAGCTATATCTTCGCACGCAAGGAAGTGCCTCCTTATTACACGGAAAAGAAATGCTTCTTTTCCCTAACAGCTAGGACCCACTAGCTACATCTTCGCACGGAAGGAAGTGCCTCCTTATTACATGCAAAAAAATTGATGCCCCCCTGAAAGCTGGGACCCACTATGTCGAAGCGTATGTAGCGTTATCTATCTCATCGCGAACATGTACGTACATAGCGGTCAATCAGTCTCTCTGCAGCGATGAACCGTGGGCGAGTAAGGAGCGGCACGTGTCGTAGTAGATCCACTGACTTAGCATGTCACGCAGTCCCGTCTATATCGTGTACACGTACTTACAACAATGCTGCAAGAAAGGAAATACGGCTATGTACATACATACGTGCGGGGTCTCGAACGCATACAACGACGGCATCATGTTCATCGGCAGCCAACCGGCTGGGTCGGAATGGAGGAAACAACATCGTGTTCATCCGAAGCAACCGACTAGGTCGGAATGCGTCCTTTTCATTGGGAGCCAACCGGCTTGGACGGATCAGCCCAAACCAGGTCTGGCGTACCATGGAACGGAGGAAACGGCCTTCTGTTCGACCGGCTATGGTTGAAACGGGATCATGTTCATCGAGAGGGGTCTGGCGTACTGCAAAACAAAGGAAATAGACTTCTCTCCAACTGCCTACAGTCGAAACGGGGTCATGCTCATCTGGAGGATTGTGGCATACCGCAAAACAGAGGAAACAAACTTCTCTCCAACCGCCTACGGTCGAAACGGGGTCCTGTTCATCGGGAATGGTGTGGCGTACCGCAGAACGGGACTCCATGAGGTATTGATCATCCACCGTCTATTGCCTCGCTCCAGCCTCCACGGCCTACTGTTCATCCACCATCGACTTCCTCCAGCCTCCACCGGCTACTGTTCATCCAGCCTCCACGGGGGTACTGTTCATCCACCCCCAACCGGCTGGGGTGTGGTGGCTCCTCGGGGTCATGTTCATCCAGCGGCAACCGCCTACTACCACGGGGTCCTGTTCATCCAGCGGCAACCGCCTACAACCACGGGGGTTGGTGGAAATATGCCCTAGAGGCAATAATATTGTATTATTATATTTACATATTCATATTTAAGAGTTTATGTTCCATGCTATAACTGCTATGATCCTGGAATATGCGATTCAGTGGAAAACTCATATGCACGTATGGAATGATAAACGGTAACAATAGGTTCCCGGCCTCACCTCTAAGACTAGCTCAAGTGTTGTTGGTGATCGCGTTTTCTGGATCTTAGAATATCGTTAAGTGTAACGATAATCCTAAAACAACATTGAGGGTATGACGTTAGAAGAACGATCATATTGAATCGACCTAATAATTGTTTGTTATACTTTGTGATTATATCGTCTAAAATCATCTGTTATGACACGGAGTGTTAGCATGTGTTTTAGTTCCTCAGACCATGAGAGTATCTCGGTCACTTCCTACCAGACGGTGGGCTTTGTGGTTGCTCAAATGTCATTTGTAACAAGGTGAGCATAACGACAACTTTCAGGTTCACCGGAAAGTTTGACAAGTGACCAAATAGCTCAAGAGTGGGATTTGCTCCTCCAACGATGGAGAGATATTCTTAGGGCCATCTCAGTGTGATGGCATCCATCATCGTCAGGCCATAAACAGGTGACTACATTACGGGGATGCCAGAACGCGTCAACGAGAAAGAAGAACAAAACCAGTAACGGGAGCAATAGTATAGTGAGCATGATGATAACTCAAGAGGATACCGATGCACACCGGGTTTTGTAAAGTATTGCAAAGCAAAGGGAACATCACATGCTAACCAAAGGTTCATTCGAATATCATTCGCGTAATCATAGGGACCGATATGGATGTCCAAGGTTTCGCTATCGGTCATTGAACAAAGGGGTTTTGTGCATGTCTATGGTTTACCAAACCTACGGGGTCACAAACTTAAGGTAATCACAATATGCGGAGTGTCAGTGGGACGGGAGTGATGATAATATATTTTTGGAATTGTTTCATTAATATCCGGAATTGTTCTGAGAGGTTCCAGAAGCGTTTCGGGGTCACTGGAAGGGTTTCGGTGAATATCGGGTAATACCGGGTATTACCGATTAATTATATATAGGTGGAAAATGTTTGCAGGGATGATAAATTATATATATAATGCTCTGAAAATGTTTAGAACATTTGATATTTAATTTAAATATCAACGGGCCTAAAAAGGCAAAGAAGTGGAAGGCAACTTGGTCCAAAAAGGCCCAAGTGGGAAAGTACCTCCCTTCCCTAAGGAAGGAGGCCGAATTGGGGAAGGGGAGGAGTCATACTCCTCCTCCCTTTAGATGGCGCACCAAGGGGGACTCCTTCCCCTTGGTGGCAGCCCTCCCTCTCCCCTCTAACCTATATATACTAGAGGATTTCCACCCTATGTTAATACAAGTTTTGGAGCCTCCTCTAGTTGATCTAGTGCAGATTCTAGTTGGTCCTAGTTGACTAATTAGAGTGAGCCCTAGCCACCTCTAATCCTCATAATTAGAAGCCCCGTGTAGTTCTAAATTCCTCCCTCTAATTCTTCGGCAACGATTAGCTCTGGACGATGAAGCGTTGCCGGATCGTGAAGACCGTACGCTTGCAACCAAGTAGAGATGTCGTGCTTTCGGTCTTCTGTTCAAGGGGTCGTTCGAGGGCGGTTCGTGGGATCATCATCGATGTTCGAGGGACTCAAAGTATGATCTACATCGATCCTTGTACTTCCGCTGCGCTCTTGGAGTCGGTAACGATCGTTGATCACAACCAGTTATGCATCTTCATATTGTTCCTGGGTGATTGTAGGGCGATTTTTTTGTTTTCTACTACGTTTCCCAACAGTGGCATCATGAGCGGTTCTATGAGTACATGTAGGTTGCGATCTAGATCACATGCAGATGTGAGGGTGATGTTCTTGCTATGCTTCCCTCGAGTGTTGCTTCGGTTCAGTCCATTGACGGCACGGTGTCGCTTTTCACAAGGTTCTGACAATCGCTCGACTCTGGCTGTCAACGATCGGCTAACAATTCCTTGGGCTTCACCATAGTCAAGAATAGTGAACTATCACGTACACAAAGGGCGATCAAGATGGATGATCTTCTAGGGGGTGATACGTCTCCAACGTATCTATAATTTTTTATTGTTCCATGCTGTTATATTATCATTCTTGGATGTTTTACAATCATTTTATAGTCATTTTATAACATTTTTGGTACTAACCTATTGACATAGTGCCAGTTGCTGTTTTTTGCATGTTTTTACATCGCAGGAAATCAATACCAAACTGAGTCCAAACGCAGCGAAACTTTTTGTGGATTTTTTTTGGACTAGAAGACATCCAGTGGGCCGGAGAAGCGCCTGGGGGTGCTCCGAGGGGAGCACAATCCACCAGGGCGTGCCTGGAGGCCCAGGCGCGCCCTGGTGGGTTGTGCCCACCTCGGGCGCCCCCCGAACCGCCTCTTTGCTCTATAAATACCCCAATATTCCAGAAACCCTAGGGGAGTCAACGAAAATCAATTCCAGCCGCCGCAGAGTCCAGAACCACCAGATCCAATCTAGACACCATCATGGAGGGGTTCACCACTTCCATTGGTGCCTCTTCGATGATGCGTGAGTAGTTCTTTGTAGACCTACGGGTCCGTAGTTAGTAGCTAGATGGCTTTCTCTCTCTCGTTTGATTCTCAATACAATGGTCTCTTGGAGATCCATATGATGTAACTCTTTTTGCTGTGTGTTTGTTGGGATCCGATGAACTTTGAGTTTATGATCAGATCTATCTTTTTATCCATGAAAGTTGAGTCTTCTTTGATCTCTTATATGCATGATTGCTTATAGCCTCATATTTCTTCTCCGATATTTGGGTTTTGTTTGGCCAACTTGATCTATTTATCTTGCAATGGGAAGAGGTGCTTTGTAGTGGGTTCGATCTTATGGTGCTTGATCCCAGTGACAGAAGGGGAACCGACACGTATGTATCGTTGGTACTAAGGATAAAATGATGGGGTCTATTTCTACATAAATAGATCTTGTCTACATCATGTCATCGTTCTTATTGCATTACTCCATTTCTCCATGAACTTAATACACTAGATGCATGCTGGATAGCGGTCGATGTGTGGAGTAATAGTAGTAGATGCAGGCAGGAGTCGGTCTACTAATCTTGGACGTGATGCCTATATAATGATCATTGCCTGGATATCGTCATGATTATTTGAAGTTTTATCAATTGCCCAACAGTAATTTGTTCACCCACCGTTTGCTATTTTTCTCGAGAGAAGCCACTAGTGAAACCTACGGCCCCCGGGTCTCTTTTCCAATATATTTGCTTTCAAGATCTGTTTTGCTATTTGCTCTTTTCTTTATTTGCAACTTTTATTTTCAGATCTATTAAACCAAAAATACAAAAATACCTTGCTGCACTTTATTTTATTTGGCGTTCGATCTATCAATATTTACTACTCTCTCATGTCTGTTTGCCAATTTTTGGCGCCATTGCCCGAAAGGGATTGACAACCCCTTTTACACGTCGGGTTGCGAGTATTTGTTATTTGTGTGCAGGTGTTGTTTACGTAGTGTTGCTTGGTTCTCCTACTGGTTCGATAACCTTGGTTTCATCACTGAGGGAAATACCTACCGCCGCTGTGCTGCATCATCCCTTCCTCTTTGGGGAAATAATGACGTAGCTTCAAGCCGCATCAAAAGGAATTTCTGGCGCCGTTGCCGGGGAGGATCTTCAACATATACCAGGTTCCTAATCACAAATCTCATCTCCTCGCAATTTACATTATTTGCCATTTGCCTCTCGTTTTCATCTCCCCCACTTCCCCAATTTGCCTTTTTATTCGCCGCTCTTTTTGTTGGCCTTTTTCTCGTCAGATCTCATGTTTGCTTGTGTTGCCATGTGCCTTCTATTTGCTTGCATCTTCGCTTGCTAAAAAGCTATTGTTATGGATCCTCATCCACTTGCTAATCTTTTCAAAAGATCCAATTATGATGAACCAGTTGCTAGTGAATTGAGTTCACTAGGTTATCTTTATGAAGTTTTGCTTGAGATTTATGAATCTGAAAATTGTGATGAAGTGTTAAACGAAGGAATTTATAAAGTGGTTCATGATAGCCCCTTGAATGAAAAGCATGATTGCAATGATGTTATTATAAATTCTATTAATGTCAATTGTGCTAATAATATGCAAAACCCCAAGCTTGGGGATGCTAATTTTGATATGTCCACTACTTATTGCAATGATCATGATTGGGGTGATTCTTCTTATGATCTTGAAAATGTATTTAAGCCTCATGATGAATATATTCTTGATAATAATGTTTGCAATAATATTAAAAGTGGGTTTGGAAGAGTGTCAACTTTGGGTAAAAATAATACCACATATTTGGAGAGTGTTCAATCTTATGAAATTTTTGATAAAAGTGGGCTTGGAGAGGTCATGACTTTATTTGATGATAATCCCACTATTTTGGAAGAGTGTCAACTTTGCATGCATGTGGATCATGTTGAGAATATTTTATGTGATAGCTATATTGTTGAATTTGATTATGATCCTACATGTAACTATTATGAGAGAGGAAAATATGGTTGTAGAAATTTTCATGTTACTAAATTACCTCTCTTTATGTTGAGATTGCTATTGTTTCTTTCTTCTACCTTGCATATGCTAAGTATTTCTTGTCTTGATAATTTGTTTGCCTAAAAAATGCCTATGCATTAGAAATATGTTAGACTTAAATATGTTTGGCACATGTTTTATGATGCTCTCTTTGTGTTTTCATTATTATCTTCCATGTGAGCATCAATAAAATCTTATGCCTAGCTAGGGGCGTAAAACGATAGCGCTTGTTGGGAGGCAACCCAATGAATAAAATTTATTTTTATCTTTTGATTTATGTTCTTGAGTGTTTGCACAATAATGCTACTGTTATGATTGTGTTTTTTGTGTTTTAATTAGTGTTTGTGCCAAGTAAAGCCTTTAGGATTATGTTGGGAGATAGTTGATTTGATCTTGTTGGAAAACAGAAACTTTTGCGTCCAGTAAAACAATTTTGAAAATTCACAAAAGATACGAAAAATTCTGAATTTTTTGCACAAAATTTATATACAAATTGCCTATGTTGTCCGAATTTTTTAGAATTTTTGGCAGGACATAAGTATTCGAAACATCCAGATTGCTACAGACTATTCTGTTTTTGACATATTCTGTTTTCTTTGTGTTGTGTGCTTGTTTTGATGATTCTATGGTTTTCTTTGATGAGTTTTTGCCATATAAAAGTTGGAATACAGTAGATATAATGCAAGAATAAAATATGAATTAGTTTGCTACAGTACTTATAGTAGTGATTTGCTTTCTTGTACTAACGGATCTCATGAAGGTTTTGTTGAGTTTTGTGTGATTGAAGTTTTCAAGTTTTGGGTTATCTTACGATGGATGAAGGAATAAGGAGTAAGAAGAGCCTAAGCTTGGGGATGCCCAAGGCATCCCAAGCTATTATCCAAAGATAAGCAAGCAACTAAGCTTGGGGATGCCCCGAGTGGCATCCCCTCATTCTTCAAACGACCATCGGTATTTTACTCGAAGCTATATTTTTATTCGTCACATATTATGAGTTTTGCTTGGACCATCTTGTATGATATGAGTCTTTGCTTGTTTTGCTTTATGTTATAAGTTATGAATCCTTGCTGGACACACCTATTTGAGAGAGCCAAAATTATGCCATGACTTGTTAGAATTGCTCTCTATGCTGCACTTAAATTTTTATGAGCTATGGATTTGCTCTAGTGCTTCACTTCTATCTTTTTGAGCACGGCGTGCTTTAGTATTTTTGAAGAAATGCTCTCATGCTTCACTTAGATTTATTTGGGAGTTAGTAAATTTTTTAAGAAATTCTCTCTTGCTTCACTTAAATTAATTTGAGAGAAAGAAGTATTATGCTCATGATCTTCACTTATATTTATTTGAGCTTATCAAAAGCAACACATGAAAATTAGTTCCAAAGTGATAGATATCCAAGAAGGATATAATAAAAACTTTCATGAAGATCATTGGACAAAATAAACTTGATTCCTTGTAATAGTTTTGAGATATGATGATGTGATATGTGAGTTATGTTGATGAGTAATTGTGCTTTAGTAAGAATATTGGTGTTAAGGTTTGTGATTCCCTATGCAAGCACGAAAGTCAATAGTCATGCAATGAAATTATATCCTACTTGTGGTGCATTATTCGGTGTTAATTATGCTTAATGCTCGCTTATGAGATTATTCGTTTTTTGGTTGGTCGCTTCTCAATCTTTTGCTAGCCTTCATTTTGCACTAAGTATGATCACTACTTGTGCATCCAAAACCCTTTAAACCAGTTTTGCCACATGAGTCCACTATATCTACCTATATGCGGTATTGTTTTGCCGTCCTAAGCAAATTTGTATGTGCCATCTCTAATTTTCAAAATAAACTTCTCTTTTGTGTGTTTGTACCACTCGCGAGGCGGTGAGGGGTGGCTAATATTTTCCATGCTAGATGTGTTATTCTCACGATGAGTGTTTATTCACCTGTCATTGCACGAGAGTAAGGCAAAGGTATTAGGGATGCCCAGTCATGAAATAAAAAATGAATTTACTTTATGTTGTCAAATAATAAATTCCTTGGAAAGTGTTGGTATGGAGGGCACCCGTGGATACGGCTATCCATGGAAAGTGAAAGAAATGGTGGAAAAGGAATAAACTTTATTTTCTGTTTGGGAACCACCTATGATATATCTAGCATGGAAAGTGTTGGGAACTCTAAGTCGTTTTCGTTGGTGGGAAAAGCACACCTCCCAAAATGGTTTTATCTCTAAGTTTTTTGCTTTGAGCTCTGGCACCTCTATAAATCCCTACTTCCCTCTGCGAAGGGCCTTTCTTTACTTTATGCAATTTTTAATTTGAGTCTCCATCTTCTCTTATAAAGCACCAACTAGGAGGCACTATGATCATACTTGAGCATTGGGTGTAGTTAATATGCGAGTGTGTTTCATGAATGGATCAATGGTTGAGCATGATGGGCTAGGGATAACTTATTTTAGCGTTGATATTTTGAAAGACATAGTTGCTTGTTGATATGCTTGAGTATTTAAGTCATCATGTCAAAACTAGACTATTGCTTTGAATCATATAAATGTCCAAATGTCCATGCTATAAAGGAAAGAATATGAGATGACATGTTAGGCAGCATTCCACATCAAAAATTCTATTTTTATCATTTACCTACTCGAGGACGAGCAGGAATTAAGCTTGGGGATGCTGATACGTATCCAACGTATCTATAATTTTTGATTGTTCCATGCTGTTATATTATCATTCTTGGATGTTTTACAATCATTTTATAGTCATTTTATATCATTTTTTTGTACTAACCTATTGACATAGTGCCAAATGCCAGTTGCTATTTTTTTGCATGTTTTTTACATCGCAGGAAATCAATACCAAACGGAGTCCAAACGCAGCGAAACTTTTTATGGATTTTTTTTGGACCAGAAGACATCCAGTGGGCCAGAGAAGCGCCTGGGGGGTGCTCCGAGGGGAGCACAACCCACCAGGGCGTGCCTGGAGGCCCAGGTGCGCCCTGGTGGGTTGTGCCCACCTCGGGTGCCCCCCGAACCGCCTCTTTGCTCTATAAATACACCAATATTCCAGAAACCCTAGGGGAGTCGACAAAAATCAATTCCAGCCGCCGCAGAGTCCAGAACCACCAGATCCAATCTAGACACCATCATGGAGGGGTTCACCACTTCCATTGGTGCCTCTCCGATGATGTGTGAGTAGTTCTTTGTAGACCTACGGGTCCATAGTTAGTAGCTAGATGGCTTTCTCTCTCTCGTTTGATTCTCAATACAATGGTCTCTTGGAGATCCATATGATGTAACTCTTTTTGTTGTGTGTTTGTTGGGATCCGATGAACTTTGAGTTTATGATCAGATCTATCTTTTTATCCATGAAAGTTATTTGAGTCTTCTTTGATCTCTTATATGCATGATTTCTTATAGCCTCGTATTTCTTCTCTGATATTTGGGTTTTGTTTGGCCAGCCTGATCTATTTATCTTGCAATGGGAAGAGGTGCTTTGTAGTGGGTTCGATCTTACGGTGCTTGATCCCATTGACAGAAGGGGAACCGACATGTATGTATCGTTGGTACTAAGGATAAAACGATGGGGTCTATTTCTACATAAATATATCTTGTCTACATCATGTCATCATTCTTATTGCATTACTCCGTTTCTCCATGAACTTAATACACTGGATGCATGCTGGATAGCGGTCGATGTGTGGAGTAATAGTAGTAGATGCAGGCAGGAGTCGGTCTACTAATCTTGGATGTGATGCCTATATAATGATCATTGCCTGGATATCGTCATGATTATTTGAAGTTTTATCAATTGCCCAACAGTAATTTGTTCACCCACCGTTTGCTATTTTTCTCGAGAGAAGCCACTAGTGAAACCTACGGCCCCCGGGTCTCTTTTCCAATATATTTGCTTTCAAGATCTGTTTTGCTATTCGCTCGTTTCTTTATTTGCAACTTTTATTTTCAGATCTATTAAACCAAAAATACCTTGCTTCACTTTATTTTATTTGGCATTCGATCTATCAATATTTACTACTCTCTCACGTCCGTTTGCCAATTTATGGCGCAGTTGCCCGAAAGGGATTGACAACCCCTTTTACACGTCGGGTTGCGAGTATTTGTTATTTGTGTGCAGGTGCTGTTTACGTAGTGTTGCTTGGTTCTCCTACTGGTTCGATAACCTTGGTTTCATCACTGAGGGAAATACCTACCGCCGTTGTGCTGCATCATCCCTTCCTCTTTGGGGAAATACCGACATAGCTTCAAGCCACATCAGGGGGTCACGTGTATTAGACGAAGTTTAGTGTGGGGGAACGAGATATTTAATGAAGTCTCTTCTTTCACACACCACGAAAGTTAATCTAGCAACAAGGATTATCACTTTATGGTCTACACGTAGGTAGCTAGGTTTATCTGGAAACCCTAGAAACCACGTAATTAAAATTTCCCACACCGATTAGAGGATGTCTAACTTGGTTTTGCAGGGTTTGCATATGATGTGGTATTGCCTTCATCATGATAATGAGTTTATGTATGAGATGGCTATATGTTGTAATGTTAAGTGGCCTAAGCGTCATGGCTTGATTGCTGGAGCCACGAGATTGCCACCTTAATTTAAATATCATAGAGATAGGTTACAGCTGACGGTGGCAAGACGTACACGGAGGACCCTGACGAGGAGAAGGTGTACCAAGGCGCGGGGCGAGGAGCTATAATTTCGTACCACGGCGGAATCCCAGATTTCTGGTGTCACGACAATGTTTTCTGAAACAGTCGCCACGACAACATTTTCTGAGATTGCGGCCACGACAACGTTTTTGAAATATTTGCCACGGCAACGAAATATTGGCCGTCATGTCGCTTCAACTGGAGATTGAAGACGAGCACGGAGAACTCCCTGGGCCCAGGGCTATACCATATCATACTATTATGAATTGCCTGATATGTGTATCCCTTTGTTGTTTGCACCCTTTGATTGCATAGTAGTCAATTATTAGGGTGATCTCTCACAGTAAATATCAAGTTAAAAGGTGCTCTTCCTAGTGTTGCAACCGTCTATAACACTTTGCATTTCGGAGTGCGTCATGTCCACATGAGTACAAACGGGACGTGAGGTGTAAGATGGAGACGGTTAGACCACCTATGCAGACAGCACTCGGTTGTCTTGAAGTTCTTGCAGAATCATTCTGATCTCAGAGCATAAAGGATCGAAAGATGAACAAGAGTCATATGGACATATGATCGGCAAAAGTTTGCCTACCGGTCAAAATTCTCGTCATCAGTGATGTCAACATCAATGGCTGAGAACAAGATTTGGATCTTGAATCACTCACTATCAATTAAGAGAGATATTGATTTGGTTGGGAGCACAATTATGTGTTAATTAAGTTTAATAACTAGTGCAAAATAATTATGAACAATATGTGTAGTTTGCATTATAGTGGTAGAATTATGGCTCACGGTTCCACCTTTGTTGTTGAAATTGATTGACTATTATTTATGTGGTTGGAACTTTATGTTTGAGAGGATCGTCCTCTAAAATTTCCAAGAAAGATTTTCTCCTCCTGCATGTTTACAATACTCTCTTGCTGATGCTGTGGATGACGAGACTCACGTCCTTCGAACCAAAAGCTAGAATTGCATTACAGTCTGCTTGCTTCCGAGAACCCCGAAATTCAAAATGTTTAGTTATGTGATATTCTTGGAACTGAAAATTATTTTCAGAAAGAAACAAAGGCTAAAAGATATGAGATATCTAAAGAAGTGTTTTGTTTGCAAATACTAGTGAAGTGTTCAACTATGTTTAAGACTGAAATGCGTAAGATCCGTAAGATAGCCAGTCATGTGTTGACGATGAAAATTTGTAGAGAAAGAACAAAAACAAAGGATGTAATGAGACTTACATGACCAGGGAAGTTCGGGGCTCATGCCACTCTTAAGGTTGTTGTTTCTTCTAAGAGTAAGAGAAATATTGAAGTAAAACTATAAGAAGTAAAAGGCAAAAAGAAAAGAAGACTGGAATGTCCAGCTCAGGTATGAATGTCATACAAGTTATGAGATGTAGAGGTGGTTGGTAAAGTAAAGTGTAGTTCTTGGGAAATATGATCAATTTGTTGATAACTAATTCTTCGGTACTGTGGTTAAAAGGTTAATCACAAGGATATCGACTCGATTGCATATTATTGCAAATCATTGCAAGAAACTTTGAACGGCCTAAATGACCAACAAATAATGAGTTTAAAATATTTTGATGGATTGTAAAAGGTTACAGTATTTCTATCAATGTATTTCCTCTGTATTTATTATCATAAATAATTTTAGAGTTTGTGTACACTCTAGCCCATTGCATAGAAGTTGCAAGGAGGTTGTTCATGACAGAACAATAGTTGTTCGATGTTATGAACAAAAGGGCATACTCTTATTGTGAATAAGATGTATGTTTTGAATATTGGTAATAAAATAGAACATCCATAACACTAACGCTAAATGTCGCAAGACTAAAAGAATACCACATCTGTGTGGCACTGCATTTAGTCACATTGGAGAAACCAGTATGAAGTAATTTCACAGTGATGAATTTTGAAGTCATCTGATTGAGAATCATCTGACACTTGCACGTTTTGTCCAATTAGTGAAGTAAACTAAAATATCGTTCACGAGCCAAAGAGGGCGAGCAACAAAATAATTGGCAATATGCATATCGACGTGTGTAGTCCAATAAGTGTTGTTGCAAGCAGTGGATTTATCTATCTTCAAGGATGACTCAAGTAGATATTTATATTTACTTATTGAGACATAAAACTGGATCTTTTGAAATATTTCAGAAGGTTTTCAGAATGAAGTAGAATTTATTGTAACAAGAAAATTATGTTTCTTCAATTAGATTGCAGAAAGGAATATTTGAGTTACAAGTTTAGCGAATGTCGGATGAGCTATAAAAATTATTTTATAGCTTGCAACTCCTAGAACACAACTAAGAGTAGAGTGTTTTAAGTAGATGCAATCAAGCTATGTATGACATGTTGAGATCAAAGATGACATTAATTATTTCGCAATTATACTTTGAAAGTGATGCTTTAGAGACTATGGCTTTTACACTGAAAAAGGAGCGCCATCAAATTTATTGAAATAAGTGCTACTTTGTAGGTTATCCCAAATAGTTGGGTATTCATCTATCACTACGCTGAGGCAAAGTGTTTTGGCACAGAGTGCGGAAGTTTTGAAGAAAAAGTTTTCTACAAAAGAGTGAGTGGGAGGATAGTGCAATTCGACAAGATTGCAGAATCTTCGTAATCAGCTCAAAGAAAAGAAACGCTGGAAGTAATTCTAAAATTTCTTACTGCGACTAATACGAAAGCCTATACATGAGATATAGAAACTACAGTCAAACTTGCAGCTAAACTATATAGGTTGAGAAAATTTGTGTAGACCTTTGTGGTATGCAGATGAAATATTGTTGGGCAAACAATGAACCTATAATTCACAGAGAAGCGTTGATGGGCCCTGACTCCGAAAATTGGCTATATGCCAACATAATCTGAGATAGTATCCATTCACATAATTCAAGCTTAGAACTTGATCAAACCTTCAAAAGACTCAGAGTCTAAAGAATAGTAATGGATCTATAAACTGACAAAGATAAAAATGTTTTATAATGCTTGACTTGTTACAAATAGTTTATGACAAGATCAAATAATTGACTATGACGAGATTGTCTCATCATAGCAATACTTAAAGTTAGTTCGTGTTAAACTAGCAATTATTAAATATTTCAATTATGACATAAAACAGATGGATGTCAAAATGATTCCCATGAGATGGAAATAGAACCAAGGTTGTATATTTGATACGATCCAAGGTAATTTTGTCAATCCAGAGGATGCTAGTAAGTATGCAAACTTCAAGAGATTCTATAATGATCTGAAGCAAGCATAGTGGAGTTGGAATCTTTGCATTGATGAAATGGTCAAATAAATTGATTTCATCGAGTAAAGCGAGATGCTTGTATTTAAAAGAAAGTAAGTGGAAGCATGATAATATTTCTAAACACTATATGTACATGACATATTGTCGATTGAAAGTTATGTAAATTTCTTGACACAGATTAAGACTTTATTGAAACTAGTTTTTCAGTAAAATACTTAGGCAATGAATAGTCTTGGTATTAGACATCATGATCTATGGAGATAATAGTGTCTAATCGGGCTTAGCCAAAATACATATTGACAAAATACTAAAGCAGTTTAGTATGAAAAATGTCAAGAACACTTTCTTGTCAATATCACATGGAAGGAGTCGGTGTCCTGAAATACTGATGAGCGAAATATGATTTCAACCACACTTGTATTTGATGGTATGTAAACAACCAGATATTTCCAGTACTCCAAGTTAGTTATAAGTAAAAGTTACTAGTATGGTCAAATTGTTGATCATAGGACAACAATGAAAATGTCGTTAAGGATTAATGACATGTTTCTCACACATGGAGAATATGAAGAGATTGTTGTAAGGAGTTACATCAATGAAGGCTCGTTGTAAGCAGTACATCGACAAAATCTTCATCTGTGCTCCAAATGATTTTTCGATTTCAAATTAAAAGTGATTTATGGTGGCATAGTAAGTTGGAATTGGTCCAAGAAAGTTACTGTGGTGAATTCTATAACATAAGGCTAAGTATATTATTTCTTTAGAAGCAAAAATGAAGGGTGATGAATCGAAAGTTCATTTATGAGCTTGGTATGGTTTCTAGATGATTGTATCATTGGAACACTATTCTTAATAGTGGTTCCATAACTGAGTCTAAGGAATCAAAGGTTCTACCGGTGATTCAATATATATACAAAGCCGGTTTCACACATATTATGAATTCTTGTCAAAGCATGATAGATGCATAGAAATGCAAATGATACACTCAGATCTGAAGTTGTCAGATTCGATAGGACGAAGTCTATACCACAAGCAAAGCATGTACTGACACAAGATTGCCATTGGTGTAAATGTTAAAAATGCTAACTAGATTATTGACTCTAGTGCAAGTGGGAGACTGTTGGAAATATGCCTTAAAGGTAATAATAGTGTATTATTATATTTCCATATTCATAGTTAAGAGTTTATATTCCATGCTATAACTGCTATGATCCTAGAATATGTGATTTAGTGGAAAACTCATATGAATTTGTGGAATGATAACCGGTAACAATAGGTTCCCAGTCTCGCCTCTAAGACTAGCTCAAGTGTTGTTGGTGATCACGTTTTCCAAATCTTAGAATATGGTTAAGTGTAACGATAGTCCTAAAACAACATTGAGGGTATGACGTTACAAGAATGATCATATTGAATTGACACAATACTTGTTTGTTATACTTTGTGATTATATCGACTAAATCATCTATTATAACACGGAGCATGTGTTTTAGTTCCTCAGACCATGAGAGTATGTCGGTCACTTCCTACCATACGGTGGGCTTTGGGGTTACTTGATACGTCCATTTTGCATCATGTTTTCATGTTGATATTTATTGCATTATGGACTGTTATTTCACTTTATAATACAATTCATATGCCTTTTCTCTCTTATTTTGCAAGAATTTATATGAAGAGGGAGATTGCCGGCAGCTGGAATTCTGGACCAGAAAAGGCTATATCGGAGGCAACTTTTCTAAACATCTCCAAATGAGCTGAAAACTGACGGAGAATTATTTTGGAATATATTAAAAATATTGGCGAAAGAAATACCAGAGGGGGACCCACCAGGCAGCCACAAGCCTATGGGGCACACCCCACGAGCTTGTGGTGATCCTGGCAGGCCTCTAGGGCCCATCCTCTGGTATATAACCCCATTTTCCCTAGAAAAAAAATAAAGGGAGAGCTTTCGGGACAAAGCACCGTTGGCTCGAGGTGGAACCTGGGCAGGAGCACTTTTGCTCTCTGGCGGAGCGATTCCGTCAGGGAAACTTCGCTCCGTGAGGGGGAAATCGGAGCCATCATCATCACCAACGATCATCTCATCATGGGAGGACCAATCTTCATCATCATCTTCAGCAGCACCATCTTAGCTCAAACCCTAGTTCATCTCTTGTATTCAATCTTTGTATCAAAACCTCAGATTGGCACCTGTGGGTTGTTAGTAGTGTTGATTACATCTTGTAGTTTATGCTAGTTAGCTTATTTGGTGGAAGATTATATGTTTAGATCCATGATGCTATTCAATACCCCTCTGATCTTGAACATGAATATGATTTGTGAGTAGTTGCTTTTGTTCTTGAGGACATGGGAGAATTATTGTCATAAGTAATCATGTGAATTTGGTATTCATTCGTTATTTTGATGATGTGTATGTTGTGATTCCCTTAGTGGTGTTACGTGAAAGTCGACTACATGAAACTTCACCATCTTTGGGCCTAAGGGAATGCATTGTGGATTAGTTATTAGATGATGGGTTGCTAGAGTGACAGAAGCTTAAACCCTAGTTTATGCGCTATTCCGTAAGGGGCTGATTTGGATCCATATGTTTCCTGCTATGGTTAGATTTATGTTAATTCTTCTTTCATAGTTGCGGATGCTTGCGAGAGGGGGTAATCATAAGTGGGAGGCTTATTCAGGTAAGAACAACACCCAAGCACCAGTCCACCCACATATCAAATTATCAAAGTAGCGAACGCGAATCAAACAAACATGTTGAAAGTGACTAGATGAAATTCCCATGTGTCCTCAAGAACGTTTTACTTGCTATAATAGAATGTTCTGGCCTGTCCTTTGCTAAAAAAAGGATTGGGCTACCTTGCTGCACCTATTGCCACTATTGTTACTTGTTGCTTGTTAAAATTATCTTGCTACCAAACTATCTGTTACTGACAATTTCAGTGCCTGCAGACATTACCTTGCTGAAAACCGCTTGTCATTTCTTTCTGCTCCTCGTTGGGTTTGACATTCTAACTTATCGAAAGGACTACGATTGATCCCCTATACTTGTGGGTTATCAAGGCTCTTTTCTGGCGCTTTTGTTGGGGAGTGAGGCACTTTTGTTGGGGAGTGAAATTTGGTATATATTACGTGCTGAAATTTACGATCACTTGTTACTATGGAAAACAATCCTTTGTTTGTTCGGGGTATCTTCACCTCGACCGGAAGCACAAAGAGTTGCTCCTCAACCTACTGCACCTACTGAAAATATTTATTATGAGATTCCTTCGGGTATGATAGATAAACTGCTAGCTAATCCTTATGCAGGAGATGGAACAGTTCATCCTGATATGCACCTAATCTATGTGGATGAAGTTTGTGGATTATTTAAGGTTGCAGGTATATCCGAAGATGAAGTTAAGAAGAAGGTTTGCCCTTTATCTATGGGGGGAATGGCATTGACATGGTATAGGCTGTGTGATGATATTGGAACATGGGATTGGAATCGATTGAGATTGGAATTTCATCAGAAAAATATCCTATGCATCTGGTTCATCGTTATCGGAATTATATATATAATTTTTGGCCTCGTGAAGGAGAAAGTATTGCTCAAGCTTGGGGGAGGCTTAAGTACATGATGTACACATGCCCCAATCATGAGCTCTCAAAGGAAATTATCTTACAAAAATTTTATGCTCGGCTTTCTCATAATGATCAAACCGTGCTCGATTCTTCTTCAACTGGTTCCTTTATGAAGAAAACTATTGAATTCAGATGGGATCTTCTGGAAAAGATTAAACTTAACTCTGAAAACCAGGGACTCGACAAAGGTAAAGAGTCAAGTATAAAACTTGAGTTTGATTGTGTTAAGTCTTTTATGGATACCGATGCTTTTCATAAGTTTAGCACTAAATATGGACTTGAGTCTGAGATAGTAGCCTCCTTTTGTGATTCTTTTGCTACTCATGTTGATCTCCCTATGGAGAAGTGGTTTAAATATCATCCACCTATTAAAGAAAAGATTAAGGAACTAGATGTAGTAAAAGAAGAAACTATTATTTATAATATTGACCTAGTCATGCCCACTGCTTATATTTGGAAACCACCTTTTCCTGTTAGGATAAAGGAACATGCTAAAGTCTCAACTGTGGTTAATAAAAGTTATGTTAGAACACCTAGACCCTCTAAACAAATTAAAGTTGAACCTAATGTTGTTATGGTGAAAGATCTCTTGGTCGATAATATTGATGGGCATGTTATTTATTTCTATGGTGAAGCTGCTAGAATTGCTAACCCGATACTAAAGATAATAATAAGCCTGTTGTTGGCATGCCTGTTGTCTCAGTCAAAATAGGAGATCATTGTTATCATGGCTTATGTGATTTGGGTGCTAGTTTTAGTGCTATTCCATTTACCTTATATCAAGAAATTATGAATGATATTGCACCTGCTGAGATAGAAGACATTGATGTTACTATTAAACTTGCTAATAGAGATACTATTTCGCCACTTGGGATTGTTAGAGATGTTAAAGTCTTGTGTGGAAAAATAAAATACCCTACTAATTTTTTAGTCCTTGGTTCCCCACAAGATGATTTTTTTTTCATTATATTTGGTAGACCTTTCTTGAGCACTGTTAATGCTAAGATCGATTGTGCTAAAGAAACTGTCAGTGTTAACTTTGGTGATATATCTCATGAGTTTAATTTCTCTAAGTTTCGTATATAACCTCATGATAAAGAATTGCCTAGTAAATATGAAATTATACGTCTTGCTTCTATTGTCGTACCTCCTACTGATCTGTTAGAACAATATTTGCTATAACATGACAATGATATGCACATGAATGAAAGAAATGAAATAGATAAGATATTCTTTGATCAACCACCTATCCTTAAACACAATTTTCCTGTTGAAAATCTTGGAGGTCCTCCTCCACCTAAGGGTGATCCTGTGTTTGAATTGAAACAATTGCCTGATACTTTGAAGTATGCTTATCTTGGTGAAAAGAAGATATATCATGTTATTATTAGTGCTAACCTTACAGAGCATGAAGAAAAGAGATTACTTAAAACTCTAAGGAAGCATCGTCCCGCTATTGGATATACTCTTGATGATCTTAAGGGCATTAATCCCACTCTATGTCAGCACAAGATTAATATGGAGCCTAATGCAAAACCAGTTGCTGACCATCAACGACGATTAAATCCTAAGATGAAGGAGGTGGTAAGAACTGAAATATTGAAACTTCTGGAAGTAGTTATAATCTATCCCATAGCTAATAGTAGATGGGTAAGTCCTGTTCATTGTGTCCCTAAGAAAGGAGGCATTACCGTTGTTCCTAATGATAAAAATGAGCTTATTCCACAAAGAATTGTAATTGGTTATAGGATGGTAATCAATTTTAGAAAATTAAACAAAGCTACTAGAAAAGATCATTACCACTTGCCTTTTATTGATCAAATGTTAGAAAGACTTTCTAAGCATACACACTTTTGCTTTCTTGATGGATATTATGGTTTCTCTCAAATAACTGTATCACAAGCCGATCAAGAGAAAACCACTTTTACTTGTCCCTTTTGGAACTTATGCTTATAAACGTATGCCTTTTGGTTTATGCAATGCACCTGCTACTTCCCAAAGATGTATGACTACTATATTCTCTGACTTTTGTGAAAAGATTGTTGAGGTTTTCATGGATGATTTCTCCATTTATGGGACTTCTTTTGATGATTGCTTAAGCAACCTTGATCAAGTTTTGCAAACATGTGAGCAAACTAATCTTGTCTTGAATTCGGAGAAGTGCCACCTTATGGTGAATGAAGGCATTGTCTTGGGGCATAAAATTTTTGAATGAGGTATTGAGGTAGATAAAGCTAAAGTTGATGCAATTGAGAAAATGCTATGTCCTAAAGATATTAAAGGTATAAGAAGTTTCCTGGTACTTCTTGAGCTTGCGTAGATTTTTTCCTTGAAGAGGAAAGGCCGATGCAGCAAAGTAGAGATAAGTATTTCCCTCAGTTAAGAACCAAGGTATCAATCCAGTAGGAGGTACAAGCAAGTCCCCAATAGATGCACCCACACAAACTAACAAACACTTGCACACAACGCAAAAAAGGGGTTGTCAATCCCATCACGGTCACTAGCAAGAGTGAGATCTAATAGATATAGATATAAAAGATAAGTAAAAGGAAAAATAAAGTAAATATAAATAAATTGCAGCAAGGAATTTTTGGGTTTTTGGTTTTATAGATCTGAAAATATATGATGAGAAATAGACCCGTGGGCCATAGTTTTCATTAGAGATTTCTCTCTTGGAAGGAACACATACGATGGGTGAACAAATTACTGTTGAGCAATTGATAGAAAAGCGCAAAGTTATGACGATATCTAAGGCAATGATCATGAAAATAGGCATCACGTCCGTGACAAGTAGACCGGCTCCTTCCTGCATCTACTACTATTACTCCACACATCGACCGCTATCCAGCATGCATCTGGTATATTAAGTTAACAAGAACGAAGTAACGCCTTAAGCAAGATGACATGATGTAGAGGGATAGATCCAATCAATATGGTAAAACCCCCATCTTTTTATCCTTAATGGCAACAATACAAATAAGTGCCTCGCTACCCCTACTGTCACTGGGTGAGGACACCGCAAGATTGAACCCATCACAAAGCACCTCTCCCATTGCAAGAAAAACCAATCTAGTTGGCCAATCCAAATCGATAGATCAGAGATAAATACAAAGCTATCATAATCATTTATAAAAGAGTTCAGAGAAGAATCAAATAATATTCACAGATAATCTGATCATAAATCCATAGTTCATCGGATCTCGACAAATGCACTGCAAAAGAAGATTACATCGAATAGATCTCCAAGAACATTGAGGAGAACATTGTATTGAAGATCAAAGAGAGAGAAGAAGCCATCTAGCTGCTAGCTATGGACCCATAGGTCTATGGTAAACTACTCACACATCATCAGAAGGGCAGCAAAGTTGATGTAGAGGCCCTCCGTGATTGAATCCCCCTCCGACAGAGGGTCTAAAAAGGCCCCAAGATGGGATCTCACGGGAACAGAAGCTTGTTGTGGCAGAAAAGTATTTTTGGTGTGCCCTCTGATGTAATGGGAATATTTGGGTATTTATAGAGCAGAGATTAGGGTTAGGAGGTCTACAAGGGGCCCACAAGCCTAGGGGCGCCCCCATGGTGCGCGTCCCTAGGGCTTGTGGCCCCCTCGTGGGTCTTCTGGCCTCTTCTCGAAGCTTCGTGGTTGTCTTCTGGTCCAAGAAAAATCCTCAAAAAGTTTCGTTCTGTTTGGACTCCGTTTGGTATTGATTTTCTATAAAAGACAAAAACAAGGAAAAAACTTCAACTGGCACTAGGCACTAGGTTAATAGGTCAGTCCCAAAAAATGATATAAAATAGCATACTAATGCATATAAAACATCTAGGATGGATAATATAATACCATGGAACAATAAAAAATTATAGATACGTTGGAGACGTATCAAGCATCCCCAAGCTTAATTCCTGCTCGTCCTCGACTTGGTAAATGATAAAAACGGAATTTTTGATGTGGAATGCTACCTAACATATTTATCAATGTAATTTTTCTTATTGTGGCATGAATATTCAGATCCATAAGATTCAAAACAAAAGTTTAATATTGACATAAAAACAATAATACTTCAAGCATACTTATAAAGCAATTATGTCTTCTCGAGATATCATGGCTAAAGAAAGTTATCCCTACAAAATCATATAATCTTGTCATGCTCTATCTTCATCACACAAAGTATTTATCATGCACAAACCCGATGACAAGCCAAGCAATTGTTTCATACTTTTAATGTTCTCAAGCTTTTTCAACTTTCACGCAATATATGAGCGTGAGCCATGGATATAGCACTATAGGTGGAATAGAGTATGGTGGAGGTTTTGAAGAGAAGACAAAAAGGAGAAAGTCTCACATCAACTAGGCAAATTAATGGGCTATGGAGATGCCCATCAATTGATATCGATGCAAGTGAGTAGGGATTGCCATGCAACGGATGCACTAGAGCTATAAGTGTATGAAAGCTCAAACGAAATCTAAGTGGGCGTGCATCCAACTTGCTTGCTCATGAAGACCTAGGGCAATTTGAGGAAGCCCGTCATTGGAATATACAAGCCAAGTTCTATAATGAAAAATTCCCACTAGTATATGTAAGTGACAAAATAGGAGACTCTCTATCATGAAGAACATGGTGCTATTTTTGAAGCACAAGTGTGGCAAAAGGATAGTAACATTGTCCCTTCTCTCTTTTTCTCTCATTTTTTCCTTTTTGTTCTTTTTTCTTTTGGGCTCTTTGGCCTCTCTTTTTTTTCCTTTTTTTATTTTTCGTCCGAAGCCTCATCCCAACTTGTGGGGGAATCATAGCCTCCATCATTTTTTCCTCACGTGGGACAATGCTCTAATAATGATGATCATCACACTTTTATTTACTTACAACTCAAGAATTACAACTCGATACAAGAACAAAAATATGACGCTATATGAAGGCCTTCGGCGGTGTACCGGGATGTGCAATGATCTAGCGTGACATGTATAAAAAATATGAACGGTAGCCAAGCCACAAATACTATACCAACTATATGATCATGCAACGCAATATGACAATGATGGTGTATGTCATAATAAACGGAATGATGGAAGTTGCATGGCAATATATCTCTGAATGGCTATGGAAATGACATAATAGGTAGGTATGGTGGTTGTTTTGAGGAAGGTATATGGTGGGTTTAATGCATCGGCGAAAGTTGCGCGGTACTAGAGAGGCTAGCAATGGTGGAAGGGTGAGAGTGCGCATAATCCATGGACTCAACATTAGTCATAAAGAACTCACATACTTATTGCAAAAATTTATTAGCCATCAAAGCAAAGTACTAATACCCATGCTACTAGGGGGATATATTGGTAGGAAAAGACCATCGCTCGTCCCCGACCGCCACTCATAAGGAAGACAATCAAAAATAAATCATGCTCCAACTTCATCGCATAACGATAGACCATACGTGCATGCTTCGGGAATCACAAACTTTAACACAAGTATTTCTACTAATCCACAATTACTCTCTAGCATGACTCTAATATCACCATCTTTATATCTCAAAACAAATGCAAGGAATCAAACTTCTCATATATTCAATGCTCTTTATGAAAGATTTTATTATATCCCTCTTGGATACCCATCATATTAGGACCAAATTCATAACCTAAGAAAATTGCCATACTATTTTTAAGACTCTCAAAATAATATAAGTGAAGCATGAGAGTTCATCAATTTCTAGAAAATAAAACCACCGCCGTGCTCTAAAAAGATATAAGTGAAGCACTGGAGCAACTACCTAGCTCAAAAGATATAAGTGAAGCACATAGAGTATTCTAATAAATTCACGATTAATGTGTGTCCCTCTCAAAAGGTGTGTACAGCAAGGATGATTGTGTCAAACTAAAAATCAAAGACTCATATAATACAAGACGCTCCAAGCAAAACACATATCATGTGATGAATAAAAATATAGCCTCAAGTAAATTTACCAATGGATTGAAGACAAAAGAGGGGATGCCATCCGGGGCATCCCCAAGCTTAGATGCTTGGTTGTCCTTGAATATTACCTTCGGGTACCTTGTGCATCCCCAAGCTTAGGCTCTTGCAACTCCTTATTCCATAGTCCATCAAAACTTTACCCAAAACTTGAAAACTTCACAACACAAAACTCAACAAAAAACTCGTGAGATCGGTAGTATGATAAAACAAATCTCCACTTTTGGTACTGTTGGGAACTCATTCCAATTTTATATTGGTGTTATATCTACTGTATTCTAACTTCTCCATGGTTCATACCACCCGATACTACCCATAGATTCATCAAAATAAGCAAACAACACATCGAAAACAGAATCTTTCAAAAACAGAACAGTCTGTAAAGACCCAAATATTAGTCATACTTATGTAACTCCAAAATTTCGAAAAAAGAAAGAAAAGATAGGCAATTCATATATTAATCTTGTGTAAAAAATTCAGAGTTTTCTATGCTCCAGTGAATTTCAATATTCTGTTAGTGGACGCAAAAGTTTCTGTTTTTCAGCAAAATCAAATCAACAATATACCAAAGCATCCCAAAGGTCTTGCTTGGCTCAAACACTAATTAAAACACTAAAACACAATTACTACAGAAGTAATATTGTGTATACTCATAAAAACAGAAAATAAAAATATTGGGTTGTCTCCCAACAAGCGCTTTTCTTTAAAGCCTTTTAGCTAGGCGTTGATAATTTTAATGATGCTCACATGAAAGACAAAAAATTGAAGCACAAAGAGAGCATCATATTGCATGTAAAAAAACAAGTTTAAGCCTAACATACTTCATATGCATATACATTTTATAGGGATAAGATTTACCAAGACAAGCAAAAACTAGCATATGCAAGGAAGAAGAAAGAAATAATAGCAATCTCAACATAATGAGAGGTAATTTAGTAACACGAAAATTTCTACAATCATATTTCGCTCTCTCATAATAATTACATGTGGGATCATATTCAAATTCATCAATATAGCTATCACATAACATATTCTCTACATGATCCTCATGCATGCAAAGTTGACACTCTTCCAAAATAGTGGGATTAACATAGAATAAAGTCATTACTTCTCCAAGCTCACTTTTATAAAAAAATTCAAAAGATTGATCAAATCCAAAGTAGTGGTATCATTATTTCCTAAAGTTGACACTCTTCCAAACCCACTTTCAATATTATTTCAAATATTATTATCATGAGCCTTAGATAAATTTTCAAGATCATAAGAAGCATTATCACCCCAATCATGATCATTGCAATAAGTAGTGGACATAGCAAAATTAGCATCCCCAAGCTTGGGGTTTGCACATTATTAGAACAATTGGCATTAATAGATTTTACAATAATATCATTGCAATCATGCTTTTCATTCAAGGAGCTATCATGAATCACTTTATAAATTTCTTCTTTTAGCACTTCATCACAATTTTCAGATTCATGAATTTCAAGCAAAACTTCATAAAGATAATCTAGTGCACTCAACTCACTAGCAATTGGTTCATAATAATTGGATTTTTTAAAAAGATTAGAAAGTGGATGAGGATCCATAAACTTTTTGTTTCTGATTTGGAATAAATATGCAATTATGCTAAGCGAACAAGCAAACAACCCAAGTAAGACATAGAGGCAAACAAAAAAAGGCAAATAAAATGGGCAAATATTTTTGTATTTTTCTAAAAACATTTTAGAATTGGAGGAGATGAAAACGAGAGGAAAATGGCAAGTAATGTAAGTGCAAGAGATGATACTTTATGAAAGGTACTTGGTAGGCTTGATCTAGAACCTCCCCGGCAACGGCGCCAAAATTCTTCCTGGTACTTCTTGAGCTTGCGTTGATTTTTCCCTTGAAGAGGAAAGGGTGATGCAGCAAAGTAGAGATAAGTATTTCCCTCGGTTAAGAACCAAGGTATCAATCCAGTAGGAGGTACAAGCAAATCCCCAATAGATGCACCTGCACAAACTAACAAACACTTGCACACAACGCGAAAAAGGGGTTGTCAATCCCTTCATGTTCACTAGCAAGAGTGAGATCTAATAGAGATAGATATAAAAGATAAGTAAAAGGCAAAATAAAGTAAATATAAATAAATTGCAGCAAGGTATTTTTGGGATTTTGGTTTATAGATCTGAAAATATATGATGAGAAATAGACCCGGGGGGCATAGTTTTCACTAGAGGCTTCTCTCTTGAAAGGAACACATACGGTGGGTGAACAAATTACGGTTGAGCAATTGATAGAAAAGCGCAAAGTTATGACGATATCTAAGGCAATGATCATGAATATAGGCATCACATCCGTGACAAGTAGACCGACTCCTTCCTGCATCTACTACTATTACTCCATACATCGACCGCTATCCGGCATGAATCTAGTGTATTAAGTTAACAAGAACGGAGTAACGCCTTAAGCAAGATGACATGACGTAGAGGGATAGATCCAATCAATATGGTAAACACCCCATCTTTTTATCCTTAATGGCAACAATACAAATACGTGGCTCGCTACCCCTACTGTCAGTGGGTGAGGACACCGCAAGATTAAACCCATCACAAAGCACCTCTCCCATTGCAAGAAAAACCAATCTAGTTGGCCAAACCAAATCAATAGATCAAAGAGAAATACAAAGCTAGCCTAATCATGCATAAAAGCATTCAGAGAAGACTCAAATAATATTCATAGATAATCTGATCATAAATCCGCAATTCATCGGATCTCGACAAACGCATCGCAAAAGAAGATTACATCGAATAGCTCTGCAAGAACATCATGGAGAACATTGTATTGAAGATCAAAGAGAGAGAAGAAGCCATCTAGCTACTAGCTATGGACCCATAGGTCTATGGTAAACTACTCACACATCATCGGAAGGGCAGCAAGGTTGATGTAGAGGCCCTCCGTGAACGAATCCCCCTTCGACAGAGTGTCGGAAAAGGCCCCAAGATGAGATCTCACGAGAACAGAAGCTTGCGGCAGCAGAAAAGTATTTTTTGTGTGCCCTCTGACATAAGGGGAATATTTGGGTATTTATAGAGCACAGATTAGGGTTAGGAGGTCTGTGAGGGGCCCAAAGCCTAGGGGCGCCCCCCTAGGGCGCGCCCCTAGGGCTTGTAGCCCCCTCGTGGTCTTCTGGCCTCTTCCCGAAGCTTTGTGGTTGTCTTTTGGTCCAAGAAAAAATCCTCAAAAAGTTTCGTTCTGTTTGGACTCCGTTTGGTATTGATTTTCTGTAAAAGACAAAAACAAGGAAAAAACAACAACTGGCACTAGGCACTAGGTTAATAGGTTAGTCCCAAAAAATGATATAAAATAGCATATTAATGCATATAAAACATCCAAGATGGATAATATAATAGCATGGAACAGTAAAAAATTATAGATACGTTGGAGACGTATCAGGCCTACGGAGGACACCATGCTGGAGATAGAACTGCACATAAGGCATTACAATCTGGTTTTCATTGGCCTACTCTCTTCAAGGATGCACGTAAGTTTGTCTTGTCGTGTGACAAATGTCAAAGTATTGGTAATATAAGTAGACGTCAGGAAATACCTATGAATTATTCACTTGTTATTGAACCATTTGATGTTTGGGGATTTGATTATATGGGACCTTTTCCTTCCTTCAACGGGTACACTCATATTTTAGTTGTTGTTGATTATGTTACTAAGTGGGTAGAAGCTATTCCAACTAGTTGTGTTGATCATAACACTTCTATTAAAATGCTTAAAGAAGTTATTTTCCCAAGGTTTGGAGTCCCTAGATATTTAATGACTGATGGTGGTTCACATTTTATTAATGGTGCTTTTCAAAAACTTTTTGCTAAATATGATGTCAACCATAGAATTGCATCACCTTATCATCCTCAGTCTAGTAGCCAATTTGAACTGAGAAATAGAGAAATAAAGTTAATTTTGCAAAAGATCGTTAATAGATCCAGAAAGAATTGGTCTAAGAAATTAGATAATGCATTGTGGGCATAAAAAACTGCTTATAAAAATTCTATGGGTATGTCCCCTTATAAAATGGTCTATGGTAAAGCATGTCATTTACATCTTGAGTTAGAACATAAAGCATATTGGGCAATTAAGGAACTTAACTTTGATTTCAAACTTGCTGGTGAAAAGAGGTTATTTGATATTAGTTCTTTAGATGAGTGGAGGACACAAGCTTATGAAAATGCCAAGTTTTTTAAAGAAAAAGTTAAAAGATGGCATGATAGAAGAATCCAAAAACGGGAATTCAAAATAGGAGATCAAGTTTTATTGTACAACTCTCATTTAAGATTTTTTGCAGGAAGCTCCTCTCTAAATGGGAAGGACTGTATATTGTAGAGGAAGTTTATCGTTCCGGTGCTATCAAGATAAACAACTCCGAAGGCACTAACGCGAAGGTGGTTAATGGGCAAAGAATTAAACATTATATCTCAGGTACGCCCATTAATGTTGAAACTAATATTATCCAAACTATGACACCGGAGGAACACATAAGGGAAACCTTCCGGAACGCTCCAGAGCCCTGAAAAAGAGGTAAGTATGTGGTATGGTAAGTAAGACGACTCCAAAAGTTCCATAAAGGTATTTTCAGTCCGTTTTGGAATATTTAAAAAATTAGGAAAATAATAAACAGTCCAAAAAGTGCACGAGGGAGCGACAAGCCCGAGGGGCGCGCCCTACCCCCCTGGGCGCGCCTCCCAGGCTTGTGGCCCCTCGTGGACTTTCCTGACTCCGTTTTTCTTCGATGTACTTGTCCTGCACGAAAGAAATTCATTATATATACTTTCTGGTGTTTTGACCACTGTATCACAGAAATCTCCTTTGTTCTTGTTTCATGTTGTTTTTCTGACAGATCTGAAAATATGTCGTCCCAAGATTCGGTTGGAGAGAGCCACGTGTCCCGTGTTGCTGCAATTCTAAGAGCCTATGATAATCACTATGGGTGGTCAAACTATGAGGAGGTCGAAGCTGATTTAAAGAGCCTAGATTCTATGGAGCAGGAGGAAACTTCTCGGCCGCGACCTGGAGGCACGCATGCGGGGCGTGGGGCATCAAGCTTGCCGCATACAGTTAAACCTCCCGACACTCAATTTATTTCTTATCGTAACCTACAAAAGAGTGTTGCTCTATCCCCTGCAGTCAGGAAACACCCATGGGTGGATGGTGCGTTAACCATTACCTGGAAGCTCCGGAAGGAAATTATGGATCTTAAGCATCAAGTCAATAAGCTTGAAGAGGAAAATCGCATCCTCAGGGATATCATTGCCAAGAACATTATACGTCCATTTTGCATCATGTTTTCCTACTGTTATTTATAATGTTTTTATGCATAATAATTCCTTATGGAGTAATTCTAATGCCTTTTCTCTCATAATATGCAAGGTTTACACAAAGAGGGAGAATGCCGGTAGCTGGAATTCTGGCTTGAAAAAGCTACGCCAGAGTTACCTATTCTGCACATCTCCAAATGAGCTGAAATTTTACGGAGAATTATGTTGCAATATATAAAAAATACTGGAGCAAATAACTACCGGAGGGGGCCACCCTGGTGAGCACAAGACACCAGGGCGCGCCTGGGCCCCCAAGCGTGCCCTGGTGGGTTGTGCCCAGCACGGCCCACCCCCGGTGCCCATCTTCTGGTATATAGGTCATTTTGACCTAGAAAAAATAAAGGGGGGACTTTCGGGATGAAGTGCCACCGTCTCGAGGCGGAACTTGGGCAGGAGCACTTTTGCCCTTCGGCGGAGCGATTCCGCCGGGGAACTTCCCTCCCGGAGGGGGAAATCATCGCCATCGTCATCACCAACAACTCTCCCATCTTTGGGAGGGCAATCTGCACCAACATCTTCAGTAGCACCATTTTCTTTCAAACCCTAGTTCATCTCTTTTGTTCAATCTTTGTACTGGAACCTCAGATTGGTACCTGTGGGTGACTAGTAGTGTTGATTACATCTTGTAGTTGATTACTATATGGTTTATTTGGTGGAAGATTATATGTTCAGATCCATTATGCTATTTAATACCCCTCTGATCTTGAGTATGATTATCATTTGTGAGTAGTTACTTTTGTTCTTGAGGTCACGGGAGAAGTCATGTTGCAAGTAATCATGTGAACTTGATATGTGTTCGATATTTTGATGATATGTATGTTGTGATTCCCTTAGTGGTTTCATGTGAACATTGACTACATGGCACTTCACCATATTTGGGCCTAAGGGAATGCATTGTGGAGTAGTTATTAGATGATGGGTTGCTAGAGTGACAGAAGCTTAAACCCTAGTTTATGCGCTACTTCGTAAGGGACCGATTTGGATCCAAAAGTTTAATGCTATGGTTAGATTTTATCTTAATACTTTTCTCGTAGTTGCGGATGCTTGCGAGGGGGTTAATCATAAGTAGGAGGTTTGTTCAAGTAATAACAGCACCTAAGCACCGGTTCACCCACATATCAAATTATCAAAGTAGCGAACACGAATCAAACCAACATGATGGAAGTGACATGGTGAAATTCCCGTGTACCCTCAAGAATGCTTTGCTTATCATAAGAGACCATTTTGGCCTATCCCTTACCCCAAAAGGATTGGCCTACCTTGCTGCACTTTATTTACCGTTACCGTTACTTGCTCATTACAAATTATCTTGCTATCAAACTACTTGTTACCGACTATTTCAGTGCTTGCAAAAAATACCTTGCTGAAAACCACTTGTCATTTCCTTCTGCTCCTCGTTGGGTTCGACACTCTTACTTATCTAAAGAACTATGATTGATCCCCTATACTTGTGGGTCATCAGAACATACCATCACCATCACCCAAGAAAGAAACTTGAGTACACGGGTATGGGCACTCCCCTTGGCTTGTGCCAAGCTTGGGGGAGGTGCCCCGGTTTCGTATCACCATCACTTTTTATCATCATTATCTATGTTAGTTCGATCGCTAGTTATTTCATGATTTGGTAGAATAAGGTTTAGTATGATCTATTTTTGAGTGCTTGCTTAGTGATCTATCTATGTAATCGTGTGCGATATATATAATAAAGAGTAGTTTGAATTTTACTTTGCTTTCTTGTTTCAATCTTAGCAATGGAAAACAAAAGAATAAAAGGTCATATGCTACACCCATGGGGAGTAATGACTTCACATAAAATAAGTATAGTGGATAATTTTTTTTGGAAGTTAACAAGCATAGCATTGGTCATTGGTGCAATCCATGAAAAAGAAGTAAAGAAAGAGAGGTCTCACATATAAATATACTATCTTGGAAATCTTTTATGATTGTGAGCCCCCATCAAATATTCTATATCAATTAGTTGACGTTGGACAAGGAAGACAACATAATGAGTTATTTTACATTCACATAGAGGTTATATTGTTATGGATCTTGTAACATGTGGTGCTTGTCTAGGATCTTTTGCTTGCCAAAATTCGCACTAAGTAGAGATAATACTTGTGCATCCAAAACCCTTAAACCCAGTTTCATGTCATGAGAGTCCACTATATCTACCTAAGGATTGAATAAGATCCTTCAAGTAAGTTGTCATCGGTGCATAAGGCAATAAAAATTGCTTCTAAATATGTATGATCTTTTATTGTAATGGAAAATAAGCGTTGTACGAACTTGTGATGGTAAAGAAATAAAAGTGACAGACTGCATGATAAAGGTTGCTATCACAAGGGGCAATATGATGTGACGTTCCTTTGCATTAAGAGCTTACACATCCAAAAACAAAAAGTGCATGACAACCTCTGCTTCCCTCTGTGAAGGGCCTATCTTTTACTTTTATGTATTTACTTTTATGCAAGAGTCATTAGTTTTAATCCCTATTCCTCTTTATGTACTCTTTAGTGGCAAGCGTCATGTGGTAGATAGATCCAGACATATATATCCAGTTGGAGGTAGGTGATCATGTGTTATTATTGTTGACAATACCCTTGAGGTAAATAAGTTGGGAGGCAGAACTATAAGCCCCTATCTTTCTATGTGTCTGACTGAAACTTTTGCTCTATAAATATGCCTTGAGTGTCAGCAATCATAGAAGACTAAATGATAGTTGAGTATGTGAACTTGCTAAATAAAGCTCTTACATAGACTCTTTCTGAAAATATGATGGATTGAGATTGTTTCAATGACTGAAAACATAGTTTGTTAATTTCCAATAAGGTTTATGTTTAATACTTTAGCATGTGAATGAATTTTTTACTCTAGCATGAGAAGTTTTATGATGATATATTGCAGTTATGTTAATGACCATGATGCTTTCATGTCCGTATTTTAATTTTTATCGACACCTCTATCTCTAAACATGTGATCATGATTATCGATATCGGCTTTCGCTTGAGGACAAGCGAGGTCTAAGCTTGGGGGAGTTGATACGTCCATTTTACATCATGTTTTCATGTTGATATTTATTGCATTATGGACTGTTATTTCACTTTATAATACAATTTTTATGCCTTTTTCTCTCTTATTTTGCAAGAATTATATGAAGAGGGAGATTATCAGCAGCTGGAATTCTAGAGCGGAAAAGGCTATATCGGAGGCAACTTTCCTAAACATCTCCAAATGAGCTGAAAATTGATGGAGAATTATTTTGGAATATATTAAAAATATTGGCGAAAGAAATACCAGAGGGGGACCCACCAGGCAACCACAAGCCTATGGGGTGCGCCCTACCCCCTGGCGCGCCCCACGAGCTTGTGGTGATCCTGGAAGGCCTCCAGGGCCCATCTTCTGGTATATAACCCCATTTTCCCTAGAAAAAATAAAGGGAGAGCTTTCGGGACGAAGCGCCGCCGTCTCGAGGCAGAACCTGGGCAGGAGCACTTTTGCTCTCCGGCGGAACCGCTGGGGAAACTTCCCTACGGGAGGGGGAAATCGGAGCCATCGTCATCACCAACGATCCTCTCATCGTGGGAGGACCAATCTTCATCAACATCTTCAGCAGCACCATCTCATCTCAAACCCTACTTCATTTCTTGTATTCAATCTTTGTACCAAAACCTCATATTGGTACCTGTGGGTTGCTAGTAGTGTTGATTACATCTTGTAGTTTATGCTAGTTGGTTTATTTGGTGGAAGATTATATGTTCAGATCCATGATGCTATTAAATACCCCTCTGATCTTTAACATGAATATGATTTGTGAGTAGTTGCTTTCGTTCTTGAGGACATGGGAGAATTCTTGTCATAAGTAATCATGTGAATTTGGTATTCTTCGATATTTTGGTGATGTGTATGTTGTGATTCCCTTAGTGGTGTTATGTGAACGTCGACTACATGACACTTCACCATCTTTGCACCTAAGGGAATGCATTGTGGAGTAGTTGTTAGATGATGGGTTGCTAGAGTGACAGAAGCTTAAACCCTAGTTTATGTGCTATTCCATAAGGGGCTTATTTGGATCCATATGTTTCATGCTATGGTTAGATTTATCTTAATTCTTCTTTCGTAGTTGCGGATGCTTGCGAGAGGGGGTAATCATAAGTGGGAGGCTTGTTCAAGTAAGAACAGCACCCAAGCACCGGTCCACTCATATATCAAATTATCAAAGTAGCGAACACGAATCAAACAAACATGATGAAAGTGACTAGATGAAATTCCCGTGTGTACTCAAGAACATTTTACTTGCTATAAGAGAAAGTTCTGGCATGTCCTTTGCTATAGAAAGGATTGGGCTACCTTGCTGCACCTATTTCTACTATTGTTACTTGTTGCTTGTTACAAATTATCTTGCTACCAAACTATCTGTTACCGACAATTTCAGTGTCTGCAGACATTACCTTGCTGAAAACCACTTGTTATTTCCTTCCGCTCCTAGTTGGGTTCGACACTCTTACTTATAGAAAGGACTATGATTGATCCCCTATACTTGTGAGTCATCATTGCTCAAACATCATCTGTAACCAGGTGATCATAATGACAACTTTTAAGTTCACCGGAAAGATTGACAAGTGACCGAACAGCTCAAGAGTTGGATTTCCTCCTCCGAAAATGGAGAGATATTCTTAGGGCCCTCTCGGTGTGATGGCACCCATCATCATCTGGCCAGACACAGGTGACTACATCACGGGGATGCCGGAACACGTCAACAAGAAAGAAGAACAATACTGTTAACGGGAGCAATGGTATAGTGAGCATGATGATGACTCAAGAGGATACCGATGCACATCGGTTTTGTAAAGTATCATGAAGCAAAGGGAACATCATATGATAACCAAAGGTTCACTCAAATATCACTCGTGTAATCATAGTGACCAATATGGATGTCCACGGTTCTGCTATCGGTCATTGAACGAAGGGGTTCTGTTCATGTCTATGGTTTACCGAACCTATGGGGCCACAAGCTTAAGGTAATCATGATCTGCTGACTATTAGTGGGACAGGATTGATGAGAATATATTTGTGAAATTTTTTCATTAATATCCGAAATAGTTTCGAGAGGTTCCGGAATTGTTTCGGGGTCACCGGAAGGGTTTCGGTGAATATCGGGTAATACCGGGTATTACCGATTAATTATATATAGGTGGAAAATGTTTCCAGGGATGTTAAATTATATATAATGCTCTGAAAATTTCTAGAACATTTTATATTTAATTTAAATATCAACGGGCCTAAAAAGGCCAAGAGGTGGAAGGCAAGTTGGGCCAAAAAGGCCTAAGTGGGAAAGTGCCTCCCTTCCCTAAGGAAGGGGGCCGAATTGGGGAAGGGGAGGAGTCAGACTCCTCCTCCCCTTAGATGGCGCACCAAGGGGGACTCCTTCCCCTTGGTGGCAAGCCCTCCCTCTCCCCTCTAACCTATATATACTAGAGGATTTCCACCCTATGTTAATACAAGTTTTGGAGCCTCCTCTAGTTGATCTAGTGCACGTTCTAGTTGGTCCTAGTTGACTAATTAGAGTGAGCCCTAGCCACCTCTAATCCTCATAATTAGAAGCCCCGTGTGGTTCTAAACTCCTCCCTCTGATTCTCCGGTGACGATTAGCTCTGGACGGTGAAGCGCTACCGAATTGTGAAGACCGTACGCTTGCAACCAAGTAGAGAGGTCGTGCTTTCGGTCTTCTGTTCGAGAGATCATTCGAGGGATCGTCATCGATGTTCGAGGGACTCTAAGTATGATCTACATCGACTCTTCTACTTCCGCTGCACTCCAGGAGTTGGTAACGATCATTGATCACAACCCGTTATGCATCTTCATATTGTTCCTGGTGATCGTAGGGCGAAATTTTGTTGTTTTCTACTATGTTTCCCAATAGGGGGCATGTTCATCCAGCGGCAACTGCCTACACACGGCCGGGGTCCTATTCATCCAACCCCACCAGGAATTGTTCATCCACAGCCAACCAACCGGCTGGACTCACCACACGTCTCGACACGTTCTACGTATCGTGCGTGTGGCAGCAACGGGCACTGTATTCGAGAGGCAACCCAACACACCAGCTGCCTACATCTCGCACGGGGGCTTGATCGGCTTCAGTGAGAAGTATGGAGGATCGATCGGGTTCAGTTATAGCAGCGAAGGAATTGGTCGTGTTCAGTTAGCAGGGAAGGAATCACTCGGATTCAGTTAGCAGCGAAGGGATCGATCGATCAGCTTTAGTACGTAGTAGTGGGATCAATCACTCGTGTTCAGGATGTAGCTAGTCCAATCACTCGGGTTCAGTAAGAGAACACCTCGCTCGGGTTCAGTTTGCGAGTGCCTCGCACACACGTGCGTACGAGAGAAACGTGCAAACCACACTGCATCACTCGGCCCTGACTACCCACCGTAACTAGGAACTCCTCAAAATTTTCCTCGTCTTCACTTCTAACATGATTTTTTACGTCATGTACGGCCCAAAGAATGTCATGCAGGTGCATCTCCGACCGACCCAGGACGAAAAGCCCATTTTCTGTCACAATGTTTTGTCATTGAAGTAGGAGCCCACCACATCTATGCTGATATGTGTTTATGTCACAATTATCGTCATACAAGTGTTGTAATCAAGACAGAAAAAGATTTCGTTCAGGCCATAATGTCACAGATGTCTCTCTTTTTTTGTAGTGCTACTTATACACAAGATATATCTAATGTTCAGTAGCTGCGCGTGGTCTAAATTTGTAACCTGTCTATGTTTTGGATTTGGCCCCAACATCATGCTCCTTTGGTGAGCTAAGAGAGATTTTCGTACACGGGCTGCACAGACTACCATCTTTGTAATTTTTAAAATATCACTTGCTTATGCTTCATGACGTGTACATTATTGTTAGTCCTATTTTGCCATGTACAAGATAGTATGTCTTGCTCGCTTCACTGTTGTAACTGTATTTTTGCCGTCGTCATGTGTGCTTATAAAAAAAATTTAGGATAAAGTTACATCAACACAAAGCTCTCAGAGCAGTGCGGCATGGCCGTTACCAAATGATTATGGATTGGAATTGGAATGTGTTGATGTTCTAGAGCATCAACTAGAGGCGGCAAGACAACGTGCATATGAGTCTCAAGATTTAATCAACATGTGGAGATTGGAGGTGCAGATATCAGATGTAAGAGTCAAAAAAATGAAACAAGAGACTGAGGAAACCACAAAGAAAGTGGAGATTTTGCTGACTGAAATTTGTGCTATCTAAATCCGCCCCATCCTATTTTTTGAAGAGATTATAATTCAAATGGCAAGTTGTGTTGATACGCATCAATGATGTATGATCAGTATGTTCCCAGTGTATGTAATTTGTTGTTTATTTACACTTTATTATCACTGGTGGCGAACTATGATGCCCAATGGATGTAATATGCTGTGATTTCTTTATTGTATAGTGTAGGATTACTCTTCGTTTCTATGCCTTAATCTCTTTATTGTATAGTGTAGGTTTTTAGGAGATTGCATAGAGTAGGATAATTCTTTGTTATTATATATGCTATCGTTGGAACAGGGCCAACAGGCCAAACCATTAACTGGACGCCATCCGAACAGAACTAAAATGGGTAGTCAAAGCAAGCCGTAATTGGGCTGGTCAACTAATAATAAGCGGATCCTAATCTAAGTGGGCCCATAATGGCTTGGATGGTCCAATCTACGAGGCCTGTTACAATCATGAGCCGTCACATGGTAGAAATGGATTTCAGGATCGAATGTGGGCCCATCCTAGTAAGGGCTCTTACCAGGCCGTTAACAGACCGGAAGCTCGATACGGTTGCAATAATGGAAACGAGCCCACGGGCCACTAGCAAGCCGAAATAAACGTCAGTTAAGTATTGGCCCATTTTCATGTCGGGCCGTTAATAGGCCGATATCCTATCCGGCCAAAAGCAGGCCTATGTACAACATGGGCCATTAATAGGCCGAAAGTCAGGTCGGGTTGGAATTGTGCCATGGAGAACATGGGTTGCTAATAGACCCAAAGTCAGGTCGGACCGTAAATGGCCCAACTGTGTTGTGTGTCGTTAACAGGCCGAAAGACACACCGGGCTGGAAATTGGCCCGATTACAGAATGGGCCAATAAAAGGCCAAAAGTCTTACCGCTTGGATATTGTCCCATCTCTAGAATGGACCGCTAACATGCCGAAAGAAGATCGGGCCGCAATTGAGCCCAAAGTCATAGTGGTATGTTAATAGGCTGGAACTGACGATGGGCCGCAATGGTGTCAAATCTTTAAAGGACATTTGACGGTCCGAATTGGTAGAACTCGTATGGGCCATGGTTATAAATGGGCCAGACGCAAGTAGGCTGTAAATGGGTCGGCCCACTTATTTTGACTGGGACGACCTTTTAACCTAAATGGGCCACTGTTGGGCCGTTCCACATGTCGACGTCCCAATGGCGCCTTTCGTCCATTGGAAGGATGACACCTGTCACGTCGCTGAACTGACATGTGGATCCGCTGGCGAGTGAGAATTTGACACGTGGTAAATCTCCATTGGCCAAGTCTGTTAACGGGTTATCGGATCCAAAGCGGAACCCAATAGCTTAACGGCGAACCGTTATGGTGGATGCCATGTGTCGGTAACCCTTTACAAAACACTTCCATGACGCGATATTTATCGTCATGGAAGTGGACACTCCCGTGTTGATAATTTGAGTATTGTCATGGAACACTTCTACGATGGCACAAGTATGACTATCTTGATTCTGTCATAAATCGTTACGGATGTACATGCATGACAGAAAATGTGACCTACTGTGACAAACACGTATCATCACGAAAGTGTTTTTTTTGTAGTGAAGAGCATCTGATGAGGACATCACTACCACAATTACACCCACAGCCCCTGTTGTTACTTACATGGGACCAATTACTATAGCTCGCGCACACCAATTAAATTACCAGGTACATTCGTTTCTTGGTAACGATTCAAATGTTCATAAGAATATGATGCTGCCTAAATTGGATACATTTGTTTTGCTTACGAATGAAGGGCCTAGCTTGGACAAGAAGGATGAATATTTGAGCATGATCAAGTATGGAGATGATGGCATGCGCAAGGGAACAAGAACGGAGTTTCTGGTGGAGTTTTCAGCACATTGGAGCCACCATGATGATGTACAATGATATGGAGCAAATATACAAGATTTATTTCATAAATTTCATCCATAACTTAATATAGGTGTTGCGCCACCTTATTTTTGGGCCAGGCCCATGTAATTTTGAAATACTACTTATATGCTATTTTTTTAGAGTTTGTATTGTAGGGGAAATGACTCGGGAGGTGTGTTAGTCCCACTTTGCCAAAGGGGGGTGAAATCCCCTCTCTTTTCCCCCTAAAAATATAACCCTTAAGGCACCGTTTAGACTTTGCATTTTGTTTAGATTAAAAGTTCTCCATAGCTGCAACTTCGCGTACTTTGTTTGTGTTCTATGACCAGATAAAGACGTCACAGAACCCCACCTTCATTAAAAAAGCTTTCCTCTTATATTCACAATATCTAGATTGCAATTTCAGTTTCTTGCTTGTTCTTTATTTGCATGCAGGAAACAGACCCTCGTGGTCAAGTTGATCATGCTCGGTGTGGTCAATAACCTCTTGGAGTTGGCTTAGCGATTTCTAAGGTGTGACGTCCTCGCACGTTCATAGTCGGATCATCAAAGTCTACTCCACAAAAATGATAGCCACCATCTCATCGAAAGATGGAACACCTTTGCCTCTATCAAGTGGTATCAGATATCCAGATTGCTCGGTGAGATTTTACCAGTTTTTCGTAGTTTAGATCGCATCTGTCTTCATACCTACAGTCCACGAAAAAGCCACAAAACATTTGGGTTAGTTCATCATATCTGAACCAATCTGAGCCTTTGCATAATCTTTTTCAGTGTTTTGCTTTGTTGAATTTGGGGTTGCATTGTCGTGTGTACTTGATGGTATTAGCGTCTAGTCCTTTAGAGTTTCGAGTTCTGTTCACAAGTTGGCCCACCACCGCTGCACCATCTCCATCGTTGCCATATACCACCACCACGCCATCTACATCACCACTGCTATATACCACCTCCTATCCACCCCCAAGCCGAGTCCACATATACCAGCGCCTATCAGCCCCCAATCCGAGTCCATATACACCACCACGTAGAACAAATCCGAGTTGGGTTCCATCTTGTGTTCGGTTCATGATCCTTCTATTTCCAGATTAATTTTGAGTTGTTCGAGTTAGTTTCGGATTTCACCAAACTTGTGTCGTCTGTGGAAGAGGGTGATTTCGAGAAAAAAGAGTCCGGAAACCACCCTCCGTTCTGGCCCAATTTTTTTCCAAAAACGTACGTGTAAAAAAATCTGGCTATCCTATTTTTCGGTGTCCATGAGCGTTTTGAGACAGTCACCATTATAGAAAGTGTTTTTTGAGCAGTTTCCAATTTTTGGTCAGTGCAGTCAAATAAAAAATTAGTCAAAAATTTTTGTGCCTACCCTGTTTTTAGACCTTGGGAAGAGTTTTGAGACACTCGCCATTATAGTGATTTTCTGAAAAAAGAGCGCAAAAAAAAGAGCGCCAAAAATATTCAGGGTGTGCTTTTCTGTTGATTACGTTGGTGTTCTAGGCTCACATCTCTAGTATGGTCTAGCTTAGGACCAGCACAGTACCGTCGTTGAACATTTATTTAAGTTTTCATCTCTGAATTGATTATTGCTAACCTTTTTGCTACCATATTATAAGCCATCCCAGCTCCACATACATCTACATCGTGCGTTTGACACCACCTGGCAACCGCTTTATCCAAGCTTTGAGAGTTTTGACTACAATGGTTGTCGATCACCGCCTGCTGCTTGGTAAGAACTGGTAAGAATTTAAGATTGGCTTGATGGATTTGTGATTCTCCACAAAACCACCACCACTTCCTAGTAGTCTGTAGGATCATATTTTTGTGTTTCTATTGCTGCTAACCATGACAGGATCACAAGCCGACGAGCTGGACTGGGAGAACATGACGAACAAGGAGCTCCATGATAAATTTCAGCAAATGTTGGGTGAATAGGTGCAAGACGTGATGAGCAGCTTTGGCAAGGCACTAGAGAGGATAGATGACATTGAGAAGACAATTGACACCAAATTGGATGCCAAGTTCGCTGAAGTGCGCGCGTGTCTACCTCCACCTGTTGCCCCTGCTGCACCATTGCTGCAACAACAACAACAACAACAACAACAACAACAACAACAACAACAACAACAACAATCACCTCCATGTCGTGATCTAGTTGGACGAGCGAAGTGTGTTCCACTTGAGGATGACCAAAATTCTGGTGCCACTGCTACTGCTGTTGCTGCTTCTGTTGCTCCTGCTGCTACTGCGAGGAGGGCGATTATGAGGATCAGAACTACGTGCAACCACCAGCACCACCACCAGGTAGTCCACATGCATATAATCGCAATGGTAGGGCTGCACCACCACCTCCTGTACGAGATCATGACCATGTTCCTAAACTAAAACTGAATATTCTGCCACTTGAGGGTATATACGTTCTGATGTATATCTTACTTGGGAGTTAGAAACTGAACAACGTTTTACATGTTTACAATATCCCATGGCCAGACGTGTTGCTGCTGCTGTTTGTGCATTCACTAGTTTTGCTTGTGTTTGGTGGTCTGAACATTGTAGATTATATCATGACAATATCCCAACTACTTGGCCTGCTTTGAAAAATGCTATGCGTAGTCATTGGGTTCCACCATATTATCAGCGTGAATTACTCCAAAAATTTACAGCGTTTAAGACAAGGAAATTTTTTGTACAGGAATATTATCACAAATTACAAACTGGCATGATTATATGTGGTATTGTTGAGGATAATGAAGCTATGCTTGCATGTTTTATGGGTGGATTAAATAGAGAGATTTAGACCATTTTAGAGTATAAGGATTATAACAATATCACTCGTTTATTCCATCTTGCTTGCAAAGCTAGACGTGAAGCTCAGGATCGACAGGCATTGGGGTTAACTAATTTTTCTGCAGGTCGGTCTTCATCATGGACACCATGTACATATTCTACTTCCTCACGTCCTGATGCAGCACCGCCTAGTTCATCCACCAACTCCAACCTTGATACAAGAAAACAAGCACCACCACTACCATCCGCCAAGAGCACACCTTCCGGTCCCGTATATAGCTCTTCTTCATCCATGGCATCAACAAGGCAAACATATGATGTTATATGTCATCGTTGCAAGGGTGGAGGCCACTATGCGAGCAAATGCCCATCTCCCCGTGTGATGATTGCTACTGAGGATGGTGGGTATTAGTCCGCTAGTGACTATGATGATGAGACTTTGGCTCTTATTGTAAGTGAAGAACATGGTGGAGATGATTCTGACCAAGATACGCAATACATGGCTGTTGAAGATGCTGACAGGTATGAAAGTTTAGTTGCTCAACGTGTTTTGAGTGTGCAGGTAACACAAGTTGAGCAAAATCAGAGGCACAATTTGTTCCATACAAAGGGAGTTGTGAGGGAACGTTCTGTCTGCGTCATCGTCGATGGAGGGAGTTACAACAACTTGGCTAGCATGGAGATGGTGGAGAAGTTGTCTCTCACCACTAGGCCGCATCGTCATCCTTACTACATACAATGGTTCAACAATAGCAGCAAGGTTAAGGTAAAGCGTATTGTTCGTGTGCATTTTAGTATCGCTACATATGCTGATTATGTTGATTGTGATGTGGTACCCATGCAAGCATGCTCTCTATTACTTGGTAGACCATGGCAATTCGATAAAAAATATGTACACCATGGTAGAAAGAATCAGTATACACTTGTTCATTAGGATAACCGTATTACTTTGCTTCTTATGTCTCACAAACACATTCTAAAAGATGATCTTACTGGAGCTAGTAAAGCAAAACAGGAGAAAAAACAAGAGTGAAAATTAGATTGTAGCAAAAGAGTTTGAGCAACATAATAAGCATAACAAACCTTCATCTAGTGTTGCCTCTGAAATTAAATTGAAAAGTAGATGTTTACATGCCACCAAATCTGATATTGATGATCTATATTTTAGCAATTTTGTTTGCTATGCTTTTGTGTGCAAAGAGGCATTATTTTCATTTGAGGACGTGCCTCCCTCTTTGCCTCCTGCTGTCACTAACATATTGCAGGAGTTCACTGACGTCTTTCCACAAGACGTGCCACAGGGATTACCACCTATTCGAGGGATTGAGCATCAAATTGACTTAATTCCCAGTGCATCACTGCCCAACCGTGCGTCATACCGTACCAATCCAGAGGAGATGAAGGAGATTATGTGTCAAGTATAGGAGCTGCCCAACAAAGGTTATATATGCGAATCTCTTAGTCCTTGTGCTATTCCTATTATACTAGAGCCATAAAAGGATGGTACATCGCGTATGTGTGTGGACTGTAGAGGCATTAATAATATTACTATTCATTATCGTCATCCTATTCCTAGGCTAGATGATATGCTTGATGAATTAAGTGGCTCTACTATTTTCTCCAAAGTTGATTTGCATAGTGGATACCATCAAATTCGTATGAAACTGGGAGATGAATGGAAAGCAACATTTAAAACTAAGTTTGGCTTATATGAGTGGTTAGTCATGCCTTTTGGGTTAACTAATGCACCTAGTACTTTCATGAGATTAATGAATGAGGTTTTACGTGCCTTCGTTGGATGATTTGTGGTAGTCTATTTTGATGATATACTGAGTTATAGCATATCTTTGGAGGAACATTTACGTGTTGTTTTTATTGCGCTACGTGATGCACGTAAGTTTGGTGACCTGGGAAGTGCACCTTTTGCACCAACCAATTATCTTTTCTTAGCTATGTTGTTACTCCACAGGGGAATTGAAGCTGATAAATCCAAGATTGAAGCCATTGAGAGTTGGTCGTAGCCCAAAACGGTCACACAAGTGAGGAGTTTTCTTGGACTCGCTGTTTCTATATGCGTTTTGTGAGAGATTTCGTCACCATTGCTGCGCCTCTCAATGAGATTACAAAGAAGGATGTGCCTTTTGTTTGGGGTACCGCACAGGAAGAAGCCTTCACGGTATTGAAAGATAAGTTGACACATGCTCCTTTACTCCAACTTCCTGATTTTAATAAGACTTTTGAGCTTGAATGTGATGCTAGTGGAATTGGATTAGGAGGTGTGTTATTACAAGATGGCAAACCTGTTGCATAATTTTCTAAAAAACTGAGTGGGCCTAGTCTGAACTATTATACTTATGATAAAGAATTATATGCTCTTGTTCGGACTTTAGAAACATGGTAACATTATTTATGGCTCAAAGAATTTGTTATATAGTTTGATCATGAATCTTTGAAACATATTAAAAGTCAAGCAAAATTGAACCGTGGACATGCTAAATGGGTTGAATTCATTGAGACTTTCCCTTATGTCATTAAACACAAGAAGGGTAAAGAAAATGTTATTGTTGATGCATTGTCTCGTCGCTATACTATGCTTTCCCAACTTGACTTTAAAATATTTGGTTTGGAGACCATCAAAGATCAATATGTGCATGATACCAATTTTAAAGATGTAATGCAGAATTGTAAAGAAGTAAGAACATGAAACAAGTTTGTCCTTAATGATGGATTTGTGTCATGTGCTAACAAGCTATGCATTCCAGCTAGTTCCGTTCGTCTTTTGTTGTTGCAGGAGGTGCATGGAGGAGGATTAATGGGACACTTTGGCATGAAGAAGATGGAGGACGTACTAGCTACACATTTCTTTTGGCCAAAGATGAGATGGGATGTTGAGCATTTTGTTGCTCGCTGCACTACATGTCCAAAAGCTAAGTCACAACTCAATCTTCATGGTTTATGTCGGGGGTTTCACATGGCAGATGCCCTAGCAAAAGGACTTAGGTGTGGAGCCATTGCTACGACGATTAGCTTGAAGGGGTTGAGCGGGACGAGAGACACGAGTTTACCCAGGTTCGGCCCCTCACCAATGAGGTAAAAGCCTACGTCCCGCTTTAAGTTGTATTGATTGAGTATCGATTACAAGGGAGCGGAATCGCTTAACCTAGCTATTGATTGATTGTAACTTAAGTTTAACCTGCCGCAGGGACTCGCCTTTATATACACAGGTTGAGGCCCTGGGCTTACAAGAGTCCAAGTCGGGTCATACAACGTAACCGACTCTTGTTCTAAGTAGCCTTGCCTTGCTAGGCAAGTCGCCGTTGGGCGGCTTATTCCTCCGGGTCACGCGCCACCTCCGGGTCTTGGGCCTTCAGCTGGCCCGCGTTGTAAGCCGCCTCCAGGCCTTTCAGGTCTTGGCTCCTTGGGCCTTTCTAAGCCTCATAGTTGAGTCACCAACAGCGTAACCCGGCCCCTCCTGGGCGGGTTATACCGCGGGGTTATATCCCGAACATTAGGCCCCAGATTGATTTGAACTTGTTGATGTCAATCTTCACTCTCTGGTTGGCGAGTCTTCTTTAATTCTTCTAAAGCTTGACCTTGAACAGATCTTCATGACCCACCATAAGGAAAGATGACATCATGTTATTAAATTCAAAAAAAAAATCTCGTGACGTCACAACGGATCTTTGCATTAACCAGCCATTCCAAAAATTGAGGCGCCCCTCATGCTATAGTAATTATTATGCCTCCTCGATCTTCGTGCATGCCGTTTCACTGTTCCATCTTTTCCCTTATAAATAGGCACGGGGGGCTGCCTTTTCACTTTTTACCCTTGTCACCTCCTCCTCTTCTTCTTCTTCTTCCTCGCGTCGTCCGCCACAACCGGAGCTCCGCCGCCTCAGCTGAACTTTGCCAGCAACTCCGTCAAGGCCGCTGCATCAACCTGTTGGGACCAGAGATCTGCGGCGCTTGTCCGCTCTTCGTCAACACCATCAGATATCATTCTTCTCCTTTCTTAGATCCACATCAGGGCACTCGAGTTCATAGGTGTTCATCGGTGTTCATCTGAGTTCATCCATCTTGCGCATAGAACCCATATTTCAATCCAAAAATTCCATGAGAATAGTGCGGTAGTGGTTTGGCCTTCATCTTGTATCCAGAATAGATCCCATCTTTTTCAAAATCCCTACACAGCTTGCCAGTTCTTCCGGTGTTGTGCTCTAGGTTTAGTAATTATTCACTTTTTCTAAACTGCTGTAGATCTGTGAATATAGCTGCAATCTGCGAAACTTGTTTGCCCCATACTTAGCAAAATTTCAACAACCTTGGATCCGTAAATAACTGACCCGCCCTTCATTGTTCGGGTGGCTTAATAATAAATTTGTAACCCGCCAAGAATTCCAAAGATGCTTCTTTCAGTTAACCCGCCAACATGCTGCCAGCTCATACTTTCATAACTTAACCCGCCATATTCCCATAACCTGATAATTACTGCACCCCATGGCTAGGGCAGCTCATAACTCCTTAATGGTTCATCGTAATATGTAGTTTTTTAACCACACCTAGCTCATTATAGCTGAAATATCGTATAATCACTTGGGCGGCTTACCATTGCAATTTTAACCCGCCATACTCTTACTCCTTGGTCGCAGCCTTTTAACCCGGTCAATCATGACTAAGACTCCCACTTCTTGTGATTGGGTGGCTTCCAGAGTCGCTGAGCTCTCACTGAATGAGTATGTGGACATGGGGGTTTTGCCAGCAAAAGACATTATCCACTGGCGGGTTCCTGGCCCTGAAACTACTCCTCAACCCGAAGAGGGTGAAGTTGTCATTTTTTTGGATCACCTCCTCCGTGGCTTTTCACCGCTTGGGTCAAAATTCTTCCGAGATGCTCTGCATTTTAACAACCTTCACCCCCAAGAAATTGGTCCTAACTCCGTCTCCAATCTATGCCACTTTCAAGTGTTCTGCGAGGTGTATCTTCAAGAAGAACCCACTGTTGACCTCTTCCGAGATTACTTTTATATCAACCGCCAGACTGAAATGTCAGATGGGCCTAGTCTTGAGCTTGGAGGCGTTTCCATCCAGTGGCGGAGAGATGTAACCTTTCCCTAAGCCGCACTGCCCAGCCATCCCAAGGACTGGAACTATACGTGGTTCTATTGCAGGGACACCTCCCCAGCTGGAGAAACCCCCTTGCCGGGTTACCGCCCCTACCGGCTCACCACCAGCGGCATACTTCCAGGTCGATTGACTGCTACAGAGCGCGCCCAGTATGCCTCTACTTTTTCAAAGATAAGGTCTTTGATTGCCAACGGCTTAACTGGAGTTGATCTGGTTCGCTGCTGGGTCGCATGGAGGATTTTACCGCTGAGCCGGCACGCCGGCTTAATGTACCAATACACCGGTGATACAAAGGACCCGCAGGGTTATAACCAAACACGTCTGACTGGTAAAGAGATCAATGACACAGTTAAAACGCTGCTTGGGGAGTCTCTGGAAAACTGCAGCAAAGCGGGATTGAATCCTTTCTGCACTCTTAACCCGGCTCCTGCTGTAAGTATTCTGAACAAATCTTCATCATGTTTGTCTATCTCTTATACTTCATATCCATTAAATTATTGCTCATGCATGTATACAGGGCGACTCTCCTTTCTGGAGAAAGAAGCTAATAGCTGCCCCGCCCACTAAGTAGACTAGGGCAGCAAAGTCTCATGGCACGGGTCATCATGAACAACAAACAACACAAGAGCTTTTTGAGCTAGATGAGTTGGAGGTAGAACTTGATTCCCTTGGTCATCTTTTTATGCAACTTATTGATGCTGATTCCTCCCAGGACGAAGCGGAGACAAGCCAAGCTCATGAAGCAGAGGTAACTACTATCTCCTTCGACTCAGAACCCTTGCCAAGAAAGAAAACATGGCGGGTCATCCGAAAAGTAAGATTTTCTCACCCTCTTGCTCATTTGGACCCCAACTTTCTTTTGAAGAAACAGCAGCACGAGTCAAGGTGTCAGACCTGAAGCAGTGGCCTGAAGACCTAATGGCCGGCTTATCCAACACGCCGGCTCCCCGAAAACGTCGTAATGAGGTGCCTCACAGCCCAACTCTATCCCTTCCAAAGGCTGGTCTCATGCGTCAACCTCTTAATTCTTCTGATTCAAATTATCAGGGAACGCCTCGATCCTCTGGCGACTCAACTGGAACACAGCTTACTGTCTTTGTTGTTGCCCAAGGGTAAGTACTTTCAGTTGTTGATAAAAAACCTTGTGGTTATATACTCATAAACTCTTGTATTCTTATCACAGGGGCAAAGCAAAGGCGGGTAAGAAACAAAAGGTGGGCAGCTCTTCCAAAGACCCCAAGGCTTCTGAGCCGAAGAAGCAGGTGCCGGAGACCCCTGAGGCCTCAATCCAAAATCCTGAAGATCCTAGGAACCAGCAAGACGACCCGCCTCCACAGACTAACGCTGCAACTTTTGAGCCTATGGATAATGAGGTTAACCCGGCAGCCAGCCATGACCCGCCAAGTCCTAAGCCGCCCTCTCCTGCCAAGTCAACTGACAAAAGCCCTGCTGCTGATGATGTTGAAGACGTTACTATCATTGGGTCAGCCTTTAAGGCGCCTGAGGTCTCTAGGGTGCTGACCAAGCACTCAGCTAAGGAGGAAATGCCTTCATTGGAAAAAGGCAAGGCTAAACTGGACTTGGAAAACTATTCCTATTTCAGTGCAAGCGAGCTCCACGCAGGCTATTTAAGCTGCCTCCATACAAGCCGTGACATGGAGGCCGGCTTAGTGAATCTGATGAAATAGAGATATGAGGTATGTTTTTAACCCCTTTCCACCTTAGCATATATACATACTCATGTAGCCCCCAAGTCTTAAGTATGGGAAAAACATTGAGTATGCTTGAGACTTTATAAAAACTTCCAAAGCGTAGCCCCCAAGGGCTGGCTTATCTTGTTAAGATGAGCCGGATCTTCGAAATGTCTACTTTGAATGAACCTCGCATAGCCCCCAAAGGCCGGCTTATTGCTGAGCCATGTCAAAATTTGAAATGACCTACATTAGCCCCCAAGTGCCAAGTATATTGCTTGCAATGTGCTTGGGACTTAAACAATAGTATTAGAATAAATCTGACCCATACTGAACTGCAAATATGACCTCAAATCCTTCTTGCAGGAAGCCTTAAGTCTGAAAGAGTCGCAACTTGGCGACTTGCAGAAAAATGTAGAGTTGCAACAGGCTGAGACCATCAAAGCTGAGTCAAAGCTGAAATCTTCATTGGAAGATATTGAAAAGCTCAAGGCAAACTTTGATGCAGAAAGAAACACCTGGGAAAATGACAAAGATGCACTGCTGAAAAGAGCAGAAGAGGCTGAGAAGCAACTTAAGGCAGTCACTGACGAGCTTGCCGGTTTAAAACAACATATATCCCAAATGACAGCCGCCATCTTTGTTAAGTTAAAACTTGTACTCAATTGAAGCTAGTCATACTCCAATGCAAATGTTGTAACCCGCCTGGCGACTCAAAATACTTGATTGCTTAACTGAACTGACTTGTTTTGCAATTGCATGACAGGTGCCAGGAGTGCCAACCTTGGCCAAAACATGTTGTTGAAACTTAAAGCTATTTACTCATTAACGGAGCAACTTTATTCTGGAAGCCTGTGAACCCTTGTGGCCGTAGCAAGTTTTAAGAAACCTCCAACTGCTATCAAGACTGTGCTGGAATATCTGTCAACTATGCCATCACAGATTGAAGAAATAAAGCTATCAGCCGCCCGCGCAAGAGCCCGTAATGCTTTAAGCCGGGCTAAGGCTTGGCAGTCGGAGCTAGACCCGGCAGAAATGGCCAGCGGGTGTCCAGAATTCAATGATGGATCGGTCTTCAAAGAAGAAGACTTTGCCAAATATGCTAGGGAGATGCGGCCTCTGGCGTGTCAACTTGCACAAGAGGTGGATCTGTCCAAATATCAGGCGGCTTATGACAGCAACAACACCCGTATCAAGGCGCCATCTCATGAAATCTTGGATTTAACTCCTCCAAGGCGTAAGCACAATTTTTTCCCTGACCTTGATCCTTCTCTTATTCTTAACGATAAAGCTACCTTCGAGGCCTTAATCTGCATCGACTGGACATCGGCTACTCTCCAGATGGTAGACGAGGGAGAGCCGACACGGGGTGACCCAGAGGCTTCTACCTCAAGACGCCAGGATGACAATGACCCGCCAGGCCAGAACCCGGACGGTGCTGACGGCGGCTCAACGGAGTGATGTAGCTGCAGAAACATTTGGTCGAAAAACTTTTGGGCTTAGCTGCAGCCTTGTAATAGGTAGCTGAAAAACAATTATCTGCTCTGCCATGCCTTCATGCATGTTTTACCAACTATGCTCCAGCCACGCAATCTGTCTTATCTTGCCTTATATATGCACAATTGGTCTTCCAACTTTGCCAAAATTTATTTGAAAGCTTGATATATAACGTGTAAGAGATCCAACCGTGTCTTGTACTGGCGGCTTATGGTCACTAGCCATGGCGAGTTAAATAACTCAACAATCCAAGGCGACTTACAGCCATATCCAGTTTTTGAGAAAATCAATGTGGCGGCTTATAGCCTTAGTAAGCCCAATGTAGAGCAATATAACCCGATCTTATATGACCCAGCAAATTTTCAACTGCAAAAATTTCTACAAAACAGAATCATAGAGTATGTATGACTCAAATATATATTAAGTCGGCTTATAAAGCACGACCAAAAGAGATTGGTTTTTGAAAAACTCAATTTTTTGCTTCAAAGAAGCTTGGCATAAAAGCCTATTATCCCGTAAGACGGCTCTCACGTGACATAAATCTGTCGTTTAAACCTTAACTAGTTCAGGGTCTTATTGACAAGATTGACTGTTAAGAGTACGAACGGGCCACGTAGCGGAGAGACTACAGCAGACGGGTGAGTTTATCCTAGCTCACTGTAAGCCGGCTCTCACGTGACATAAACCGCTGATACGTCTCGAGCGTATCTATATTTTTTTATTGTTCCATGTTGTTATATTATCATTCTTGGATGTTTTACAATCATTTATAGCAACTTTATATCATTTTTTGGGACTAACCTATTGACATAGTGCCCAGTGCCAGTTGTTGTTTTTTGCTTTTTTTTACTTCGCAGAAAATCAATACCAAACGGAGTCCAAACGCAGCAAAAGTTTTTTGAGAATTTTTCTGGACCAGAAGACACAAGATGGGCCGAAGAAGTACCAGAGGGGTGCCCCGAGGGGGGCACAACCCACCTAGGCGCGCGTGGGGGCCCAGGCGTGCCCTGGTGGGTTGTGCCCACCTCGGTGGCCTCCCGCACCGCCTCTTTTTCCTATAAATACCCCAATATTCCAAAAACCCTAGGGGAGTCGATGAAACACAATTCCAGCAGCCGCAAGTTCCAGAAACCACAGATCCAATCTAGACACCATCACGGAGGGGTTCATCATCCTCATTGGTGCCTCTCTGATGATGCGTGAGTAGTTCATTGTAGACCTACGGGTCCGTAGTTAGTAGCTAGATGGCTTCCTCTCTCTCTTTTGATTCTCAATACAATGGTCTCTTGGAGATCTATTTGATGTAACTCTTTTTGCGGTGTGTTTGTTGGGATCCAATGAACTTTGAGTTTATGATCAGATCTATATTTTTATCCATGAAGTTATTTGAGTTTCTTTGATCTCTTATATGCATGATTACTTATAGCCTCGTATTTCTTCTTTGAATCTTTGGTTTAGTTTGGCCGACTAGATCGATTTTTCTTGCCATGGGAAGAGGTGCTTTGTGATGGGTTCGATCTTACGGTGCTCAATCCCAGTGACAGAAGGGGAAATGACACGTATGTATCGTTGCTATTAAGGATAACAAGATGGGGTCTATTCCTACATGAATAGATCTTGTCTACATCATGTCATCGTTCTTATTGCATTACTCCATTTCTCCATGAAATTAATACACTGGATGCATGCTGGATAGCGGTCGATGTGTGGAGTAATAGTAGTAGATGCAGGCAGGAGTCTGTCTACTAATCTTGGACGTAATGCCTATATAATGATCATTGCCTGGATATCGTCATAATTATTTGAAGTTCTATCAATTGCCCAATAGTAATTTGTTTACCCACTGTATGCTATTTTTCTCGAGAGAAGCCACTAGTGAAATCTACTGCCCCCGGGTCTATTTTCTCATCATATATTTTCAGATCTACATTGCTATTTGCCTGTTCTTTTATTTGCATCTTTTATTTTCAGATCTATTAATCCAAAAACCCAAAAATACCTTGCTGCACCTTTTTGCCATTTATTTTATTTCACGTTTATTCGAGATCTATTTATCCAATCTAGCATAATTTTTATCCCGTCAACTACACAATTTTTGGCACCATTACCCGAAAGGGATTGACAACCCCTTTAACACGTCGGGTAGCAAGTATTTGTTCTTTGTGTGCAGGTACTATTTACATAGTGTTGCTTGGTTCTCCTACTGGTTCGATAACCTTGGTCTCATCACTGAGGGAAATACCTACCGTAGCTGTGCTGCATCATCCCTTCCTCTTTGGAGAAATACAGACGTAGTTCAAGACGCATCAGAAGGAATTTCTGGCGCCGTTGCCGGGGAGACATCATCAACATCTACTAGGTTCCTAATCACAAATATCATCTCCTTGCAATTTACATTATTTTCCATTTGCCTCTCATTTTCATCTCCCCCACTTCACAAAAAATTGCCATTTTATTCGCCCTCTTTTTCGTTCGCCTTCTTCTCATCAGATCTCTTGTTTGCTATCTCTACTTGTGTTACCATGTGCCTTCTATTTGCTTGCTAAAAAACTATTGATATGGATCCTCATCCACTTGCTAATCTTTTCAAAAGATCCAATTATGATGAACTAATTGATAGTGAATTGAATTCACTAGATTATATTTATGAAGTTTTGCTTGAGATTTATGAATCTGAAAATTATGATGAAGTGTTAAACAAAGAAATTTATAAAGTGATTCATGATAGCTCCTTGAATGAAAAGCATGATTGCAATGATATTATTATAAATTCTATTAATGTCAATTGTGTTAGTGATGTGCAAAACCCCAAGCTTGGGGATGCTTGTTTTGTTATGTCCACTACTGATTGCAATGACCATGATTGGGGTGATAATGATTCTTATGATCTTGAAAATTTATTTAAACCGCATGATGAATATGCTTGCGATAATATTAAAAGTGGGTTTGGAAGAGTGTCAACTTTAGCTAAAAATAATCCCACTTCTTTGGAGAGTGATCAATCTTATGAAATTTTTGATAAAAGTGGGCTTGGAGAGGTCATGACTTTATTTGATGATAATCCCACTATTTTGGAAGAGTGTTAACTTTGCATGCGTGTGGATCATGAAGAGAATACTTTATGTGATAGTTATATTGTTGAATTTGATTTTGATCCTACATTTAATTATTATGAGAGAGGAAAATATGGTTGTAGAAATTTTCATGTTACTAAATTACCTCTTGTTATGTTGAGATCGTCAATGTTTTATTCCTCCTCTCTGCATATGTTAGATGTTTCTTGTCTTGATAATTTGTTTGCTTATAAAACTCATATGCATAGGAAGTATGTTAGACTTAAATGTGTTTGTCATATGCTAGATGATGCTCTCTTTGTGCTTCAATTCTTGTCTTCCATTGGAGCATCATTAAAATTATCAAGGCCTAGCTAAAAGGCATAAAACGATAGGGTTGCTGGGAGGCAACCCAATGAATAAAATTTATTTTTTGCATTTTTCTTTCTGTTCTTGAGTGTTTGCACAATTATGCTACTGTTATGATTGTGTTTTTTATGTTTTAATTAGTTTTGGTGCCAAGTAAAGCCTTTGGGATAGCTTTGGTGATAGTTGATTTGATCTTGTTGGAAAACAGAAACTTTTGCATCCAGTAAAATAATTGTTTAAAATCACAGAAGTGACTAAAAATTCTGAATGTTTTACACAATATTTATATACAAATTGCCTCTCTTGTCCTAATTTTTCAACATTTTTGATTTACATAAGTATGAGAACAATTCGCATCTTTACAGACAGTTCTGTTTTTGACAGATTCTGTTTTCTTTGCATTGTGTGCTTATTTTGATGAATCTATGGTTTGTTTTAGAGTGTATAAGCCATGGTAAAGTTAGAATACAGTAGATATAATGCAATAACAAAATTTTAATGGGTTTTCTACAGTAATTAAAGTAAAGATTGATTTTCTTATACTAACGGATCTCACGAAGGTTTTGTTAAGTTTTGTGTGATTGAAGTTTTCAAGTTTTGGGTGAGATCATGATGGATGAAGGAATAAGGAGTAAGAAGAGCCTAAGCTTGGAGATTCCCCATGGCATCCCAAGCTATTATCTAAAAGAGAAGCAAGCAACTAAGCTTGGGGATGCCCGAGTGGCATCCCCTCTTTCTTCTAACGACTGTCGGTATTTTACTTGCAGCTATATTTTTATTCGTCATATATCATGAGTTTTGCTTGGAGCGTCTTGTATGATATGAGTCTTTGCTTGTTTTGCTTTTTAGTTTAAGTCAAGTATCCTTGCTGAACACACCTATTTGAGAGAGCCAAAATAATGCTATGACTTGTTAGAATTGCTCTCTATGCTTCACTTAAATCTTTTTGAGCTATGGAATTGCTCTAGTGCTTCACTTATATCTTTTTGAGCACGGTGTGCTTTAGTATTTTTTAAGAAATGCTCTCATGCTTCACTTAGATTTATTTGAGAGTTAGTAAACCTTTTAAGAAATTCTCTCATGCTTCACCTAAATTATTTTGAGAGAATAAAAATTTTATGCTCATGTTCTTCACTTAGATTTGTTTGAGCTATCAAAAGCAACATATGAAATTAGTCCAAAAGTGATATATATTCAAGAGGGATATAATAAAAACTTTCATGAAGATCATTGGACAAAATAAACTTGATTCTTTGTAATAGTTTTGCGATATGATGATATAATATGTGAGTCATGTTGATGAGTAATTATGGTTTAGTAAGAATATTGATGTTAAGGTTTGTGATTCCCTATGCAAGCATGAAAGTAAATAGTTATGCAATGAAATTACATCCTACTTGTCGTGCATTATTCGGTGTTAGTTATGCTTAATGCTTGCTTATGAGATTTTTCGTTTCTTGGTTGGATGCTTCTCAATCTTTTGCTAGCCTTCACTTGCAATAAGTATGATCACTACTTGTGCATCCAAAATCCTTAAACCCAGTTTTGCCATATGAGTCCACTATACCTACCTATATGCGGTATTCGTTTGCCGTTCTAAGCAAATTTGTATGTGCCATCTCTAATTTTCAAAATAATTTTCCTTTTTGTGTGCTCGTACCGCTCATGAAACGGTAGGGGGTGGCTGATATTTTTTCCATGCTAGATGTGTTATTCTCAAGATGAGTGTTTATTCACTTGTCATTGCACGAGAGTACGGCAAAGGTATTAGGGATGCCCAGTCTGGAAATGAAAAATTGAATTTACTTTTCATTGTCAAATAATAAATTCCTTGGAAAGTGTTGGTATGGACGGCACTCGTGGATTCGGTTAGCCGTGGAATGTGAAAGTATGGTGGAAAAAGGAATAAACTTTATTTTCTGTTTGGGAACTTCCTATGATATATCTAGCATGAAAAGTATTGGGAACTATTCGATCATTTTCGTTGACAGGAAAAGCATGCCACCCAAAATCTTTTATCTCTATCTTTTTCGCTTTGAGCTCTAGCACCTCTACAAATCCCTACTTCCCTCTGCGAAGGGCCTTTCTATTTTACTTTATGCAATTTTTATTTTTACTTGAGTCTCCATCCTCTCTTATAAAGCACCAACTAAGGGGCACTATGATCGTACTTGAGCATTGGGTATAGCTAATATGCGAGTGTGTTTCATGAATGGATCAATGATTGAGCATAATGGGCTAGGGATAACTTGCTTTAGTGTTGATATTTTGAAAAGCATGGTTGGTTGTTGATATGCTTGAGTATTGAAATCTTCATGTCAAAACTAGACTATTGCTTTGAATCATATAAAAGTCCAAATGCCCATGCTACAAAGAAAAGAATATGTGATGAACATGATAGGCAACATTCCACATCAAAAATTCTGTTTTTATCATTTACCTACTCGAGGACGAGCAGGAATTAAGCTTGGGAATGCTGATACGTCTCCAACGTATCTATAATTTTTTATTGTTCCATGCTGTTATATTATCATTCTTGGATGTTTTACAATCATTTTATAGCAACTTTATATCATTTTTTGGGACTAACCTATTGACATAGTGCCCAGTGCCAGTTGCTGTTTTTGCTTGTTTTTTACTTTGCAGAGAATCAATACCAAACGGAGTCCAAACACAGCGAAACTTTTTGGAGAATTTTTCTGGACCAAAAGACACAAGATGGGCCGAAGAAGTACCCGAGGGGGGCACAACCCACCTGGGCACGCCTGGGGGCCCAAGCGCGCCCTGGTGGGTTGTGCCCACCTCGATGGCCTCCCGCACCGCCTCTTTGCTCTATAAATACCCCAATATTCCAAAAACCCTAGGGGAGTCGACGAAACACAATTCCAGCTGCCGCAAGTTCCAGAAACCACAGATCCAATCTAGACACCATCACGGAGGGGTTCATCATCCTCATTGGTGCCTCTCCGATGATGCGTGAGTAGTTCATTGTAGACCTACGGGTCCGTAGTTAGTAGCTAGATGGCTTCCTCTCTCTTTTTTGATTCTCAATACAATGGTCTCTTGGAGATCTATTTGATGTAACTCTTTTTGCGGTGTGTTTGTTGGGATTCGATGAACTTTGAGTTTATGATCAGATCTATGTTTTTATCCATGAAAGTTATTTGAGTTTCTTTGATCTCTTATATGCATGATTACTTATAGCCTCGTATTTCTTCTTCGAATCTTTGGTTTAGTTTGGCCGACTAGATCGATTTTTCTTGCCATGGGAAGAGGTGCTTTGTGATGGGTTCGATCTTACGGTGCTCAATCCCAGTGACAGAAGAGAAAATAACAAATATGTATTGTTGCTATTAAGGATAACAAGATGGGGTCTATTCCTACATGAATAGATCTTGTCTACATCATGTCATCGTTCTTATTGCATTACTCTGTTTCTCCATGAACTTAATACACTAGATGCATGCTGGATAGCGGTCGATGTGTGGAGTAATAGTAGTAGATGCAGGCAGGAGTCGGTCTACTAATCTTGGACGTGATGCCTATATAATGATCATTGCCTGGATATCATCATAATTATTTGAAGATCTATCAATTGCCCAACAGTAATTTGTTTACCCACCGTATGCTATTTTTCTCGAGAGAAGCCACTAGTAAAATCTATGGCCCCCGGGTCTATTTTCTCATCATATATTTTCAGATCTACATTGCTATTTGCCTGTTCTTTTATTTGCATCTTTTATTTTCAGATCTATTAATCCAAAAAACCCAAAAATACCTTGCTGCACCTTTTTTCCATTTATTTTATTTCACGTTTATTTGAGATCTATTTACCCAATCTATCATAATTTTTATTCCGTCAACTAGACAATTTTTGGCACCGTTACCCGAAAGGGATTGACAACCCCTTTAACACGTCGGGTTGCAAGTATTTGTTCTCTGTGTGCAGGTACCATTTACATAGTTGCTTGGTTCTCCTACTGGTTTGATAACCTTGGTCTCATCACTGAGGGAAATACCTACCGTAGCTGTGCTGCATCATCCCTTCCTCTTTGGGGAAATACCGACGTAGTTCAAGCCGCATCAGCTGCTGTTTTAACCTTGACAAGTTCAGGGTCTTATTGAAAAGATTGACTGTCAAGAGTACGACGGGTCGCCTGGTGGAGTAGCAAGTTGCAAACAGGCAGGTTTAACCTAGTCATGGCATGAAAGCCGGTCAAGTGGGTTATAAAAGCTTCTCAGAGAGCAGGAAGCCCCCAAGCGACCTATGGTATGAAAGCCGATCAAGAGGGTTATAAAGCTATGCTCATAGAGCAGGAAGCCCCCAAATGACCTATAACATGGCATAAAAGCCGATCAAGAGGGTTATAAAGCTATGCTCATAGAGCAGGAAGCCCCCAAGTGACCTGATGATTAGTCAATAATGACTCTCACTCAGAAAGTTTGAGATGAAACCCAGAGGCCCCGAAATTTGGGGATGCCGGCTTTATTATATTGATCATAAAAAGGTATGTACATCGATGAAGTTAGATACAATGATGAGAGCCAAGGACTCAGGTGTAGTAAGGCCGAAGATGAGCAATGTTCCACGGCCTGTTGGTCTCCTTCTCAGATGTGCGGGAATCTTTGTTCTCTCGTATGTCGATGAGGTAGTAGGACCCGTTGTTGAGGTTTTTGCTGACCACAAAAGGCCCTTCCCAGGGTGGTGAAAGCTTATGCATCCCTGTCTGATCCTGAATCAAACAGAGCACTAAGTCGCCCTCTTGAAAAGTCTGGCTTCGAACCCTACGGCTATGATAGCGACGTAGGTCTTGCTGATAGATTGCTGAATGAGCCACCGCAAGATCACGCTCTTCATCCAAAGCATCAAATGCATTCTGGCGTGCTGTCTCATTATCAGCTTCAACGTAAGTTGCCACCCTGGGCGAGTCATGATGGATATCGCTTGGGAGAACCGCCTCTACGCCATAAACCATGAAGAAAGGCGTATAGCATGTTGATCTGTTAGGGGTGGTTCTGATACTCCAAAGGACTGAAGGGAGCTCTTCAATCCAACAACCCAGCATTCGTTCCAAAGGAACCATAAGTTGGGGCTTAATGCCTCTCAAAATTTCTTGGTTAGCCCGTTCTGCTTGACCATTAGACTGTGGATGAGCCACTGAGGAAACATCAAGACGGATATGCTCTCTTTGACAGAACTCTTTCATAGCACCCTCAGACAGATTAGTGCCATTATCAGTGATGATACTGTGAGGATAACCAAAACGGAAGATCAACTTTTTAACAAACTGAATTGCAATCGCTGCGTCACAATTGCTAACTGGCTCCGCCTCAACCCACTTGGTAAACTTGTCAACCGCCACCAGAAGGTGGGTCTTCTTATCCTTAGATCTCTTGAACGGTCCAACCATATCAAGCCCCCAGACCGCAAACGGCCAAGTTATTGGGATCATACGCAATTCCTAAGCCGGCACATGAGCTTGTCTGGAAAATTTCTGACACCCATCACACTTGCTAACAATATCCTCTGCATCAGCATGAGCCGTTAACTAGTAAAAACCATGCCGAAAAGCTTTAGCCACCAAAGATTTTGAGCCGGCGTGATGACCACAATCGCCTTCATGAATCTCTCGTAAAATTTCACAGCCCTCTTCAGGAGAAACACAGCGTTGGAATACGCCTGTCACACTGCATTGGTGTAACTCGCCATTGATAATAGTCATAGACTTAGACCTCCTAGTGATCTATCATGCTAAAGTTTCATCTTCGGGTAACTCGCCCCGGGTCATATAAGCCAGATAAGGCAACGTCTAGTCAGGAATAGCGTGAAGAGCCGCCACCAACTGCGCCTTCGGGTCAGGGACAGCAAGATCTTCTTTAGACGGTAATTTGACCGAAGGACTGTGTAACACATCGAGGAATATATTAGGGGGCACTGGCTTAAGTTGAGACCCAAGCCAGGACAGTGCATCAGCCGCCTCATTTTTCCGTCGATCAAGGTGATCCACCTGATAACCCTTAAAGTGACCAGCAATATTATCAACCGCCCGGCGATAAGCCGCCATGAGCGGATCTTTAGAGTCCCACTTTCCAGAGACTTGCTGCGCCACAAGGTTTGAGTCGCCCAGGCACCTGAACTGACTTAAATTTATTTCCTTAGCCATACGAAGGACATGGAGCAAAGCTTCATACTCAGCTGCATTGTTAGTACAAGGAAACATTAATCTTAATACATAACAGAATTTGTCACCTCGTGGGGAAGTCAAAGTAACTCCAGCCCCCGAGCCTTCCAACTGCCTGGACCCATCAAAGTGGATTGTCCAATATGTGTTGTCAGGTTTCTCCTCAGGTGTCTGCAACTCTGTCCAATCATTGATGAAATCCACCAAAGCTTGAGACTTGATGGCTGTTCTTGGCACATATTTCAAATTATGAGGTCCAAGTTCAATTGCCCACTTAGCAACCCGGCCTATGGCCTCCCTGTTTTGAATAATATCTCCTAAAGGAGCAGAACTGACCACGGTAATAGGATGTCCAAGAAAGTAATGCTTCAGCTTGTGACTCGCCATGAACACCCCAAACACTAGTTTCTGCCAATGTGGATATCGTTGCTTGGACTCAGTCAATACCTCACTGACATAGTAAGCCAGCCGCTGAACTGGGTACTCTTTACCTGCCTCCTTGCGCTCCGCAACAACTGCCATGCTGACTGCCTTGTTATTAGCAGCCACGTACAGGAGCAAAGGCTCTTTTTCAATGGGAGTAGCGAGGATTGGCGGCTCAGCTAATTGTTTCTTGAGCGCTTCAAACGCCTCATTGGCCGCGTCACTCCAAACAAAGTGATATGTCTTCTTCATCATCTGATATAAAGGAATTGCCTTCTCTCCCAGGCGACTTATGAACCAGCTTAAAGCCGCGATGCGACCCGCCAAATGATGGACGTCATTGACACACGCCGGCTTAGAAAGCGAAGTGATGGCCTTTATCTTCTCTGGGTTAGCCTCAATGCCCCGCTCTGAGACCAAAAACCCCAACAGTTTACCTGCAGGCACACCAAAGACACATTTGGCCGGGTTAAGCATCATTTTGTAGACCCGAAGATTATCAAAGGTTTCTTTCAGATCATCCAGGAGAGTCTCCTTCTTCCTAGACTTGACCACAATATCATCCACATAAGCATGAACGTTGCGCCCAATCTGACTGTGAAAACAATTCTGAACACAACGCTGATAACTTTCCTAAGCACTCTTGAGCCCAAAAGGCATAGAAACATAGCAGAAAGCTCCAAAAGGTGTGATGAAAGCTATATTCTCTTGGTCTTTGACTGCCATCTTGATTTGATGATAACCAGAATAAGCATCCAGGAAGCATAAGCTCTCACAACTCGCCGTTGCATCAATGATTTGGTCAATACGGGGGAGAGCAAACGAATCAGCTGGACAAGCCTTGTTAAGATCTGTGTAGTCAACACACATACGCCATGTGCCGTTCTTCTTGAGTACAAGCACATGGTTAGCCAACCACTCCGAGTGAAAAACTTCCACGATAAACCCAGCCACTAAGAGCCGGGCTACCTCTTCTCCAATAGCCTTACGTCGCTCTTCATTGAAACAACGAAGGAACTGTTTGACCGGCTTAAACTTAGGATCCACATTAAGAGTGTGCTCAGTGAATTCTCTCGGTACACCTGGCATGTCAGAAGGTTTCCATGCAAAGATGTCCCGATTCTCACGGATGAACTCGATGAGCACGCTTTCCTATTTGGGATCCATGTTAGCCCCCACTGTGAACTATTAAGATGAGTCACCAGGAATAAAATCCACTTGCTTGGTATCATCAGCCGATTTAAACTTCAACAGAGGGTCTTGCTCTGTAGTGGGCTTCTTCAGAGGGGTCATATCAGCCAGGTCAACATTGTCTTTGTAGAACTTCAGTTTCTCAGTGGCACAAGCTGACTCTACATAAGCTGCATCTCCTTCCTCGCATTCCAAACTGATTTTCCGATCACCATGGACCATAATCATCCCATTTCGCCCTGGCATTTTGAGTTGTAGATAAACATGACAAGGGCGAGCCATGAACTTAGCATAAGTCGGCCGTCCGAACAAAGCATGATACAGACTCTTGATTTTGACCACCTCAAACCACAGCGTCTCTACCCAGTAGTCGTAATCATCACCAAAGGCTACTTCCAGGGCAATTTTTTTCCACATGATACGCCGACTTACTAGGCACCACACCATGGAAGACTATGGAAGATGGCTTAAGATCCTTGTCAGTTAAGTTCATCTGGCGAAAAGTGTCATAATACAAAATGTTGATACTGCTGCCACCGTCCATAAGCACCTTAGTGAATTTATAGCCACCAACTTGAGGGGCCACCACAAGGGCTAATTGACCCGGGTTATCAACCCGTGGCGGGTGATCAGCCCTGCTCCACGATATCGTGTGCTCATACCATCTCAAATATTGTGGAACAGCCGAGTCTACCGCATGAACCGCCCGCTTATGAACCTTCCAATCTCATTTGCAAAGACTTGTGGTGAAAACATGGTACTGACCACCATTGAGCTGCTTTGGATTACTCTAATACCCTAACTGATTACCTTGTTGCTAGTTACCCTGACCAGACTGTAGGTTATAACCACCCTGGTTACCTTGACCTTGATAGCCAGAATTTAAGCCGCCGCCACCAAAGTCGGACCCCTGTGAACCGGATCCTGACCCGCTGGGCGGCCCATTATTATTGCCATGATTCTGACTGAGGATGTAATTCCACAACTCTTGCATAACCCAACAATCCTTCCAAGCATGAGTGGAAGGCTTATTGGGAAGACTGTGCTTCGGGCACGGGTCATTAAGTGCCGTGCTACTTCTTGAGCTTACGGTGGTTTTTCCCTTGAAGAGGAAAGGGTGATGCAGCACAGTAGAGATAAGTATTTCCCTCAATTAAGAACCAAGGTATCAATCCAGTAGGAGAAACGCGCAAGTCCCCAATAGATGCACCTACACAAACAATCAAACACTTGCACCCAACGCGATAAAGGGGTTGTCAATCCCTTCATGGTCACTTGCAAAGGTGAGATCTGATAGAGATAGATAAAACTAAATAAAAGATAAAATATTTTTGGTTTTTTTTGGTTTACAGATCTGAAAATAAAAGATTGCGAAATAGTAGATCGGAAATAAATATGATGGAAAATAGACCCGGGGGCCATAGGTTTCACTAGAGGCTTCTCTCTTGAAGGCAAATAATACGGTGGGTGAACAAATTACTGTCGAGCAATTGATAGAAAAGCGCAAAGTTATGACGATATCCAAGACAATGATTATGCATATAGGCATCACGCCTGTGTCAAGAAGACCGACTCCTACCTACATCTACTACTATTACTCCACACATCGACCGCTATCCAGCATGCATCTAGAGTATTAAGTTCATAAAGAACGAAGTAACGCCTTAAGTAAGATGACATGATATAGAGGAATAAACTCAAGCAATATGATGAAAACCCCACCTTTTTATCCTCGATGGAAACAATTCAATACGTGTCTCGCTACCCCTACTTTGTCACTAGGTGAAATCACGCAAGATTGAACCCAAACTTAAGCACCTCTCCCATTGCAAGAAAAACCAATCTAGTTGGCCAAACCAAATCGATAATTCAAAGAGAAATACAAAGATATCAAATCATGCATATAAGAATTCAGAGAAGATTCAAATAATATTCATAAATAAGCTGATCATCAATCCACAATTCATCAAATCTCGACAAACACACCGCAAAAGAAGATTACATCGGATAGATCTCCAAGAACATCGAGGAGAACATGGTATTGAGAATCAAAGAGAGAGACGAAGCCATCTAGCTACTAGCTATGGACCCGTACGTCTGTGGTAAACTACTCACGCTTCATCGGAAGGGCAATAGGGTTGATGTAGATGCCCTCGTGATCGAATCCCCCTCTGGCAAGATGCCGAAAAAGGCCCCAAGATGGGATCTCACGGGAACAGAAGGTTATGGCGGCGGAAAAGTATTTTCATGGACTCCTCTGAGGGTTTTGGAATATATGTGAATATATAGGACGAAGAGCTAGCTCAGGAAGGTCACAAGGGGCCCACAAGGTAGGGCCCCCCCCCAAGGCGCGCCCTCCACCCTTGCCGCCGCCTCGTGGCTCTTCTGGCTTGGACTCCAAGTCCCTGGGTGTCTTCTTGTCCAAGAAAAATCATCGTGAAGTTTCATTCCGTTTGGTATTCCTTTTCTGCGAAACTCAAAAAAAAGGAAAAAGCAGAAACTGGCACTGGGCTCTAGGTTAATAAGTCAGTCCCAAAAATAATATAAAATAGCATAATAATGCATATAAAACATCCAAAATAGATAATATAATAGCATGGAATAATCAAAAATTATAGATACGTTAGAGACGTATCAAGCATCCCCAAGCTTAGTTCCTGCTCGTCCTCGAGTAGGTAAATGATAAAAACAGAATTTTTGATGTGGAATACTACCTAACATATTTATCCATGTATTTTTGTTCATTGTGGCATGAATGTTCAGATCCATAAGATTCAAAACAAAAGTTTAATATTGACATAAAAACAATAATACTTCAAGCATACTAACAAAGCAATCATGTCTTCTCAAAATAACATGGCCAAAGAAAGTTATCCCTACAAAATCATATAGTCTGGCTATGCTCCATATTCATCACACAAAGTATTAAATCATGCACAACCCCGATGACAAGCCAAGCAATTGTTTCATACTTTTGATGTTCTCAAACTTTTTCAACTTTAACGCAATACATGAGCGTGAGCCATGGATATTGCACTATAGGTGGAATAGAATATGGTGGTTGTGGAGAAGACAAAAAGAAGGAGATAGTCTCACATCAACTAGGCGTATCAATGGGCTATGGAGATGCCCATCAATAGATATCAACGTGAGTGAGTAGGGATTGCCATGCAACAGATGCACTAGAGCTATAAGTTTATGAAAGCTCAAAAAGAAACTAAGTGGGTGTGCATCCAACTCGCTTGCTCACAAAGACCTAGGGCAATTTGAGGAAGCCCAACATTGGAATATACAAGCCAAGTTCTATAATGAAAAATTCCCACTAGTATATGAAAGTGACAATATAGGAGACTCTCTATCATGAAGATCATGGTGCTACTTTGAAGCACAAGTGTGGAAAAAGGATAGTAACATTGCCCCTTCTCTCTTTTTCTCTCATTTTTTTATTATTTTGGTGGGCTTCTTGGCCTCTTTTTTTTTTTTTGTGGGCTTCTTTGGCCTCTTTTATTTTTTGTAAAGTCCGGAGACTCATCCCAACTTGTGAGGGAATCATAGCTTCCATCATCCTTTCCTCACATGGGATAATGCTCTAATAATGATGATTATCGCACTTTTATTTACTTACAACTCAAGAATTACAACTTGATACTTAGAACAAAATATGACTCTATATGAATGCCTCCAGCGGTGTACCGGGATGTGCAATGATCTAGCGTAGCAAATGACATAAAAAATGGACATGCCATGTAAACATCATGCTAGCTATCTTACGATCATGCAAAGCAATATGACAATGATGGAGCGTGTCATAATAAACGGAACGGTGGAAAGTTGCATGGCAATATATCTCAGAATGGCTATAGAAATGCCATAATAGGTAGGTATGGTGGCTGTTTTGAGGAAGGTATAAGGTGGGTGTAAGGCACCGGTGAAAGTTGCGCGGTACTAGAGAGGCTAGCAATGGTGGAAGGGTGAGAGTGCGTATAATCCATGGACTCAACATTAGTCATAAAGAACTCACATACTTATTGCAAAAGTCTATTGGTCATTGAAACAAAGTACTATGCGCATGCTCCTAGGGGGATAGATTGGTAGGAAAAGACCATCGCTCGTCCCCGACCGTCACTCATAAGGAAGACAATCAATAAATAAATCATGCTCCGACTTCATCACATAACGGTTCACCATACGTGCATGCTATGGGAATCACAAACTTTAACACAAGTATTTCTACCAATCCACAATTACTCACTAGCATGACTCTGATATCACCATCTTTATATCTCAAAGCAATCATAAGGAATCAAACTTCACATAGTATTCAATGCTCTTTATATGAAAGTTTTTATTATATCCCTCTTGGAGGCCTATCATATTAGGACTAAATTTATAACCAAAGCAAATTACCATGCTGTTTAGAGAGACTCTCAAAATAATATAAGTGAAGCATGAGAGTTCAGCAATTTCTATAAAATAAAGCCAGCGCCGTGCTCTAAAAAGATATAAGTGAAGCACTAGAGCAAAATTGCCTAGCTCAAAAGATATAAGTGAAGCACATAGAGTATTCTAATAAATCACGATTCATGCGTGTCCCTCTCAAAAGGTGTGTACAGCAAGGATGATTGTGGCAAACTAAAAAGCAAAGACTCATATCATACAAGACGCTCCAAGCAAAACACATATCATGTGGTGAATAAAAATATAGCCTCAAGTAAATTTACCGATAGACGAAGACGAAAGAGGGGATGCCTTCCGGGGCATCCCCAAGCTTAGGCTCTTGGTTGTCCTTGAATATTACCTTGGGGTGCCTTGGGCATCCTCAAGCTTAGGCTCTTGCCACTCCTTATTCCATAGTCCATCAAATCTTTACCCAAAACTTGAAAACTTCACAACACAAAACTCAACAGAAAACTCATGAGATCCGTTAGTATAAGAAAATAAATCACCACTTTTGGTACTGTTGTGAACTCATTATTTATTTATATTGGTGTAATATCTACTGTATTCCAACTTCTCCATGGTTCATACCCCCCGATACTATCCATAGATTCATCAAAATAAGCAAACAACACATAGAAAACAGAATCTGTCAAAAACAGAATAGTCTGCGAAGATCTGAATTGCTATAATACTTCTGTAACTCCAAAAATTCTTACAAATTAGGAAAACATAGGCAATTTGTATATAAATGTTGTGTAAAATATTCAGGGTTTTTCCACGCTCCAGTGAATTTAAACAATTCTGTGACTGGACACAAAAGTTTCTGTTTTTCAGCAAGATCAAATCAACTATCACCGTAGGCCATCCCAAAGGTCTTACTTGGCACAAACACTAATTAAAACACCAAAACACAATTACTACAGAGGTAATAATGTGTATTTTATTCAAGAACAGAAGCAAAAAACACAAAAATAAAATTGGGTTTCCTCCCAACAAGCGCTATTGTTTAACGCCCATAGCTAGGCATAAAAACACATAGATCTAGGTATTGTCATCTTTGATATGCAATTCCTTTCTCATCAAATCTTCCAAAACTCGCCTTAACAAATCTATTCTTTACTTTATTTCCCTTATAGTAGATGAACTTAAATCATGAAAAGGACTTTGATTAGTGATTTTGACATTCATAAACCCGTAATCTGGATCATCACCATATATATCATCATATAAAATACGTATCTCATTTCTAACGGCTTCCTTCATCATCTTATCCAACCAATCCTTTTTAAATCCCACATAAATTCCCCTTGTAATCCAATCAAATTCCTCGTAGGCCTCAAGATACAAGGCTTGAGAGATTTCTGAATAGGGAACTCTCCTCCTAAGATTGTCGCTGTAAGATTGATAATCCCTAGATTCCAAACTACGCATAGTTTCTTTATCATGGAGGATATCTTCAATCGGAGGGTGTTCAAAAAAATTATTATAGAAAGAAAAAATCTCCCTAACCTCTTGTATTATAAAATAAAATTATCGCATAAGGATGATAGTGGCAATCTTTTAAGCTTTAGGATGATTAATATTGGGAAGTTCGTAAAACACCTTTTGCAAAGCAGGATGGATGTGCACAAATTTTCTTTCTAGTTTTTTCAACAAGCATGACAATGGCACCCACATAACAATTTGTATCGAGAAGAATAGATATTTTACTAATGGGCATAGATCCTGTACAATCAAAGAATTCTTGAATACCACTTTTCCCAATAATATTACCATCTCCCACATGAAAAGTTTTTGCTTTGTAATTAGGGGGAGTTTCAGTTTCATAATCCAAAGAACAAGATCCAAGTTTTTCCTCAAGAATTATACTAGCAAGTCCCTCAAAATTGTCAATGATAACTGCCCCAGATTCAGACATGGTGGCAACAAACCGATCTAACAAACGGGGAAACTAAAGGCAAACAAAAAGACGAACGGAAGAAGGGCGGATAAAAAGGCAAATATTTTTGTATTTTTTCTGAAAATCGTTTTAGAAGTGGGGGAGAGGAAACCGAGAGGCAAATGGTGAATAATGTCATGCAAGAGATGAGAGTTTTATGATGGGTACTTGGTAGGCTTGACGTAGATCTCCCCAGCAACGGCGCCAGAAATTGGCAAATTCACGGGAGACTAGTCTTGACTTGGCGTAAATCTCCCCGGCAACGGCGCCAGAAATTCTTCCTGCTACTTCTTGAGCTTGCGTTGGTATTTTCCTTGAAGAGGAAAGGGTGATGCAGCACAGTAGAGACAAGCATTTCCCTCAGTTAAGAACCAAGGTATCAATCCAGTAGGAGAAACGCGCAAGTCCCCAATAGATGCACCTACACAAACAATCAAACACTTGCACCCAACACGATAAAGGGGTTGTCAATCCCTTCACGGTCACTTGCAAAGGTGAGATCTGATAGAGATAGATAAAACTAAATAAAAATAAAATATTTTTGGGTTTTTTTGGTTTATAGATCTGAACATAAAAGATTGCAAAATAGTAGATCGGAAACAAATATGATGGAAAATAGACCCGGGGGCCATAGGTTTCACTAGAGGCTTCTCTCTTGAAGGCAAATAATACGGTGGGTGAACAAATTACTGTCGAGCAATTGATAGAAAAGTGCAAAGTTATGACGATATCCAAGGCAGTGATTATGCATATAGGCATCATGTCCGTGTCAAGTAGACCGACTCTTGCCTGCATCTACTACTATTACTCCACACATCGACCACAATCCAGCATGCATCTAGAGTATTAAGTTCATAAAGAATGGAGTAACGCCTTAAGTAAGATGACATGATGTAGAGGAATAAACTCAAGCAATATGATGAAAACCCCATCTTTTTATCCTCGATGGCAACAATGCAATAAGTGTCTCGCTACCCCTACTTTGTCACTAGGTGAAATCACGCAAGATTGAACCCAAAGCTAAGCACCTCTCCCATTGCAAGAAAAACCAATCTTGTTGGCCAAACCAAACCGATAATTCGAAGAGAAATACAAAGATATCAAATCATGCATATAAGAATTCAGAGAAGATTCAAAAAATATTCATAGATAAGCTGATCATAAATCCACAATTCATCGGATCTCGACAAACACATCGCAAAAGAAGATTACATCGGATAGATCTCTAAGAACATCGAGGAGAACACGGTATTGAGAATCAAAGAGAGAGAAGAAGCCATCTAGCTACTAGCTATGGACCCGTACGTCTGTGGTAAACTACTCACGCTTCATCGGAAGGGCAATAGGGTTGATGTAGATGCCCTCCGTGATCGAATCCCCCTCCGGCAGGATGCCGGGAAAGGTCCCAAGATGGGATCTCATGGGAACAGAAGGTTGCGGCGGCGGCAAAGTATTTTCGTGGACTCCTCTGAGGGTTTTGGAATATATGTGAATATATAGGACGAAGAGCTAGGTCAGGAAGGTCACGAGGGGCCCACAAGGTAGGCCCCCCCTAGGGCGCGCCCTCCACCCTTGCCGCCGCCTCGTGGCTCTTCTGGCTTGGACTCCAAGTCCCCTGGGTGTCTTCTGGTCCAAGAAAAATCATCGTGAAGCTTCATTACGTTTGGACTCCGTTTGGTATTCCTTTTCTGCGAAACTCAAAAATAAGGAAAAAATAAAAACTGGCACTGGGCTCTAGGTTAATAAGTTAGTCCCAAAAATAATATAAAATAGCATAATAATGCATATAAAACATCCAAAACAGATAATATAATAGCATGGAACAATCAAAAATTATAGATACGTTGGAGACGTATCATGCCGCCTCAAGATTAAAAGGCTTTGCACCGCCAAAGGGCGTCTTACCATTACCATTGCGGCGCTGGTTCTTATACCCGGTGTTGGTGTTAGCCACTAGATCTGACCCGCCGTCAGGGTGTCTACGCTTACCACCGTTACCTTGGCTGTTGCCATTATGCCCTGCCATGTTCTGCTGCTGACCCTTACCATTGCCACTCTTTTTTCCCTTGTTGGATTTCTCATCATCAGATCTGGGGTCCTTGGTGCTATCAGAGTCTGCATACTTAATGAGAGCTGCCTTGAGCTCACCCATGTCAGTGCAATGACGCTTAAGCAGCCCGAGTTTTTGCTTAAGGGGGACAAAGTGACAGTTCTTCTCCAGGACCAGAACCGCCTGACCCACCGTGATACTATCTGAAGAGTGAATAATTGCTGAGACTCGCCGGACCCAATGGTGAGCCGACTCATCCTCACGCTGCACACAGTTATCCAAATCGATAATTGTCAGAGGCTGCTTGCATGTCCCTTGAATTTTTTAATGAACCGCGCTTTCAACTCTGCCCATGAGTTGATGGAATTAGGAGGTAATCCTTTTAACCATGTAAGAGCTGGCCCATCCAACATCATAGTAAAGTACTTGGCACAGACTGTGTCATTGACATCCAACATCTCCATGGCTAACTCATAACTCTTGATCCAGCCCTCTAGAGGGAGATCAGCTGTGTAGTTAGGCACTTTGCAAGGGCCCTTGAAATCCTAAGCCAGGCATTCATTACGCAAAGCCGGCACTAAACACGGCACTTCGACCGTCCTGGAAATAGTCCCACCTCCTACTGAGGCTGAAGGAGTCACTGGAGGCTGCTGATAAGCCCCTAGTTGAGCCGCCGCCACCTCTGCCTCTCGGCAGGCTCTAGCCTCGTCCACGATCGCCTGAGCATGAGTAAGGGTCGGGTTGTTCCCACGGGGCAGGTCATTCTGGGGCGGTCGAAGACGTCGTTCACTGCTGGAAACTGCCGGCGACTCAACGCACCGGCTGTAACTGTGGCTTGGGAGGGGGGTTGAGTGCACTCGATCACGACTGTATGAATATTTCTCCTGTTGTGCAACCGCTGTTTGCAGGAGCTCAATTGCGTTCTGTGCCACAACTGTGAAGGGCGTCTCATCGGTAAGAGGGAGCGCATTGAGCCGGCTAGCCGCTGCTATCATGTTATCCATCGGGTTAGAATAATGGCCAGATGGTGTCGAAAAACACCGAGGCGGGGTCTGATCCCTACGGGGCGGGTCTGACAGTCGAGGCTGAGCCGCCGCCCCGCCCCCTGGCGCCTCTTCAGCCTGAGTTGTTCCTGGCGGATTACTTGGTCCTACCCCGGGCGTGTAAAAGAGGTTCCGCGCCTTGTACTGCAAAGGTAGGCGGGTTTGATGTCTCCTTCGAAGAACAGCATTGGATGCATTCTGATCCAGACTCAAGCGAAAAGCCTCCGCCCTTAGACGATGTGACTCAGCATCCATCTGGGCCCGTTCTGTTGCCATCCTGGCATTCTCTGCGTTAAGATCCTCCTGGGCCTTGGCTACCTCATCACGCACCTTTGAATCTCTGCATTATGCTCTGCTTGATTCGCCACAGAAACCTCTGTTGCTAACAAGCTTGTAAAAGTGCCCAAGAGATCTGACAAAACCTGAGCCAGCAGCCTAACTGACCCGCCAGCCCCAGCCGGTGCAGCCACCGAACTAGACGTCATAGTTGCAGTTGTTGATGAATTGAGAACCGGCCTTGTGCCAGCCATGAAGATAGCAGCCCGAAGCGGCGGCTCATAGGGGTCCGGAATACTGTCACCATCGGAATAGCCCCCAATCCCGCCGTCTTGAAGCTGGTAAATCGACTCCGTCTCTCCGGTCGAGGACTCATCACCTGACTAGATGAGAGTCTCTCCTCCAGATACAGAATCCTCCGCAAGATTCGTGCCATGCGCGAATCCGACAAAAACACGCTTCCGGCTAGGTTGAACCCTAGCGGGTTGCACACGCCGAGCCGGCTCGACGATGTCGGTGCAGATGTCCGGCTCAGGCTCTGATCCGCCAATCTTGCCGATGAAGACGTGAATCCCACCGAAGGGGACCCGGTACCCGTACTCGATTGAGTCGGCCTCGGGGCCCCAACCAGCATCGTTGATGTAGAGCTTGCCGCGGTGACTCTTGGTCATCCTGCCAATGGCGTACCCCTCGATCCCTGGGAAAGAGCCCTTCAAGAACTCGAAACCACCGTCCGCTGGCCCCATGGTGGGCGCCAACTGTCATGGGTTTAACACGACAGATGCCCAAGCAAAAGGACTTAGGTGTGGAGCCATCGCTACGACGATTAGCTTGAAGGGGTTGAGTGGGACGAGAGACACGAGTTTACCCAGGTTCGGCCCCTCACCAACGAGGTAAAAGCCTACGTCCTGCTTTGTGTTGTATTGATTGAGTATCGATTACAAGGGAGCAGAATCGCTTAACCTAGCTATCGATTGATTGTAACTTAAGTTTAACCCGCTGCAGGGACTCGCCTTTATATACATAGGTTGAGGCCCTGGGCTTACAAGAGTCCAGGTCGGGTCATACAACGTAACCGACTCTGGTTCTAAGTCGCCTTGCCTTGCTAGGCAAGTCGCCGTTGGGCGGCTTATTCCTCCGGGTCACGCGCCACCTCCGGGTCTTGGGCCTTCAGCTGGCCCGCGTTGTAAGCCGCCTCCAGGCCTTTCAGGTCTTGGCTCCTTGGGTTGTCGGGGTAGACAAACATGGGTGTATGTTTCCCCCTGACTTGTGCCCAAACAGGCAAGTCTCCGGCACGACAACAACAAAGTAAGGTTGCAACATCCAAGGCAAGGCCAAGCAGAAGATATAGCCCTTTGAGGAACCAAAGGGCGGATCAAGAAAACCAAGACAAACCAAGGAAGCAGGATATCACTAAGGAAGAACCTCCCTTGCCGGGCAGGCGAGCCTGGCTAGGTCGAGGTCATCTCGAAGACAAGTCTCAAGACTCCCTCGGCAAGCTTGCCGGGGGCGCCAAAGGCGGATTACCCCGCCAAGACACCACCGCTCCACCTCACGACTACGCAAGTCACCTCCCAGTGCGGTGTCGAGACCCCAAGTGATTAAGTCGCTGTTCTATGGCACGTGGCAGCCATTTCTGAGGAAGATCGCCCCAAATGACACCTGTCCAGAGGCGTGTCATGCAGGCAGGCGAGGAGGTGGACGAATGGCACGGCAAGGCTTGTCGGGCTCCCCCGCGATGTGACACTAAGCGGTGCATTTAATGCACCCTGTCTTGCCTGCAGAGTTGGGTATGATAGCATCGTGGCTATCTAATCACTAGATAATGACTGTTTTGCCATTGTGGTAACCCCTTAACCTATAAAAGGAGGGTCGTGGCAACCTTAGGAAGGATTCGGACCCTTGTACACTCATACGCGCGTAGCTACTCTTGTCCCAAGGCGACCTTGCCGGGCTAGAGCGATGCGTCTCCACCACGGTCCTTTCATCAATCCACCAAAGCAGGAGTAGAGTTTTACGCCTCGCGGCGGCCCGAACCTGAGTAAAAACTGCCCGTATCATCGCTCTCGTGCTGCTCTACGCCCTCCGCTCTTTGTGCAATGCGCTCTTCCCCCTTGCCGAACAACAAGGGGCCGATGGTCCCATAGGTGGCCGTGTTATACCAGGACATCTTTGGTGCGCCAGGTAGGGGGCGGCGCTTGCACAAACCCGAGGGCGTGAGCAGCACGTCATCATCATCTTCAACATCTTCTTCAACGACGACTTCATCATCCATGACACCAAGGAAGAATGCGGCGTAGTGGATCGGGAAGGAAACGAGCTCGTTCCTTCACCCGCCCTGTCTGGTTCCCATCATCATTCTCTGGCACGGCTACAGCCGCGGCGAGGGCAACAGATGACAACGGCACGACAGCCCCGAACGGGTCAGGCAACATGCTCACCATGCGAACCCCGTGCGGAGAAAGGGGCGAGGTGATAAGGTACATGGTTTTCTCCCCCCCCCCCCATCACTTCCACCTGTCAACGATCGAGCCACACCGGGTTTTCAGCATCGACAACATCGATGAGCCCGAGCAAAAACTCGGTTCTGCATTTTACCCTGCTAAGGGAAAATCCTGAGTGGAGCGTCGGTGCAAATCCGTTGGTTGACGCCCCCAGCAAGCATGCTCCGGCAAGGCCATCCACATCAGCGTGACCTTTGTGCCAGCGCCATAAGATCGTCAAAGGTGTGAAGGGGAAGGGAGAGAAATCGACCTCACCTTGCGTCGTGTTTCTCCGCCCGCGAAAAGATTTGTAATCCCCTCCGGCCCTTGCTGGGGATCCTTAAGCAACAAACGAAGTGCCATTTTCCCCGAAGCACGTGGGCATGACGAATGACCACAACCAGAGAAGGAGATAAGTGCCAGCAAAAGCTAAGTCAACATGTCCTTTGAATTCCACTCCAGAGTTTGCACTTGCTTATTCCTCGGACAATCAATGTTGTTCGTATGGTCAAGCCTTTCATGTGATGGCACCTTAACGGATTTGCCTGCGCCCCCGCTCTGTTCCGAGACTGCTCACGGAGCGGGTGGGTGCATCAAGGGCTCTTGAAGGAAAAGCCTGTCAAGACATACCTTCGCCAGAATGCTAAGGACCCATTCCTCGCAGCAATCGCGGCAGTATGCCACCGGCGGGCAGCCAAAGCACATAAAAAGAAACTAGCCATACGAACATCCATGGATAAAATGCGAGAGAGATAACACGCATTTGAAATTAATTAACACACAAGTTTCGCGCAAGCAAAAGTAGTACTGGATCTAAACACAAGACATGCATAATGTTTTTGTTACAGGGTGGTACGCCAATGCGAATGGTTTAGAGTCGTGCTTGGCGGCCTCATGGAGCCGTGGGAACGGAGAGGACCCTGTCGGCGAAGGGGCCAGCTTTCTTCTCGGCAGCAGAAACATCGGCACCTGCCGGGAGATTCCTGAAGCCATCAGCAAGGTTGAGTTCAGGGTGGCGGTAGGCGATGTTGCTCAAGACCATGAAGAGGGCATTGCGAGCAAGCCTCCGGGACTCACTTGCAAATTGGGCGGCTCTTCCCTCCTCATGGACCTTTAGCCCTCCGATCAGCCCGTCGAAGAACAGTGTCAATTTGACGCTTGGGGCCTCATGCTCGCCAACTGAGAAGACTGGGCCCTCCATGCCCATCGTGGCGAGCTGGGCAGTGAGGCGCTCGGCAATGTCGACCAGGTTCTTGATCCAAAGATCGCGCTGCTGGACCTGGTTCGCCAAGTTGTCCTCTATGTCCTTCTGGAGGACCTTCGTGTTTTCCAAGTCCCTTGTCTGTTGCTTCTCACGAACCCCGGCAGACTCAAGCTTGATCTCCAAGGTGCCGATCCTCGCCTTCATATCGGTGATGGTGTTATTGGCAGTCTGAAGGCCCTGGCTCTTGGAGGAGAGTTGCGATTGCACCTCTTTCAGAAGGGTCTCTGCTTTCTGCGCTTCCTCCTTAAGAGCCGCAGTTTCCTTGGTGCTCCCGGCAAACTCTTATGTCAGTTTGGCCACCTGTTGGTCAAGATTAGCTTTGGCGGTGGATGCAGTGGCAAGATCATCAGCAACCTTCTTTAGCTGAGCAGCAGAATTGGCAGAAAGCGCATTGAGGGTTGCCTTGTGCTTGTCCTCTAGCTTCTTGGTGTGTTGCTGGACCAGGGCCTCCAGTTCCTCGTCCTTGCCGCGAAGGGTGGCCTCGAGTTTCTCTTCCCGGGAAGAGATATCCTTTTCCTTAGCATCCAGAAGCGTTGTGCGCTCCGCCAGACAGGCCTCCCGGGCAATGACATCCTCCCTTGCCATGGAGATCGTCTCCTGCTGCCTCATAAGGACCTGGAACTACTTGCCGTGCCACTCGCGCAGCTCGCTACCCTTGTCCCTCAGCTTTTGGTCTACGCTGTTGGCGGAACTACGCTGCTCCTTGAGTGCCTGCCACTTCTGACCATACCGGTTCTGCATTTCCTTGATGCCCGCCGCTACGGACTCCAGGAAGGACAGGTCCAAGACAGCGTCGACAGAGCCGTCAGTCTCTCCGATTTGCTGAGACAGGGGCGCCATGATACATTGGATCTCTTCGTCTAGTTCTGCGCTCGCTGCTGCCGAAGAACCAGGGGCTCCGAGACCAGGTTGGGCCAGCACTAGTGCCAGTTGGCTTGAGGTTGGCTGCGGGATCCCAGACGAGGTGCCAAAAGATGAAGGGGGGCTGATGGTTTGAAGGGGGATTTTCTCTTCAACCAGCATCCCTGATCCTGACGCACTGCCGGGGGCCTGCCTTGCTTCCTTCGGGGGCTCCTCGGCACCCCCGGCAGCGTGTTCCTGCACTTTTGTGGCAGCAATTTTGGCGGCTTCCTCGGCAGCATCCTTCCCAATGCTGGCCACCTCCTCCAACAACTCGGGCTCCTCGGCCAAAGGTGCTGCAAGCAAGGGCAAACAAGCAATCCTGAGGAGGAAGAAACATTGGAAGACCCAGAACTTAAAACAAGATTATAAAGGAAAAGCAGATAAGTTACCAGGAGTTGTCTGTCGTGGAGGGTCTTCATTCTTCCCGGCAATATCAGTTGTCGGGACATGGACGCCGCCCTCTTCCCCGGCAACTATGGTGTCGACCCGGGCAGAGCCTTCCGTGGGAGTCTCTGTCAGGGGCCCCTCAACACGGCCAACAGGTGGAGTGGGCCCCTCCTGGAAGACCCCACCTTGGGCAGACTCCTCCTCTTCTCTGATTGGAGATGGGGGGTGCTCTTCTGCATCGTCCTTGGTGGGAGAAATCAGTACCATGTCTTCGCGACGAGGGCTGGGCTAGGGGCTTATCGCTGGATCATTTGTGCTGCTCCCCGCCTGGCCCGTGCCTCCCGGGGACCTCGGTGGCTCCGCATGCCTGAGCCGCTTAGTTCGGTGGATGAGGGTCTCCTCCTCCTCTTCCCTGTCAAAGGCAGTAAGCAAGGTTGGAATTAGAAAACCAACAAGCATGCTAGACTCAGATGAGAATGGAGGATATTGTTCTTACTCTGAATCCATGAGCATGGAGCCCAGCTCAAACCCTATGGGCGTCGGAGGTGCTCTACCCCTCTTCAGGGTCGGGGCAATGGTGCTCCCCGGCAACTGCAGACCCTGCTGGGGCACAGGGGGCTCTGATACGTCTCAGTCGTATCTACTTTTCCAAACTCTTTTGCCCTTGTTTTGGACTCTAATTTGCATGGTTTGAATGGAACTAACCCGGACTGACGCTGTTTTCAGCAGAATTGCCTTGGTGTTATTTTTGTGCAGAAATAAAAGTTCTCGGAATGACCTGAAACTTCACGGAGAATATTTTTGGAATAAATAAAAACTATTGGCGAAAGAATCAACTAGAGGGGACCCACCGGCTGTCCACAAGGGTGGAGGGCGCCCCCCTAGGGCGCGGCCCCTGCCTTGTGGGTCCCCTGGACCTCCACCGACCTCAACTCCAACTCTATATATTCATTTTCGGGGAGAAAAAAATCAGAGAGAAGGATTCATCATGTTTTATGATACGGATCCGCCGTCACCTCCTGTTCTTCATCGGGAGGGCAGATCTGGAGTCCGTTCGGGGCTCCGGAGAGGGGAAATCGTCGCCATCATCATCACCAACCTTTCTCCATCACCAATTTCATGATGCTCACCGTCGTGCGTGAGTAATTCCATCGTAGGCTTGCTGGACGGTGATGGGTTGGATGAGATTTATCATGTAATCGGGTTAGTTTTGGTAGGGTTTGATCCCTAGTATCCACTATGTTCTGAGATTGATGTTGCTATGACTTTGCTATGCTTAATGCTTGTCACTAGGGCCTGAGTGCCATGATTTCAGATCTGAACCTATTATGTTTTCATGAATATATTTGTGTTCTTGATCCTATCTTGCAAGTTGTAGACACCTATTACGTGTTATGATCCTTATACCCCAAGGTGACAATAATTGGGATTCTTTCCGGTGATTACCGTAGTTTGAGAAGTTCATGTATTCACTAAGTGCTAATGCTTTGATCCGGTTCTCTATTAAAAGGAGGCCTTAATATCCCTTAGTTTCCATTAGGACCCCACTGCCACGGAAGCATAGGACAAAAGATGTCATGCAAGTTCTTTTCCATAAGCACGTATGACTATATTCGGAATACATGCCTACATTATATTGACGAATTGGAGCTAGTTCTGTGTCACCCTAGGTTATGACTGTTGCATGATGAATGCCATCCGACATAATTATCCATCATTGATCCATTGCCTACGAGCTTTTCACATATTGATCTTTGCTACGATACTTTGCCGCTGCCACTGTTATAATTGCTACAAAACTGCTACTATTACTTTTGCCACTGTTACTGTTACTTCCTTACTACTTTGCTACTAAATACTTTGCTGCAGATATTAAGTCTTTCAGGTGTGGTTGAATTGACAACTCAGCTGCTAATACTTGAGAATATTCTTTGGCTCCCCTTGTGTTGAATCAATAAATTTGGGTTGAATACTCTACCCTCGAAAACTGTTGCGATCCCCTATACTTGTGGGTTATCAAGACCTTTTCTGGCGCCGTTGCCGGGGAGCATAGCTCTATTCTCTGAGTCACTTGGGATTTATATCTGTTGATCACTATGAGGAATTTGAAAGATACTAGAACCAAGATTTTTCCCTCTACTACAAGGGGAGGTAAGGAACTGCCATCTAGCTCTGCACTTGATTCACCTTCTATTTTGAGTAAGCTTGCGACACCTACACCTGCTATTGATTCTGATATGTCGCATGTTATTGATGATGCTACTTCTGCTATGAATGATGCTTATGATGCTACTACTTTGCTTGATAAAACTGTGCCACTGGGTGAATTACTTGATGAACATCTTGCTAGAGTTAGAACTATTGATTATGCTGAAGATGATGATATTTCTGAGACTGATGAAATTAATGAAACTGAACACTTTGAGACACCTGCTAAACCTAGCTCTCCTAGATATGAATTGCCTGATATACCTGAGGGTTATGTTATGGATGGAGAGGTAGCTAGGGACTTTCTTGCTTGTAAGGATAGAGATGATCTTAAGAAATTATTATGCAAGTGGAAAGAAAAATCTTTGAATGCTAGAATGCAATATGATCCTAAGTTTGCTACTTCACCTATCTTTCTTACTGATAAGGATTATGAATTCTCTGTCGATCCTGAGTTAATTACTTTGGTTGAATCTGATCCTTTCCATGGTTATGAATCTGAAACTGTTGTGGCACATCTTACTAAATTGAATGATATAGCCACCCTATTTGCTCATGAGGAAAAAATTCGCTATTACTATATTCTTAAGTTGTTTCCTTTCTCGTTAAAGGGTGATGCTAAGTTATGATTTAATTCTCTTGCTCTTGGTTGTGTGCGTAGTCCCCAGGATATGATTTACTACTTCTCTGAAAAATATTTCTCTGCTCATAAGAAACAAGCTGCTTTAAAGAAATATTTAATTTGTGCAAATTGAAGAAGAGAGTTTCTCTTCCCGGTAAGAGATATCCTTTTCCTTAGCATCCAGAAGCATTGTGCGCTCCGCCAGACAGGCCTCCCGGGCAATGACATCCTCCCTTGCCATGGAGATCGTCTCCTGCTGCCTCATAAGGACCTGGAACTACTTGCCGTGCCACTCGCGCAGCTCGCTACCCTTGTCCCTCAGCTTTTGGTCTACGCTGTTGGCGGAACTACGCTGCTCCTTGAGTGCCTGCCACTTCTGACCATACCGGTTCTGCATTTCCTTGATGCCCGCCGCTACGGACTCCAGGAAGGACAGGTCCAAGACAGCGTCGACAGAGCCGTCAGTCTCTCCGATTTGCTGAGACAGGGGCGCCATGATACATTGGATCTCTTCGTCTAGTTCTGCGCTCGCTGCTGCCGAAGAACCAGGGGCTCCGAGACCAGGTTGGGCCAGCACTAGTGCCAGTTGGCTTGAGGTTGGCTGCGGGATCCCAGACGAGGTGCCAAAAGATGAAGGGGGGCTCATGGTTTGAAGGGGGATTTTCTCTTCAACCAGCATCCCCGATCCTGAAGCACTGCCGGGGGCCTGCCTTGCTTCCTTCGGGGGCTCCTCGGCAACCCTGGCAGTGTGTTCCTGCACTTTTGTGGCAGCAATTTTGGCGGCTTCCTCGGCAGCATCCTTCCCAATGCTGGCCACCTCCTCCAACAACTCGGGCTCCTCGGCCAAAGGTGCTGCAAGCAAGGGCAAACAAGCAATCCTGAGCAGGAAGAAACATTGGAAGACCCAGAACTTGGAACAAGATTATAAAGGAAAAGCAGATAAGTTACCAGGAGTTGTTTGTCGTGGAGGGTCTTCATTCTTCCCGGCAATATCAGTTGTCGGGACATGGACGCCGCCCTCTTCCCCGGCAACTATGGTGTCGACCCGGGCAGAGCCTTCCGTGGGAGTCTCTGTCAGGGGCCCCTCAACACGGCCAACAGGTGGAGTGGGCCCCTCCTGGAAGACCCCACCTTGGGCAGACTCCTCCTCTTCTCTGATTGGAGATGGGGGGTGCTCTTCTGCATCGTCCTTGGTGGGAGAAATCAGTACCATGTCTTCGCGATGAGGCTGGGCTAGGGGCTTATCGCTGGATCATTTGTGCTGCTCCCCGCCTGGCCCGTGCCTCCCGGGGACCTCGGCGGCTCTGCATGCCTGAGCCGCTTAGTTCGGTGGATGAGGGTCTCCTCCTCCTGCTCCTCTTCCCTGTCAAAGGCAGTAAGCAAGGTTGGAATTAGAAAACCAACAAGCATGCTAGACTCGGATGAGAATGGAGGATACTGTTCTTACTCTGAATCCATGAGCATGGAGCCCAGCTCAAACCCCATGGGCGTCAGAGGTGCTCTGCCCCTCTTCAGGGTCGGGGCAATGGTGCTCCCCGGCAACTGCAGACCCTGCTGGGGCACAGGGGGCTCTGATACGTCTCAGTCGTATCTACTTTTCCAAACTCTTTTGCCCTTGTTTTGGACTCTAATTTGCATGGTTTGAATGGAACTAACCCGGACTAACGTTGTTTTCAGCAGAATTGCCTTGGTGTTATTTTTGTGCGGAAATAAAAGTTCTCGGAATGACCTGAAACTTCACGGAGAATATTTTTGGAATAAATAAAAACTATTGGCGAAAGAATCAACTAGAGGGGACCCACCGGCTGTCCACAAGGGTGGAGGGCGCCCCCCTAGGGCGCGCCCCCCTGCCTTGTGGGTCCCCTGGACCTCCACCGACCTCAACTCCAACTCTATATATTCATTTTCGGGGAGAAAAAAATCAGAGAGAAGGATTCATCATGTTTTACGATATGGATCCGCCGTCACCTCCTGTTCTTCATCGGGAGGGCAGATCTGGAGTCCGTTCGGGGCTCCGGAGAGGGGAAATCGTCGCCATCATCATCACCAACCTTCCTCCATCACCAATTTCATGATGCTCACCGTCGTGCGTGAGTAATTCCATCGTAGGCTTGCTGGACGGTGATGGGTTGGATGAGATTTATCATGTAATCGAGTTAGTTTTGTTAGGGTTTGATCCCTAGTATCCACTATGTTCTGAGATTGATGTTGCTATGACTTTGCTATGCTTAATGCTTGTCACTAGGGCCCGAGTGCCATGATTTCAGATCTGAACCTATTATGTTTTCATGAATATATTTGTGTTCTTGATCCTATCTTGCAAGTTGTAGACACCTATTACGTGTTATGATCCGTATACCCCAAGGTGACAATAATTGGGATTCTTTCCGGTGATTACCGTAGTTTGAGAAGTTCATGTATTCACTAAGTGCTAATGCTTTGATCCGGTTCTCTATTAAAAGGAGGCCTTAATATCCCTTAGTTTCCATTAGGACCCCACTGCCACGGGAGCATAGGACAAAAGATGTCATGCAAGTTCTTTTCCATAAGCACGTATGACTATATTCGGAATACATGCCTACATTATATTGACGAATTGGAGCTAGTTCTGTGTCACCCTAGGTTATGACTGTTGCATGATGAATGCCATCCGACATAATTATCCATCATTGATCCATTGCCTACGAGCTTTTCACATATTGATCTTTGCTACGATACTTTGCCGCTACCACTGTTATAATTGCTACAAAACTGCTACTCTTACTTTTGCCACTGTTACCGTTACTTCCATACTACTTTGCTACTAAATACTTTGCTGCAGATATTAAGTCTTTCAGGTGTGGTTGAATTGACAACTCAGCTGCTAATACTTGAGAATATTCTTTGGCTCCCCTTGTGTTGAATCAATAAATTTGGGTTGAATACTCTACCCTCGAAAACTGTTGCGATCCCCTATACTTGTGGGTTATCAAGACCTTTTCTGGCGCCGTTGCCGGGGAGCATAGCTCTATTCTCTGAGTCACTTGGGATTTATATCTGTTGATCACTATGAGGAATTTGAAAGATACTAGAACCAAGATTTTTCCCTCTACTACAAGGGGAGGTAAGGAACTGCCATCTAGCTCTGCACTTGATTCACCTTCTATTTTGAGTAAGTTTGCGACACCTACACCTGCTATTGATTCTGATATGTCGCATGTTATTGATGATGCTACTTCTGCTATGAATGATGCTTATGATGCTACTACTTTGCTTGATAAAACTGTGCCACTGGGTGAATTACTTGATGAACATCTTGCTAGAGTTAGAACTATTGATTATGCTGAAGATGATGATATTTCTGAGACTGATGAAATTAATGAAACTGAACACTTTGAGACACCTGCTAAACCTAGCTCTCCTAGATATGAATTGCCTGATATACCTGAGGGTTATGTTATGGATGGAGAGGTAGCTAGGGACTTTCTTGCTTGTAAGGATAGAGATGATCTTAAGAAATTATTATGCAAGTGGAAAGAAAAATCTTTGAATGCTAGAATGCAATATGATCCTAAGTTTGCTACTTCACCTATCTTTGTTACTGATAAGGATTATGAATTCTCTGTCGATCCTGAGTTAATTACTTTGGTTGAATCTGATCCTTTCCATGGTTATGAATCTGAAACTGTTGTGTCACATCTTACTAAATTGAATGATATAGCCACCCTATTTGCTCATGAGGAAAAAATTCGCTATTACTATATTCTTAAGTTGTTTCCTTTCTCGTTAAAGGGTGATGCTAAGTTATGATTTAATTCTCTTGCTCCTGGTTGTGTGCGTAGTCCCCAGGATATGATTTACTACTTCTCTGAAAAATATTTCTCTGCTCATAAGAAACAAGCTGCCTTAAAGAAATATTTAATTTGTGCAAATTGAAGAAGAGAGTTTCCCACAAGCTTGGGGGAGGCTTCTCCAATTACTTAATGCTTTGCCTAATCATCCTCTCAAGAAAAATGAAATACTTGATATATTTTATAGTGGACTAACCGATGCTTCTAAGGACCACCTAGATAGTCGTGCTGGTTGTGTTTTCAGGGAATGAACTGTCGAGCAAGCTGAATTGCTATTGAATAATATATTCAGTAATGATAATGATTGGACACTTCCTGAACCAACTCCTAAGCAACTCCGAAGAAAAGAGGTATTCTATTTCTCAGTCCTGAAGATATGCAAGAGGCAAAGAAATCTATGAAAGAACACTGGTACAATGAGGTGCTATACAAACGGTTTTAACCCCTTTCCGCGATGGCGTTCTGAACCGTCGCCTAGTGAGTGACTGCGATAGGGGGGTCCTTCCCACACGACCCAGAAACCGTCGAGGATATGCCCTCCTAGCACACACGCTCGGCAAAATGAGGTCGTGTGTGACCGGCGAGCAATCAAATACGGTTATACGTATAGTAGTGCTAAAAAATACAATTATACAGGCGAAATCGTTTTCGGTCATAAGTACATCCCACACAGTCAGTCCCCGCTAAACGTTTTTGTTCGTATATACATCCCACATAGTCGCTCCAAGGAAAATGTTTCCGTTCGCAGGTACATCACACACAATTTCCCCCGTTAAATCGTTTGTGATAGCGTTGCCATTGCACACGATATTAACAATTTTATCGTTTGCGTTATTGAACGCATCACACACGGTGCGTAGAAGAAACTGTGTGGCAAAGGCTATCCATCACACACAGTTTTTATGTGGTAAACGTTTGCGCAAGGTGGCCTAACGCAAACAGTTTTCAAGAGGATGTCGTGTGTGATTGTTCAATGAATCAACACGGTTTATTCCTAGAAACTATGTGCGTTGCCTGAGGTCATTGCCCACGGTATTTTCTCAATAACCGTTTGCAATAGAAAAACCCAATTAGCAGGCTAATTGCCCTATTATTAATAATCCATTTATTAATCTAATTGACATTTCATATTAAGCACACAATATATTTCATTTCCATATTAAGGAAGCAGGATTTCATAATTGAAATACATCAGAGTACAACATCATATAGCTTCAGCACTCAGCTACCCAATTACGCAACTGCACCAGCACCAAGTTTCACATGCAACATCTAGAACCTTTCGAAATTAGCATCATAGATGGTACATAGACAGATGCATCTCATCTGGAAAATTGCTGAAGCGGAAGGCGAATATTGAGCCTTCATTGATGTTGAAGGTCTTTGCAACTTTAGGCCAGTGCCTGTGGATGATTGACCGTCCATCCTTCGTCCTCTTCAGGAACACTTCAATATTGAACCGTGGGTGTTGTATGAAAACCTTCCGCGCCTCCTGACCATAGAGGTGGTTTGAGAGGTAATCATCAGTGAACTGCTTTGGAAAGGCCTGAAAACAAGGATGTGCATAAATATCTTCTCTATATTGGAAATGGGGCAAAGGAATAAAAAAAGGCAAGGTATAATAGTTTGTACCATCTTGTAGTGAACTGATGTCTTCTTCATTGTGCAGACAAAGATCTTGTTGTTTTTTGTCGCTAATTTCTTTATCCTAACAATCTTTCTGAGTTTCTTGACTTGATTGATATTCATGGACAACTCATTTCCCCATATGCAAAAAGGGTCGAACAGTGGGTCAAAACCTCTGATACCAGGACCTACATCTACAAGACCAAACTGTTAAAAACCTAAATATTAGAATGGTTCCTGCAATTGCACAATAATGTGCTATTAGACAACAGACCATGCATGTGCTAACCTCAATTGTAAACCTCAGTGCTTCCCATTGTTTCCCTCCAACACATATAAGGTATTTAGTCATCAGGTTAAGTGAGGGTTCGCATGCTATCAGTAAAATATGTTGATGAAAAATAAGCACATTGCAGATTCATCAGATTAATTCAAGCCACATGGAGAACTCATTTATCCAAACCAAGCATGATTAAGAACTAGGAAATATAGCACTTGTATATGTTTCTCATGTATTAAGTGCAGCCAAATTCGATTTATTCCTCACATGCACAACAATACAAAATTCTACCCATGACAATTGGACATCACATTGCAGAATTGAACCAAGCAGTTAACTAAACACCACAACAAATGAACCAAACATTAACTGAGCACCACATTGCACAATATAACATACTCCTAATAGAAGATCAGACAGTTAACCAAACCAAGCATGCTTATCAACTTGGAAATATAGCAATTGTATTTGTTTCTCATGTATTTAGTAACAGATACCAATTCAATTATTTCTCACATGGTATACAATACAGAATGCACCCATACAATTGAACATCGCACTGCAGAATTGAACCAACAGTTAACTAAACACCACAACAAATGAACCAAACGTTAACGGAGCACCAATTGCCCATATAAATACTCCTATAAGAAGATCAGACAGTTAACCAAACCAAGCATGCTTAACAACTTGGAAATATAGCAATTGTATTTGTTTCTCATGTATTTAGTACAGCCAAATTCGATTTACTTCTCACATGGTATACAATAACAGAATGCACCCACAACTATTGAACATCGCATTGCAGAATTGAACCAAACAGTTAACTAAACACCACAACAAATGAACCAAACGTTAACTGAGCACCACATTGCACAATGTATAACATACTAGAAGATCAGACAGTTAACCAAACCAAGCATGCTTGAAAACTTGGAAATATAGCAATTGTATTCATTTCTCATGTATTTTGTAAAGATAAGTTCGATTTATTTCTCACATGGAAGACAATACAAAATTGCAGCCTGAAGAATTGAACATCACATTTGCAGAATTGAACCAAATAGTTAACTAAAGATGATAACTAATTAACCAAACAGTTAATAAGTGAGCACCACATTGCATGACATATAGAACATATACCCTAGAGCAACAGATTGCATGGTAAAATTAGATAGCACAATTAACTAGAATTTGTTAAGGAAAGGCAGGAGCAGCACACGCAACGGGTAAACCGAGCATGCTTAACTGGCGTAGCTAGCAAATGGCAAGGTGCTCCTCCAAGATCTGGGGGTCGGCACGAATGGCAGCCATCACGACCTCATCCGCGCGTGCAGCCGTGATTTGCTTCTCCGCTACCAAATGCTCCTTGAGCTCCTGGCTATACTACGTGCACCATGGCTTAGGGCGGCGCTTATTTGGTGGAGGGGTCGGTGATTTGGGTGGAAGGTGTCGCGCCGGCGGTCGGGGCATGTGGGACGTGGAAGGAGGAGGAGGATGGGGGTTGGGTGTGGATTACCTGCCTGGATAGACGAGGCCGAGCAGCGTGAAGGAGGGTCGCCAGCGAGGAGGTGGCACTGCAAGCAAGGAGTGAAGGTTTCAACTTGGAAAGGAAGGCGAAAACAGGGGAAATGTGGCTTTTGGTAAGGGGGAGGGGGCGGGGAGGTAGATATTTCCGCGGAAGCCGAAAATTTTGAATCGGTTCAGCGAAAAAACTGGCGCGCAAAGTGTCATCAGACACGGTCCCTTATTCAGAACTGTGTACGATATATGAACATCACATGCGATTCAGATAGCTTAACCCGTGTGTGATGAGTTTGAGCATCAAAAATTTTGGTTCGAATTTCCCTGGTTACAGTGGTCATCCACATCATTGCATAATTTGGGTACACAAAGGAGACTACAGCACACCCACACTTCTTAATCGAGCAAGTTCAGCAATTAGACAGAGCTAGCTGACCTAAACATTACTCTAACAAATTAAAGACCGTGCTCTTAATTAAACAAAACAAAGCGTACTACTATGGCCGGTGCTCATCGATCTCCGCCACCTCCTCCATGTCCAGCTCGCGCCCGACTGTCTCCTGGGGAAGGGGCTCCATGGTATCCATCGCACCATACTCGGCAAGCATCTAACCATCCGCGTCCGCCGTCTCTTTGGAAAAGGCCGCCATGATCTAGGCATGGGCGGCCGATATCTGGGCTTGGACGGGCTCCGTCATGGCAAGGTATGCGGTGGAGGAACAGACGGCTGCTCGAACGCTCTCGGCGATTGCCAACTCTTCGGCCGTGGGTTGCCGACCGTTGTCAGAGAAGCTTCGTTCGATTTGTGCGGTGACCGCCACAAGCTGGGCGTGGGCGGCCTCGACATAGTCATGGGCGGCCTCCATCAGGGCTAAGGCCGCCGCTGCAGAACGGACAGCTGCTGTGCCGCTCTCGCCAATTGCTACCCCCGAGGCCGATGTTGCTGCCGCCACCTGAGAAGCAACAGCGGCCGTTTGAGCTGCCTTGGCCGCCCGGTCGCAGATTGCGGCCGCGCTGATGCACCTTGTTAGCACGTGCATGGCGGCTGCGGTCACGCTCTCGCCGGAGTGGGCCGCCGAAGTTGCCCTCACGACACGGGTCAACGTCCCCATCTTTCACCGGCGACGATTGAACAGTGAAATGATATTTGGGGAGCGAGCTATTGTGCTTGACACCCGGCTGTGGACTGTAGCCGACGCACCTTCTCGCGTAAGCCATAGGCGTACTATACACCGACGGTGCACCAAGATATTTTGTACTGCATCTCACACGGTTGGTGATAATAAACTGTGTGCGATCTACTTGATTTTTCATCTTGATTTGAATTACATAATGGGGTCACAGTGGCAAAGGAGGGTGTTTGAATTGCTAGAACTTTTATCTGTAGTGAACATGCAACTATATGTGTGTCGTAAAAAAATTGGAATTATTCAGGGTTTGTTTGGACATTTTATACATTAAATTGGTTTTCTAGCCATTTCAGGTGCACAATTCAAAATTAAACTACATGCACATGCTCCGGTGCACCAACATGGGTTGTACAATCATATATGTGTCCATGGGTTTATGCTTATGTCCCAAGCAAGAAATGGGATGAATTTCGAACACCACGGCATCGTGGCTCTCCGGCAAACGTTGAGGTACTTGCTTTTGTAATTCTAGTAAATCCAAAACCCGTCTGAAATTCATGAACCTTGGCATTCTATAATGGAATGGCATCAACATGCTGGGGTAAAAGATATTATCCCATTTGGGGCAGGTTATGGTATAAGCTTCTCACAAACTAGAGCTTCTCACAAGAAGCCTCATGGTTCCGTTAGGGAAACGTGTCACCTTTGTGGACAAAATGATATTCGTTGCCTCTTCTTGCTTTTAATTTTTTCCTGGTGTCAACATAGAACAACAGGAGTGTCGTGTTAAATTTTGGAATTTTTCGGGGATCATTTGGACATTTTTATATGTTAACTGAGTTTTCTAGGCATTTATGTGCATAATTCAAAATTGAATTACATGCACATGCTCCAGTCCATAAAAACGGGTTGCAAAATCAAATGTGTGTCCTTGGTTGCAAGCTTAGGTCACATGCAAGAAATGAGAATGAATGTCAAACACCTTGACACTGTCGCTCGGCCCCTAACATTGAGATACATGGTTTTAAAATTCTAGTAAATCAAAAACTCGTCTGAAATTCGTGAAACTTGACATGATATCATGGAACGGCATCGACATGCCGTGGTAAAAATATTGTCCCATTTGGGGCAGGTTTGGGTATAAGCTTCTCGCAAACCAGAGCTTCTCTCACAACAGGCCTGATGGTTTCGGTAGGGAACGTGCCACCTTGGGGGACGAAACGATATCTATTGCCTCTTCTTACTTTAAATTTTTTTCTCGTGTCAACATAGAACAACAGGAGTGTTGTGTAAATTTTTGGGATTTTTCGGGGTTCGCTCGGACATTTTTATATATTAACTGAGTTTTCTATGCATTCATGTGCATAATTCAAATTTGAACTACATGCACATGCTCCAGTGCATATAAATGGGTTCAAAATTGAAATGTGTGTCCTTGGTCGCATGCTCAAGTCCCATGCAAGAAATGAGAATGAATGTCAAACACCTTGCCATCGTCGCTCGGCCGCTAACATTGAGATACATGGTTTTTAAATTCTAGTAAATCAAAAATGCGTCCGAAATTTATGAAACTTGACATGCTAGCATGGAACGGCATCAACATGTTGTGGTAAAAATATTGTCCCATTTGGGGCAGGTTGGGGTATATAAGCTTCTCACAAACCAGAGCTTCTCACAACAAGCCTCATGGTTACGGTAGGGAATGTTTCACCTTTCTGGACGAAACGATATCCGTTGCCTCTTCTTGATTTCAATTTTTTTTTCTAGTGTCAACATAGAACAACATGAGTGTTGTGTTAATTTTAGGAATTTTTCGGGGTTCGTTTTGATATTTTTTATACATTAACTAAGTTTTCTATGCATTTATGTGCATAATTCAAATTTGAACTACAGGCACATGCTCCAGTGGATGTAAATTGTTTGAAAAATCAAATTTGTGTCCTTGGCTGCATGCTTAGGTCCCATGCAAGAAATGGGAATGAATGTCAAACACCTTGCCACCGTCACTCGGCCGTAAACATTGAGATACATGGTTTTTAAATTCTAGTAAATCCAAAACTCATCTGAACGTCATGAAACTTGACATGCTATCATGGAGCAGCATCAACATGTTGTGGTAAAAAAATTCCCATTTGGGGCAGGTTTGGGTATAAGGTTCTCGCAAACCAGAGCTTCTCACAACAAGCCTGATGGTTTTGGTAGGGAATGTGCCACCCTTGGGGATGAAGCGATATCCGTTGCCTCTTCTTGCTTTCAAAATTTTTCTAGTGTCAACATAGAATGACAGGAGTGTTGTGTCAATTTTTGGGATTTTTTGGGGTTCGCTTGGACATTTTTATACATTAACTGGGTTTTCTAGGCATTTTATGTGCATAATTCAAATTTGAGCTACATGCACATGCTCCAGTGCAGAAAAATGGGTTGACATATGAAATGTGTGTCCTTGGGTGCATGCTTAGGTCCCATGCAAGAAATGGGAATGAATTTCAAACACCAGGGCACTGTTGATTGCCGGCAAAATGTTGAGATACTTTATTTTTAAATTCTAGTAAATCCAAAACTCGTCTGAAATTCATGAAACTTGGCATGCTATCATGGAATGGCACCCGACATGCTATGGTATTTTTCGTGTCCATTTTGGGAGAAGGCGCACTCGAATAACAGCCAACAAAGGCATTTTGAAAAAATAGCTGCCACTTTAATATCTCAAATGTTTGTATAATTTAAATCATGTGCATTCTGTTAACCATTCATGTGATGCCACTTGTCTTGGTTTTAATGGCTATAGGAGGTGCCGTGCGGACAGCTGCTTGACTAACGAGAGGCGTGCGAGCGCAGTCCGGTGTGCAGGCTGACTGAGAGGTGTGCAAGCTGTCCTCCAATGCGCAGGCTCATCAGGAAGCGTGCGAGCTGTATGCTACGCAGGCTCACTGGGAAGTGAGCCCTTTGACTTCCATGGCTGCCCGCCTTGCTCGCATCCTCTCCATTAATGGCGCCCGAGCCGCTGTTTAATACGGGCGGCCTTACTGTTCACCTCCCATTCCCCTCCCTCCCACAGACCTCCACCAACGCCATGGCACAGAAGGATCATCTGCCACTAGTCTTCAAGTTTCGTGAAGTCGACTCCGAGCTGGAGGAGATAGAAAAGAAGGAGGAATGGGGCCTCATGGACATGGCTCTGAATGAGCTGGCCGCGGCGGTTGCTGCCCCCGTGCCCGTCCCAGCTCCCATCCCCGCGCCCACGCCAGCGACCATCCCCGTAGCATTGATAGGCTAGTCGCCAAGCACTATCGTAGAGCTGGAAGCCACGGACGTCAGCGAGGTCTCCGCGGACCCACGCGAGCTCGTGTACATGCCAGCGCCAGCGCCCGTGCCCATGCACATGCGCGCCCCTCCACCCACCGCGGCGCCGGTCCCCGTGCGTTTGCCGGCACCCGCCGCACCCGTGCCCGTGCACGCGCCCCCCTCTGTGGCATGGGACACCGCCGTCAACCAATACCTCACAGGGCCGCCAGTTGCCGTCCTCCTGCACCCCGCCCGTTGATCGCGCGACGACATGATGTTTGATTTCCAAGTGAAGAACATTCTGTGCTGCCTTGAAGACTTCAACAACGGCGTCCCGGAGGACGACAATGACAACGCCGGCGCAGCACGCCGCCTCTGCCTCCGCCGGAAATAGTTTTTTTTGGGGTTTAATACTGTATCTCGATCATATGAATATAAATTCACAGTGTGACTGAATGAAAGATATGGTTTGAATGAACTTGCGTTTTTCTCTCTTAATGTACAGACTTATCAAACGATTTTCTTTTGAAAAAAATGTCAATGGTTTTTAAATATAAAACACTCATCGCAAACATTTTAGTTAGAACACCTGTATGCAAACCTACAGCTTCCCCAGGAAGCCAAGGGAAAATGTGCCGAGCAGGATTTGTGCAGCTCTTGATCGCAAACGTTTTAGATAGAACACCCGTATGCAAAGTGAGAGCTATGGTCTTCCCCCTTAAGTCAAGGGAAAATTCGCAGCGCAGGATTTGTGCATCTCTTCAACGCAAATGATTCAGATTGAATACGGTATGCAAAGCCAGACTTCGGCACTAAGCCAAGAGAAAATGCGCCGAGCAGGATTTGTACATCCCTTCAACGCAAACGGTTGTTTTGGATGACCCGTGTGCAACCACGTACAGACAATTTGGTAAGATTTGCATCTGTCATATTGGGTATATTGCCATTTGTCAAACTGGAAAGATTGACATTTGTTGATCTAGTAACATTGCCATTTGTCAACCTTGTAACACTGTGATTTGTCAAAATATGCAGCTAAAAATCACTAGCACTATCTAGTTTTTGCAACTAAAATTCAGTAATTAAGCATAGATTTCATTCATAGATTAAGCAGTCGTTCTTTATACAAACAGTTCAACTCGACACCTGAACCGACCAAACTTTTCCCCAATTGTTGCCAACCACGTACTGAAATAGCTAGTTCAACTATATATACTAGCTAATTTTAAGTACGTTGTACAGTTTCACCACATCTATAGTCAGATGAACTGAACAAAATAGCCCCTAAATACTACTACTACAAAGGGGTCTTGTACTACTTCCGGCAGCCTCTCCTCTACCGAGCGCGCTCAGTAAGAGGCAGAGGAGGAGGAGCCTAACGACGAGCTGGACAACTGCAATACGGTGCCTGCCGCTGCTGCACCTTCAGCGACGCCCACCTCAAATGCCCTCTGCCGCTCCAGATGACCCCTCTCGAAGCGGAGGTTCTCCTTGTAGATCTTCTAATTCCTTGCCTCTCCGACGGTGTGTGTTGCGGCCACGGCGGTGGTAAGGCCCTTTCCGTGCTCGACGAGGCGCTCCTCCTCCTCCCGCAGGAACTCGGTGTAGCGCGCAAGGTCGTTGACGCATGTGCGGGCCTCCACCTCTGCCTCCCGCCTTCGAGCGGCGATGGCGGAGCGAGTGATGACCCCGGCGGTCAACGGCGGGCTGGCGGCCACAGCGGCCGATGATGGGGTGGCAGCCACGACCACCACCTCCCGCCTTCGGGCAGCGGCGGCGGAGCGGGTGATGGCCATGGTGGCCAGCAGTGGGGTGGCGGCCATGACTGCCTCCTCCCACCTTTAGACCGCAGCGGCGGAGCGGGCGATGGCCCTGGCTTTTGATGGTGGTGTGGCGGCCACGGTGGCAGGCGGTGGGGTGGCGGCAACGGCAGCCGCCAACAGCTGCCGACGGGCAGCGGTGGTGGAGCGTGTGGTGGGTGTTCCGCGCACACCCAACAGGGACGCCACGCGCACTACACTACACCGGGGACTGCACCGCCGCCGCGGTGTAGCCTCCCAGCTGGAGCTGACCTCTGATGACGACGGAGTGGCTGAGCGACGATGATGGACTGGTGCCATTGGCGATTGTGGGAGAAGCAGACGAGATAAGCTACAAGGAGGGAGGGGAAAATGCGACACAGGACTCGCCGGCCGTGAGGGTTTATACAGTAGGCTGGTAAGCATTGGGATTTTGGGGGATTTCATCGATTCGAGCGGGACGCTTGCGCGGGAACCTGCGCGGTTGCGCGGGAATGGGCTCACCACCGTTTGGCCAAAAGAACGCCCCCGCGTGCTGCTCAAGCTTGCGCTCGAAGCCATCTGTGGCAGCGGGGTGACAAGACGTGCGAGAGGAGAACGAAAGGACACGTACACATACGGTTAATAAAAAAACGTTTGCGATTTAATTACCTACTACACCCCCGTCTTGGTTTATAAGTAGGATTTAACTAATAAAATACGAATGCATGTCGCCAAAGATTATATCGTTGGATTCGTATTTGAACATAGTTTCCAATTATATAATTTTTGCAACATGCATTAACATTTTGTTGGTTAAATTTAAGGTCAAAATATGGCACAGAATACAAAGGGGACTAATAGACCAAGACGGCGGTAGTAGCACACGGCCGCTCTCTACGCAGCGACGCAACTGTCGGCCGGCTTGTAGACGACCATTTCCTGCGTGTTCAACTGCTCTATGCGTGTGGTTGCTTGCGGTTGAGGCGGCCGCGGCGCGCTCTGCTCGCGTCCCTTTGGGCGCTCTGCCCTCATCCCTCCACGCGCGCTGCCAGTGTTTGGGGCCGGCGCACGATCATGCACATTCGTGTGCATGCAGTTGCGCCGGGCGCGTTGCGACGATGCAGTTACACGCTGCAAAAACTGCCATGCAGACGCGCCGAGAATCCAGGCCGCCCGGCCCCCATTTATTCCTGCGGCCATTTACCTTGATCTCTCATGCCACACGATACAGTAAGCACACCCACAATGACACATACAGAGAGGACATCCAGTGGTTCCAATGGCGCTCCCCATGGCTCCAATAGCGCTCCCAGCGGCCGACGATGACAACGGCGGGCAGTTCACCACGCATCACGTAGTGGACACCCACATGAGGGGGAAGGCCCTCTCGGTGGAGTACACGAACAATACGGTCTCGGTGGAGAGCTCCATCCAAACTATGGAGCAGTTGCTTGCCGAGGACAAGTACCAAGTGGTCAACTTCGACCTCGAGTACACCATCGGTCGTGCCGGGCACGATCAGAAGGTTGCCGTCGCCTAGTTGTGCATGCGACATGACGTCCTCATCTACCACTACCACCTAACCACAAGGCCTTGCGAGTGTTTCTCCAGGTTTATCAAAAGCTCCGTCTACAGTTTCGCTACGGTGGACACCACCAACGATCTAAAAGCGCTCAAGGTTTCGAGCTTGAAATGCCAGAATCTTGTCAACATCCAGGACCACTACAAGGTCTGGGCAGTGACAACAACAAACGGAACTCCCTGGTTGACCTCGCCTCGGCCATCATCGACCCCTACTACATGAAGATGAACGATGAGAGCAAGAAGGACAAGAACGCCTGGCACAGTGTCTGGCATGAGAGACTGGATGAACAACACGTCAAGTACGCGGCCAAGGACGCGTACACAAGCTACGAGATGTACATGCGGATCGTTGACATGAGGGAGTGTCTTCTTCCTGCCCCAGATGAGGGATCGAGCCACAGAGCAGTGGCGGGAGCGTCACAAGAAGTAGATGACTAGACGATCATTTCTCCTAGTTTAGAATGCATGCAATTGTTTATTGAGGTGTGTGCGAATGATCTGTATAGTCACTTATGTAATTGGATGTTTATTTCAGTTATATATATACATGTTATTCTTTTGTAGACAGAGCAAATCACACGGCTTATTAGCAGCAATCGTCTGTGTTATTATTGGTCTTCTCACACATTTCTGATTACGGACCTGTTTGCCGCGTATCACACACATCTTGTTCAGTTGAACCGTTTCCATTGTGTTGCCTAATCACACACACTTCATCCTAGTGAACTATATGCCGTATATCACACACACCCTCATCTGGCGGCCCATTTCTGTTGTTCTGCATCATCACAAACAGTTCTTCTGGATTAATAGTTTGCCACTCATCGCACACGCAACTCTAATATGAACCGTGTTTGATGTCGCCACCATCGCAAATGTTTTGCATCTTTTTTGACGGTTTTATTACATCACCGTTTGTGATTGATGCATCGCACACAGTTTTGTCGAAGGGTCTCTGATTCGACTGTCGCGTTTGGACCATCCTGCAGTAGTGGAAAAAGGTATTAAAGCTGAAGATGTTAAGAATTTACCACCTATTGAGGAAATACATGGTCTTGATAACCCAACACAGGTAGTAGAGGTAAATTCTCTCTATAGATTTGATGAAGGTGATATCCCTTATAATAAGTCTGCTAGGTAATGCTTGGATGAGTTTGATAATTTTATTGTTAAACAAAAAACTTCAATGCTTATGTTGGTAGACAATTGAAATGTAATGCTTACATGCTTGACTGCTTGGGTGATTATATGAGTAGAACTGTTAGTGATCTTAAGATTATTAGTAAGCATGCTTCCACGGTGAAAACTCAAGTAGAACAAGTACTTAAGGCACAGGATGATTTGCTTAATGAGTTGAATAGTAAGAACAATGATAATGTTGTTAGGATTATGACTAGGGGTGGTAGAATGACTCAAGAACCTTTGTATCCTGAAGGCCATCCTAAGAGAATTGAGCAAGATTCTCAAAGAATTAATACTGATGCACCTAGTCCTTCTAAAAAGAAAAATAAAACTGATAGAACTTTGCATGCTTCTAGTGAACCTGTTATAGACACACCTGAGAACCCAAATGATATTTCTATTTCTGATGCTGAGACACAATCTGGTGATGAACATGAACCTAGTGCTAATGTTAATGATGATGTTCATGTTGATGCTCAACCTAGTAATGATAATGTTGTGGAGATTGAACCTGCTGCTGATCTTGATAACCCACAATCTAAGAATAAACGTTATGATAAGAGAGACTTTGTTGCTAGGAAACATGGTAAAGAAAGAGAACCATGGGCTCAGAAACCCATGCCCTTTCCTCCTAAACCATCCAAGAAAAAGATGATGAGGATTTTGAGCGCTTTGTTGAAATGCTTAGACCTGTCTTTTTGCGTATGCGTTTGACTGATATTATGAAAATGTCTCCTTATGCTAAGTATATGAAAGATATTGTTACAAATAAAAGAAAGATACTGGAGGCTGAAATTTCCACTATGCTTGCTAATTACACTTTTAAGGGTGGAATACCAAAGAAACTAGGAGATCCAGGAATACCAACTATACCATGCTCCATTAAAAGAAACTATGTTAAAACTGCTTTATGTGATCTTGGAGCTGGTGTTAGTGTTATGCCTTTCTCTTTATATCGTAGACTTGAATTGAATAAGTTGACACCTACTGAAATCTCTTTGCAAATGGCTGATAAATCAACTGCTATACCCATCGGTATTTGTGAGGATGTGCCTGTTGTGGTTGCAAACGTTACTATCTTAACGGACTTTGTTATTCTTGATATTCCCGAGGACGACAGTATGTCGATCATCCTTGGTAGACCCTTTTTGAATACTGCGGGGCTATTATTGATTGCAACAAGGGCAATGCCACTTTTCATGTTAATGGTAATGAGCATACGGTACACTTTCCGAAGAAACAACCTCAAGTTCATAGTATCAATTCTATTGGAAAATTCTCAACTATTACTATTGGAGGTTTTGAATTCCCTCTTCCTACTGTCAAAAAGAAATATGATGTTCTTATTGTTGGGGACATGCATATCCCCATTGAGGTAACCTAGTGCTATTAAAAAATTCTCCGGTTTCATGTTATTCGAAAGAAGTTTGTTAATAAGACTTGATCAACCTTGTTAATGGATTCCTTTTGATGAGCATGAGATGGATGAATTTAGAAAGCAAAACTTTATGTACCTACTTTTTACTTTCTGTTATTTAGAATAAATAAAGCAAAAATAGTATTATTCGTCTGTTTTCTGATTTATCCGTGCAATAAAAAAATGTCCCAAAAATAAAAGTTCTCCAAAGGTCCTGAAAATTTAGTATGATTTTTTATAGAATATTTTAGAATTTCTGGCACTGAGATTGCACCAGGGGGCTGCACCAGTGGGCCACAAGGGTGGAGGGCGTGCCCCCTGCCTTGTGCATCCCACGTGGGTCCCCCTCACTTATTCCAGCACCCATCCACTTCTTCTTCCTCCAAAAAAATCATCCCGTTGCTCAAACCCGTGTTCTAGCTCATCTTGCTGCCATTTTTTATCTCCTTGTGCAAAGCTCCATTTGCAAAACTGTTTTGGGGGATTGTTCTTCGGTATGTGACTCCTCCAATGGTACAATTAGTTTTTGTTCTAGTGCTTTATATATTGCAAAATTTTTCTGCTGTGGTGACCTTGTTTTTTAGCTTGCATGTCAAATTTATATGGTCCAAAGTAGTTTTGATGCATGATATAGCTTCTAGACACTTGTAGGAGTAGTTGCTATCAGTTTTGTTGAGTTTGGTTCACTTTTATTTTAAGTCACTAAAAATTTCAGAAATTTTTAGAGAAAAGAAATGATGAAGAGATGGTTGAGAGGCTCTTCGAGTCGGGGTTCTAAAGAAAATGAGAATGAGGAGAAGAAGAAGCCCAAGTACAACCTTCCTCGCACCGCGGAGGTTCGGCCGTGTGAATGGCCAAGTGATGCATTCTTGGGGGCTGTCAAAATTTATGATGATTTCTATTATTTAGCGGAGAATGCAGGCATCACCGACTTCCTCCATGATAAGTGTGATCAATACCTCCTACTCACTAATACCTTCGTGCAAAATTTTCACTTTCATGCTAGGAAATCACCACCCACGGTAGAATTTTATTTATATGATGAGCATAAGGAGATGACGCTTTATGATTTTTGTGAGGTTTGCAAATTACCTTTTGAGGGCAGCGTCGATGAACCACGTCCTAGAGATGTGGAAGAACTTATTGATGAAGTTACCGTAGGGGAAGGGAGAAAGGTGTCAGAAGCGAGAGTGGCTAGTTTACATTTTCCTATTTTGCGCTACTACTCATTATTTGCTGGGAGATGTTTAATTGCTCGCGGGGAGAGTGGATGCCTTAGTGCTCCTGACCTTGCTATTTTGAGCCATGCTTTACTTCGTGATAGAACTTTTAGTTTGGGCGCTATGGTTGCTCGACGGTTGAGTTTAAACCGTTCGAGGGGTCCTATCTTTGGAGGTATCTAAGCCTCCCGCCTTGCTAAACGCTTTGAGATACCCATTAGGCACGATGAGGAAGAGGAGATGCTACTACCCACTTTATACTTAGACTATAACAGTATGGTAGCACGTGATTTTATTAGCGATGATAAGGACAAGAGACTCATCTATAACCTGGTATCCAGCCAGAAAACTTGTCGGATTATTACTTTGCCTGCACCTTCTTTGGTTAATATCCATTCAGGCACGTACCTCATTTTGCCCGAGGACATTTATGCATACTGGGAGAGGACGCGATCCCCAGTTCTTGAGCCAGAACCATCACCTGATCCGTATGAGGAGTCTATTTATTAGTGGGAGCCACAGGAGCTCGCTAACCAGTGGAACCCTTAGGATCCTCCTCAGTACCAAGGAGAGGGCTACTTTGATCCATGGGCGTAGACCAACTTAGGCCAAAAGCCTAAGCTTGGGGGACTACGTATTTCTCACCGACATTACATTCATGTTCACATACTCATTCCAGTTGTCGGTGTTCATACTTTTTCATTGTATTATCCATGTTAGTTTATTTCTTTTTCTCGCTTTCTTCTTGTGTGTTTGAAAAACTTTGAGAAAATCTAAAAAAAATAGTCATAGTTTCTTTTTAGTTTCGCTTTCATGTTTATCTAGTAGTACTATTAAAAGAGAACCCAAAAAGATTTCTCGTTCTTCTTTTGCTTGTTGGGAGCTTTCCGGTGCAAATAGTTTTTCTCGTTCTTCAGAAAAACAAAAACTCCAAAAACATTTCAGTGTGTTTCTTTGAAATTCTTTTTCCTTTCTTTGGGTCGAGAGGAGAAGACCACGATGAAAATGATGAGTGGCCCTCATATGCATTATTGTTGATCTAACAAGAGCCCATATTACCTTGTCTTCTCCTTTGAATAAATGTTTGCAGATTCCAGCTTAGTCCAATGCACGTGCACTATTATTATTATTATTATTATTATTATTATTATTATTATTATCCACACTGTTCAGTCATGCAAGTGAAAGGCAATAATGATGATATATGATGAAATGATTGAGATGAGGAAAAGCTGGTATGAACTCGACCTATCTTGTTTTTGTAAATATGATTAGTTCATCGTTCTAGATTTAGCCCATTATGAATGAAATATGTTTGCAATGACAATTAGAGATTATAGTTACTCATGCCATGCTTAGTTAGCTAGGAGTTTATAATGGTTTACCTTGCGTGCCAACATGCTTTTAAAATGGTTGTGATGTAGTATGATAGGATGATATCCTCCTTTGAATGATTTGAGTGGCTTGACTTGGCACATGTTCACGCATGTAGTTGAAACAAAATCAACATAGCCTCCACAATATTTATGGTCATGGTGATTTATATCCTACTCATGCTTGCACTCAATGTTGGTTAATCTTAACGCATGTTTATGACTGTTGTCGCTCTCTAGTTGGTCGCTCCTCAATCTTTTGCTAGCCTTCACTTGTACTAAGCAGGAATACTGCTTGTGCATCCACTTCCATAAACCCAAAGTTGTTCCATATGAGTCCACCATACCTACCTATATGCGGTATTTACCTGCCGTTCCAAGTAAATTTGCATGTGCCAAACTCTAAACCTTCAAATGATAATCTGATTTGTATGCCCGAATCGCTCATGTAGCGACTGGGGGCTGTCAGTATCTTCCATGCTAGGTGGGTTATTCTCATGATGAGTGTTGATTCACTCATCATTCACGAGAGAGTGGCTGGTAATCGGGATGCCCAGTCCCATGCTCAAATCAAATCAAAATCTATTTTCAAACAAAACTCCCCCAGGACTGTTGTTTGTATGGACGGTACCCGTTGTTTCGGACCAGCTGTGGAGTGTGCTTGTTGGTTGAGGGGGAGTAAAAACTTTACCATTCTGTTTGGGAACCGCATATAATGTATGTAGCATGGAAGATACCGAGATCTCTTGGTTGTTATGTTGACAATGAAAGCATACCGCTCAAAATTATATTCATCTCTGTTTCAAAAAGCTCGAGCTCTGGCACCTCCGCAAATCCCTGCTTCCCTCTGCGAAGGGCCTATCTATTTACTTTTATGTTGAGTCATCATCCTCTTATAAAAAGCACCAGTTAGAGAGCACCACTGTCATTTGTATGCGTTGTTATTAATTAATATTGAGTATGATTGTGACTGGATCTCTTTTACCATGAATTACAATGTCTAGTCAGTCCTTGATCTTCAGGGGTGCTCTGCATTTATGTTTTGCGGTCTCAGAAAGGGCTAGCAAGATACCATTTTGTTATATCATAGCATGATTGTTTTGAAAAAGTGTTGTCATTCGAGGTTTATTCTTATTGCTCGCTAGTTGATTATGCCATTGATATGAGTGAATGTGAGACCTAAATGTTATTGTGAATATGGTTAGTTCATAATCTTTGCTGAAAACTTGAATGCTGGCTTTACATATTTGCAACAGCAAGATCAAACCGAGTTTGTAAAAGTTTTTTCTTTATCACTTTCAGTTTGTCAACTGAATTGCTTGAGGACAAGCAATGTGTTAAGCTTGGGGGAGTTGATACGTCTCCGTCGTATCTACTTTTCCAAACTCTTTTTCCCTTGTTTTGGACTCTAATTTGCATGATTTGAATGGAACTAACCCGGACTGACGTTGTTTTCAGCAGAATTGCCTTGGTGTTATTTTTGTGCAGAAATAAAAGTTCTCGGAATGACCTGAAACTTCACGGAGAATATTTTTGGAATAAATAAAAACTATTGGCGAAAGAATCAACCAGAGGGGACCCACCGGCTGCCCACAAGGGTGGAGGGCGCCCCCCCCTAGGGCGCGCCCCTGCCTTGTGGGTCCCCTGGACCTCCACCGACCTCAACTCCAACTCTATATATTCACTTTCGGGGAGAAAAAAATCAGAGAGAAGGATTCATCATGTTTTACGATACGGATCCGCCGTCACCTCATGTTCTTCATCGGGAGGGCAGATCTGGAGTCCGTTCAGGGATCCGGAGAGGGGAAATTGTCGCCATCATCATCACCAACCTTCCTCCATCACCAATTTCATGATGCTCACCGTCGTGCGTGAGTAATTCCATCATAGGCTTGCTGGACGGTGATGGGTTGGATGAGATTTATCATGTAATCGAGTTAGTTTTGTTAGGGTTTGATCCCTAGTATCCACTATGTTCTGAGATTGATGTTGCTATGACTTTGCTATGCTTAATGCTTGTCACTAGGGCCCGAGTGCCATGATTTCAGATCTGAACCTATTATGTTTTCATGAATATATTTGTGTTCTTGATCCTATCTTGCAAGTTGTAGACACCTATTACGTGTTATGATCCGTATACCCCAAGGTGACAATAATTGGGATTCTTTCCGGTGATTACCGTAGTTTGAGGAGTTCATGTATTCACTAAGTGCTAATGCTTTGGTCCAGTTCTGCATTAAAAGGAGGCCTTAATATCCCATAGTTTCCATTAGGACCCCACTACCACGGGAGGGTAGGACAGAAGATGTCATGCAAGTTCTTTTCCATAAGCATGTATGACTATATTCGGAATACACGCCTACATTATATTGACGAATTGGAGCTAGTTCTGTGTCACCCTAGGTTATGACTGTTGCACGATGAATTCCATCTGACATAATTATCCATCATTGATCCATTGCCTACGAGCTTTTCACATATTGATCTTTGCTACGTTACTTTGCCGTTGCCACTGTTACAATTGCTACAAAACTGCTACTGTTACTTTTGCCACCGTTACCGTTACTTCCATACTACTTTGCTACTAAATACTTTGCTACAGATATTATGTCTGTCAGGTGTGGTTGAATTGACAACTCAGCTGCTAATACTTGAGAATATTCTTTGGCTCCCCTTGTGTCGAATCAATAAATTTGGGTTGAATACTCTACCCTCGAAAATTGTTGCGATCCCCTATACTTGTGGGTTATCAAGAGGCTCCAACGTGGACGTGCTGCTCGACGAACTCGATTCGGACTGGGAGCTGGTGTCACCTTGCACGACCACCCGTTGCTTTCCGGGAGGGGTTTTGGCCTCGGAGAGGCGAGAAGAGTGGCGGTGCACCGCTCCCGCCCCATTGCCTTTGGAGGTGATCTTCTTCATCTTCTTAGCAGGCCCGGGGGCTGGGGCCACTGCTCCCGGGCCGGTCCGCCTGCGAGGGCAGGGTTTGAAGTCCGGTTCTGGGGCCTGGGGACCCGCGGCAAGCCACTCTTCGACGGGCTGCTCCACTTCTTCGGCATCATCCTCTTGCTGGGCTTCCGCTGCCGCTGCGTATAAAGCCTCTATCCCGGCAGGCTCGTCTACGGCAGGCTCATCCCCGGCAGATTCGTCCATGGCAGCCTCTTTCGCGGCTCTTCCCTCACTGCTGCCGTGGGAAGACCCCTCGCCTTCGGCTTCCCCTCTCTCTTCCTCCTCCCCTCTCCTGGGCTTTGCTTTCCCGGCGGCCCGAAGCGCTTTATCCTCCTCAATACGCTTCTTGATGAACGCCTCCTCCACCTTGGAGGTGCGCTTGAACATATTGGTCTCCACCCTGGTAGCCCTTTCCACCAGGTTGGAGGCCCATGCAAGTTCTTCGTTAAGCTCGGGTAATTGCCAGTCACCCGCAACCCCATGAGTGTTGCAATCTGGCATCCATTTCAGAATTTGGTCCCGGGCAGAGTTGATGTTCAGCGGCATGACATTTGCTGGCAATTTGAATGGCCCATGGCTGCCGAACAGTTGTTCGCACAACCAGGCATGGCCATAGACCGATAGGTTGCTCGCCAGGCCCGGGTACAATCGCATCCTGTCAACGGCGTCCCCGTATAGCCAGGTGAACTTGTCCCTCTTCTGCAGCGGCGCGATACGGCAACGGAGGAAATCGGCTCCCACCTGCTCAATGGTTAACCCGGCAGCCTTCAGGCGGGCAATCATGTTCAGTGCTGGGCAAAGCCTGTCGTCAGTGAGGCCAAATTCCCTCCAGTCATTGCCATGCACGATGCATTCCGTCCACGCCTGGCAAAACTCTGGGGCTTCCTCATCCTGGATCTAGCACCAGTCTGCCCTCCACTCCTCCCATCTGCCGCGCTGCTGACTGGGAAGGTAACCCCAAGTTTCCCTCGACACTCGAGGGATCCAGCTTATGTTTCCAGAACGGTGGGTCTTGTTCTCCACCCGTGGGACAAAAAAGTGCCAGAACAGATCCACATTGGGGGCGACCTCGACAAAATTCTCGCACAAGTGGGCGAAAATCGCCATGCACGCCATTGCATTTGGCGTGAAATACAAGAGGTGGAATCCATATATCATCATCATCGCCTCAAAGAAATCTGAGAAGGGGGGACAGAGGTCGCAGAAGAAATACGCGCAGAAGAATCGGTATGCATTCAGCGGATCCTTTTCTCCCTCCGACAGGACCTTGGGTGCACCATGCCCCTTTGGAACTTCCGTCCCTGATACGTCTCCAACGTATCTATAATTTTTGATTGTTCCATGCTATTATATTATCTGTTTTGGATGTTTTATATGCATTAATATGCTATTTTATATTATTTTTGGGACTAACTTATTAACCTAGAGCCCAGTGCCAGTTTCTGTTTTTTCCTTGTTTTTGAGCTTCACAGAAAAGGAATACCAAACGGAGTCCAAATGGAATAAAACCTTCGCGATGATTTTTCTTGGACCAGAAGACACCTAGGAGACTTGGAGTGCAAGTCAGAAGAGCCATGAGGCGACCACAAGGGGGGAGGGCGCGCCCAGGGGGTAGGGCGCGCCCCTGCCTTGTGGGTCCTCGGTGACCCTCTGACCTAGATCTTCCTCCTATATATTCACATATATTCCCAAACCACCAGAAGCATCCACGAAAACACTTTTCCACCGCCGCAACCTTTTATTCCCGTGAGATCCCATATTGGGGCCTTTTCCGGCATCCTGTCGGAGGGGGATTCGATCACGGAGGGCTTCTACATCAACTCTATTGCCCTTCCGATGAAGCATGAGTAGTTTACCTCACACCTATGGGTCCATAGCTAGTAGCTAGATGGCTTCTTCTCTCTCTTTGATTCTCAAAACAACGTTCTCCTTGATGTTCTTGGAGATCTATCTGATGTAATCTTTTTTTGTGGTGTGTTTGTCGAGATCCGATGAATTGTGGATTTATGATCAGCTTATCTATGAATATTAGTTGAATCTTCTCTGAATTCTTTTATGCATGATTTGATATCCTTGTAATTCTCTTCGAACTATCGGTTTGGTTTGGCCAACTAGATTGGTTTTTCTTGCAATGGGGGAAGTGCTTGGCTTTGGGTTCAATCTTGCAGTGTCCTCTCCCAGTGACAGTAGGGGCAGCGAGGCACATATTGTATTGTTGCCATCGAGGATAAAAAGATGGGGTTTACATCATATTTCTTGAGTTTATTCCTCTACATCATATCATCTTACTTAAAGCATTACTCTATTCTTCATGAACTTAATACTCTAGATGCAGGCAGGAGTCGGTCGATGTGTGGAGCAATAGTAGTAGATGCAGGCAGGAGTCGGTCTACTTGACACGGACGTGATGCCTATATTTCATAATCATTGCCTTGGATATCGTCATAACTTTGCGCTTTTCTATCAATTGCTCGACAGTAATTTGTTCACCCACCGTATTATTTGCTATCTTGAGAGAAGCTTCTAGTGAAACCTATGGCCCCCGGTCTATTTTCCATCATATTACTTTCCGATCTACTATTTTGCAATCTTTTATTTTCAGATCTATAAACCAAAAAACCCAAAAATATATATCTTTCATTTAGTTTTATTTATCTATCTCTATCAGATCTCACTTTTGCAAGTGACCGTGAAGGGATTGACAACCCCTTTTTCGCATTGGGTGCAAGTGTTTGATTGTTTGTGCATGTATTGGTGATTTGTGCGTTGTCTCCTACTAGATTGATGCCTTGGTTCTCAAACTGAGGGAAATACTTATCTCTACTTTGCTGCATCACCCTTTCCTCTTCAATGAAAAAACCAACGCAAGCTCAAGAAGTAGCAGCCCCCACATATATGCGTACCTCGCAACCAGGGCATCGCTGTCTAGGTTCGACGGGAAGAAAACCACATCTCCCCGTCGCCTCCTATCCAAATCTGCTGCCCTCTTCTTGTTCCCTTCCACAGCCGTCTCCTTCATGGCGGCCGCCTGCTTTCCCTTCGCAGCAGTGACTTTCTTCCTCATCTTCTGGAGCTTTGGAGGAAATGGAAGGCAGAGCAGGGTGTCAGAAGCGGATTTGGGCGCAAGGACAGGTGCTCTGGCTCGAGGAGGAAGGCGATGGAGGAATCGGTGCGAATGAGCCGTGCCTTTCCATGTTTTTCCCCTTTATGAGGAACGAACATGGGGGAGAGGAGCGGTTCTTCGCTACTTTCCCTTAGAAAGTTATCGTTTTTACATTAACTGCTGTAGTCCCACGACCCCACGACATGCGGTAATTATGCAGAGTAGACGTTGGATTGACTGGTCATCATGACAAATCACTGCACGCGCAGCACCTCTTCAACATGTGTCCGTGCACTGTTTTGGCGCCTAACCCAACGTGCCCAGCGACACGTATGGCTCAGGCCCGGGGGCTTCTGTCGGGGTACACAAACAGGGGTGTATGTTTCCCCCTGACTTGTGCCCGGACAGGCAAGTCTCCGGCACGACAACAACAAAGTAAGGTTGCAGCATCCAAGGCAAGGCCAGGCAGAAGATATAGCCCTTTGAGGAACCAAAGGGCGGATCAAGAAAACCAAGACAAGCCAAGGAAGCAGGATATCACTAAGGAAAAACCTCCCTTGCCAGGCAGGCGAGCCTGGCCAGGTCGAGATCATCCCAAAGACAAGTCTCAAGACTCCCCCGGCAAGCTTGTCGGGGGCGCCAAGGGCGGATTACCCCGCCAAGACACCACCGCTCCACCTCACGACTACGCAAGTCACCTCCCAGTGCGGTGTCGAGCCCCCAAGTGATTAAGTGGCTGTTCTATGGCACGTGGCAGCCATTTCTAAGGAAGATCGCCCCCAAATGACACCCATCCAGAGGCATGTCACGCAGGCAGGCGAGGAGGTGGACGAATGGCACGGCAAGGCTTGCCGGGCTCCCCCGGGATGTGATACTAAGCGGTGCATTTAATGCACCCTGTCCTGCCTGCAGAGTTAGGTATGATAGCATTGTGGCTATCTAATCACTGGATAATGATTGTTTTGCCATTGTGGTAACCCCTTAACCTATAAAAGGAGGGCCGTGGCAACCTTAGGAAGGATTCAGACCCTTGTACACTCATACGCGCATAGCTGCTCTTGCCCAAGGCGACCTTGCCGGGCTAGAGCGATGCGTCTCCACCACGGTCCTTTCATCAATCCACCAAAGCAGGAGTAGGGTTTTACGCCTCGCGGCGGCCCGAACCTGGGTAAAAACTGCCCGTGTCATTGCTACCATGCTGCTCTACGCCCTTCGCTCTTTGTGCAATGTGCTCTTCCCCCTTGCCGAACCACAAGGGGCCGATGGTCCCATAGGTGGCCGTGTTATACCACGACATGGGCCTTTCTAAGCCTCATAGTTGAGTCGCCAACAGCGTAACCTGGCCCCTCCTGGGCGGGTTATACCGTGGGGTTATATCCCCAACAGTTTATATGTGCCTTTGCATGTACCTAGTGTTCCATGAGAGGACATATCTATGTACTTTGTTTTAGGTTTACCTCAAACAAAGAAGGGGAGGGATAGCATATTTGTTGTCGTGGATAGATTTTCGAAAATGGCACACTTTATACCATGTCATAAAAGCTATGATGCTTCTAATGTTGCTAATTTTTTCTTTCATGAAATTATTCGCTTGCATGGTGTGCCAAATACTATTGTTTCAGATCATGATACTAAGTTTTTAGCCACTTTTGGAGATGTTTATGGGCTAAGTTGGGGACTAAACTACTTTTTAGTACTACATGTCACCCCCAAACTGATGGACAAACTGAAGTAGTCAATAGAACATTGTCTACTATGCTTATGGCTGTTTTGAAGAATAACCTGGAAATGTGGGAAGAATGCTTGCGTCATGTTGAATTTGCTTATAATCGTTCGCTGCATTCTACTACTAAGATATGCCCTTTTGAAGTTGTGTATTGATGACTCACAAGTATAGGGGATCCATCGTAGTCCTTTTGATAAGTAAGAGTGTCGAACCCAACGAGGAGCAGAAGGAAATGACAAGTGGTTTTTCAGTAAGGTATTTTCTGCAATCACTGAAATTATCGATAACAGATAGTTTGATAGCAATATAATTTGTAACAAGTAACAAGTAACAATAGTAACAATAGGTGCAGCAAGGTAGCCCAATCCTTTTTGTAGCAAAGGATAGGCCGGAACGATCTCTTATAAAGAGTAAAATGTTCTCGAGGACACATGGGAATTTCATCTAGTCACTTTCATCATGTTGGTTTGATTCGCGTTCGCTACTTTGATAATTTGATATATGGGTGGACCAGTGCTTGGTGCTGTTCTTACTTGAACAAGCCTACCACTTATGATTAACCCCTCTCACAAGCATCCGCACCTATGAAAGAAGAATTAAGATAACATCTAACCATAGTATTAAACATATGGATCCAAATCATCCCCTTACGGAATAACGCATAAACTAGGGTTTAAGCTTCTGTCACTCTAGCAACCCATCATCTAATAACTACTCCACAATGCATTCCCTTAGGCCCAAAGGTGGTGAAGTGTCATGTAGTCGACTTTCACATAACACCACTAAGGGAATCACAACATACACATCATCAAAATATCGAACGAATACCAAATTCACATGACTACTTATGACAAGACTTCTCCCATGTCCTCAAGAACAAAAGCAACCACTCACAAATCATATTCATGCTCAAGATCAAAGGGTAATAAATAGCATAATGGATCTGAACATATAATCTTCCACCAAATAAACCAACTAGCATCAACTACAAGATGTAATCAACACTACTAGTCACCCACATGTACCAATCTGAGGTATTGGTGCAAAGATTGAACACAAGAGATGATCTAGGGTTTTGAGATGAGATGGTGCTGGTGAAGATGTTGACGAAGATTGGTCCTCCCAAGATGAGAGGGTTGTTGGTGATGACGATGGCTTCAATTTCCCCCTCCCGGAAGGAAGTATCCCCGGCGGAATCGCTCCGCCGGAGAGCAAAAGTGCTCCTGCCCAAGTTCCGCCTCAAGACGGCGGCGCTCCGTCCCAAAAGTCCTCTCCTTATTTTTTTCTCGGGCAAATGGGCTTATGTACGAGAAGATGGGCACCAGAGGCTAGCCAGGGGCCCCACTACCCACCAGGGCACGCCAGGAGGGGGCAGGCGCGCCCTGGTGCCTAGTGGGCACCTGGGTGGCCCCCTCTAGTATTTCTTTTCTCCAATAATTTTTATATATTCCAAAATAAATCTCCGTAAAATTTCAGCTCATTTGGAGATGTGCAGAATAGGTATCTCTGACATAGCTTTTTCAGGTCCAGAATTCCAGCTGCCGGTAATCTCCCTCTTTGTGTAAACCTTGCATATTATCAGAGAAAAGGCATTAGAATTACTCCACAAAGTGTTATATTGAATGAAAACACTATAAATGACAGTAGGAAAACATGATGCAAAATGGACGTATCAACTCCCCCAAGCTTAGACCTCGCTTGTCCTCAAGCGAAAGCCAATATTGATAATCATGTCCACATGTTAAGAGAGAGAGGTGTCGATAAAAACTAAAATATAGACATAGTAGCATCATGATCATTATTATAACAGCAATAAACTTTATCATAAAACTTCTCATGAGCAAGTAACAATTCATCGCAACATCAAAGTATAAGGAATAAACTTTCTTGAAAACTAACAAACTATGTTCTCAGTCAACAATGTAATTGCAAGTCATCATATTTTCAGGAAGGGTCTTGTGTTGGAGCCTTTTTGGCAAGTCCACATACTCAACTATCATTTAGTCTTCTGTGATTGCTAACACTCACACCATATATATGGAGCAAGAGGTTTCAGTCAGACACATAGAAAGATAGGGGCTTATAATTTCGCCTCCCAACATATTCACCTCAAGGGTGATGTCAACAATAATAACTCATGATCACTCATATCCAACTGGATATATATGTACCTAGATCTTTCCCCACCACATGATGCTTGCAAAATAGAAAAGTAAAAAGGAATAGAAGAGAATACTATTGACTCTTGCATAAAAAGTAAATACATAAAAGTAAAGGATAGGCCCTTCGCACAGGGAAGCAGAGGTTGTCATGCGCTTTTTCTTTTTGGATGCACAAGCTCTTAGTGCAAAAGAACGTCACGTTATATTGCCCCTTGTGATAGCAACCTTTATTATGCAGTTCGTCGCTTTTATTACTTTGCCATCACAAGTTTGTACAACGCTTATTTTCCCTTACACTAAAAGATCATACATATTTAGAAGCAATTTTTATTGGCTTATGCATCGATGACAACTTACTTGAAGGATCTTATTCAATCCATAGGTAGGTATAGTGGACTCTCATAACTTGAAATTTGGTTTAAGGTTTTTGGATGCACAAGTAGTATCTGTACTTGGTGCGGATTTTTGGCTAGCAAAGATATTGGGCGACCACCACATGTTGGAGGATCTATGACAATATAACTTCTATGTGAATATGAACAAACATAAATCATTACGTTATCTTCCTTGTCCAATGTCAACAATTGGGCATAAAATACTTAATGGGGGCTTACAATCATAAAAGATGTCCAAGATAGTGTATTTGCATGTGAATCTTCTCTTCCCTTATTAATTCTTTCATGAATTGCATCATTGACCAATGCTATGTTTGTCAACCTTCAATAAATTTTACCACTTATACTTTTCCTTATGTAATGTCATTACTTTCCATAAGATTAGCATATGATCTTTTTCATTATTTTCATTGTTATGATTGAAACATAAAAGTAAAGAAGCAAAAACTCAAACTAAACTTTATTATATAACTCTCACTCGATTACATAGATAGATAGATCATGAAACTAACACTCAAAAATAGATCATACTAAACTTTTATTCAACTAAATCATGAAATAACTAAGGATCAAACTAAAAACTGGTAAAGATAACAAAAGTGATGGTGATACGAAACCGGGGCACCTACCACAAGCTTGGCACAAGCCAAGGGGAGTGCCCATACCCGTGTACTCAAGTCTCCTTCTTTGATGATGGTGGTTGTGATGAAGTGGCATTCTTCTTCTCCAGCCTACGTTTGAGGATAAAATTTTCCTCCCTCAAATCATCGTTTTCTTGCTCAAGCTTCAATATCTTTTTACATAATGCCTCCTTGCTTTCCTACAGAAAACGGGATGGGATAAATTGGATCTTAGATTTGTTTACTCCGTTTGGGAGACTTGACTTTTGAATTCCACGTGCATATCTCCAGGTTGAGGTAGTGGAACTTCATCTTCATCTGAGCTGGCATCCTCTGTCTCCTCCAAGTCGGTATCTTCCTCCTCATTTGTGGACCATAGGTAGGGATAAATATCCCCAAAGATCCTTGGATCTGCAACATAGTGGGAAGCATAGCTCTCTCCATCTGAATCTTGTGATGACATACTTTCAGATCTGCCAGAAAAATAGCACAAAACAAGAACAGATGATTTCTCCATGATGCGGTGGTCAAAACATCCGAGATTATATATAGAGAATTTTTATCTTTCAAGACAAGTAATCCAGAGGAAAACGGAGTCGGGAAGGTTCCCAAGGGGCCCACTACCCACCAGGGCACGCCAGGGAGGGAAGGCGTGCCCTGGTACCTAGTGGGCACCTAGGTTGCCTTCTCGGGTGTTTCTTATTTTTTCTAATATTACAAAAACTAATAGAAAATACTTTTACAGAATTTTCGGAATAGGTTTACTTACCGTATCACGTACCTCTTCCTTTTCAAGGTTCTAGAGTGTTCTGGAAGGTATCTTTTATGTATTCCGCTGGTGTCATGGTTTGAATGATGTTAGTTTCAACATTAATAGGTGTACCTGAGATATAGTGCTTAATTCTTTGTCCATTGACCACCTTCGGCATTATTGATCTTAATGGCTCCAGAGCGATAAACTTCTTCAATGATATATGGTCCTTCCCATTTAGAGGGAAGTTTTCCTGCAAAAAATCTAAAATGAGAATTGTACAATAGAACATACTCACCCACCTTAAATTCCCGCTTTTGGATTCTTTTGTCATGCCATCTTTTAACTTTTCTTTAAGTAATTTGGCATTCTCATAAGCTTGGGTTCTCCATTCATCTAGTGAGCTAATATCAAATAACCTCTTTTAACCGGCAAGTTTGAAGTCATAATTGAGTTCTTTAATTGCCCAATATGCTTTATGTTCTAACTCAAGAGGCAAATGACAAGCTTTCCCATAAACCATTTTATATGGAGACATACCCAGAGGATTTTTGTAAGTAGTTCTATAGGCCCATAATGCATCATCTAATTTCTTAGACCAATTCTTTCTAGACCTATTGACAGTCTTTTGCAGTATTAACTTTATTTCTCTATTTCTCAGCTCAACTTGAGCACTAGATTGAGGGTGATAAGGGGATGCAATTATATGGTTGACATCATATCTAGCAAGCAATTTGTGAAAAGCACCATGAATAAAATGTGAACCACCATCAGTCATTAAATATCTAGGGACTCCAAACCTTGGGAAAATAACTTCTTTAAGCATTTTAATGGAGGTGTTATGATCAACACTACTAGTTGGAATAGATTCTACCCACTTGGTGACATAATCAACAGCAACCAAAATATGTGTATACCCATTAGAGGAAGGAAAAGGTCCCATATAATCAAAGCCCCAAACATCAAACAGTTCAATAACAAGTGAATAATTCATAGGCATTTCCTGGTGTCTACCAACATTACCAATTCTTTGACATTCATCACAAGATAAAACGAACTTACAAGCATCCTTGAAAAGAGTAGGCCAATAAAAACTAGATTGTAATACCTTGTGTGCAGTTATATCTCTCGCATGGTGTCCTCCATAGGCTTTAGAGTGACATTTCTATAGGATTTGTTCTTGTTCATGATCAGGTATACAACGTCTAATAATACCTATCTACTCCTTCTTTATAAAGATGTTGGTCATCCCAAAAGTAATGTCTTAAATCAAAGAAGATTTTTTTGTTGGTATGTAAAACTAGGTGGTATGAATTTAGCAACAATATAATTAGCATAGTCTGCATACCAAGGAGTATTACGAGAAGCATTTATGACAACTAGTTGTTCATCAGGGAAGCTATCATCAATAGGTAGTGGGTCATCATGACAATTTTCTAACCTAGACAATTATCAGCTACGGGATTCTCAGCTCCCTTCCTATCAGTGATATGTAAATCAAATTCTTGTAGCAAAAGAACCCACCTAATGAGTATAGGTTTAGCATCTTTCTTTTTCATAAGGTATTTAATAGCAGCATGATCGGTGTGAACAATTACTTTAGAATCGACAATGTAAGATTTGAATTTATCACAAGCAAACACAGCTGCTAGAAATTCTTTCTCAGTAGTAGCATAATTTCTTTGAGCACTGTTTAGAGTTTTACTAGCATAATGGATAACATTTAATTTCTTATCGACTCTTTGTCCTAGAACAGCACCAACGACATAATCACTAGCATCACACATAATTTCAAAGGGCAAGTTGCAATCAGGTGGTTGAACAATAGGTGCAGAGATCAAGGCTTTCTTAAGTGTCTCAAAAGCTTTTACACAATCATCATCAAAAACAAATGGAACATCTTTTTGCAAGAGATTAGTAAGAGGCCTAGAAATTTTAGAGAAATCTTTAATAAACCTCCTATAGAAACCAGCATGACCAAGGAAACTTCGGATAGCTTTAATATCTTTAGGACATGGCATTTTCTCAATTGCGTCAACTTTGGCCTTACCCACTTTAATGCCACGCTCAGAAATTTTATGCCCTAAGACAATACCTTCATTCACCATAAAGTGGCACTTCTCCCAATTCAAGACAAGATTAGTTTGTTCACATCTATACAAAACTCGATCAAGGTTGCTTAAGCGGTCATCAAAAGAAGTTCCGTAAATGGAGAAATCATCCATGAAAACCTCAACAATCTTTTCACAAAAACCAGAGAATATTGCACTCATACATCTTTGAAAGGTAGCAGGTGCATTGCATAAACCAAAAGGCATATGTCTATAAGCATAAGTTCCAAAAGGGCAAGTAAAAGTGGGTTTCTCTTGATCGGGTTGTGATACAGGTATTTGAGAGAAACCAGAATATCCATCAAGAAAGAAAAAGTGTGTATGCTTAGATAATCTTTCTAACATTTGATCAATAAAAGGCAGAGGGAAATGGTCTTTTCTAGTAGCTTTGTTTAATTTTCTAAAATCAACTACCATCCAATAACCAGTTACAATTCTTTGTGGAATAAGCTCATTCTTATCATTATGAACAACGGTAATACCTCCCTACTTAGGGACACAATGAATAGGACTTACCCATCTACTATCAGCTATAGGATAAATTATACCTGCTTCAGAAGCTTTAATATTTCAGTTCTTACCACTTCCTTCATCTTAGGATTTAATCATCGTTGATGATCAACAACTGGTTTAGCATCGGGTTCCATATTAATTTTGTGCTGACAGAGAGTGGGACTGATGCCCTTAAGATCATCAAGAGTATATCCAGTAGCAGCACGGTGCTTCCTTTGAGTTTTTAATAATCTCTTTTCTTCATGCTCTGTATGGTTAGCACTAATAATAATAGGATATATCTTCTTTTCATCAAGATAAGCATATTTCAAAGTATCAGGTAACGGTTTCAATTCAAACACAAGATCACCTTTAGGTGGAGGAGGGCCTCCTAGAGTTTCAAGAGGAAAATTGTGTTTAAGAATAGGTTGTTGATTAAAGGACATCTTATCTATTTCATTTCTTTCATGCAAGTGCATATCATTTTCATGATCTAGCAAATATTGTTCTAACGGATCAGTAGGAGGTACAGCAATAGAAGAAAGACCAATTGTTTCATCCTTACTAGGCAATTCTTTATCATGAGGTTGTCTACAAAATTTAGAGAAATTAAACTCATGAGACACATCACCAAAATTAACGCTGACAAATTCTTTATTGCAATCTATCACTACTGGAATCAGGATCTTTGCCGTCAGCCAGCTCTTTGCTGTCAGCTAGCTGATGGCAAAGAACGTCTTTGCCATCAGCTTACAGAAAACTGATGGCAAAGAATGAGCTGACGGCAAAGATCATGTTTGCCATCAGCCTGCTCTTTGCCGTCTGCTAGCGGACGGCAAAGAAGCTTTGCCGTCAGCTAGCGGACGGCAAAGAGGGTGGGTGGCCCACTAACGAGAATGACCTAACGGCCACTTTCTTTGCCGTCTGCTAGCAGACGGCAAAGCTTCTTTGTCGTCCGCCAGCAGATGGCAAAGAAAGTGGCCAACCTAACGGCCGTTTCCCCCGGCCCCACCCCACTAGCTAGGCTCTTTGTCGTCTGCTAGCAGACGGCAAAGAGCTGTGACCTACCTAAACAGCGGCCAGCGCCCGCGCCCCACCCCTCTCTCTCTCTCTCCCATACCTCACCTGCGCCGCCGGCCCCGTGCCCGAGCCGCCCCCGCCCCCGACCCCCACCGCCCCCGCCGCCCGCCACCCCGGCGCCCAGGCCTTGCGGTCGCCCCGGCGCCCCGGCGTCCCCTGCCGCCTGGCGCCTCTCCGTCCAGCCGTCCCCCGTCGCCCAGCGCCGCTCCGTCCAGCCGCCCCCGGTGAGGTTCTTCACTTTTTTTTTCTTTCTTTTTTTTGCTGTTTTTTGATTTATGTTGTACTGTTAGTAATTTAGGTTAGTTGATTTAGTTGCTTTTTTAGGTTAGTAGATTTTAGGTTAGTCATATTTTAGGTTATTAGTACATTTTGTGAGATGAAAAAAAAAGAAAAGAAAGAAGAAAAGTAGAAGTGGAGAGGAAAAGGGAAAATAAGGAAAAATGAAAGAAGAAAGGAAGTCAGAGGAAGAAGGAAGAAGAAGAAAAGAAGGAGAGGAAAAAGGAAATAAAGAAGAAGAAGAAGAAAGAAGAAGAAGAAGAGGAGGAGGAGGAGGAGAAGAATAGAAGAGAGAAAAGAAGAAAAGAAGAAGAAGAAGAACACCCCGGCACCCCGGCACCATGACCCCGACACGACACCCCCGACACCGCGACCCCGACACCGACACCCGACACAGCACCCCGACCCCGACACGGCACCCCCGACACAGCACCCAGACCCCGACACGACACCACCAACACCCCGACCCCCGACACGACACCCCGACACCCCGACACGGCACCCTCGAACCTAACACAGCACCCCGACCCCGACACGACACCACCGACACCCCGACCCCCGACACGACACCCGACACGGCACCCCCGACCCCGACACAGCACCCGACCCCGACACGACACCGCCGACACCCCGACCCCCCGACACGACACCCCGACACGGCACCCCCGACCCCAACACAGCACCCCGACCCCGACATGACACCCCCAAACACCCGACATGGCACCCACGACCCCGACACAGCACCCCAACCCCGACACGACACCCCCGACACCCCGACACCTCCCGAAAAAGGTGCTCTTCGGCCTTCCAGAGGCCGACGGGGTCATATATTTGTGAATTATGAGTTAGGTCATATATTTTTCGATTTTGTTATAAAAAACATCATATTTGTGTTGATCATGTGATTTTAAATGTGCAGTTGTTTCGTCGTTGCGAGGGTCTGGTGTTCAATGACCTCCCCGTGCATTCGACGAGCTCCGCCCCTGCGTTCGTGGGTGAGCACAAATGACATCTCCTCCTCCCCCCTTCATTTGCTCTGCTCTGGTCTTTGTGCCGATGAAACTTGCTAGCTATAGATGTCTTCAATCATCAGTATGCATGACCACTATGCGTCTCCCATTCGAAAGGGTTACATCTATAAATATGCATGCATTTGCATATTTATAATCGTGATTCTTTCAAATTGTCCAATGTTATCCATGGACAGCCTGAGTATGTGTAGATTGGGTTCGTTTTCCCATATGCTCTGCTCCGGATCCGATACAGAATTTCGTCAGTGCCTCCCTGTTGTTCTCCGGGTACACATCCTCTCTGCTTATTGCCGAGACGTGTATCAGGAGAACAGCGGGGAGGTGCTGCCGAAATTTTGCGTCGGATCCGGAGCAGAGCATGGGAAAACGAACCCAATCTACATATACTCGGGTGGGATTAGGACCTATCTTTACCTATTAGCGTCTAGGTTGCACGGACATAATAAAAGTGAAAAACTCCATTAACTGATGAATATATACATGCTGATTTATATATATATTTCTTATGTGTCCAGTAGCTAGGCAAGATGAGTGATCGTGCGTGGATGTACACCGGTCACACTAGTCAGAAAGACAAGACCATTGAATGGTTAACAAAAACCAAGGGGTTTCTGAGAGTCGCATTTGCAAATGGCCAGAAGACAACCTGGTGCCCCTGTGCCGGGTGCGACAATTGGCACAAGAGGACAGAGGATGAAATGGGCAAACACCTGCAGAAGAGGGGTTTTACGCCAGGTTATACGATGTGGACATTTCATGGCATGTCTGCCCAACGTGCCAAAGCTGAGGTGCTTCGTCGTCGCACCGACGAGCATGGTACCGGGATGGAAGACTTGGTGCAAGACTTTGATGATGCTCGGGACTCGGACGATGATATGGAGGAATCTGCAAAGGCCTTCAATGAAATGTTGGAGTCTTCAAAAAGCCCTTTCCACGAGCACACTGAGCTTTGTCAGCTGGATGCCATCTCACAAATAATGGCTCTGAAGGCTCAATTCAACTTGGGCAGAGAATGCTATGACACGATGATGACAGTATTTGGACGTTTTCTACCCAAAGGCCATGTACTACCTGCAAACCTGTACCAGTCAGACAAAATCCTTCATGCTCTTAAGATGCCCTATGAGAAGATACATGCCTCTGAGAAAGGATGTGCCTTATATAGGCTTCAATATGCGGACTTGAACTATTATCCCATTTGCAAGTCATCCAGGTATGTTGTGGTAAACAACGGTATGGGTGAGAAGACGCAGACCAAAATCCCCGTTAATGTTCTTCAGTATATGCTAATCGTACCAAGACTTCAACGTCTTTTCATGGTCAAAGAGACAGCCAGATAGATGACATGGCACAAAGCGGCCAAAAGAACCCAATTAGATGCAGATGGGAAGCTGATGATGGTGCACACATCGGACGGTGAAGTATGGAAGCGCTTCGATGCATTACATGATGACAAAGCGGCAGATCCGAGGCATCCTCGAGTCGCCATCAACACGGATGGGTTCAGTGTGTTTGGTCTGACGGCAGCCCAATACAGTTGTTGGCCCGTATTTGTCATTCCACTCAATCTCCCCCCGGACAGATTATGCAAAGAAAGAACATTTTCCTGACGTTGATAATTCCAGGGCCCAACTATCCAGGGAAGAATATGAATGTGTACATGCAGCCGCTGAAGGACGAATTGCAAGAAGCCTGGGATAATGGGTTCAAGACATACGACACCTTTAGCAAACGGAACTTCATAATGCGTGTCTGGTACATGTACTCGATGCATGACTTGCCGGCGTATGCGCTATTCGTTGGCTGGTGTGTGCATGGAAGGTTCCCGTGCCCCACATGCAAGGGAGCTCTTGAGTTTCATTGGCTTCAGGCCGGTCGCAAGTTTTCTTGCTTCGACTTGCATAGACAGTTCCTGGATCCTCGCCATAAGTTCAGGAAAGACAAGAAGAACTTCATCAAAGGTAGAGTTGTCAAAAACTCTGCACCACCTGTGTTGACAGGCCAAGAGACCCTGGATCAGTTAAATGCTCTCGAGCCAGATCCAGAGCGTCTAGGGTATTTCAAGGGGTATAATTCGAAACACGCCTGGACTCACAAGAAATGCTTGTGGGATCTGCCTTACTTCAAAGACCTCCTTTGCCCACACAACATCGACGTGATGCACACTGAAAAGAATATCGCCGAGGCACTTTTTGGTACATTGTTCGGCATAGAGGGGAAGTCAAAGGATAATACTAAGGCTAGAGTCGATCTGGAGGCGCTATGTGATAGACCGTTACAAAACATGCAACCACCGAAAGGAAAGCAGAACTGGACAAAGCCAAAGGCATGGTTCAATCTTGGAAGGCCAGCTATGAGGGAAATTATCTTGTGGGTGAAAATGCAGTTGATGTTCCCCGATGGGTATGCAACGAATCTAAAGAGGGGAGCGAGTCTTGAAAAATTGAAGATATTTGGTCTCAAGAGTCATGATTGGCACATATGGATTGAGCGGGTAATGCCGGTGATGTTGTGTGGCTTCATCCCTAAGGATGAATGGCTAGTACTGGCAAAGCTGAGCTATTTCTTCCGTGTTCTTTGTGCGAAAGAACTATCAACTGGCCTGCTAGAAGAAATGGAAGAGTTGGCGTCGGAGTTGATCTGCAAGTTAGAGAAGATCTTTCTGCCAGGCTTCTTTAATCCAATGCAGCACTTGATTTTGCATCTCCCAACCGAGGCAAGATTCGGGGGGCCCATGCAAAATCGTTGGTGCTACGGAACTGAGAGGATGCAGAAGACGCTTCGAGCAAAATGTAAAAATAAATGTAGAATTAAAGCATCGATGGCCGAGGCATTCATTACTGAGGAGGCGGCAAACTTCGTGACAGCACACTATGAAGCCAAAAATCGTCATTTGCATAATCCGAAGCCTTGGTACAATGCTGGCGACCCTAAAAAGGGTGGATCCAACCTCAGCCTATTCAAAGGGGATCTCGCACCAACTGGTGCTTCTAATTCCTTAACGTTGGATGTCGAAGAATAGCGGACCATTTCGTTGTATATCTTCAACAACCTAACAGAAGTGCGGCCGTACATCGAGTAAGTTCTTGGTACATTGTTTCACAACTTCTAATTCCTTTGAACTGCTCTTATTCCTGGATAAATTTGATACAGTCGATACGTCGCCAAATTCTCGTATGGAGCGGTGATCCAAAAGGATTCCGTCAAAGAGTATGAGCTTCTGGCAAAGCAGGGAGGCGGCTATCCCGGTTTCATCTCTTGGTTCAAACAAACGGTAATTTCCATTAGACCATTTCATTTCTTCGTCTAATTTGTGGCTAATGCAACAATCCCTTTCGTATTAAACTTGTAGGCTAATTTAGAGTTTATGGACGCCGAATTGAGACAAGTCGCTAATGGTTTTGACTTTAAGGTCCGTTCATTTGACAAACACGACATCAACGGGTATCACTTTCGTATCTATGGCCGACCGAAAGTCTACAAATTGTTGTGTCTCTACTATCGGTGAAGGAGATACCGAGTATTATGGAAGAGTTGAAGCAATTTATGAACTTCAATTCTATGGTGCAAACCCACCAAATGTCGTAGTCTTCAAATGTTATTGGTTCCAACCGAAGGAGACTATAAGGACTCATGAACATATAGGGCTAGTGGAAATCAAACAAAGCACCCATTTGGATGTTCCCGATGTCTATATTATGGCTCAACAGGCAACCCAAGTTTTCTATCTACCGTGGGCCTGTCAAAGTGATCCAAATCTCAATGGTTGGGATGTCGTTTATGAAGTGCCGCCACGTGTTAGACCACCTCCCCCCAATGAAGAGGATTATGAACCTCACATTAACCCAGACACATATGAAGGAGAATTCTTCCAAGAAACATGTCTTTCCAAAAAACGCTTCAAGAACCGCTCTACTTCACCCCAGAACATTGAAGTAGACAGCAACAGTGAACCTGACTTCACCCCTGAGCCGGAACAAGAAGAGCCTGAACTAGAAGAGGTTACTGCTGTGGATGACCTGTCAATGCTTGACCGATTACATAAAGGTGGCCTTCCACATGATGATGCATTTATTAATGGTGATGATGAGCACGTCATTACTGATAGTGATGATGATGATGCATTTATTGATCTCGGAGCATTTATTTAACCCGATGATCCAGATTATTAGTAGGTATTCAATTTTTTATGTTGTACTTGATTTATATAGTTACTTGTATGATTGTATGATTTATATAGTTACTTGTATAATTTTCTTACTTTGTATGATTGTTTGTTATACATAGTGCCATGGTCTTGATATCCGTCCCTGTCGGCCCTCGCCCGCTTTATGATTCGGATGTGGTAAATTCTCTTTTATAACTATTTGTTGCATTTCGCATTTATGACAATTATGGCCATCAAGTTGACATAGAGATATTTTAATCTAGGGGGTATGTGAACCAGAAATTGCAACCGACCCTCTTGTCGAGAAGTTAAATTTAGTTGAAAAAGAAAATGAGTATTTGAAAGAAAAAATTAAAAGAATTGAAGAAGAGAAGATGAAATTGGAGTTGTATGTTGCCGATGTCGTCGATGATCACAAGATGAAGATGAATGCAATGCGCTTGAAGATGGATGCAATGCGCTTGAAGATTAAGAAGATTAGAAAATATGCCATTGATAATGAGGCTTGGTATCATTATGCCGTTGGATCAATTGTTACCTTAGTTGCGATCTTCATCGCATTTGTTGTGATGAGGGTAAGTTTTCTCAAGTGTTTTGCTTAACAAATGCATACTTAGCTTATTTTCCTCCTAAATGGCATAATTACCTAAGTTAGATAAAAAATGAGCTATACTTATGTAAGTTGGCTCAAAAATGGCATCATCACCTAGGTTAGCACAAAAATGACCTATACTTACCTTAGTTTTCTCCAAATTGACATAATAAGCTTAGTTGACCTATACTTTACCTAGGATAGCTATAAAATGACCTATACTTAGAATTTTTCCTCCTAAATGACTTAATATGCTTAGTTAGCTAAAAAATGGCATAACTACCTAGGATGGCTCAATAATGATCTATACTTAGCTTACCTAGTTCATTTATGACATAATTAGCTTACTTAGGTAAAAAATGGCATAATAACCTTGGTTTAGCTCCAAACTGTCATATAATTAGTTTATTTTCCTCCAAAAAGACAAAATAACCTTACCTAGCTCCAAAATGACCGATTTTAACTAGGATAGCTCTAAAATGACCTACACTTACCATTTTGTCCTCCAAAATGAATAAATATGCTTAGTTAGCTCAAAAATGGCATAACTACCTAGGTTAGCTCAAAAATGACCTACTTAGCTTCTTCAGTTCATTTATGACATACTTAGCATACTTAGGTCAAAAATGGCATGATAATCTTTGTTACCTCTAAAATGACATAGACTTAGCTTATTTTCCTCGAAAATGACATAATAACCTTACTAAGCTCCAAAATGACCTATTTACCTAGCTTAGCTCTAAAATGACCTACACTTGGCATTCTTACCTAGCTTAGCTAAAAAATGGCATTTTTACCTACCTTAGTTAGAAGAAGAAGAAGATAAAGAACAGGAGAGGAGAAAAAGAAAGAGAAGAAAAATTCTTCTTCTTCTTCTTCTTTTTCTTCTTCTTCTTCTTCTTCTTCTTCTTCTTCTTCTTCTTCTTCTTCTTCTTCTTCTTCTTCTTCTTCTTCTTCTTCTTCTTCTTTTTCTTCTTCTTCTTCTAGCTAGTCTTCTTCTTCTAGTCTTCTTCTTATTCTTCTTCTTCTTCTAACTTTCTTCTTTCCCAATTTGCAGATTTGCTTTAGATGAGGAAGCTTGCGTTGATGGAGTCTACTCGTCTCCTTGTGCTTCCTTTTTGTTTTGATTTTGTAGGATGAACAATGTGAAACTTGCTACCTATATATGTATGTATGGATGAAACCATTGTATGCTTGTTGTTGGATATGTTGGCTAGCTATATATGTTGTATATGGACTTTTGATTTGGTATGTATATGTGTTGGATGATCATATCCATATGGCAGGGATATGATTTGGTATGTATATGTGTTGGTATGCTTGTTGAAAGTATTTTCAAATGTGTGTATATATATATCTGTGAAATTCTGTGAAATTGATTGAATTTAAGAAAAAACAGGGGCTATACAGGCTCTTTGCCATTAGCCAGCAGACGGCAAAGCCGCCACGTGGCAGCTACCTATGCAACCTGGGGGCACTGGGCTGGCATATATGGTTGCTTTGCCGTCTGCCAGCAGACGGCATAGCGTGCCACGTGGTAGCTACCTGGGGGGCATCTGGGCTGGCCTATTTGGGCACTTCGCCGTCTGCTGGCAGACGGCAAAGATGCGAAGATCTTTGCCGTCTGCCAGCAGACGGCAAAGCACGCCATTAACCCCTTTGTCATGTGTCGTCCATGCTGGCAGACGGCAAAGACCTTTGCACCTTTGTCGTCCGCCAGCAGACGGCAAAGTGCCCTTTGCCGTAGCTCATTCAGCCGGATGTGGTGCCGTCTGCTGGCTGACGGCAAAGGCCTTTGCCGTCCACCAGGCATGCCTTTGCCGTCAACCATGGCTGACGGCAAAGTGCCTGATTCCTGTAGTGTATCTTAGCATTAACAGTGTTCAAGAAAGGTCTACCAATTATTATGGGACAAAAATCATCTTGTGGAGAACCAAGAACTAGAAAATCAGTAGGGTATTTTATTTTCGCACACAAGACTTCAACATCTCTAACAATCTCAAGTGGTGTGATAGTATCTCTATTAGCAAGCTTAATAGTAACATCAATATCTTCTATTTCAGCAGGAGCAATGTCATTCATAATTTCTTGATATAAAGTAATAGGGATATCACTAACACTAGCACCCAAATCACATAAGTCATGATAAAAATTATTTCCTATTTTAACTGAAACAACAGGCATGCCAACAACGGGCTTATTCTTATCTTTAGCATCAGGTTTGGCAATTCTAGTACCTTCATCACAGCAATAAATAACATGCCCATCAATATTATCAACCAAGAGATCTTTAACCATAGCAACATTAGGTTCAACTTTAATTAGTTCAGAAGGTCTAGGTGGTCTAATATTAATTTTGTTAACCACGGTCGGAACCTTAGCATGTCCCTTTATCCTAACAGGGAAAGGTGGTTTTTCAATATAAGCAGTAGGCAAAACTGGATCAATGTTGTAAATGATAGTTTCATCTTTAACTATAACAGGCTCCTCAATCTTTTATTTAATAGGTGGATGATATTTAAACCATTTCTCCTTAGGGAGATCAACATGAGTAGCAAATGATTCACAAAAAGAGGCCACTATCTGAGTGTCAAGTCCATATTTATTGCTAAACTTGTGAAAAGCATCGGTATCCATAAAAGATTTAACACAATCGAACTTAAGTGTTATACCTAACTAATTACCTTTGTTGAGTTCCCAATCTTCGGAGTTGCGTTTAATTCTTTCCAGAAGGTTCCATCTGAATTCAGTAGTTTTCTTCATAAAAGAGCCAGTCGAAGAAGAATCGAGCAAGGTTTGATCATTATGAGAAAGCCGAGCATAAATTTTTTGTAAGATAATTTCTTTCGAGAGCTCATGATTGGGGCATGTATACATCATATATTTAAGCCTCCCCCAAGCTCGAGCGATGCTTTCTCCTTCATGAGGCCAATAATTATATATATAATTCAGATCACGATGAACTAGATGCATAGGATAAAACTTTTGATGACATTCCAATTTCAACCGACTCCAATCCCAAGCTCCAATATCATCACATAGACTATACCATGTCAATGCCTCCCCCCCCCCCCAAAGATAAAGGGGAAACCTTCTTCTTAACTTCATCTCCGGGCAAACTTGCAAGCTTAAATAATCCACAAACTTCATCCACATAGATTAGGTGCATATCATGAGGTAATGTTCCATCTCCTGCATAAGGATTAGCTAGCAGTTTCTCTATCATACCCGAAGGAATCTCATAACCAATATTTTTAGTAGGTGCAGTAGGTTGAAGGGTAACTCTTGGTGCTTTCGGTCGAGGGGAAGATACCCCGAACAAACCCATCAAAGGATTGTTTTCCATAGTAACAAATAAAAGTAAATTTCAACACGTAATATAAATTTTCCCTTACCAATTTCCACTCACCAAAAGCGCTTCACTCCCTAGCAACGGCGCCAGAAAAGAGTCTTGATGACCCACAAGTATAGGGGATCCATCGTAGTCCTTTTGATAAGTAAGAGTGTCGAACCCAACGAGGAGCAGAAGGAAATGACAAGCGGTTTTTCAGTAAGGTATTTTCTACAAGCACTGAAATTATTGGTAACAGATAGTTTGATAGCAATATAATTTGTAACAAGTAACAATAGTAACAATAGGTGCAGCAAGGTAGCCCAATCCTTTTTGTAGCAAAGGACAGGCCAGAACGGTCTCTTATAAAGAGTAAAACGTTCTCGAGGACACATGGGAATTTCATCTAGTCACTTTCATTATGTTGGTTTGATTCGCGTTCGCTACTTTGATAATTTGATATGTGGGTGGACCGGTGCTTGGGTGCTGTTCTTACTTGAACAAGCCTACCACTTATGATTAACCCCTCTCACAAGCATCCACAACTATGAAAGAAGAATTAAGATAACATCTAACCATAGCATTAAACACATGGAACCAAATCATCCCCTTACGAAATAGCGCATAAACTAGGGTTTAAGCTTCTGTCATGCTAGCAACCCATCATCTAATAACTACTCCACAACGCATTCCCTTAGGCCCAAAGATGGTGAAGTGTCATGTAGTCAACATTCACATAACACCACTAAGGGAATCACAACATACACATCATCAAAATATCGAATGAATACCAAATTCACATGACTACTTATGACAAGACTTCTCCCATGTCCTCAAGAACAAAAGCAACCACTGACAAATCATATTCATGCTCAAGATCAAAGGGTAATAAATAGCATAATGGATCTGAACATATAATCTTCCACCAAATAAACCAACTAGCATCAACTACAAGATGTAATCAACACTACTAGTCACCCACATGTACCAATCTGAGGTTTTGATGCAAAGATTGAACACAAGAGATGAACTAGGGTTTTGAGATGAGATGGTGCAGGTGAAGATGTTGATGAAGATTGGTCCTCCCAAGATGAGAGGGTTGTTGGTGATGACGATGGCTTCAATTTCCCCCTCCCAGAGGGAAGTACCCCCGGTGGAATCGCTCCACCGGAGAGCAAAAGTGCTCCTGCCCAAGTTCCGCCTCAAGACGGCGGCACTCCATCCCGAAAGTCCTCTCCTTATTTTTCTAGGGCAAATGGGCTTATGTACGAGAAGATGGGTACCGGAGGCTGGCCAGGGGCCCCACTACCCACCAGGGCACGCCAGGAGGGGGCAAGCACGCCCTGGTGCCTAGTGGGCACCTGGGTGGCCCCCTCTAGTATTTCTTTTCTCCAATAATTTTTATATATTCCAAAATAAATCTCCGTAAAATTTCAGCTCATTTGGAGATGTGCAGAATAGGTATCTCTGACATAGCTTTTTCAGGTCCAGAATTCCAGCTGCCGGTAATCTCTTTGTGTAAACCTTGCATATTATGAGAGAAAAGGCATTAGAATTACTCCATAAAGTGTTATATTGAATGAAAACGCTATAAATGACAACAGGAAAACATGATGCAAAATGGACGTATCATGTATGGTTTCCTACCTCGTGCACCTATTGATTTGTTGCCTCTTCCATCTTCGGAGAAGGTTAATTTGGATGCTAAACAACATGCTGAATTGATCTTAAAAATGCATGAGTTAACTAAGGAAAACATTGAGCTTCTGAATGCTAAATATAAACTTGCTGCAGATAAAGGTAGAAAACATGTTTTCTTTGCGCCTGGAGATCTTGTTTGGTTACATTTGCGTAAGGATAGGTTTCGTGATTTGCGCAAGTCAAAGCTAATGCCACGTGCTAATGGTCCTTTTAAGGTGTTAGAGAAAATAAATGATAATGCATATAAACTTGAGCTGCCTGCAGATTTTGGGGTTAGTCCCACTTTTAACATTGCATATTTGAAGCCTTATTTGGGTGAGGAATATGAGATTCCATCGAGGACGGCTTCAATTCAAGAAGGGGAGGATGCTGAGGACATCACTACCACAGTTACGCCCACAGCCCCTACTGTTACTTACATGGGACCAATTACTAGAGCTCGCGCATGCCAATTAAATTACCAGGTACTTTCGTTTCTTGGTAATGATTATAATGTTCATGAGAATATATGCTGCCTAAATTGGATACATTTGTTTTGCTTATAAATGAAGGGCCTAGCTTGGACAAGAAGGATGAACATTGGAGCATGATCAAGCATGGAGATGATGCCATGCGCACGAAGAACAAGAGCAGAGTTTCTGGTGGAGTTTTTAGCACTTTGGAGCCACCATGTTGACGTACAAGGACATGGACCAAATATACAAGATTCCTTTCATAAATTTCATCCATAGCTTAATATAGGTGCCGCGCCACCTTATTTTTTAGCCAGGCCCATGTAATTTTGAAATACTACTTATAGGCTATTTTTTAGAGTCTGTATTGTATGGGAAACAACTCAGGAGGTGTTTTAGTCCCACCTTGCCCGGGGAGGGGGGGTGGGTGAAATCCCCTCTCTTTCCCCCTACAAATACATCCCTTAAGGCACCTGTGACGCCCCGATTCAACCGTACAATAATCATACACGCAAATGTGTACGATCAAGATCAGGGACTCACGGGAATATATCACAACACAACTCTAGACACAAATTAAAGTAATACAAGCTTTATATTACAAGCCAGGGGCCTCGAGGGCTCTAATACAGAAGCTCGATACACAAGAGTCAGTGGAAGCAACAATATCTGAGTACAGACATAAAGTTAAACAAGACTGCCTTAAGAAGGCAAGCACAAAAGCAACAACGATCGAAGAGGCAAGGCCACCTGCCTGGGACCTCCTAACTACTCCTGGTCATCGGCGGTCTCCACGTAGTAGTCAGCACCCTCCGGGGTAGTAGCAGTAGTCGACGGTGGCATCTGGCTCCTGGGATCCAAAAACTGGTTGCAACAACCGGAAAGAAGAAAGAAGGGGGAAAAAGGGTAGCAAAGCAACCGTGAGTACTCATCCAAAGTACTCGCAAGCATCAGATCTATACTAAGTATGCATTGGTACCAAAGGAAGGTATGTATCTGTGGACTGAACTGCAGAATGCCAGAATAGAGGGGAAGGCCTAGCCTATCGAAGACTAGCATCTTCAAGCAGCTCCAAGCATCTTGCAGCATTCAGAAGAGTATAGAATAGCAATTTATATTCATCAAACATGTTCTAGTATTAACGCCCAAAGATCCTTCCTCGACTCCCTGCAAGAAAGCAATCCCGGAGCCAACATATCCATCACATATCTCAAGTATCCATTTCTAGTTATAATAGATCAGGATACAAGTCTGAACGTCCGTTACCATGGACACGGCTATTCGAATAGATAATCTTCCCTGCAGGGGTGCACCACGTTACCCAACACACTTGATTACTCTGGTCGGACACACTTTTCTGAGTCAATGCCCTGCCTCGGAAGATTAACACGTCACAACCCTACCTAGGCTCAGCAGAGAGGTCCCCGCCAGTCTACATCCTAAGCACTCCGAGGTCTTGGGCCCATCGCCCGTTGCACTCCGGGTCGTTGTGCGATGAGCCGGGACAAGCACCACCTCATCATGGATGGCACTGGCTCGACAGGCCCACAATGCTGAACTAGACGTCTGACGAAGCTTCGGCTGATACCACGATGCCGAGTGCCCATAACTGTTCCCGCGTGGTGGTTAGTGCGTAAAGGCCAAAGGCCAACTCAGAACAAATACCCAAATCATTAGTGCGTTGGGAGCTCGCGGAGACGAGCAGAGACTCACGATCGATGTGACCCCATCGCCTCGTCTCGTGGACTTACGGCAAGGGCCCAGAATGCCCGGCCGTGCCACGTAGAGAACTCGCGGGTCCTCTCCGGGCCCGCCCGACTTTCACATCAACTCGCGGGTACCCTTCAGGGCAGACACGACTTTAACAAAGGTCTCAAGTAAAGTCCAGGTAACCGTGTGTCCATAACATTAAGGAGGAATCCGAGGAATCACCCTCGATGGAATCCACTTGATGTAATCATCAAGGTGAACTTAGGAGGAATCACCCTCGAGGTTCACACTTGAGGTGTTGCACGACAGAGTCGTATCGGGGGTGGTGAAGGAGGAATCACCCTCGTTGACCATGACCGAATAGCTATACTACAGAGTTATCATCAGGAGTGCGTTACGAGGTATCACCCTCGGCACTCGATATTAGCTCTGCAGAGTCGAGCAACAAAAGGGGCATGATGTGAAGTGAGGTGTCGGGCTCTGGTCATCGATCACGTTGATCGAGTCGTTGATGATGAAGCAGGGGCAACAAGGACAAGGTGGGGGTCACTGATGGGTCACTAACCAACCTATACTAAGCAGTTTAGGATAAGCAGGTAGGTAACAATAAGCACGTTATAAATGCAGGCTATGCAACAGAATAGGAGCAATCAATTACAGTAACAAAATATAATGCAAGCATGAGAGAATGGAGTGGGCGATATCGGAGTGATCAAGGGGGGGCTTGCCTGGAAGCTCTGCTGAAAGGGAAGAAGGGTCGTCAGCAACGTAGTCGATCACAGGGGCATCAGCAGCGGTCTCGGGGTCTAGCGGAGAGAAGAGGGGGAGAAACAATAAATACAGAGCAAACAAGTGCAATACTATGCATGACAAGATGATAAGCAGCACTAGGCATGTTCTAACGCGATGCTACATGATACAGGTCAAGGGGGAAAACATCCGGGAAAGTTTTCCCAAAGTTTGGCATTTTCAGACAGATGAAATGGAGGAGGACGATTGCATGTTCGCTATGCTGGGGGCATGTGACAGATGAACGGAGAGCGTATTTGGATTCGTCACATTTTTCTAAGCAACTTTCATGTACAAAGTATTTTCATCCGAGCTACGGTTTATTTTATATTCATTTCCAAAGTTTTAATTGATTTTCTAATATTATTTTGGTTAATTCAAAAAATAGCATTATTACATCAGCGTGACATCAGTAGTCAACACAGTTAAGCAGGGTCAACCCTGACATGTGGGGTCGTTCTGTCATAGACTAAAACTAATTAACAGTTTTAATTAATTAATCAAGTTAATTAGGTAAACTAAACATAGTTAATTAATTGGTAATTAATTTTACTTATTCTTTTTATTATTATTCTTTTTCTTTGATCTTATCTAGGGGCAGGGCCCCGCGTATCATAGTCATAGGGGCTATCGGGGCGGGCTAACGGGCACGGCCGGTGGCCAATGGGCGAGGGCCGAACCCGGCATGGCGGTACGGCGTCGCGACGAGCAGGGGCGCCGGCGAGCAGCGCAGTGCAGGGGAGCAGGGCCGGCCGCAGCTGGGGCAAGCGGGGCGCCACGCGCGGCGAGCAGCAGCAGCTGCGGGCATGCGCAGGGGCGGCCGCGGGGAGGCAGGGCGCGGCCAGGGTCAAGCGCGGGTGCAGCCTGGGGGTTTGGTGAGCACGCGCTGGGGAGGGCGGCGGTGCGCGGACGCGCGCATCGGGCGTGGTCGGGGCGCGCCGAGCACGAGCGCACGGGGGAGTACGGGAGCAGAGAGGGGGAAGGAGAGGGGAGGCGCAACCGGCGCGGCGGCTCACCGTGAAGCTGTAGGGGTTGGCAGTGGGCTCGAGACGGCTTGGGGTGGCCGGAGTCCGCAACGGTGAGGCGAACAGCGTCGAGGACGAAGAGGTCGAGGGCGACGTCGGTGGGGGTGAGGCGGTCCAGCGAGTGGGGCTTCGGGGAGGAAGGCGAGTCATCCGGCAAGCAACGGGCGGCGACGGGGAGGAGGACCGGCGACAGGGCGGCGGCGGCGTGGTGAAGGGGTCGGGGCTCTCTGCCTCGATCCAGTCGGGGGAAGGGGAGAGAGGCGTGGGGGAGCGAGTGGGGGGAGTGGGGATCGAGGGGGATTAGGGTTTGGTCGTGGGGGGATAAGGGGAGGAGAGGTGGGCTGGCCTGGTAGGCGGCCGGCTGGGCTGAGGCCCAGTTGGGCCATGGCCGCCCCTTTTTTTTCTTTTAAAACTTTTGTCTTTTGACTTAATTTTGAATTCGAACATGATTGAATCATCGCGAGGCTAACAACAGTAATCGCGGTGACATGGCATCATTAGCATGGGATTACTGTAGCATAATTAACCGGGCATTACAATTCTCCTCCACTACAAGAAATCTTGTCCCGAGATTTAGGAGGTAGAACGAAACAGTTCGGGGTATTCATCACGCAGGCGATCCTCGCATTCCCAAGTGGCTTCATCTTCAGAGTGATGCGACCACTGGACCTTGAGGATCTTGATCGCCTTCTGACGTGTGCGTGGTTCAGTTTGGTCGAGAATGCGGACCGGATGCTCTTTATAGGAGAGGTCCTATTGCAACTCGAGCGCTTCATGATCCACTGCTCGGATTGGGTCCTTGAAGCAGCGGCGGAGCTGTGACACATGGAAGACATCGTGAACCTGAGAAAGGTTCGACGGAAGCTCCAATTGGTATGCCACTTTTCCACGCGTTTCGAGAATAGTGAAAGGACCAATATAGCGAGGAGCTAGCTTGCCCTTGATCCCGAAGCGGTGAGCACCCTTCATTGGTGTTGTTAGAACAGGGTGTTGTGCTGTGTGTAGTTATCTCATTGTATAGGGGCTTCTTTGCATATTTCCCTACATGTATATGTGCTGGCCTGTTGGCCCCGTGGTAATACAAGCTCATTTCATAACATGGTATAAGAGCCAGGTTAGGTTTCCCAGCCGCCGCCGCCTCTGGTCGCCGTCGCCGCCGCCGCTGCCGCCACCGCCGCTCCTCTCCATCGAGCCTCTCCCCTCTTCTTCCAGACCTGCTGCTGGTAGCCGCCGCCGCCTGCTGGTCCAGGCCGCCGCCGTTCCAGGCCGCTGCTGTCGCCGTCCTTCCCGGCCGGCGCCGCCGCCGCCTCCGCAGCCTCCCTGGCCGTCAGCCTTCTGCTCTTCAACTGAGCTGTTGTTGCTGCTCTTCAACTGAGCTGCTGCTGCTGCTCCTCCCGGTCTGCTGCTTCTCCTGGTCTGCTGCTTCTCCTGGTCTGCTGCTGCTCTTCAACGAGCTGCTGCTGCTGCTCCTCCTGGTCTGTTGAGCTGCTGCTGCTGCTCTGGAATGACGCCCTCCTCCACCGGTGTTGTCCCAGTCCCACGATGTCCTGTTATCTTCAACGGACAGAACTACAGGGACTGGGTGCAGCACATGAAGCTGCACATGAGGGGCCAGCTGGTCTGGGAGCACCACTCTGGTGCTCTGCCTTGCCCCCTGCTGCCCACTCCTCCGGCTGAGTTGGCCTTCCCGGTTGATGCCGATGAAACCAAGCAACGTGAGATGCTAGATGCCTTTGAAGAAGCCACTGAAGAGTATCAGAATCAACTCCACCTGTACAAGCAATGGACTAATGATGATGCTCGAGCCTCTTCTATCTTGGTGAATAGCATGAATGTTGATCTCACCATGGATGTGGTGGCCCTTACCACTGCATATCAGATGTGGGAGCACCTTCGCTGCCGCTATGAGTCTACAGGGGATGCCATGTATCTATCTGTTATTCGTCAAGAGCAACAACTACAACAGGGAGATGCTACTGTGGATGACTTCTACAAGGAGATGTCAACGGTGTGGCGCCAATTGGACTCTCTGGGAGCTGATGTTTGTCGCAGATGTCACTGTTGTGTGCAACAACAAGCTAAGCTGGAGGTTCGTCGCCTCTACGACTTCCTCACTCGCCTCCGTCCAGAGTTCGAGCAGAGTCGTGCTCAGTTATTGGCAGGCCATCCTCGGCTCTCTACCCTGGAGGCCCTTGCTGAGGTGCGATCTGAGGAGCTGCGCCTACGGAGCACAGGCTTGTTGCCATCCTCTTCAGCAGTCCTGGCTGCCCGCGCTCCACCACCGCTGCCTCGTGTGCCCTTTTCTACACCGGTGGCAGCAGACTTCACTAGTGCTTTCTGCAATTACTGCAAGCAGGATGGTCACGTGATCATGGAGTGCATCAAGAGGAGGAAGCAGGGTCGCCGTGGTGGTCGTCCTCAAAAGGACTCAGGAGGCTCCTCAACTTCTCGTGAGGCCCCCATTGAAAAGGTTCAGCAGGAGATGCTCACCTTGCTGCGCCGCCTTGTTGCTTCTGCACCATCCTCAGGTTCTACTGGTTCTGCTGGTCAGACATCTGGTCCACCACCACACTCTTCGTCAGGTACATCTTTGCCCTGGATTCTTGATTCTGGGGCCTCCTTCCACATGACACCACACATAGATCACCTTTGTGCTGTCACCTCTGTGCCTTCTCCACTTACGGTTCAGACTGCAGATGGCACTTCTCTTCCTGTTGCCGCAAGAGGGACTCTTTCTACGTCTTCTTTTCATGTCCCTGCCGTTTCTCATGTTCCTAAATTGACTATGCAACTTCTATCTGCTGGTCAACTTACTGACTTGGGTTGTCGTGTTATTCTGGATTCTGACTCTTGTTGTGTTCAGGATCGTCGTACGGGGACTCTGGTTGGGATCGGTCCTCGGCGCCATGACTCCCAGCGCCTTTGGGAGCTCGATTGGCTGCGCCTTCCTTCCGCTGCGTCCTCTAGCCAGTCGGACATCACCACCCCTTTTGCTTCAGCTGCCACCTCCACCACATCCTTCGCTCAGTGGCATCATCGACTGGGTCACATTTGTGGCTCCCGCCTGTCTTCTTTGGTTAGGAGTGGTGTTCTAGGGTCTGTCTCTGGTGATAGTTCCCTAAATTGTATGGGTTGTAAGCTTGGCAAGCAGATACAACTCCCCTATCCCTCTAGTAATTCTGTTTCTAAATGACCTTTTGAACTTGTTCACTCTGATGTATGGGGTCCTGCCCCCTTTGTTTCGAAAGGGGGTCACAAATATTATATCATTTTCATTGATGATTTTTCTCGCCACACTTGGATCTACTTTATGTCATCTCGTAGTCAAGTGCTTCAAATTTACAAGTCTTTTGCTACCATGGTTCGCACTCAGTATGATTCCTCTGTTCGAGTTTTTCGTGCTGATTCGGCTGGCGAGTATCTATCTCGTGCGCTTCGTGGTTTCCTTGCTGACCAGGGTACGCTTCCTCAATATTCTTGTCCTGGTGCCCATGCTCAAAATGGGGTGGCTGAACGCAAACATCGTCACATCCTTGAGACTGCTCGGGCTCTTCTTTTATCTTCTGCTGTCCCCCCTCACTTTTGGGCTGAGGCTGTCTCTACAGCAGTTTACCTCATTAATATTCAGCCTTCTGTTGCTCTTCAGGGGGGGATACCAGTTGATCATCTAGGTGATGGTCCAGCTGATTATAGTGGTCTACGCCTGTTTGGTTGTGCCTGTTTTGTTCTTCTCCACCCTCATGAACGCACCAAATTGACTGCTCAATCTGTTGAATGTGTTTTCCTTGGCTACAGCTTGGAGCACAAGGGTTACCGTTGCTGGGACCCTATTGCTAGGAGACTGAGAATCTCCAAAGATGTCACTTTTGACGAGCCTCGCTTCTTCTACCCTCGTCATTCTTCTTCTGCCACCACCGAGTCGTTAGTCGAGCCTCTCTCTTTTTTGACTCTACCTGATTCTCCACCTTCATCGTCACCTGTTAGGTCCAGTCCTAGCCCTTCACCTGTGTCTGCTCATGAGCTTCAGCGTACACAGGATGAGGTTTTTGTTCCTAACTCTCCTACTCGTCGTGCTCCGCACCCTTCTCCCTCTGATGCGCTACCTTCCCCTCTCTCTCCGTTTCCTTTTGTCTACTCCCGTCGTGCTCAGCACCCTTCTCCCTCGGATGCTCCCACTTCGATTTCCACTCCTTCCCTGTTGGGTCCCGTTCCTTCCGAACCACCTACCCCCCCTGCTCCTCGGTATAATCTGCGTGATCGCCACACTCTCCAGCCTCCTGCCTACTATGTAGCTGCTGCTACCACTATTGTTGAGCCATCTACGTATCGTGAGGCGGCTGCTCATTCTGAATGGCAGCATGCTATGGCAGAGGAGATTCATGCTCTTGAGCGCACAGGCACTTGGGACCTTGTACCCCTGCCTACAGGCGTTAGACCCATCACTTGCAAATGGGTCTACAAGGTTAAGACACATTCAGACGGTTCCCTCGTGCGTTACAAAGCTCGTCTTGTTGCGCGTGGCTTCCAGCAGGAGTATGGTCGTGACTATGATGAGACTTTTGCTCATGTTGCTCACATGACCACTGTTCGCACTCTTTTGGCTGTTGCTGCTGTTCGGCAGTGGTCCATCTCTCAATTAGATGTCAAGAATGCCTTCTTGAATGGTGAGCTGCGGGAAGTGGTCTATATGCAGCCGCCTCCTGGCTATACTGTCTCTGATGGCACTGTCTGTCGGCTTCGGCGCTCTCTTTATGGGCTGAAACAAGCTCCTCGTACCTGGTTTGAGCGTTTCTCCTCCGTCATCACAGGGACCGGTTTCTCTGCTAGTGCTCATGATCCTGCTCTGTTTATTCATACTTATCCTCGTGGTCGCACCCTTTTACTACTCTATGTTGATGACATGATTATCACAGGGGATGACCACCAGTTCATTGATTTTGTGAAGAAACGTCTACATAAGCAATTCTTGATGACTGATTTGGGTTCTCTTCGCTACTTTCTTGGACTTGAGATCACTTCTTCCCCTGAGGGCATTTATCTCTCTCAAGCGAAGTACATCCAAGATCTTCTCACTCGTGCCTGCCTCACCGATCAGCGTACGGTTGACACTCCTATGGAGCTTGGTCTCCATCTTTGTCCTAGTGAGGGTGAACCCCTTGCAGATCCCACACGCTACCGCCATCTTGTTGGGAGCCTTGTCTATCTAGGCATCACTCGTCCTGACATTTCTTATGCTGTGCACATTCTGAGTCAATTAGTCTCTGCTCCCACTCAACTTCACTAAGTCATCTTCTTCGGGTTCTTCGTTACCTTCGTGGTACTGTGACTCGTCGCTTGTTCTTCCCTCGCTCCAGCTCTCTTCAGCTTCAGGCCTACTGTGATGCGACCTGGGCCAGCGATCCCACTGATCGCCGCTCTCTCTCTGCCTATTGTGTTTTTCTTGGCTCCTCTCCGATTGCCTGGAAGACCAAGAAGCAGACTGATGTATCTCGCTCCAGTGTTGAGGCTGAGCTGCGAGCTATGGCATTCGTGACTGCAGAGATTACTTGGCTACGGTGGCTTCTTCAGGATTTTGGTGTTATCACTGCTGCACCGACCCCTTTGCTCTCCGATAGCACCGGGGCGCTCAGCATTGCCCGTGATCCTGTTAAGCATGAGCTCACTAAGCACATCGGTGTTGATGCCTTCTACACGCGTTCTCAGGTGCAAGAGAGGATTGTGGCCCTTCAGTATGTGCCCTCGGAGCTTCAGCTTGCTGATTTTCTCACGAAAGCTCAGACACGGTCACAACACAACTTTTTCCTGTCCAAACTCAGTGTCCAAGATCCCCCTTGAGTTTGAGGGGGGGTGTTAGAACAGGGTGTTGTGCTGTGTGTAGTTATCTCATTGTATAGGGGCTTCTTTGCATATTTCCCTACATGTATATGTGCTGGCCTATTGGCCCCGTGGTAATACAAGCTCATTTCATAACAGGTGTGACTCGAAGATAAGCCTTTTCGCTAGGTTGATAGACCATGTCTTTGTGATGACGGTCATAGTGACTTTTCTGACGTGACTGAGCAGTCTTGAGATTCTCACGAATAACGCGGACTTGTTCTTCGGCGTGTTGGATAATATCCGGACCGAAGAGTGGACGTTCCCCAGTTTCTGACCAGTTCAGAGGGGTTCGGCACTTTCGTCCATATAACACTTCGAAAGGAGCCATCTTCAGACTAGCTTGATAGCTATTGTTATAAGAGAACTCAGCATACGGGAGAGTTTCCTCCCATTTCTTGCCAAAGGAAATAACACAAGCTCTAAGCATGTCTTCGAGAACTTGATTGACTCGTTCAACTTGTCCCTGAGTCTGAGGGTGGAATGTTGTGCTGAAAGACAGATGAGTCCCCATAGCTTCTTGGAAACTTGCCCAGAATCTTGAAGTGAATAAGCTGCCACGGTCTGAGCTGATAACCAATGGAATACCGTGTAGTGAAACAATTCTGGTCATATAGAGAGTTGCCAACTGACTAGCATTGATCGTTTCTTTGACGGCCAGAAAATGCGCAACTTTAGAAAGCCGGTCAATGACGACAGGAATAGCATCATTACCTTTCTGCGATTTGGGAAATCCAGTGACGAAGTCCATTTCAACATGGTCCCATTTCCATTCAGGTATAGAGATAGGTTGCAGAGTTCCAGCAGGCCTTTGATGTTTTGCTTTGATACGACAACAAACGTCACATTCAACAACATAGCGAGCAATGTCTTGCTTCATGTTTGACCACCAGAATCTCTGACGAATGTCTTGGTACATCTTGGTGCTACCCGGATGAATAGACAGAGGCGTATCATGAGCTTTCTTTCATAACTTCCTGAATCATATCCAGGTTGTCTTTTGAAGGAACCACTAGGCGACCTTTAAAGAACAAGGTGTCATCATCTTCAACAGTGAAGAACGAGAGCCTTCCTTTTGCGAGGTAGCGCTTAATCTTCTCAACTTGAGAGTCATACTTCTGCAGTCTCTTGATGCTCTCCACGAGATCTGGTTCGACAACCAAGGTATTGAGGGAACCCTGGGGAACAACACGGAGGTTCATCTTGCGGAACTCCTTAGGAGGGGGAGCGAGTGCACCCGGAGGAACAATATGGAGGTTCAGCTTTCTGAATTCTTCAACAAGCGAGGGCTGAACTTTGCGAACCTCGAGATGGTTGCAATATGACTTGCGGCTCAAGGCATCAGCCATTACATTAGCCTTGCCTGGTGTATAGGAAACACCCAAGTCAAAGTCTGCTACGGTCTCCATCCATCTCTGCTGACGGAGGTTCAGGTCTGGCTGGGTAAACAGGTACTTCAGACTTTGGTGGTCGGTGAAGATCTCGCAATGATTACTGAGAAGGTAATGTCGCCACTGTTTTAGTGCATGTATAACAGCAACAAGCTCGAGGTCGTGAACTGGGTAGTTCTCTTCGTGAGGGTGCAACTGACGAGAGGCATAAGCAATCACTCTGCGCTCTTGCATTAGGACACAGCCTAATCCTTGTCGTGAACCATCGCAGTAAATGACGAAATCCTTTTTAGTATCTGGAGGAGCAAGCACTGGGATAGAAGTCATCTTGTCTTTGAGTGCTTGGAAATTTTCCTGACACTTTTTTGTCCATTCGAACTTGACGCCCTTGTGAAGCAGACCAGTCAGGGGCTTGGCGATCTTGGAGAAGTTCTCGACGAATTGACGACAATAGCTGGCGAGTCTGAGAAAACTTCTGACCTGTTTGACATTCTTCGGAGGAGTCCAATTGAGAATAGCCTGAACTCGCTCAGGGTTGACGGCAATACCATCCTTGGAGATGACATGCCCAATATAGGTCACTTCGGGAAGCCAGAATTCACACTTGGAATACTTAGCATATAGTTGATTTTCTCGAAGTTTTTCTAGAACAAGACAAAGATGTTCAGCATGTTCTTCTTTGTTCTTGGTGTACACAAGGATATCATCCAGATAAACCACGACGAACTTGTCGAGGTATTCCATGAATATATAGTTCATCAGGCGAGAGAATGTCGTAGGAGCATTGGTCAAACTGAAGGGCATGACGGTGTACTCGTATGAACCATAGCGAGTAGCGAAGGCGATCTTGGGAATATCCTCTTTACGAACTCGGATCTGGTGGTAACCCAACCTCAAATCAAGTTTAGAGAATACTGAGGAACCAGCAAGTTGATCATACAGATCATTGATTCTGGGAAGCGGATACTTGTTCTGAATTGTTGCCTGGTTGATAGGTCGGTAATCTTGGACCAAACGATTTGTACCATCCTTCTTCTTGACAAAGAGAGAAGGTGCCCCCCAAGCAGATGAACTTGGACGAATGAAACCCTTGTGAAGAGATTTGTCGATTTCCTCCTTCAGTTCAAGGAGTTCATGCGGCGGCATCTTGTATGGCCGCTTGGCAATAGGAGTAGTGCCCGGCTTCAAGTCTATGATGAATTCAACAGGTCTAGCAGGGGGTATTCCTGGAAGTTCTTCTGGAAAGACATCTTCGAAATCACAAACGACTGGAATGTTCTCTATTCCCTCAAGAGGTGAAGCATTCAATGCATTCAGAACATATATCTGATTCTCGGCATCCTGAGCTGCTCGGGCTGAGTATTGGACTGTCTGGCCAGAAGGGTGAGTGAGTTGGACTGTCTCAGCTGCACAGTCGATCAGGGTTTGGTGAGGTCCCAACCAATTCATGCCCAGAATGACATCTGTGGTAGAAACCTTGAGGGCCATAAGTGAAGCAGTGAATACTAACCCTCCGATTTCAATGTGGTTGTTGTGGGCTATCATCGAGGTATCCCACCTAGATCCTGGAGAGCTAACCACCAGCGGAGGGTACATGTTTTCGAATGATAATTCTTGCTTGCATGCAAATGCTTCAGAAATGAAAGAATGCGATGCTCCCGAATCAAAAAGAACAGACGCTGGGACTGAATTCAATAAAAGGGTACCCATTACAATTTTGGGGTCCCGTCAAGCTTCTTCAACCCTTACATGATTAACATGACCATGACTGAGTGCACGCGGCCTGGCATTTGGGTTTCTGGGTTGACGAGCTCGTGCCTTTTGATTTTGTGTTGGGCGGCAGCTGGCAGCACGGTGCCTTGGCTGTCCACACTTGCGGCATAAACCATCATTATGAGGAGGAGCCATATCATGGGGCTGTCCACCCTGAATCATTAGTTGTCTCAGCGGCGGAGGCAGACGAAGTGCAACATAAGATGGCCTTGGTGTTGGAGCAGGTCGGTGATGAACATTGTGTCGGATCCATACTCGATGTTTCTGAGCAGGCTAACTCGAGGAGGGGCCAACATCTCGAGTACGCTTGAGCGACTCCTGGTACTCAGTCAGACCAGTTTTAGTTCGAAAAGCTTGGGTGACAAGCGTCGCAAAGTCTGCGCAATCATGAGCAACAAGTGCGAGCTTTATATCGGGATGCAGTCCTTCCTGGAATTTCTCCTGCTTGCGTGCGTCAGTGCATACGTCATCCTCAGCATAGCGGGATAATTCAAGGAATTTTCTCTGATATTTGTCCATAGTCATTGTGCCCTGTGAGGGTTTGCGGAACTCCTTCTTCTTCTGGTCCATCAGACATTGAGGAATGTGCCATGCACAGAAGGCTAACTGAAATCCCTGCCAAGTGGTTACAATCTCTACAGGCAGCATACCCCTGTGGCTTTCCCACCATTGAGCAGCTGGACCCTTCAAGTGGAATGTCGCAAAGGTGACGTAACTGGCAGGGGCAACATTAGCTGACTCCATCTCAAACAGGATGTCACGAAGCCAATCATCAGCATCCATAGGATTGGTGGAGTTGTGAAAAATGGACGGGTTGAGGCGCACAAATTCTGGCACTGTTATTGGGGCAGGCTGTTGATGAGCATTCTGGTTCAGAAACTGAGCCATTACCCCAGTCATAAACTGACGATTCAGCTCAAACTGTGGCATCATTGCAGCAATATAAGGTGGAGGTGGAGAATCGTCAGCCATCCTGCTAAAAACATCAGGGAGCAGTTTAACAAGGGGTGGAGCAGGTGTATGGAGTCATTCATGAGGTAACTTGAACAATGAGCAAAGGCGCAGTATGTACAAAACAGTAGTCTTTAAAGACATACAGATACATATATAGAGCCAATTACACGTTGTTAGTATGAGTTCGGACAAGCAAATCGTCCTAGACATACTAGGCGGCATGCATGCTCGCGATGGAGGGATACAACAATGAGACATAGCAAAGGCTACATCAACGTCGGAGAAAACCACTAGAGCGAGATCTGCAGGGGACGACGCAGGGTGCCCTCGATAAAAGGATCCTGCGGTCCATGAACAATGTGAAGCAGATCCTGGCTCCCAATTCAAGAAAGGCGAAATACAAATCTCCGGATGGATGTGATCATGAGAACCTAGGATAGAGTTAGCAAAATCATTTAACCCGAATAGAAGAGAGATCAGAGTCCCAGAGTAAAGGTCGAGGAGTAAAAGATCCTAACACCACCAATGGCGACGTGGGCCCGTGAGCCACACAACCATGTTAGTAAAACAGTTTTTCAAAGACTAGACTCAACTTCAGCCAAGGAGTTGGAAAGGGGGTTCCTATAGGCAGTCGGCTCTGATACCAACTTGTGACGCCCCCGATTCGACCGTACACTAATCATACACGCAAATGTGTACGATCAAGATCAGGGACTCATGGGAAGATATCACAACACAACTCTAGACACAAATTAAAGTAATACAAGCTTTATATTACAAGCCAGGGGGCTCGAGGGCTCGAATACAGAAGCTCGATACACAAGAGTCAGCGGAAGCAACAATATCTGAGTACAGACATAAAGTTAAACAAGACTGCCTTAAGAAGGCAAGCACAAAAGCAACAACGATCGAAGAGGCAAGGCCTCCTGCCTGGGAACTCCTAACTACTCCTGGTCATCATCGGTCTACACGTAGTAGTGGGCACCCTCCGGGGTAGTAGCAGTAGTTGACGGTGGCATCTGGCTCCTGGGATCCACCAACTGGTTGCAACAACTAGAAAGAAGAAAGAAGGGGGAAAAGGGTAGCAAAGCAACCGTGAGTACTCATCCAAAGTACTCGCAAGCATCAGATATGTACTAAGTATGCATTGGTATCAAAGGAAGGTATGTATCTGTGGACTAAACTGCAGAATGCCAGAATAGAGGGGAAGGCCTAGCCTATCAAAGACTAGCATCTTCAAGCAGCTCCAAGCATCTTGCAGCATTCAGAAGAGAATAGAATAGCAGTTTATATTCATCAAACATGTTGTAGTATTAATGCCTAGAGTCCTTCCTCGACTCCCTGCGAGAAAGCAATCCCGGCGCAAACATATCCATCACATATCTCAAGTATCCATTTCTAGTTATAATAGATTAGGATACAAGTCTGAACGTCCATTACCGTGGACACGGCTATTCGAATAGATAATCTTCCCTGCAGGGGTGCACCACGTTACCCAACACGCTTGATTACTCTGGCTGGACACACTTTTCTGAGTCAATGCCCGGCCTCGGAAGATCAACACGTCACAGCCCTACCTAGGCTCAGCAGAGAGGTCCCCGCCAGTCTACATCCTAAGCACTCCGGGGTCTTGGGCCCATCGCCCGTTCCACTCCGGGTCATTGTGCGACGAGCCGGGACGAGCACCACCTCATCATGGATGGCACTAGCCCGACAGGCCCACAATGCTGAACTGGACGTCTGACAAAGCTTCGGTTGATACCACGATGCCGAGTGCCCATAACTGTTCCCGCGTGGTGGTTAGTGCGTAAAGGCCAGAGGCCAACTCAGAACAAATACCCAAATCATTAGTGCGTTGGGAGCTCGCGGAGACGAGCAGAGACTCACGATCGATGTGACCCCGTCGCCCCGTCTCGTGGACTTGTGGCAAGGGCCCAGAATGCCCGGCCGTGCCACGTAGAAAACTCACGGGTGCTCTCTGGGCCCGCCCGACTTTCACATCAACTCGCGGGTACCCCTCAGGGCCGACCCGACTTTAACAAAGGTCTCAAGTAAAGTTCAGGTAACCGTGTGTCCATAACATCAAGGAGGAATCCGAGGAATCACCCTCGATGGAATCCACTTGATGTAATCGTCAAGGTGAACTTAGGAGGAATCACCCTCGAGGTTGACACTTGAGGTGTTGCACGACAGAGTCGTATCGGGGGTGGTGAAGGAGGAATCACCCTCGTTGACCACGATCGAATAGCTACACTACAGAGTTATCATCAGGAGTGCGTTATGAGGTATCACCCTCGGCACTTGATAGTAGCTCTGCAGAGTCGAGCAACAAAAGGGGCGTGATCTGAAGTTAGGTGTCGGGCTCTGGTCGTCGATCACGTTGATCGAGTCGTCGATGATGAAGCAGGGGCAACAAGGACAAGGTGGGGGTCACTGATGGGTCACTAACCAACCTATACTAAGCAGTTTAGGATAAGCAGGTAGGTAACAATAAGCAGGTTACAAAAGCAGGCTATGCATCAGAATAGGAGCAATCAATTACAGTAACAAAATCTAATGCAAGTATGAGAGAATGGAATGGGCGATATCGGAGTGATCAAGGGGGGGCTTGCTTAGAAGCTCTGCTGAAAGGGAAGAAGGGTCATCGGCGACGTAGTCGATCACAGGGGCATCAGCAGCGGTCTCGGGGTCTACCAGAGAGAAGAGGGGGGAGAAACAATAAATATAGAGCAAATAAGTAAAATACTATGCATGACAAGACAATAAGCAGCACTAGGCGTGTTCTAACGCGATGCTACACGATACAGGTGAAGGGGTAAAACATCCGGGAAAGTTTTCCCGAAGTCTGGCATTTTCAGACAGATGAAACGGAGGGGGACGATTGCATGTTCACTATGCTGGGGGCACGTGACAGATGAACGGAGAGCGTATTTGGATTCGTCACATTTTTCTGAGCAACTTTCATGTACAAAGTATTTTTCATCCGAGCTACAGTTTATTTTATATTAATTTCCAAAGTTTAATTGATTTTCTAATATTATTTAGGTTAATTTGAAAAATAGCATTATTACATCAGCGTGATGTCAGCATGACATCAGCAGTCAACATACTTGACCAGGGTCAACCCTAACGTGTGGGGCCGTTCTGTCATAGACTAAAAACTAATTAATAGTTTTAATTAACTAATCAAGTTAATTAGGTAAACTAAACATAGTTAATTAAGTTAATTAATTGGTTGATTAATTAATTAATTAGATTTATTTATTATTTTTATTCTTTTTCTTTTTCTTTGATCTTATCTAGGGGTTGGGCCCTGCGTATCATAGTCACAGGGGCTATCGGGGTGGGCTAACGGGCACGGCCGGTGGCCAATGGGCGAGGGCCGAACCCGGCGTGGCGATACGGCGTCGCGGCGAGCAGCGCGGTGCAGGGGAGCAGGGCCGGCCGCAGCCGGGGCGAGCGGGGCGCTGAGGGAGTCCTGGATTAGGGGGTCCTCGGGTGTCCGGACAGTTCGATATGGGGCGGATTGATGGGCCATGAAGATAAAGCAGAAGACTATCCCCCGTGTCCGGGTAGGACTCCCATATGCGTGGGTGGCAAGTTTGGTGTCCGGATGTGTTATTTCCTTCCTCTGCAAACCGACTCTGTACAACCCTAGGCCCCTCCGGTGTGTATATAAACCGGGGGGTTTAGTCTGTAGAGGCTATCAGAATAATCATAGGCTAGACAGCTAGGGTTTAGCCATTACAATCTCGAGGCAGATCAACTCTTGTAACCCCTATACTCATCGAATACAATCAAGCAGGACGTAGGGTTTTACCTCCATTAAGAGGGCCCGAACTTGGGTAAACATCGTGTCCCCATTGTCCATTGTTACCATCGATCCTTAGACACACGGCTTGGGACCCCCTACCCAAGATCTGCCGGTTTTAACACCGACATTGGTGCTTTCATTGAGAGTTCCATTGTGTTGTCGATAGAAGGATCAATGGCTCGCCTTGTCATCGACGACGACGCTGTTTCCGGGGAGACTTTTCTCCCTGGTCAACTCTTTGTGTTTGGCGGCTTCGTACTACGTGCCAACTCGACCGGTCACCTTGAGCAGGTCGACATCTATGCCCCTGGTCACCAGATCAGGTTTGGAAGTTTAAACTACATCGCCGATATCCGAGGAGATCTAATCTTCGAGGGGTTCACGGCCTCGGCTGCCGCTCCCCACCCATACAAAGAAGGCCCTTCGGATCCGCTATCAGATCCCGTCCAGGGATCGACTATCATGCCCGCCCTGGCCTTAGATCCGGAGCGGAACACCTCATCCGAAGACGGGGGGGTGAACCCCGCCGGACTCTCTCCCATTACGGAGCTTCAAGCCGGAGACCCAGATGCAACCATGCCGTCGGCGGACCCGGAGTCAAACGGGACTCTCCCCGTCATCGGGAAGCCGGATTCGCCTCTGGACGTCAACTCTGAACTCTCGAGGTCTACGTCTATCGGGCTCGGTCAAGTGGTTATTACCGAACCTAGCTCCACAGATCCTCAGACGCCTGTCTAGCTTTCACTCTTAAACGAAACACTGGACCTAATGCAACCTCTCGCCATCACGGAAGTATCACCTTCGAACTACGCCCAGCTTGAACTGGGGGCTGAGAGTAGGGAATTTTGTGTCCCACCCACCACCCACTTAATAGCCACTCCTCGGAAGAACTGTGCGGCATCGGCGGCACTCCTCGAAAGATCCGCAAATGTGCCTGGAGAACTCCATACTCGGGTGAGCAAAGCAAACCTCTGACCTCCAAAGATACTCCGCAAAAGAAAGGCCTTACCCGCCGCTATCTGCCTCGCCTGATGGATCTCTTCACAAGCACTCCGGGACTCGATCTGCGCCTCTTTGGCATCATGGAGAGCCTTGGCGAGCTCGGTTGACTGGTCCGAAGTCTTCTGCTCCAAAGTTTCGCATTTGCTGATGGCATCCTTCAGCTCCTGCTCTACTTCGGCCACCTGAGCTTCGTGTTGGCGGCGGGCATCTTGCTTGGTCTTCAGTTCGGCAGCCGCCTTGTCAGCGGCTGCCTTATTCGCCTCCGCCTCTTTTTTGGCCTGGGCAAGGGCGCCTTTGAGGGTCTCGACCTTGGCTGCGCCAGCTGTGATTATAATCAAGGCATTCCATGAGTTAATCTCTAAATATACATATCACTTCTGATATCAAAATAAACTTTTAACATTATACGCATACCTTGCATCTCATCGAACAGCTTATTAATGCGGTCGATTTCCTCATCGGCCACCTGAAGCTTCCGATTGAGTTCGAAAACTTCTGTGGCCTGGGTGGTTGCCGCCAACAGGGAAGCCTGTTACAATAACAGCACAACAGGTTAACTCTCCCGAACACTATATGGATCCTTTGTCCGGTTTCTTTTAACCGAACAGAGCCTCAGGGGCTACTATCTGTACACAGGTATATTCCTCTATATGAAAAGTTTTTAGAACATTACGTCGCATACCTCAAAGCCTATCAGTAGGCTGGTGAAGGCTTCGTTCAGTTTGCTCTTAGCAGACTGAACCTTCTCCACCACCACACCCATCAGGGTGCAGTGCTCCGCCACGATGGAGGCACGTTGCAATGCTTCCTCCAGAGCGTTGGGCGCCTCCGGATTAGTGGAGGTCGCCGATGGAGCTGATGCTCCTCCCCCCTCTTTCAAAGGGGGTTTCTTATCCAATCTTGGAGCCGTGTTGGTCTCCGGAATGGTGTCCGGCTGGGGCCCGGATTGTTGGGGGTCCCCACCGTCGGAAGAACTGTGCGGCATCGGCGGCACTCCTCGGAAGATCTGCAAACGCGCCTGGAGAACTCCATACTCGGCTGAGCAAAGCAAACCTCTGACCTCCAAAGATACTCTGCAAAAGAAAGGTCTTACCAGCCGCTATCTGTCTCGCCTGATGGATCTCTTCACGAGCACTCCGGGACTCGATCTGCGCCTCTTTGGCATCATGGAGAGCCTTGGCGAGCTCGGTCGACTGGTCCGAAGTCTTCTGCTCCAAAGTTTCGCATTTGCTGATGGCACCCTTTAGCTCCTGCTCTACTTCGGCCACCCGAGCTTCATGTTGGCGGCGGGCATCTTGCTCGGTCTTCAGTTCGGCAGCCGCCTTGTCAGCGGCTGCCTTATTCGCCTCCGCCTCTTTTTTATCCTAGGCAAGGGCGCCTTTGAGGGTCTCGACCTCGGCTGCGCCAGCTGTGATTATAATCAAGGCATTCCATGAGTTAATCTTGAAGGAAATATGCCCTAGAGGCAATATTAAAGTTGTTATTTATATTTCCTTATAACATGATAAATGTTTATTATTCATGCTAGAATTTTATTAACCAGAAACTTGATACATGTGTGAATCAATAGACAAAACACCGAGTCCCTAGTAAGCCTCTACTAGACTAGCTCGTTGATCAAAGATGGTTAAGTTTCCTAACCATAGACATATGTTGTCATTTGATGAACGGGATCACATCATTAGGAGAATGATGTGATGGACAAGACCCATCCATTAGCTTAGCATAATGATCGTTAAGTTTTATTGCTATTGCTTTCTTCATGACTTATACCTATTCCTTTGACTATGAGATTATGCAACTCCCGAATACCGGAGGAACACCTTGTGTGCTATCAAACGTCACAACGTAACTGGGTGATTATAAAGATGCTCTACAGGTGTCTCCGAAGGTGTTTGTTGGGTTGGCATAGATCGAGATTAGGATTTGTCACTCCGAGTATCGGAGAGGTATCTCTGGGCCCTTTCGGTAATGCACATCGTGACAAGCCTTGCAAGCAATGTGACTAATGAGTTAGTTACGGGATGATGCATTACGGAACGAGTAAATAGACTTGCCGGTAACGAGATTGAACTAGGTATGAAGATACCGACGATCGAATCTCGGGCAAGTAACATACCGATGACAAAGGGAATAACGTATGTTGTCATTGCGGTTTCACCGATAAAGATCTTCGTAGAATATGTGGGAACCAATATGAGCATCCAGGTTCCGCTATTGGTTATTGATCGGAGATATGTCTCGGTCATGTCTACATAGTTCTTGAACCCGTAGGGTCCGCACGCTTAACGTTCGATGACGATTTGTATTATGAGTTATGTGTTTTGGTGACCGAAGATTGTTCAGAGTCCCGGATGAGATCACGGACATGACGAGGAGTCTCGAAATGGTCGAGAGGTAAAGATTGATATATTGGAAGGTTATATTCGGACACCGGAATGGTTCCGGAGTGGTTCGGGTATTTTTCGGAGTACCGAGGGGTTACCGGAACCCCCGGGGAAGTAATGGGCCTCATGGGCCATAGTGGAGAGGAGGAGGCAGGCCGCAGGAGGTGGCGCCCCCCCCCCCCCCATGTGGAGTCCGAATTGGACAAGGGGGAGGGGGCGCGACCCCCCTTTCCTTCTCCCTCTTTCTCTCCCTCCACTTCCCTCTTCCCCCCTTCGTTGGAAAGGAAGGGGGGCGACTAGGGCTGGGAGTCCTAGTTGGACTCCCCCCACTTGGGCGCGCTCTAGGCCAGCCCTCTCCCCTCTTCTCCTTTATATACGGGGGCAGGGGGGCACCCCAAAGCACAACAGTTGTTTCTTAGCCGTGTGCGGTGCCCCCCTCCACCGTTTACTCCTCCGGTCATATTGTCGTAGTGCTTAGGCGAAGCCCTGCGCGGATCACATCACCAACACCGTCACCACGCCATCGTGCTGACGGAACTCATCTACTCCATCGGCACTCTGCTGGATCAAGAGTTCGAGGGACATCATCGAGCTGAATGTGTGCAGAACTCGGAGGTGCCGTACGTTCGGTGCTTGATCGGTTGGATCGCGAAGACGTTCGACTACATCAACCGCGTTAAGCTAACACTTCCGCTTTCGGTCTACGAGGGTATGTGGACACACTCTCCCCCTCTTGTTGCTATGCATCTCCTAGATAGATCTTGCGTGAGCGTAGAATTTTTTTGAAATTGCATGCTCCATTCCCCAACAGTGGCATCCGAGCCAGGTCTATGCGTAGATGATATGCACGAGTAGAACACAAAGAGTTGTGGGCGATGATAGTCATACTGCTTACCACCAATGTCTTATTTTGATTCGGCGATATTGTTGGATGAAGTGGCCCGGACCAACCTTACATGACCACGTTCGTGAGACCGGTTCCACCGACAGACATGCAACTTGTTGCATAAAGGTGGCTGGCGGGTGTATGTTTCTCCAACTTTAGTTGAATCGAATTTGACTACGGCCGGTCCTTGTTGAAGGTTAAAACAGCAAACTTGACGAAACATCGTTGTGGTTTTGATGCGTAGGTAAGAACGGTTCTTACTAGAAGCCCGTAGCAGCCACGTAAAACTTGCAACAACAAAGTAGAGGACGTCTAACTTGTTTTTGCAGGGCATGTTGTGATGTGATATGGTCAAGACATGATGTGATACAGGTTATTGTATGAGATGATCATGTTTTGTAAAAGTTATCGGCAACTGGCAGGAGCCTTATGGTTGTCGCTTTATTGTATGAAATGCAAACGCCATGTAATTGCTTTACTTTATCACTATGCGTTAGCGATAGTTGTAGAAGCAATAGTTGGCGAGACGACCACGATGCTACGATGGAGATCAAGGTGTCAAGTCGGTGACGACGGAGATCATGACGGTGCTTTGGAGATGGAGATCAAAGGCACAAGATGATGATGGCCATATCATGTCACATATTTTGATTGCATGTGATGTTTATCTTTTGTGCATCTTATTTTCCTTAGTACGACGGTAGCATTATAAGATGATCCCTTACTAAAATTTCAAGGTATAAGTGTTCTCCCTGAGTATGCACCGTTGCGACAGTTCGTCGTGCCGAGACACCACATGATGATCGGGTGTGATAAGCTCTACGTTCACATACAATGGGTGCAAGACAGTTTTGCACGCGCAGAATACTCGGGTTAAACTTGATGAGCCTAGCATGTACAGACATGGCCTCGGAACACTGAGACTGAAAGGTCGAACGTCAATCATATAGTAGATATGATCAACATAGAGATGTTCACCATTGAAAACTACTCCATCTCACGTGATGATCGGACATGGTTTAGTTGATATGGATCACATGATCATTTAGATGACTCGAGGGATGTCTATCTAAGTGGGAGTTCTTAAGTAATATGATTAATTGAACTTAATTTATCATGAACTTAGTCCTGATAGTTTTTGCATATCTATGTTTTAGATCAATGGCCTGTGCTACCATTTCTTTGAATTTTAATGCGTTCCTAGAGAAAGCTAAGTTGAAAGATGATGGTAGCAACTACACGGACTGGGTCCGTAACTTGAGGATTATCCTCATTGCTGCACAGAAGAATTATGTCCTTGATGCACCGCTAGGTGAAAGGCCTACTGCAGGAGCAGATGCTGATGTTATGAACATCTGGCAAGCTTGATCTGATGACTACTCGATAGTTCAGTGTGCCATGCTTTACGGCTTAGAATCGGGACTTCAAAGACGTTTTGAACGTCATGGAGCATATGAGATGTTCCAGGAATTGAAGTTAATATTTCAAGCAAATGCCCGAGTTGAGAGATATGAAGTCTCCAACAAGTTCTATAGCTGCAAGATGGAGGAGAACAGTTTTGTTAGTGAACACATACTCAGAATGTCTGGGTACCATAACCACTTGACTCAGCTGGGAGTTAATCTTCCAGATGATAGTGTTATTGACAGAGTTCTTCAATCACTGCCACCAAGCTATAAAGGCTTCGTGATGAACTATAATATGCAAGGGATGGAGAAGACTATTCCCGAGCTCTTCGCTATGCTCAAAGCAGCGGAGGTAGAAATCAAGAAGGAGCATCAAGTGTTGATGGTTAACAAGACCACTAGTTTCAAGAAAAAGGGCAAAGGAAAGAAGGGGAACTTCAAGAAGAATGGCAAGCAAGTTGCCACTCCCGGGAAGAAGCCCAAGTCTGGACCTAAGCCTGAAACTGGGTGCTTCTACTGCAAAGGGACTGGACACTAGAAGCGGAACTGCCCCAAGTATTTGGCGGATAAGAAGGATGGCAAAGTGAACAAAGGTATATTTGATATACATGTTATTGATGTGTACCTTACTAATGCTCATAGTAGCACCTGGGTATTTGATACTGGTTTTGTTGCTCATATTTGCAACTCGAAACAGGGGCTACAGATTAAACGAAGATTGGCTAAGGACGAGGTGACGATGCGCGTCGGGAATGGTTCCAAGGTCGATGTGATCGTCGTCGGCACGCTACCTCTGCATCTACCTTCGGGATTAGTTTTAGACCTGAATAATTGTTATTTGGTGCCAGCGTTGAGCATGAACATTATATCTGGATCTTGTTTGATGCGAGACGGTTATTCATTCAAATCAGAGAATAATGGTTGTTCTATTTATATGAGTAATATTTTTTATGGTCATGCACCCTTGAAGAGTGGTCTATTTTTGTTGAATCTCGATCGTGGTGATACACATATTCATAATATTGATGCCAAAAGATGCAAAGTTGATAATGATAGTGCAACATATTTGTGGCACTGCCGTTTAGGTCATATTGGTGTAAAGCGCGTGAAGAAACTCCATGCAGATGGACTTTTGGAATCACTTGATTATGAATCATTTGATGCTTGCGAACCATGCCTCATGGGCAAGATGACTAAGACTCCGTTCTCCGGAACAATGGAGCGAGCTACTGACTTATTGGAAACAATACATACTGATGTATGCGGTCCGATGAGTGTTGAAGCTCGCGGTGGGTATCGTTATTTTCTGATCTTCACAGATGATTTGAGCAGATATGAGTATATCTACTTAATGAAACATAAGTCTGAAACATTTGAAAAGTTCAAAGAATTTCAGAGTGAAGTGGAAAATCATCGTAACAAGAAAATAAAGTTTCTACGATCTGATCGAGGAGGCGAATATTTGAGTTACGAGTTTGGCCTTCATTCAAAACAATGTGGAATAGTTTCACAACTCACGCCACCTGGAACACCACAGCGTAATGGTGTGTCCGAACGTCGTAACCATACTTTATTAGATATGGTGCGATCTATGATGTCTCTTACCGATTTACCACTATCGTTTTGGGGTTATGCATTAAAGACAGCTGCATTCACGTTAAATAGGGCACCATCTAAATCCGTTGAGACAACACCGTATGAACTGTGGTTTGGCAAGAAACCTAAGCTGTCATTTCTTAAAGTTTGGGGTTGCGATGCTTATGTGAAAAAGCTTCAGCCTGATAAGCTCGAACCCAAATCGGAGAAGTGCGTCTTCATAGGATACCCAAAAGAAACTGTTGGGTACACCTTCTATCACAGATCCAAAGGTAAGATTTTTGTTGCTAAGAATGGATCCTTTCTAGAGAAGGAGTTTCTCTCGAAAGAAGTGAGTGGGAAGAAAGTAGAACTTGATGAGGTAATTGTACCTTCTCTCGAATTTGAGAATAGCTCATCACAGAAAATAGTTCCCGTGATGCCTACACCAATTAGTGAGGAAGCTAATGATGATGATCATGAAACTTCAGATCAACTTACTACCGAACTTCGTAGGTCAACCAGAGTACGTTCCGCACCAGAGTGGTACAGTAATCCAGTTCTGGAAGTCATTTTACTAGACCATGACGAACCTACGAACTATGAGGAAGCGATGATGAGCCCAGATTCCACGAAATGGCTTGAGGCCATGAAATCTGAGATGGGATCCATGTATGAGAACAAAGTGTGGACTTTGGTTGACTTGCCCGATGATCGGCAAGCCATAGATAATAAATGGATCTTCAAGAAGAAGACTGACGCTAACGGTAATGTTACTGTCTACAAAGCTCGACTTGTTGCGAAAGGTTTTTGACAAGTTCAAGGGGTTGACTACGATGAGACCTTCTCACCCGTAGCGATGCCTAAGTCTGTCTGAATCATGTTAGCAATTGCCGCATTTTATGATTATGAAATCTGGCAAATGGACATCAAAACTGCATTCCTTAATGGATTTCTCAAAGAAGAGTTGTATATGATGCAACCAGAAGGTTTTGTCGATCCTAAAGGTGCTGACAAAGTGTGTAAACTCCAGCGATCCATTTATGGACTGGTGCAAGCATCTCGGAGTTGGAATATACGCTTTGATAGTGTGATCAAAGCATATGGTTTTATACAGACTTTTGGAGAAGCCTGTATTTACAAGAAAGTGAGTGGGAGCTCTGTAGCATTTCTAATATTATATGTGGATGACATATTGTTGATTGGAAATGATATAGAATTTCTGGATAGCATAAAAGGATACTTGAATAAGAATTTTTCAATTAAAAGACCTCGGTGAAGCTGCTTAAGTATTGAGCATCAAGATCTATAGGGATAGATCGAGACACTTAATAGGACTTTCACAAAGCACATACCTTGACAAAGTTTTGAAGGAGTTCAAAAAGGATCAGTCAAAGAAAAAGTTCTTGCCTGTATTCAAGGTATAAAGTTGAGTAAGACTCAAAGCATGACCACGGCAGAAGATAGAGAGAGAATGAAAGTCATTCCCTATGCCTCAGACATAGGTTCTATAAAGTATGCCATGCTGTGTACCAAACCTATTGTGTACCTTGCCATGAGTTTGTCAAAGGGGTACAATAGTGATCCAGGAGTAGATCACTAGACAGCGGTCAAAATTATCCTTAGAGGACTAAGGAAATGTTTCTCGGTTATGGAGGTGATGAAGAGTTTGTCGTAAAGAGTTACGTCGATGCAAACTTTGACATTGATCTAGATGACTCTAAGTCTCAATCTAGATACGTATTGAACGTGGGAGCAATTAGCTAGAGTAGCTCCATCCAGAGCATTGTAGACATAGAAATTTGCAAAATACATACGGATCTGAATGTGGCAGACTAGTTGACTAAACTTCTCTCACAAGCAAAACATGATCACACCTTAGTACTCTTTGGGTGTTAATCACATAGCGATGTGAACTAGATTATTGACTCTAGTAAACCCTTTAGGTGTTGGTCACATGGCGATGTGAACTATGGATGTTAATCACATAAAGATGTGAACTATTGGTGTTAAATCACATGGCGATCTGAACTAGATTATTGACTCTAGTGCAAGTGGGAGACTGAAGGAAATATGCCCTAGAGGCAATAATAAAGTTGTTATTTATATTTCCTTATATCACGATAAATGTTTATTATTCATGCTAGAATTGTATTAACCAGAAACTTGATACATGTGTGAATACATAGACAAAACATCGAGTCCCTAGTAAGCCTCTACTAGACTAGCTCGTTGATCAAAGATGGTTAAGTTTCCTAACCATAGACATGTGTTGTCATTCGATGAACGGGATCACATCATTAGGAGAATGATGTGATGGACAAGACCCATCCGTTAGCTTAGCATAATGATCGTTAAATTTTATTGCTATTGTTTTCTTCATGACTTATACCTATTCCTTTGACTATGAGATTATGCAACTCCCGAATACCGGAGGAATACCTTGTGTGCTATCAAACGTCACAACATAACTGGGTGATTATAAAGATGCTCTACAGGTGTCTCCGAAGGTGTTTGTTGGGTTGGCATAGATCGAGATTAGGATTTGTCACTCCGAGTATCGGAGAGGTATCTCTGGGCCCTCTCGGTAATGCACATCATGACAAGCCTTGCAAGCAATGTGACTAATGAGTTAGTTACGGGATGATGCATTACGGAACAAGTAAAGGGACTTGCCGGTAACGAGATTGAACTAGGTATGAAGATACCGACGATCGAATCTCGGGCAAGTAACATACCGATGACAAAGGGAATAACGTATGTTGTCATTGCGGTTTGACAGATAAAGATCTTCGTAGAATATGTGGGAACCAATATGAGCATCCAGGTTCCGCTATTGGTTAATTATCGGAGATATGTCTCGGTCATGTCTACATAGTTCTCGAACCCGTAGGGTCCGCACGCTTAATGTTCGATGACGATTTGTATTATGAGTTATGTGTTTTGGTGACCGAAGATTGTTCGGAGTCCCAGATGAGATCACGGACATGACAAGGAGTCTTGAAATGGTTGAGAGGTAAAGATTGATATATTGGAAGGTTATATTCGGACACCGGAATGGTTCCGGAGTGGTTCGGGTATTTTTCAGAATACCGAGGGGTTACCGGAACCCCCCGGGGAAGTAATGGGCCTCATGGGCCATAGTGGAGAGGAGGAGGCAGGCCGCAGGAGGTGGCGCCCCCCCCCATGTGGAGTCCGAATTGGACAAGGGGGAGGGGGCGCGACCCCCCTTTCCTTCTCCCTCTCTCTCTCCCTCCACTTCCCTCTTTCCCCCTCCGTTGGAAACGAAGGGGGCCGACTAGGACTGGGAGTCCTAGTTGGACTCCCCCCACTTGGGCGTGCCCTAGGCCGGCCCTCTCCCCTCTCCTCCTTTATATACGGGGGCAGGGGGCACCCCAAAGCACAACAGTTGTTTCTTAGCCGTGTGCGGTGCCCCCCTTCACCATTTACTCCTCCGGTCATATTGTCGTAGTGCTTAGGCGAAGCCCTGCGCGGATCACATCACAAACACCATCACCACGCCATCGTGCTGACGGAACTCATCTACTCCATCGACACTCTGCTGGATCAAGAGTTTGACGGACGTCATCAAGCTGAACATGTGCAGAACTCGGAGGTGTCGTATGTTCGGTGCTTGATCGGTTGGATCGTGAAGACGTTCGACTACATCAACCGCATTAAGCTAACGCTTCCACTTTCGGTCTACGAGGGTACGTGGACACACTCTCCCCCTCTCGTTGCTATGCATCTCCTAGATAGATCTTGCGTGTGCGTAGAATTTTTTTGAAATTGCATGCTCCGTTCCCCAACAAATCTCTAAATATACATATCACTTCTGATATCAAAATAAACTTTTAACATTATACGCATACCTTGCGCCTCATCAAACCGCTTATTAATGCGGTCGATTTCCTCATCGGCCACCTGAAGCTTTCGATTGAGTTCGGAAACTTCTGCGGCCTGGGCGGTTGCCGCCAACAGGGAAGCCTGTTACAATAACAGCACAGCAGGTTAACTCTCCCGAATACTATATGGATCCTCTGTTCGGTTTCTTTTAACCGAACAGAGCCTCAGGTGATACTGTCTGTACACAGGTATATTCCTCTATATGAAAAGTTTTTAGAACATTACGTCGCATACCTCAAAGCCTGTCAGTAGGCTGGTGAAGGCTTCGTTCAGTCCGCTCTTAGCAGACTGAACCTTCTCCACCATCGCACCCATCAGGGTGCGGTGCTCCGCCATGATGGAAGCACGCTGCAATGCTTCCTCCAGAGCGTTGGGCGCCTCCGAATTAGTGGAGGTCGCCGATGGAGCTGATGCTCCTCCCCCCTCTTTCAAAGGGGGCTGCTTATCCAATCCCGGAGCCGTGTTGGTCTCCGGAATGGTGTCCGGCTGGGGCCCGGATTGTTGGGGGTCCCCACCGTCGGTTGTCATAGGGGTCGCCTCCCCTAGGTCTTCGGCGACCGAGGTATTAACCTCGGGCGCTTTCTCGATGGCCTTGTTTGCCCTCCCACTGCCAAGAGAGGTCCTTCGGGACGACACCTCGGTGTCCTCCATGGTGATAGGCGAGGGGGCTCACGGCGGCGTGTCACTCTCTGCCATTTCGGGTGGCAGAGAGTTCCCCTCCGATAATGGGGTTTGCGGAAGCTCACGGGGAGGGCTGAAAGGCGAATAACAAAAATAACTTATACAATAACTGCAAGTAGACCGAAGATAAATGAGTAAGTTTCTGAATACTTACGATTCGGCCAGGGGCTTCGCCCTAGGAGCTCTCTTGGGGACTAGTTCGGACTCTGAGTCCGAACTGTCCGGGAGGGTCACCTTCCCTCTCTTGGGCGCCTCGCCCTCCGGGTCTTCGGAGGCCGCCCTCTTCTTCTTTTTCTTCCCCTTATGACGGGAGTCGCTTTCCACCTCCTCCTCCTCTTCTTCCTCATCTTCTTCATGGGAAGAGAGGGCTTCGGCCTCTCCGGACACTGCGTTCGAAGGACCTTTGTGGCGGGGGCCGCCCTTGTCCTCCTTGACCTTCTTCTTGGCCTTCTTCTCCGGCGCCTGATAGGGCACCGGGACTAGCATCTCCGTTAGCTGGGGTGTGGCCGGGTTCTCAGGCAGCGGTGCCGGACAATTGATCCGCTCCACCTTTGCCGTCCAGCCCTGTACGGAAGGTAGGCAAGGTAATCTACATTATATCTGAAGTATTGACCGGATAAGTCTTCGGAAAAGTTATGCTTACCGCTGAGGCTGGGTTCTCGATGTCGAGTCCGATGTCCTCGGTCTTCTTTGGCCACGTTTTCTAGGCCTTGAAGAGCTGCTTCCATATGTCTTCGTGTGTGGTGCCGAAGAAGCGCTTCGGGGTCCGTGGTTCCTCCGGATTGAACTCCCACATGGGGGAGGCTCGGAGTTGGCAGGGAAGAGTGCGGCGGAAGAGCATCACCTGAATCACGTTTGTGAGACCGGTGTTTGCACCTAACATGTTGGAGATGCGCTTTTGTAGCATCTGCACCTCTGGTTTGGACCCCCAATCAAGGCCCTTGGCGGTCCATGAGGTGAGTCTCGTGGGGGGTCCGGATCAGAAGTCAGGCGTGGCCGCCCAGTTGGCGTCGCGGGGTTCGGTGATGTAGAACCACTCCTGTTGCCACACCTTGACTGTCTCCACAAATGCCCCTTTGGGCCAGACGGCGTTGGGGAGCTTGCTTACCATGGCCCCGCCACAGTCCGCATGCTGTTCGTCAACCACCTTCGGCTTCAGATTGAAGACCTTGAGCCACAGGCCGAAGTGTGGGGGGATGCGGAGAAGAGCCTCACACACGACGATGAACGCCGATATGTGGAGGAAGGAATTTGGGGCTAGATCGTGGAAATCTAACCCATAGTAGAACATGAGGCCTCGGACGAAGGGGTGGAGGGGAAACCCTAGCCCTCGGAGGAAATGGGGGATGAACACGACCCTCTCACCAGGCTCCGTAGTAGGGATAACCTGATCTTTGTCAAGGAGCCTATGCGCGATATTCGCGGACAGATAGCCCGCGCTCCAGAGATCCTTGATGTCCTTCTCGGTGACGGAGGAGGCTTCCCACTTGCCCTTGGAACCGGACCCGGCCATTGCTGGGGAGGGTGGCAGTGGTGGGGAAGATTGAAGTTGTGGGCGCTAGAGCTTGGAGGTTGGAAGACAGGAGCTAGAAGAAGGTGTGGGGAAAAAGGAGGGATCTTTATCCTCTTATAGACGGTGAAAATACCAAACGTCCCCTTCTCAAGCCATAAACCTCGCCTGTTCCCAACGTGATCGTGCGTAAGGCGCGGTTGGGTTACCCAAACCACATTGATGAGAATCCCGTAATGGACGGGCATGATCTCTGTTTTGACGGGATGTGCCAATGAGGGCTAGGCCTCGAAACGCGAAACGGGAGGCGTGAAAACGGTTCGAAATGTTAAAGAGTCAAGTGTGACGCTTCGCCGAAAAAGTTGTCAGTAAAAGACACTGTTCCTATTTTGACATCTTGCCTTCGTGGCTAAGGGTTGCATTAATTGTGTAGAGCCGGATACAGTTCCTCTATGCAGGAAGCTGACTTAAAGTATTCAGGAGAAGGAACCCGCCTTGCAATGTCGAAGATAATCCGCGTGCCGAACACATCGTCATCGAAGACTGGTTCAGGGGCTACGGAGGGAGTCCTGGATTAGGGGGTCCTCGGGTGTCCGGACAGTTCAATATGGGCCGGACTGATGGGCCGTGAAGATAAAGCAGAAGACTATCCCCCGTGTCCGGGTAGTACTCCCATATGCGTGGGTGGCAAGTTTGGTGTCCGGATGTGTTATTTCCTTCCTTTGCAAACCGACTCTGTACAACCCTAGGCCCCTCCGGTGTGTATATAAACCGGGGGGTTTAGTCTATAGAGGCTATCAGAATAATCATAGGCTAGACAGCTAGGGTTTAGCCATTACGATCTCGAGGTAGATCAACTCTTGTAACCCCTATACTCATCGAATACAATCAAGCAGGACATAGGGTTTTACCTTCATTAAGAGGGCCCGAACCTGGGTAAACATCGTGTCCCCATTGTCCATTGTTACCATCGAACCTTAGACACACGGCTTGGGACCCCCTACCCGAGATCTGCCGGTTTTGACACCGACAGGCGCCGCGCGCGGCGAGCAGCAGCAGCTGCGGGCATGCACAGGGGCGGCCGCGGGGAGGCAGGGCGCGGCCAGGGTCAGGCGCTAGCGCGGCCTAGGGGTGTGGTGAGCGCACACCGGGGAGGGCGGCGGTGCGCGGACGCACGCATCGGGCATGGTCGGGGTGCGCCGAGCGCGAGCGCGCGGGGGAGTACGGGATCAAAGAGGGGAAGGGGAGGGGAGGCGCAACCGGCGCGGTGGCTCACCATGAAGCTGTAGGGGGTGGCAGTGGGCTCGAGACGGCTTGGGGTGGCCGGAGTGCGCGACGACGAGGCGAACAGCGTCGAGGACGAAGAGGTCGAGGGCGGCGTCGGGGGGGGGGGGGGGGGGCGAGGCGGTCCAGCGAGTGGGGCTTTGGGGAGGAAGGCGAGGCGTCCGGCGAGCGATGGGCGGCGACGGGAAGGAGGACCGGCAACGGGGCGGCGGGAGGCGCCGGGCGGCGGCGGCGTGGCGAAGGGGTCGGGGCTCTCTTCCCCGATCCAGTCGGGGGAAGGGGAGAGAGGTGTGGGGGAGCGAGTAGGGGGAGTGGGGGATCGAGGGGGGATTAGGGTTCGGTCGTGGGGGATAAGGGGAGGAGAGGTGGGCTGGCCTGGTGGGCGGCCGGCTGGGCTAAGGCCCAGTTGGGCCACGGCCGCCCCTTTTATTTTTTTTGTTTTCTTTTAAATTATTTGTCTTTTGACTTAATTTTGAATTTTGAATTCGAACATGATTGAATCATCGCGAGGCGGTGACGTGTCATCATTAGCATGGGATTACTGTAGCATAATTAACCGGGCGTTACAGCACCATTTAGACTTTGGGTTTTGTTTAGATTAAAAGTTCGCCGTAGTTGCAACTTCGCGTACTTCGTTTGTGTTCTATGACTAGACAAAGACGTCACATAACCCTATCTTCATTAATAAAGTTTTCCTCTTATATTCATAATATCCAGATTGCAATTTCAGTTTCTTGCTTGTTCTTCGTTTGCGTGCAGGAAACAGACCCTCGTGGTCAGGTTGATTGTGCTCCGGTGTGGTCAATAACCTCTCGGAGTTGGTTTAGCGATTGCTAAGACGTGACATCCTCGCACGTTCATAGTCGGATCATCAAAGTCTACTCCACCAAAAACGATAGCCATCATCTCATCGAAAGACGTGACACCTTTGCCTCTGTCAGCATCGCACCCCGCGGACGGGGAGGCCGGTGTAGCCTTCACCGAGCGCAAAGGATTCTGCACATCCAACAACGCCGCCCGTGTCCTCTAGAGAGCTGCAACACTGGTCAACAGACTGCAGGCCCATACCTGGAGACCCAGACCTCCTGACAAATCTAACACAAGTCATCCATCAAATAGTCGAGCTCTAAGACAACACCCCTGAATAACAAAACAGATTAGCCGGCACCCACAATGTCCTCTCAGCAGCAGTCCAGCCAACTCGCAATCAACGACAGGGCTCCACGCAGGAGCCATAGATTGCCATAACTGATGAGCCGAGAATCTTCGCCAACCCATCTCGACCATAACAGTGCAACACCGAGCTCAACCCGTGGCGAAGGGCTTGACGGTTCACGACCGTCTGGGTCATCGACCCAACCTCTGGGGCCACCTGCTAGCTCGGGCAATCAAGCGTTACAGTCACGACTATGAGGCCCCGGCTTTCGGTACGCAGTGATCACACATCAGTTCCCACGACCGTTTCATCATTCGTGTTGTCGAGAAGTACTCTGGTGACACTAAGCCCGACTACTGGCTAAGTGATTACCTGACGGCGATTGAGATGGCCCGCGACGACATTGACAATGCACTAGGACACATGCCATTATGCCTTACGGGCTCGGCGCTCTCCTAGTTGGACGGCCTCCCACCTAACTCCATCCACACCTGGGCTGATTTTGAGTATGAGTTCCTCAATAACTTTAAAGGGACATACCAACGACCAAGCAGCGACGCTGACCTCCACATCATCATATAAGGGGACAAGGAATCCGTCTGCGACTACATCGCACGGTGGCTCAAGAAGAACACACTGACCAACATCATCGTTGAAACCTCTATCGAGGCTTTTGTGAACGGTGCACAAGCCATCAATGTAGACATCCAGTGAATCATAACGCTTTTATGTGGAATTTCACTCCTTATCTCTATATACTATAGAATGCCCGTGCGTTGCTACGGGCTATAATGTATTTTTTTTTTAAATGGACAATGCATATAAATGAATCAAACAAGTGATTAAGATTGTCTCCAAGGTCAAAGATCATTTCTCCCTCATACGTCCGGGCATGTACGCACGCCCAGCTGGCTCCCCAAAATTCAACCGTCTGGATAGTCCGGGCTCCTCCAAATTCATACCATGTGTCGGGGAGAAATGTGGTTGGACGGACTATCCGCCATGTTATTTCCAACACGCAGGCCCAACACAAAAACTCCAACCCACAAGGCACCCTTCCCTTTTTCTGTCGAACCCTCCCCTTCCCTCAATTTCTCGTCGTAGCTGGACATTTCTCGCTTTAGCCCTCTCCTTTAAAAACGGATGACTCCCACCTCACCTTCGTCGTTGCGCCATCTCTTCTTCACATCATACTTTCCCACGGACCGCCAAAGAGGAGTTCCCCGCCAACTGCCGTGCTCTCCACCCTGATCCCCTCCCAACATGTTTGTGTCGATCCGCCCCCGCCATCAAAGGGGAGAAGGCATGCGTCGTCCATGACCTCTCCCCAGCCAATAAGGCAGATCCGATGTCTCCTAAGCCATTGTCATGTTGTAACATAAAGTTAAATGTCGTGCCTTATGACGAAAAGAAATATGATGAATGTTGTTGAGCATTCCATGAGCTATAAAATTCTAGGCTCATTTATACATAAATTTTTGGTCTATTATCTAAAAATGACTTGTTAGGCTATGTGACATTTATATCTCACATAAATAGCCGGTCCTTTTTTTTATTGAAGGTAATAAATAAGAAAAAGATAGCCACTCCTCTAACTCTCTTTTCGCATAGCCAGTCGTCTCATGCTCTCCCAGACAGCCAGACGTCGGGCGTTTGTCGCATACTCAACCACCCCCCCAAAAAAAAAAAACAGAAAAACAAAAAGAAAAAAAAAAAAAAATAAAAAAAAAAAAAAAGAAAACAAATAAAAAAACAAAAAAAAAAAGAAAAAAAAAAAAGAAAAAAAAAAAGAAAGAAAAACGAGCAGAAAAAAAAACAAAAAAAGAAAAAAAAGACAAATATCAAAAAAAAACAACAAGAAAAGAAGCAAGAAAAAAAAAAAAAAAAAAGAAAAAAAAAATAAATACAAAAAAAATAAAAAAAAACAAAAAAAAAAACAGAGAAAAAAAAAAAAAGAAAAAAAAAAAAAAAAAAAAAAAAAATAGACAAAACAAACAAGAAAAAAATAGAAAAACCATAAAAAAAAAGAAAAAAAAAAAAAAAAAGAAAAAAACACAAAAAGAAACAAAAAAAAAACAAACAAAAGAAAAACAAAAAAACATAAAAAAAATAAAAAGAAAAAACCAAAAAAAAAAAAAACAGAAAAAAAAAAAAAACAGAATAGAAAAAAAATAAAAGAAGAGAAAAAAAAAAATAAAAAAAACATAAAAAAAAAAAAACCACAAACAAACAAAAAAAAAACAAAGAAAAAAAGAAAAAAAAAGAATCGAAATAAGAAAGAAAACACACACAAAAATAATAAATCCAACAACCACAACAACACAAAAAACACAAAAAAAAAACAAACCTTTCAAACAACAAAAACACAAAAGAAAAAAAAAAAGACAAACAAAAAAAAAATTAAAAAAAAAAAACAAACTAATGAAACAAAAAAACAAATCAAACAAAAAAACAAAAAACAATCAAATCAAAAAAAAAAAAAAAAACAAAAAAAACAACAAAAAAAATAAAAAAACAAAACAAACAACCAAACAAAACAAACCGCAAAACACAACACAACAAAACAAAAATACAAAAATCAAAATAACAAAAAAAACACAAAAAAACAAAAAAAAAAAAAAAGAACAAACATCAAAATACCAAAAAAACCATCAAAAAAAAAAACAAACAGAAAAAACGAAAAAAACAAAAAAAAAAACACCAAAAATAAAAAAAAACATAAAACAAAATACAAACAAAAAAAAAAAATAAAACAACACAACAAACACAAAAAAAAAAAAAACAAGAAGAAAAAGAAAAAAAAAAAACAAAAAAAAAAAAAAAAAACAAAAATACAAAAAAAAAAAAAAAAAAAAACAAAAAAAAAAAAAAAAAAAAAAAAAAAAAAAAAAAAAAAAAAAAAAAAAAAAAAACCCCCCCCCCCCCCCCCCCCCCCCCCCCCCCCCCCACACACACACACACATCAAAAAGTGTTGTCGGCATCTAAATATCTGCCTTCACCCGGAACTTTAGATCTCGTGTTGAATCTAACATCATGACTGAGTAAGAAAAACTATTTAGGAACATGTACATACTAATGATAATATAATATATCATTATGTCTACATCCTCTCTAGCAGAATGCTCGTGCGTTGCCATAAAACAATATCAGATAAATGCATCCAACTAAGTGTTTCATCTTAGTTCATAGGTATAATGCAAGTGAGGGTGATATGTTGTGTTGTTGGTTGGTCGATGTGTGAAGTGTGATACTCTTGTTGTTCTTATCTGTAACATCCCCAGATGTTAACCCTGTCATCAAGCTAATTAAATTGCCATGTCATCATATTTCACTAAGTCAAAAATGCCACTTGTCCCAAGCCAAACTCAAATTCAAATTTAAAATGCAAGTCAAAATAAAAATCATCCAAACAGCAAAACTAAAATGTTCATATTATTGTAAATATTCCCAAAGCAATTATAAAAATATAATCAATATTAATTGAGTTAGTTAAGTGACTCTAACAACCTAGAACAGTAGCAAACATCACCCAATTAATCCCATTTCATTTAATAAAAATTCAAATGAAATCATATTTTCCCCAAACTAGTTTTTGGTGGAAGGTATTAATGCACTGCAGTAATTGGGTTAGGTCACATATTTTACAAAAGTCAATAAGTGACCTAACATTTTTGCAAACAGAAAAGAAAACAGAAAACAGAAAAATAAAATAAGGAAAGGCCTAATTGATACTTTGCTTATGGGCTCTGAGTGCACAGTGCCTGGCGGTCCGGCCCACCTGCAACGCCTCCCTCCTCCGTCGCCGTGTCGCCCGCAGACGCGCCCGAGCCGGCGATCTCCACGCGACAGCCATCCGCCGCCTCCTCGGCGAGGATAAAGGCACCCCGTGCTCCTCTCGTCCTCCCCCCGCAACCCTAATCCCCTCTCTCTCGCGCACACGCATCGCCTCCCTCTTTTCCCCATCTCGCCCGAAACCACCGCCGTCGCCGCCGTCGATCCCGCGCTCTCCGGCGTCCTCAAGCTCCGCACACGTGTCGTGAAGCTCCGCCACAGTCTTCTCCGTCGACTACGCCAAGCCATTCAAGACGGGAGCCGCTGCGTCGAGTGCCACGAGCTCGTCTTCTTCCTCGGCTCCGACGAGCTCCTCCGACGAAAGCGCCACCTCTGCTGCTCCTAATCTGTCGCCGGCCATCTTGTGCCGCTCGGTGAGCTCCTCGCCGTCTCCCATCTCTCCCCGGTCCCTCTCTGTCCCCGTAGCGCCAAGCCCGCACTTGCCGAACTCCGGCCGCCGCCTGTCGCTTCGCCGTCGCGGCCACGGCCGCTGCAGCCTACCCCTGAGCGTGCGGCCGTGCTTGGTGCATCGCCGCGGATCCGCCCACGCTCGCTGATCGCCCCGTCGTGCACCGCAGCCCCGCGCCCGCGTTCGCCCGCAGCTGCCGTCGCTTCTGCTCGTCGCCGGCGACGCTCGGGACCTCCCCCATTCCATCCTCTTGCACCGCTCGACGCGGCGCCTTGCCCGCGTCCGAATGAGCCAGCCCGCGGCTCGAACGGTGGCCTGTGGCCCGTTTTCGACGGCCACCCGAGCCACCCCGCCGCTCCTATGGCCACCGCCGGCGCGCCGCCGTGGTTTAAACCGCCCTGGGCCACTGACAAGTGGGCCCAGGTGATTAACCAGCTATTTAGCCACTAACCCAAACCCCTAACCCCACTGACGAGTGGGCCCGACTACTGTAACATTAGGATTAAAGTTAATTTAACTGCTAACCAACTGTTCCACTGATAGCCTGGGCCCACGCGCTAATTAACAGAATCAGATTAATTTAAACCCTGTTAAACTAATAGACACTGACGTGTGGGTCCCCTGGGCCCTTTGACTAGTCAACCGTGGACCAGTCAACTGCTGACTGGGCAGTTGACTGGCCCCACTGGTCAGTCTCTGATGCACACTGGGTGCAATGCACCGGGTGCACCTAGCTTTTTCTGCACTGTGCATTTTTTGAATTAATTTAATTCCAGGAATTTCAGAAAATACTAAAATCTTTAGAAAATCATAGAAATTAAACCGTAGCTCGGATCAAAAAACTTCCTACATGAAAGTTGATCAGAACGACGAGACGAATTTGATCATGTCATCTGTTTCCATGTCGGGACTCTCTACGTAGGAGAACCCGTAACTTTTAGCCTGTTTCCGGTAGGTGAATAGTACATATACCCCAGTTAATAAATCCAACTTAAATCTTAAAATAACTAAAATGACTTAGACATGCTTTTAGGCAACCCTGCACTGCACAATAGCTTAGCATGCTCTGTGTTACATATGTTTGCTGTGTATTTATCTGTTTCCTCCCCCTCTTCCCTCTCGATAGACCCCGACATCGACGTAGTCCCTGAGACCGATACAGCTCCGGAGATCGACTACGCCTCTGACTACCCTGCCTTTGCCGCCGAGCAACCAGGCAAGCCCCCCCTTTGATCATCCCGATATCGCCCATTCTATTTTCTCATGCTTGCATTAGATTTTGCTACTGTAATTGACTGCTCCTATTCTGTTGCATAGTCTGTTTTTGTAGCTACTGTTGATACCTGCCTGATATCCCAACTGCTTAGTATAGGCTGGTTAGTGACCCCTCAGAGCCCCCACTTTGACCCAACTGCCCCGATGGATTATCAGAAGGCCCGATCAACGGGATCAAAGACCAGACCCCGGCACCGCACATCACCCCCTTAGTTGTACGACACTGCAGCGTTACTATCGAGTGCTGCGGGTGATACCTCGTATAGCACTTCTGATGTTAACTCTGTAGAGTAGCTATTCGGTTGTGGTCATCGAGGGTGATTCCTCTTTCACCACTCCCGATAACGACGCTGTCGTGCAACACCTCAAGTGTGAACCCATCGAGGGGGATTCCTCTGAGTTCACCTTGACGGATACATCGAGTAGGAATCCAACTAGGGTGATACCTTGGATTCCCTTGATGTTATGGACACACGGTTACTTGGGCTTTACTACTGTTACATGGAAAGGCGGGTCGACCCTGAGGGGTACCCGCGAGTGATGTGGAGACGGGTTGACCTGGAGGATGCCCGAGAGATAAATACGAGGCGTGGCCGGGCATTCTTAGCCCTTGCCGCAAGTCCTCGAGACGGGGCGATGGGGTCACATCGATCGTGAGTCTCTGCTCGTTACCGCACTCCCAATGTACTAACGATTTGGATATTTGATCCGAGTGGGCCTCTGGCCCGATAGCACTAACCATCACGTGGGATCAGTTATGGACACTCTGCATCGTAGCATCAGCCGAAGGCTCTGTCAGACGTCCAGTTCAGCAGTGCGGCATGGAGTGATTGGCGCCATCCACGACAGAGGTGGTGCTTGGATCTGAGCCATGTGCGCAACGACCCGGAGGGCGAGGGGCGATGGCCCAAGACCCCCGAGCGCTTAGGATGTAGACCGACGGGGACCTCTCTGCTGAGCTCTAGGTAGGGTTGCGGTGTGTCGTTTGGCCGAGGCCGGGCATGACCCAGAAAAGTGTGTCCGGCCGGAGTTAAGCGAGCGTGGTGGGTAAGTTGGTACACCCCTGTAGGGAAGAACTAATCTATGCATAGCCGGATCCTCGGTAACGGACGCTCGGAGTTGTATCCCGATTGTTGGGGATATAACTATTGAGTATAAACCGCCCAGGAGGGGCCGGGTTATGCTCATAGTGATTTACCTGTATTGAAGCCCATGAAGACATAGAAGATGGCGACTTACGAAGGAGACTTAATAAGAAGGCCCAAAGCCCAAAGGCGAGTTAGGGCCCATAGATGTAAACCGCCATAAGTATATGACTTGTATTGTAAGATAGGAAAGATTGGATACCGAGCCGGACACGTTTATGAGCCGGCCGGGATTCTGTGAACCACCGGGCGTCAACCTGTGTATATAAAGGGACGACCCGGTGGCGGTTTAGGGACAAGAAACAACAGATCGAGAGCCAGGTTAAGCGTATTCGCTCCCTGGTCGTCGAAACCCTAGCAATACCACCTCAAACTGGATTAGGCCTTCACCTTCACCCCAAGGGGCCGAACCAGTATAAACTCCCCGTGTCCTTTGTCCTGATTAACCCCTTTAAACTAACCTCATTGCGATGGCTCCACGACTAAGTCCTCACACTAGGACATCTGCCGTGACTATTCCACGACAGTTGGCGCCCATCGTGGGGCCAGCGCATGGTGGTTTCGGGTTCTTGAAGGGCAACTTCGAAGGGATCAAGGGATACACTGTGGGCCGGATGACCAAGAGTCATCGCGGCAAGCTCTACATCGACGACGAAGGCTGGGGCCCCGAGGCCGGCTCAATTGAGTACGGGTACCGGGTCCTCTTCGGTGGAATTCACGTCTTCATTGGCAAGATCGGCGAACCGGGCCCTGAGCCGGACACCTGCACCGACATCATCGAGACGGCTCAGCGTGCAAAACCCGCCCGAGTTCAGCCCGCCATGAGTCGTGCCTTCGTGGGATTCATCAATGGTGCGGAATCTGAGGATAAATCGGTATCTGACGGTGAGACAGTTGTCTATTCTGATGGCGAGTCATCCACCGGTGAAACCGAGTCATTGTACCAACTGCAAGACGGTCGGCTTGGGGGCTGTTCCGATGGCGATAGTGTTCCGGACCCCTACGAGCCGCCGAACCGGGTTGCAATCTTCATGGCCGGTACGCAGCCAATGCAGCACTCTTCAACTGCAGCGGCATTGATTTTCGGGTCAGCAGCGATGACGGCAGCCGGGTCAGGAGGCCCTGCGCGCCCGCCGGCTCAAGTCTTGTCCGGTTTACTAGACGCCTTGGCAACACTGCTGACGACGGAGGTTAACCCGGATAATCAAGATCAGCATAACGCGGAAGTCGTGAAATTGCGAGATCAGATAGCTCAAGCTAAGGAAGACCTGGCAGCTGAAGATGCCAGGATGGCTGCGGAGCGGGTTACGTTGGATGCTCAGGCACAGCGGATTCAGTCGGAGTCTTACCGGCTCATGCTAGATCAGAACGCTTCAAACGAAGTCATGAGGAGGAGGCATCAGTCTCGCCTACCATCGGTTTACGAGGCGAGGAACCTCTTTAACACGCCAGGAGCAGGAACCAGTAACCCGCCAGTGGCGGACCGGGTTGAAGCGCCTGGGACGGGAGCACCGGTTCAGCCGCGCACCACGGATCCGCCTCGTCAGAACAATATCCCGCCGCAACACATGCCAACACCACCGGGTCATTACTCTAACCCTTTGGATAACATGATCGCTGCGGCGTCATGATTGGCGGCTATCCCGGTTGAAGGCGAGTCTCCAACGGCGGTTGAGATGCGGAGGGCTAGAGAGCTCCTTCAGACAGCATTGGTTCAGCAGCAGGCTTATTCTTACAGTCGAAGCCGGATTCATTCCACCCCTCGCCCAAGCCAGAGTTACAGTAGGCATATTGATGAACCAGCTATGTCAAGCAGTGGGCGAAACCATAACCTGCCTCGTGGACATAACCCGGCGGGCGGTGGTGCTGATGCTCAGAACGTGGTGGATCAAGGTAGAGCACATCGAGAGGCCGAGCTGGCGGCGCAATATGCGGCCCGTCAACCTTCTCCGGTTCGTCCGACAACTTCGGTGGAGCCAGGTGTAACCTTTAGGAATTTGGGCGTGCCATGTTTAGTGCCGACCATACGTAATGAGCGTCTGCCCAAGGATTTTAAGGGTCCTCACAAGGTGCCTAACTATACAGCCGATTTACCTCCTGAAGCATGGATCGAGAGTTATGAGATGGCCATGGAATTGCTAGATGTTAGCGATGCGGCATGTGCTAAATATTTCCCCCTGATGTTGGATGGAACGGCTCGCACTTGGTTGAAGGGGCTCCCTGCCAACTCCATTGGGTCATGGGCCGAGTTAAAGGCCCGAGTTATCCAGAATTTCAAAGATACGTGCAAGCAGCCTATGTAAATTGTGGATCTGGATGCCTGTGTCCAAGAAGAGGGTGAGTCCACAACCCATTGGGTGCGCCGGGTTTCGACCATCTTACATTCATCGGATCGCATCAATGCCGGTTCAGCGGTCATAATGTTGGACAAGAATTGCCGGTTTACGCCTCTTAAGCAGAAGTTGGGTCGGCTCAAGCGCCACTGCAATGACATGGGAGAGCTGATGGCGGCTCTGGTTAAGTACGCTGACTCTGATGGTACCAAGGACCCCGAGTCTGATGATGACAAGCCGGGAAAGGGAAAGAAGAGCAGCAGCACCAGAGGACAGCAGCATAATCCGGCGAATCAGGGAGGCAATGGTAAGCGCAAAGCTGATAATAGTTTGGACTTTGTGGCTAACACCAACGCACAGAATAATGGCCAGCGTCGTAAAGGTAAACCGCCCCCACGGGCCGGAGGGTCAGGCTTTAATCTTGAGCAGATGCTAAATCAGCCCTGCCCAAGGCATGGGACGCGAGAAAGACCGTCTGGCCACCTCTGGAAGGATTGCTACATCATGAAGGAGTATAAAAATTCCAATCTTTTTCAAGACAATCATGGACCGGGTGGTGGTTCAGGGTCCGGTTCTCATGGGCCGGGTTACGGCGGTGGCGGTTCTAGTTCTGGATTCCAAGGTAATCAGGGCAATCAAGGCAATCAGGGTGGCTACCATCAACAGTCAGGTCAGGGGAATCAGCAGCAGCAATCTAGGTATCAGAGTAACCCAAAGCAGTTGAATAGTGGGCAGTACCATGTCTTCACCACAAATTTATGCAAACGGGATCAGAAGCTTCATAAAAGGGCAGTGAACGCCGTTGAACCAGCGGTTCCCCGTTACTTGCGCTGGTCTGAGCAGCCCATCGTGTGGAGTCGGGAAGATCACCCGCCCCGGGTTGATAATCCGGGTCACCTAGCATTGGTGGTTGCACCCCAGGTTGGAGGGTATAAGTTTACCAAGGTACTCATGGACGGAGGGAGCAGCATCAATATTCTTTATTATGAAACTTTCCGTCGCATGGGGTTGACAGATAAAAATCTTAAACCGTCGAATACAGTTTTCCATGGTGTGGTGCCTGGTAAGTCGGCGTACCCTGTTGGTAAGATAGCTCTGGAAGTTGCCTTTGGAGATGATCATGACTCTAGGTCAGAGACATTGACCTTTGAAGTAGTCAAGATTCACAACCCGTATCATGCTCTGTTTAGACGGCCGGCTTATGCCAAGTACATGGCATGACCTTGTTATGTTTATCTGCAGCTCAAGATGCCGGGTTACATGGGAGCCGAAAGATAGCCTTGGAATGTGAAGAAGGTGATGCGGCTTATGCTGAGTCGGTTTGTGCAACGGAGGAGTTAAAATTTTACAAGGACAATGTTGATCCGGCGGATATGACGTCTTTGAAAAAGCCAACTACAGAGCATGATCCGGTTTTGAAGTTTAAATCGGCAGATGACACTAAGATGGTTGATTTTGTTCCTGGCGATTCATCCAAGCAGTTCAACATCAGTGCTAATATGGATCCGAAATAGGAAAGCGCGCTCATCGAGTTCATCCGTGAGAACCGGGACATCTTTGCATGGAAACCTTCTGACATGCCAGGTGTACCGAGCGAACTCGCTGAGCATACTCTCAATATTGATCCCAAGTTTAAACCGGTGAAGTAGTTTCTTCGTCGTTTCAATGAAGAAAGGCGTAAGGCCATTGGTGAGGAGGTAGCCCGGCTCTTGGCGGCTGGGTTTATTGTTGAAGTTTTTCATCCTGAGTGGTTGGCTAACCCGGTGCTGGTACTTAAGAAGAACGGCACTTGGCGCATGTGTGTGGACTACACGGATTTAAACAAGGCTTGTCCGGCTGATCCTTTTGCTCTCCCTCGTATTGATCAGATTATTGATGCTACGGCGGGTTGTGAGCGTTTGAGTTTTTTGGATGCTTATTCTGGTTATCATCAGATCAAGATGGCAGTTAAGGACCAAGAGAAGATAGCTTTCATAACTCCCTTTGGAGCCTTCTGCTATGTGTCTATGCCTTTTGGGCTCAAGAGTGCCCAGGCGACTTACCAGCGATGTGTGCAGAATTGTCTTCATAATCAGATTGGACGCAATGTTCATGCTTATGTGGATGATATTGTGGTGAAATCCAGAAAGAAGGAGACGTTGATAGACGACTTGAAGGAAACCTTTGATAATCTCCGAGTTTATAAGATGATGCTTAATCCGGCCAAGTGTGTTTTTGGTGTGCCGGCGGGCAAGCTTTTGGGCTTTCTGGTGTCTAACAGGGGCATTGAATATAATCCGGAGAAGATCAAAGCCGTTACTTCTCTGGCTAAACCGGCGTGTATCAATGATGTTCAACGTCTGGCGGGTCGTATTGCGGCGCTAAGCCGGTTCATAAGCCGCCTGGGTGAGAAGGCCATCCCTTTGTATCAGATGATGAAAAAGACAGATGACTTCGTCTGGAGTGACGCTGCTAATGAGGCATTTGAGGCGCTTAAGAAGCAGCTGGCTGAGCCGCCGGTCCTAGCTGCGCCCGTTGATAAGGAGCCGTTGTTGTTATATGTGGCTGCTAATAGCCGGGCTGTCAGTGTGGCTATTGTGGTTGAAAGGAAAGAGGCAGGCAAGGAATATCCGGTTCAACGGCCGGTTTATTATATCAGCGAAGTGCTTATTGAGTCCAAGCAGAGATACCCACATTGGCAGAAGCTTGTATATGGGGTTTTCATGGCAAGCCGCAAGCTTAAGCAATATTTTCAGGGTCACCCCATTACTGTGGTTAGCTCTGCTCCTTTAGGAGATATCATCCAAAACAGGAAAGCAACAGGCCGGGTTGCCAAATGGGCCATTGAACTTGGGCCTCATGGTTTGAAGTATATGCCTCGCACGGCCATCAAGTCTCAAGCACTGGTGGATTTCATCAATGACTGGACAGAGCTACAGATGCCTGAGGAAAAACCAGATAACACGTATTGGACTATTCACTTTGATGGGTCCAGGCAATTGGAGGGCTTGGGGGCTCGAGTTGTGCTAGCTTCCCCTCGAGGTGATAAATTTTGTTATGTTCTCCGTTTGATGTTCCCTTGCACTAACAATGCAGCTGAATATGAGGCCTTGCTCCACGGTCTTCGGATGGCTAAGGAGATGAACTTAAGCCGGGTAAGGTGCTTTGGTGACTCAAATTTGGTGGCTCAACAAGTCTCTGGTACTTGGGATTCTAAGGATCCCCTCATGGCGGCTTATCGACGAGAGGTGGATATTATTGCTGGTCACTTCAAGGGTTATCAAGTTGAGCATGTTGATCGGAGGAAAAATGAAGCGGCTGATGCCTTAAGCCGGTTGGGTTCTCAACGTAAACCGGTGCCACCTAATGTCTTTCTTGACATTTTGCATAACCCGTCGGTCAAGTTACCTACAGAGGAGGATTTGGCTATTCCTGACCCGGAAGCTCAGTTGGTGGCAGCTCTTCATGTTATTCCTGATTGGACAGTTCCATATTTGGCATATATGACCCGGGGCGAGTTACCTGAGGATGAAACCTTGGCCAGGCAAATAACCCGGTGGTCCAAGTCAATGACAATTGTCAATGGAGAGCTGCACCATTGCAGTGTTACCGGGGCGTTTCAGCGTTGTGTTTCTCCTGAAGAAGGCTGTGAGATTCTGCGTGAGATCCATGAAGGAGATTGTGGTCATCACGCCGGCTCTAAATCTCTTGTAGCCAAGGCTTTTCGTCATGGTTTTTATTGGTTGACGGCTCATGCTGATGCTGAGGACTTGGTCAAAAAATGTGACGGTTGTCAGAAGTTTTCACGTCGAGCTCATGTTCCGGCTCAGGAGTTGAGAATGATTCTAATTACTTGGCCGTTTGCATTTTGGGGGCTTGATATGGTTGGACCTTTTAAGAGGTCCAAGGATAAGAAGACCCACCTCTTGGTGGCGATTGATAAATTCAGTAAGTGGGTAGAGGCAGAGCCAGTCAGTAAGTGTGATGCAGCAACAGCGGTTCAATTCATGAAGAAGGTGATCTTCCGTTTTGGCTTTCCACACAGCATTGTAACAGACAATGGCACTAATCTCTCCAAGGGTGCTATGAAAGAATTTTGTCAACATGAGCATATCCGGCTTGATGTATCATCGGTGGCTCACCCCCAATCTAATGGTCAAGCTGAGAGAGCCAATCAAGAGATCCTGAGAGGCACCAAGCCCCGGCTTATGGTTCCCTTACAGAGGACGCCGGGTTGTTGGGTAGAGGAGTTACCCTCGGTGCTATGGAGCATCAACACAACGCCCAACAGATCTACGGGTTACACGCCTTTTTTCATGGTTTATGGAGCAGAGGCGGTTCTCCCCAGTGACATCCGTCACGACTCACCCCGTGTGGCGGCTTACGTTGAAGCTGATAATGAAAAGGCACGTCAGGATGCACTTGACCTGTTAGACGAGGCGCGTGATCTCGCAGCGGCTCGTTCGGCGATTTACCAGCAAGATCTACGTCGTTATCACAGCCGCCGGGTCAAGACCAGAACCTTTCAAGAAGGCGACTTAGTGCTCTGGCTTATCCAGGATTAGACTGATATGCACAAGTTATCCCCACCTTGGGAAGGACCCTTTGTGGTCAGCAAGAATCTGAACAACGGGTCATACTACCTTATTGATGTTCGAGACCACAAGGACTCACGCACGTCGGAGGAAGAGACTCGCCGGCCGTGGAATATTGCTCATCTTCGACCGTACTACACCTGAGCCATTGGCTCTTCTGATGTACATATTTTTGACAATGTATATATTGTGATCAATATAATAAACCGGCACCCCTGCTAAAGCAGGGCCTCTGTCGTTTTTTTTAATGAGTCTTTGGTTACTTGGGGGCTTCCGGCTTATGAGCGAAGTTATGATTACCCTTTGAACCGGCTTATAAGCCAATTGAAAAAAAAAACTTGGGGGCTTGCTACCCAGGTTAAAGGTACCAAAGAGAGTCTGTTGCAAAATCACAGCTCAAACATAGGTGCCCCTTGAGCACAGCTCAAAAATATTACTTGGGGGCTCCTTGATTCTAAAGAACAAAGAGTTTGTATAACCCTTGTAATAGGCTTAAAAGCCAGGCTTGGAAGCCAGGTGTATTCACCTAAAACCCCGGGTTATCCTGCCTTTTTAAGTAAGCCACTCCACCCAGGTATTCCTGGAATGACCCGCCGAACGTTTGACAAGTCAATCTTATACAGACCCTGAAGTTGTCAAAGTTAAAACGATGATTGGTTATGTGAGGTCCATCTTATAAGGTTTGTATATAGGTTTAACTCAGTGGTTGTGCGGCCCGTGAAAGCACTCGATTTTCGGCCTGGCAGCCCATGAAAAGCCTCGTTTTTTCGTTTGTATTATTCCACAGTTTTTTTTAGGTTTATTTGATGAGGCTTATAATGCTTTATGATCATAATTCATCCGGTGTTTATTAACCCGGCCTGGCTTTTGACTATAAGTCACCAGTATGAGATAAGATAATATCCGGTGTTTATTAACCCGGCCTGGTTTTGTTCATAAGCCAAGCAATCTATGATAATTACCAGTGCTCAAAGTTTGGGTTCTCCCCCTTACTACACCGGTTTGGTAAACCAACAGTGTGATCAAATACCACAGGTATGATATATTTCAAATTTGGTTATTCTTAAAGTCCAGCCTTGGGTATAAGCTATGTTAGTTTCCATGGTTTTATATTGGGCGTTATGACCCGTCCAACGGTAAACCGCCAGGACACTTTTAATCCGTTGCATGCAGGAGCAGATTCCACATTGTTAATATTATAAGCATAAGTGGCATATCTTAACATGGTGGATTAGTAGTGTCATGCAAAGTAAATATGCATGATGGCATAGCAGAACAAGAGTTTAAGCTAGCCTGTTACAAGGCGTTTGGTGCCCAAAAGAATAATTGTTTTAACAAGTCTTAAAGAAAGCAGCTGCTAAACCGGCCCCCGGTTTACGAGTCCTGGCCTGGCTGACTTGAAGGTTGCGGATCGTCCAGCGCCGGTTCATCTTCCTCCTCTCTACCCAGTGGCTGGAAGTCAATGGTGGTCCAATCGATCCCAGTTAAGGCCTTGAATATAGCTTCATCACTTATAAGTGTGGAGGGGTCAACATCAGGGGCATAGGTATGCTTACGGATTGGAGGAATAAGATTTGGAGCATCATAAGTTGGCGCGTTAACTCTCTTGTTGTTGGCATCATAAATCGACTGATAATGTGAAAGATCGGTTTCTTCAGCCAATTTGCTAGCCAATGGGCGCATTTCCCTCGTCAAGGCTCTGAGGTCATCGTTATTAAACTCTGACCCGTCCTTCTTTATGCTCGGGTAGCCGTTTCCCACATCGGCCGGATCAAGATCAGATATCCAAGCTTTAGCCCGAGTCAGTGCAGTAAGAGCACCCGCCCTGGCAGCTGACTTCTTTAGCTCTTCAAACCATGCAGGCATCATCGCCAGCCTTTCCAACGTCTCCTTGATCAAGGTTGGGGGCAGTTTATTATGGGAAGCTGTGCAGATAACCCGTTGTACGCCGGTATATAATTGCTCTATAAGTGTATAGGCGGCTTTCAGTTTTTGCCGCCAATCTGAGCCAAGATGAGCAATGCGAGTTCCTGCATCATCAAAAACATCGGTAAACCGGCAGTCTCTTACATAATACATGTTCAAAGCTTATGAAGAAGTTATTTACCAAATACGGCAGCGGTCATGGCATTTATTTGCTGTTTCAAGCCAGTCAGCTCCTCAGCTACCGGATTAAGGGCAGCCTCAGCATCCTCAGCCCTCTTCAGCAGAGTTGACTTTTCTGTATCCCAACCTGCCCGCTCGTTCTTGAAGCTCTCCTTCAGTTTTTCCATTGCTGTTAAGGCACTGGTCAGTTCCTCCTTGGCTTTGGAGGTCTCGGCTTGTTGCGACTTGATATTTTCTTGAAGGTCGGCGATTTGAGATTCCTTCTTGTTAAGATCAGCCTGCAAGAGACATGTAATTAATTAGATAGCAGTGCATATTCAAAGTCCCAAGCACATAACAAGTAATATACTTGGCACTTGGGGGCTAATGTCTATTGCTTCTTATCAAAAAAAATATTACAAGTCCCAAGCACATAACAACTATCAGCTTGATGGTCAACCGGATTATAAAGGTCCTAAGTAAGAATTTTGAGCCTTACAGCATAATTAGTCTCAACTTAACATATTTGTTAAGTCGACCCTTGGGGGCTACACAGACGAAATTGAAGAGTTATTATTCTAAAGTCCCGGTTCATATTGACATTATAAACCGGCCCTTGCGGGCTAGTGGAGTTGATCTATATGGTTCTTGAAAGTTTGCAGAACATTCTATTCTTTTATGTCCAGTAAACTTGGCAGAAAGTGTTGAAGCATGCATAAATGTTAAACCGGACAGTGACGTTATCAAATTACAAAGACGAGCACTTGGCGGTTTAAGAGGGGACTAATGGTACCTGGCAGGTTATTATTTTCTGAGGTTAAACCGCCTACACGGATATTGAAAGTATAGATCTGAAGTTGAAAAATGGCTAAGTGATGAAAAACAGGTTTCACAGATTGGTATTGCAATTTTGGATCTACCGCGTGTCAGAAAATGAAAATATATTCAGACCTAAAATACTGGTACTTGAGCAGTTTATGAAGGTCCAGATTAGATTTTTTTTCTACCTAAAAGAGATGCTCTGATGAGGAAAAAGGGACTAGGATTATTGCCGCACAGGATAAATATCAAGCTTGAATCAAACCTCATGCTACAGTGAAGAACAGGTGAAGAACAGTGCCGAACCTCCATGAATTCGTTTGAACCCTAATGAGATCTACGAAGGGGGAAGGAGGAAGAACTTACCAAGGCTGTTGAACGGCGGAGGCGCGTGAGCAAAATCTGGACCAAGTCAGGTTGATGCAGCAGCCAATGGTGATGCAGAGGAGGGGGTCGATGGCGGCGGCTGGACTCGAGAGCAGTGCGTCGCGAGGAAGACGATGAAGACGAAGAGGTCGAGGGGGGAAAGTGAAAAGGACCCTTGGCCCTATTTATAAGGTGAATGGATAAGTGGCATGCGCGGGAATCGAGGAGCTCCAAATTGGATATGTGACAGGGCTGACGCCTCGATTTTCGGAGGTTCATTAAAAAGGAGATGTATATATGATTTATGGATGTTTATAAAATTAATGACTGGTGACGTCATGGCGGGTTATCATGATCTCGGAAGATGACGTCACGGCGAGTTACAAATTTTTGCGAAGGTAATGAAGAAGGAATTTTCCTAAGTGTTGAAGATTGACATGAACAAGTTCAAATCAACCTGGGGCCTTATGTTGGGGATATAACTATTGAGTATAAACCGCCCAGGAGGGGCCGGGTTATGCTCATAGTGATTTACCTGTATTGAAGCCCATGAAGACATAGAAGATGGCGACTTACGAAGGAGACTTAATAAGAAGGCCCAAAGCCCAAAGGCGAGTTAGGGCCCATAGATATAAACCGCCATAAGTATATGACTTGTATTGTAAGATAGGAAAGAGTGGATACCGAGCCGGACACGTTTATGAGCCGGCCGGGATTCTGTGAACCGCCGGGCGTCAACCTGTGTATATAAAGGGACGACCCGGCGGCGGTTTAGGGACAAGAAACAACAGATCGAGAGCCAGGTTAAGCGTATTCGCTCCCTGGTCGTCGAAACCCTAGCAATACCACCTCAAACTGGATTAGGCCTTCACCTTCACCGCAAGGGGCCGAACCAGTATAAACTCCCCGTGTCCTTTGTCCTAATTAACCCCTTTAAACTAACCTCATTGCGATGGCTCCACGACTAAGTCCTCACACTAGGACATCTGCCGTGACTATTCCACGACACCGATCGATACAACTAGAACTTGAGATGATACCTGGATATGTGGCTCCGGGATCGCTTTCTCGCAGGGAGTCGAGGAAGGATCTCTGGGCGAGGTTGATGACTGTATGGCTCTGGGATTGCTTTCTCGCAGGGAGTTGTAACACCCCCTTGTAATAAACTCTGTGACACTCTGTTAAAACTGCCAAGTCATGATCATTTGCAGTGCCAAGTCATAAGGGTTAATGATCCAATTCAAATTCACATCTGAAAATCAACTCAAATTCAAAAGTGAAATATAAAGTTGTTCAAACTCTGTTGGGAAAATGTTCATTAAATGGCCAATAATCCAGGAACATTTCTAAAACCAATATCAAAATATTTGGAGTTGGACAAGTGACTCTAACAAGATGAAACAGCCCCAAAAATAGAATATTTGATATATTTAAAATCATATCAAATCCCAACAAACTTCAATTCTGTCCAAATCAATTTTTGGCAGTGCTAGATATTGCAACATATTTATGTGGCATAACTCACTGTTTTACAAAAGACATTAAGTGGCCTAATCATTTCGCAACAGAAAAGAAAAGAGAAAAGGAAAAGAAATAAAAGAAAAAGACTAAAGCTGGACTGGACCAAGTGCACAGTGCATTGGCCTAGCCCAGCTGGCCCATCCCCTTCTCTCTCCCTCGCCGTGTCAACCTCCCTGTGGACGAGCGCGCGCGCGCTGGCGAGACGCCGACAGCGCGACGTCGCGGGCGCCGCGAGGGGATAAGGGAGAGGCCGTGCGTCTCCCCTGGCTCTCCTCGCCACTTTCCCCTCTCCTCTCTCTCGCTCCGCCCGTCTTCCCCTCCAGATCCAGAGAGGCCGAGCGCCAGCCTCGCCGCCGTTCGCCTCCGTCGCGGCCACCGTCATCCCCGGGGCACGCCGAGCTGTCCACCGTCTCCGCCGTCCTCGACTACGCCGCCCCGAGCCATTCGGTGGAGCCGAGGAGCCCCAGAGACGCCGAGCCGCACCGCCCCCTTCTTCTCGGACTCCGGCGAGAACCCGGCGAATCCAGCCGCTCCGCGCCTGCCCCGAGCAGGCTCTGAACGGCTACCACCGCTGTGAGCCTCTCCTTCCCTCCCTGCTTCTTCTCCTCGTCGTTCCCGAGCTGTAGACGCCGCCCCGTTCACGCCCGAGCTCACCGTCGCACGACCTCGTCGCCGGCGTGGCCACGGTGACCAAATGGTCCCGTGCGCGCCACCATCACACTCACCGCGACGAGTAGACCCCGCCTAGCCTTTTCCTTCACTTGTTTGCGCGCTGGGTCGCCGTTTCCGTCGCTCGCCCGAGCACCTCGCCGCCGATGTCGACGCCGCCGTCACGTTAGGCCTCCCCGGTCCGTTCCGACACCATAGATGGACGCGGCGTCGAGTCCTCGTTCGAACGCTGTCAACCGCGCGCGAAATGGTGCGCTAAAACGCAAATCCGACGAACTCCGGCGAGCGGCCGCCGCGAAATTGGTCGCCGGAGCGATCTCCGGCGCCGGCGCCGACGTGGCCGCCACGTGTGTCGCCCTGGGTCACTGACCCGTGGGCCCAGGGGCCCGCGTTGACTAGTTGACCAAGTCAACTATGCTGACGTGGCCGACCCAGAGCCACTGACAGGTGGGCCCCCGCGACTAATTAGCCTAATTAGAGATTTAATTAAATAGAAACTAATTAATTTAACCTAATGTCTCACTGACATGTGGGGTCCACCCCCTAATTAATCCTGGTAATTAAACTAAATCACTGGTTAAAGAAATAGAGGCTGACATGTGGGTCCCACTGGACCCACATGTCAGGTTTGACCTGTACAGCCGCTGTTGACTTGCTGATGTCAGCACGACATCATGCTGACGTCATAATTCATTTTCTGTAAATAAAAATTAATTCCAGAAATTCAAATAATCTTTAAAAATTCATATCTTTTAAACCGTAGCTCGGATCGAAAAAGTTAAAACATGAAAGTTGCTCAGAACGACGAGCCGAGTCTAATCGTGCCGTCTGTTTCTCCATCGGAACCTCCTACGTAGAAGAACTCGTAACTCCGGACCCGAATCCGGCAGATGAATAGTGCACACACGTCGGATATTAAATCCCAGAATAATTCTAAAAATAACTAAAATGACTTAGATGCATAATTAGGCAACCCTGCACTGCATCATAGCATCACACGCACCGTATTGCATTTGTTTGCATTATGTTTACCTGTTTCTTCCCCCTCTTCTCTCTCGGTAGACCCCGACGTTGACGTAGCTCCCGAGGCAGACGCCGCACAGGAGTACGACTACGTCCCCGACGATACTACTGAAGACCTTGCCCTTGCCCCCGAGCAAACAGGCAAGCACCCCCATTTTGAGCATGCCTATATCGCCTATTCCCTTCTCTCTTATGCTTGCATTAGAACTGCTACTGCTACTGTTTTCCTATATCTGCTGCATAGCCTGATTATTGTACCCTGCTTTGTTACCTTACTGGTTATCCTAGACTGCTTAGTATAGGGTGGGTAGAGACACGACAGAGACCTCCACTTGTTCCCGACTGCCCTGCTGGATATCAGAAGACCCGATCATCGGGATTGAAGACCAGACCCTGGCACCGCACATCACTACCCCTTAGTTGCCGACACTGCTGGGTTACCGTCGAGTGCCGAGGGTGATACCTCGTTAGCACTTCTGATGTTAACCTTGTAGGTTAGTTACTCGGTCGTGGTAAGCGAGGGTGATTCCTCCTACACCACCCCCGATAACGACATCGTCGCGCAACCTCTCAAGTGTGGACCTCGAGGGTGATTCCTCCTTCGTTCACCTTGATGATAACATCGAGCGGGAACTCCATCGAGGGTGATTCCTCATGGTTCCCTTCGGTGTCAGACACACAGTTACCTTGGATATTATGACTTGACTATGAACCACGATACTAAAGACGGATCGGCCCTGAGGGGTACCCGCGCGAGCTTATTGCGAAGTGATGTGGAGTCGGGTTGACCTGGATGGTGCCCGCGAGATAACTACAAGGCGTGGCCGGGCATTCTTAGCCCTTGCCGCAAGTCCTCGAGACGGGGCGACGGGGTCACATCGATCGTGAGTCTCTGCTCATTTCCGCGCGCTCCTAATCCACTACGGTTTGGATATTTGATCCGAGGGGCCTCTGGCCCGATAGCACTAACCATCACGTGGGCATAGTATGGGCGTTCTGCGTCGTATACTTCAGCCGGAGCTTAATGGACGTCAGCGACTGATGCGGCACACGCTGGGTTGGACTGGGAACGCAACCGCGCTTGTATAAGGGGTTGCTAGGTCTGCTCACCGGCGGTGCACGTAACGTGCAGGAGTTCCCGGGGCGATGGCCCAAGACCCCTGGGGGCATAGGTTAGTCCGGCGTGCTGACCTCTCTGTTAGGTATTTGGTCGGGTTGCGGCGTGTTGCTTATCCGAGGCCGGGCATGACCCAGAAAAGTGTGTCCGGCCGGAGTTAAGCGAGCGTGGTGGGTAAGTTGGTGCACCCCTGCAGGGAAGAAACTTCTATCGATAGCCTGTCCTACGGTAACGGACACTCGGAGTTGTATCCCGATCGGTACAACTAGAACATGTGATGAGAATTGGATAGTACGGCTCTGGGATTGCTTTCTCGCAGGGAGTCGAGAAAGGATCTCAGGTCGAGGTTGATGATACTACTACTACTACTTTACTTATGTAATCTGCTCTCTCCTCATGCTGAAAGACTGCTGAAGATTGTTGAAGATGCTAGTCTTCGATAGGACTAGGCTTTCCCCCTCTATTCTGGCATATCTGCAGCCCAGTCCACATATACAGCCATTCCTTTGACAATGATGCATATGTAGTGTAGATCCTTGCTTGCTGAGTACTTCGGATGAGTACTCACGTTTGCTTTATTTTCTTTTTTCCCCCATATTCCATTTGATGCCACCAGACGACGGAGCCCCTGAGCCAGAAGCCCCAGCCGACGACCAGTACTACTACCCGCCTGGCGAGTACTACTACTACGAGGAGCCGTTCGACGACCAGGAGTAGGATCGGAGGGTCCAGGGCAGGAGGCCTACGCCTTTCGATCGTAGTATTTTATTTTACCCCGCCTCTGTGAAGGCCTAATTCTCTCTATGTAATATATCTGTACCCAGATATCTAATGCTTCCGCTGACGCTTGTATGCCATCGAGCTATGTATTCGAGCCCTCGAGGCCCTGGCTTGTAATATTAAGCTTGTATGACTTTATTTTATGTTTTAGAGTTGTGTTGTGATATCTTCAAGTGAGTCCTTAGGCTTGATCGTGCGCATTTGCGTGTATGATTAGTGCACGATTAAGCCGGGGTCGTCACAGGAGTCGAGGAAGGATCTCTGGGTGAGGTTGATAACATTACTACTACTTTATACTGTGATATCTACACTCTTCTAATGCTGCAAGACCGCTGAAGAAGCTTGAAGATGCTGAAGATGCTAGTCTTCGATAGGACTAGGCCTTCTCTCTATTCTGGCATTTGTGCAGCCCAGTCCACATATACAGCCCTTCTTTGATAATGTTGCATATGTAGTGTAGATCCTTGCTTGCTGAGTACTTCGGATGAGTACTCACGGTTGCTTTGCTATCTTTTTCCCCATATCCGTATGATGCAACCAGATGGCGGAGCCCCTGAGACAGCTGCCCCGCTGACGACTACTACTACTACTACCACCTCGAGAGTGGTTACTTCTACGAGCTGGCCAACGACCAGGAGTAGGATCGGAGGGTCCCAGGCAGGAGGCCTGCACCTTTCGATCGTAGTGTTTTCTTTTGCCCCGCCTTCTTAAAGGCCTATTCTGTCTTTCTTTTTATATCTGTACTCAGATATCTAATGCTTCCGCTGACGCTTGTATGCGAGCTTATGTATTTGAGCCCTCGAGGCCCCTGGCTTGTAATATAAAGCTTGTATGACTTTATTTATGTTTTAGAGTTGTGTTGTGATATCTTCAAATGAGTTTTTAGGCTTGATCGTGTGCATTTGCGTATACGGTTAGTGCACGATTAAGTCGGGGGCGTCACATTATCTATGTCTTGGTAAATGTGGATCGATGTCCTCGCTTCCTCCTTCTATGTGCAACACATATCTCTATCCTCGTGGCTTTACTCTTCTATGTCCATCACATCTCTTTCACCATTATGTCTCTCCAATCATCACCTTCTATGTATCTCTTTCACCTCATTGTGTCTCCTCCATCACCACCTCATAAGGTGACTCAGGCTTGTCTCCTGATTTTCTTACTTTCTGCAAACCCCTTGATGTGTACTCGCATATATCATGATAAAATTAAGGATATCACATGAATGGAAAAAACACATCATAATTGTCACTGATGATTGTTGAGTAAAACAAGAAACCACACGTAGTTGCATTCAGTAGAACGATAGTTGGTACTTTGTCTTGGATTCTAAATTTCTTACTTTATCGAATCTCTAAAATGAAGATGAATGTGTTTTCTTTCTGAATAGTATGTAATCTGATTTAGCAATGCCCGTTACTTTGGAACCTGCTGCTACACAGAAATACTAAAGAAATCTCAGAATTGCCATTTCCTTTTTGTTTATGTTTTCCCTGTCAAAAGGTTAGCACCTTCTTACTGTGAAAGTCCTTTGCACCCATCAGATTCCAAAATATAATTAGCTACGGAATAATAAAATAGTAGGAGTAAACACGCTTCAAAAATAAATTAGCAAACATACATTTGATCAAGTCAAGGGCGCATGATTTCTTGATCGGTGCAAGCGTCATAATAGGTTGAGAAACTGAGCATTTAAAACTGGACAAAGTACTACAGAAATAATCCGAGCAATCCTACAATACTATAGAGGCATGCTTATAAGTGGTTGTTCTCATGCAAACTGAAGTAGTATATATATCCACTTTACCAGCTACTATCACAAGATGGCCATGCCTTTGTTAATCAGATGAACATGATCCAGGAGGACATTAACTAAGAAACCTAGTAGCAAAGATTAGTCAGATGAACATGCTCTCTGATGGCCTTGGCCTAATGTAGGTCTGACCGATAGTGCAGTAGTCCAATGCTCTCTGATGGCCTTGTGACAAGGTTGAAACGTAATTGATTTCTTAAAGAAGGAAACATGGAAAATCTATTAGATAACAATAACCCTGCATATTGCCAAATGCGACTAAATCCGAATTCATATGCACATGCATTCAGCAGTTTTCCATGGACAAACAGATATTTACAAAATCAACATACAACCTCATGCCCTCCTACATAAAGCTATCAGTTTTAAGCCCCGGATCAATCAGGAAATAAAACATACTCTTTTTATTATATGAATTATGAAAGGATATAAGAAAAAAAAACATAAAACACATAACAAATTGAACAACACTGCAAAGGACTAAAAAAAGAGAATACAAACTCAGGGGGAAAAACCATTACATACATGGTGGTTGTTCACATCGACTGCCTCGGCCTCGCGCCGTTCTCCAACAGCACATCGTCCATGGCCGTGGCCCGCACAATGTCGTCCAGCGCAGCAATGTCTGCTGCACACGGTCTTCTGGTTTATGCTCCTCTCATGCCGCAAAAGACTAACAGAACACACACACGCACGAACCAATCAAGAAGGTGGTCCAAAGCAGCACCAATTCATGCCAGTAAATAGTACGAAACCTCGATGATTTGGAGCGTGGCGTGTGGCCTGTTCTTGAGGTCGACCCACACACAAGGGGATGGAGGCGACGAGCACCCATGTCGTGACGAAGAGGATGGGTACTGGACCATGTATACTGGACCCTATCAAAATTTCTTAGACTATGAAAAAAACATACATCTGAGTTGGAAGTTCATACAATAAATATCATAGACCCATGTATACTGGACCTTATCAAAATTTGCTACTTGTAGCTTCAAGAACACTTAAGAAGTGGATATATAACGCAGAACCAGAAAGCATGGAAGTGTCAAGCTATAAGATAATCTCATATTTATAGTGACAGGCAAATTTGGTTGAAGTAACACTTATGAGCAAGTATTACATGCTCTGAGGAATATGTGGAAAAATGTATATACAAACCATAAATAAAGAAGACCAATGTATTCCACGTATCTAAATTGGTATCTACTGTGAACGAGTTCTTCGAGACTAATTAATTGGGGAGTCAAAGCTTATAACCTAAAAAAAATTTTGGGGGGGGGGGGGGGGGATGAAATCAGAAAACGCAGGAGGAAGAAATCACACGGAATAAAATTACCTTAAACATGAAATTAAGAAAGCAATACATGCATATTTCTGCAGATGAAATCGAGGGATTTCATTATTTAAGACTTGTAGCGAGTTAAAGAAAATATAAGGAACTGGTAGCTAGAAACTGAGGGAAGGTCTTACTCTATTGGCCTCACCCAATGGGCAGTGTACGTAATATGTGACTTCCAAGTTGATTAACGACATAGCACCTACAGAATTCATAACACATAGTCCCTGCTGAAAATTAAAAAACTGTTATATTCCACCGACGATGCAAGCAGAGGGATGGTTCTTACATGTTGGGGTACATCACAATACACATTTTCGAAACCAGTTATCATTTAGGGTACTTAATCAGAACACCTAGTATCACAACGAACAGAAAAGAATGATAAGGTTGTTCAAATGCTAATACCTGGTTCTTCACGGCCTTGGCCATCTTGCAGAACTCCTTGTGCATGACAGTCTAATGGTCGAAGGCGACAGGCTTGCCCTTCTATTCTCAACCAGAGAATCTCCTTATCAGCAGCTCCTAGCTTCTAATCGCCGTGAGTTGAAGAAATATAAACATAGTTAACCATCGTGAGTTGAAAAAATATAAACATAAGTTTGTAACCACCGTGAGTAGAAGAAATATGAATAATACACACGTTGCCTGCTAGTGGCTATCCAATCAGCTTTCATATGCGCATGTGTTGCTAATCAATCAATCAAGCCACCGAATCCGAGCTAGCTTTGGGTAGTTAGTCTACCATAAGATTCAATCCATCTCATGGCAAGTAAGGTTTGCTACGTGCACGTATTGCCATCTGCCAAAGGCACCGACCAGGTTAAACAATGTTTTCAGAATTTTATATCTGCTAGTGCTTTATATATCTTGACCAAGGATTATCTGACATGACCCTGTTTGTTAGAGGGACAAATGATCCACCTATTACATGTAGGTATAACTTCACAACTTGTTACCATTACAGGTAACGCGAACATGTTTCCAAACATTTTATCCAAAAACATGATAAATTAAATTAATAAAAGAAAGGAGTAAGCCTTTTCCAGGTTCATAACTATTAAGGATTTTTTTATTTCAATTTGCAGGAAATAATTATTGATCCAATAATTCTCAATGTGTGTTTTTACAATGGTTTTAATCAATCTGCTATCAGACCCAGGGCATATATTTCTGTCGAACAAAAAAAATGCTGAAGAATCATTTATTCTCCACTTGATCTGAAAATCATTCCTCCACTGAAATTGCAATCTGCACCAAATTAATCTCACGACACAACTCCGAAGTCAAAACGCCCAATCAATCATGGTTGTGTCAAAGACAAGGCAAGGAAGATCCCACTAAACATTTAAGAGGTAGAGGATCACACGGTGTGCTATTGGAAGAAGATAAGAACGGCACAATTTATCAAAATTTCTGGAATGCAAGAGCATCAGGCGCTACACGCACGGGCAGGAGAATCACAAAAACAAATGAGAGGATCGAGATCAACGCACCTTTGACATCACGTCCTGAAGTCCAGGTTGTTGGTCTGCTCAGCGACACGCGCCTTCACCGCAGCTACCGGCGAGATGCTGTAAGCACGTCATGCGGGTCGGCTTGCTTGGTCCCTCCTGATGGCTCCGGCAAGTGTAGCCGGGCCATGGGTCTCGGTGAGCTTGCCGACTCCTCTATCTGCAGCGGAAGACGTCTCGGGGCAAGGGGATGGCGGGAGGAGACGGAGCAGGGGTCGGCGGCGAGGAAGTGAGAGGCCGTGGGTGAGAGGACAGAAGGAGACATCGGATTGGCCGAGGCGAGCGAGGAAGGAGGAGGCCGACTGCAGCGATTTCTTTGGGGATAGACACGGGATCGACATCGAGGTGGTTGGGATTTGGGGGCGATGGGGCGCGACGAAATTGACCCCGCCAGCGAGAGCGGTGGCGCCCATTGACATGGGCATTCTGGCAAGCGCATACTCCGTCGAGCCCTCCTCCTCCTCCTTGACCTGCGCGGCCGTGCCTCTCCTCCAAGACCTTCTTCGCTGCCTGCACCGTTGTGGTGCAGTGCCGGTCCCGACCATGCCTACCTTGCGGCCATGGCGAAAGGTCCACAGGCGGGGCGGCACATAATAGATGGGCGTAGAGGGAGTCACTCCCACGGAAGAGGAGGTATCGGGGGGTCGTCGGAGAGTGCGTCGTCCTATGGACAGGGAGGCGTTGGGTGGGCGCGGGAGAAGGGGTGCAGATGGGTCGTGTCTAGGGAAGCGGAAAGTCTGGGTGGAGGTGGAGATCGTGCGAGTCGAGGGTGGATGTTTCCTTTGATCTATTTTTTCGTGGGGTAGTACGAGGGAGATTCTTTTCCATATAAAAGTAGAGATTTTGTTTTAGTATAACAGATTTGATCTTCAGAAATTAATTAAAGATTGACCGTGATTTATTCTTTTCCATATAAAAGTTACCAAATACTACCGAAAATTGATCTTATTGGCAGATAAAATCGGTTTAAATAGATCGTGGGTAAAATCTGGTTTAAATGTGTTGGTGGAATAAAAAAACGTTGGAGGAGAATTAACCAGAGTGAGGCGAGACTACCAACTCAGACATTAGGAGTAGAGATATTACTTAAAAAAAAGAATAGCGTTCCTTTTCCTCCCAGGCAGAGTGCTTCGTTCAACCTTCCTTTTTTTCACTAAGCATCATTCCTTGAAACCCGCCTTAATTATCTCATCTTTATTGACTTACCGAATAAACTTATGTTTTTTTTATAAGACAATAGGTGATTATTAAATAAAATCCTAAAATATGGGCAGGTAAATCATGGACATGATTTGGTAAGCATTTATTTACACAATCAAATGAACATGGACCCGTAAATCATGGGCTAAAACAGTAGAATGTTTTTTTTAACACAGTATAGATGCAAGCGCTCATATACACATGCATACACTCTCCCCTATGAACGCACACACGCACATCCTACCCCTATGAGCACCTCTGAAAGACTGAGCCGGCATGTCATCTTGAAATTTACGAAGTCACCGTAGGCACCTCGTCGTCGACGGGAATGTCCCCACCCACTGAATGTGCATCGCCGGAAATCCTGAAATAAATACAGTAATAAATGCGAACATCAGGACTTGAACCCTCCACAGTCCTTCTAACTATCCAACCATAGGTTGGTTCACAAATAATAGAATATTTGTACTCGTTGCAACGCACGGACAAAAGGCTAAAATACCAATTATCTTTGAAGAAAAATCAATTCAAACTTCAGAAAAATACATGGCGTAACTTTGGACCCAAGGGTTACACTTTGCACATGAAATCCGCAAAAAAACCTGGGCCCCACAGCGCGCTAGAAACAAAAGGAATCCGCGAGTTGCTGGCCCACGGTCTTTCTCCAAACCACCAAACTCCCACCAACTTCTCTGACCCCCGGGCCCCACAGCGCGCTGTCCCACGTGTCATTCTAACGCCTCCCCTCCTATTAATCCCCGTCCCAGCGGCGCCGTGGCCGCCACGTCACCAGTCGATCCCTTCCTTCTGCGGGTGCGCGTCGAGATCCGTTAACAGGCGCTCTTCTCCGGCTCCGGCGACAGAGAGGGAGGCCACCGACGGCGGCCGGCGACCGAAGATGTTCCTCGTGGACTGGTTCTACGGGGTGCTCGCGTCGCTCGGACTGTGGCAGAAGGAGGCCAAGATCCTCTTCCTCGGCCTCGACAACGCCGGCAAGACCACGCTCCTCCACATGCTCAAGGACGAGGTCGGGAAAAAACTTCCGCCCCTTTCTGATTATACTTATGTTCTTTATATGATGGATTGGTCGTTTTCCCGCGGAATAAGGTTTGGTAGTTTGACGAGGTTTGGAGGAATTGTGATGGTTCTTGGATCGGGATGATCCGTGTGGTTTTAGGAATAATTGATTGATCCCTTCCCCTAATATATATGTTCACGCACAGTATCTGTATTTTTAAATTGAAGTATTTTGATTCTATTCGGATTTTAGATTTGGAGACATCTGCGCCAGTAGATATTCATCTTATCGGCGAGAGTTCTTGGGGATTTTCTTTATAGACCATTTTCAAACAAACCGTGGAATTTTCACGGTGCGTTGCAATTTTTTTTCCATATTCTTTAGATTCGGGTGGCTTCGATCGTATGTGGTAAAAGGGATTCCCAATTTTGGGAGTAGTTGGTGGATTAGCACCCTGAGTCTTTGTTTCCTGTCGAGGATAGTAGTGGACAGATTTCATTTTGGTAGCTGAGCTGCGTTCTTTCGTTTAGCACTGGATTGCTTGCCAGATCTGGAAAACTGCCATATAGTACCTTATAAATTTTGCTTCTTCCAGTAATCCGCGCGTAAAAAAATTCGTTGATTTCTTCAATGCTACCATGCTTTTTTTTCTTAGAAAAGGACCGGCTGTCCTGGGTACTAGCTACCATGTAATTCAGGGGCTTGCAAGTTAGATCTGCTGCAAATGCTTCTTTAGAAAGTTTAGATTTTATTAAACTCAGTAAGTTTGCACACTTATCGATAAAGGAAGGATCTTTTTACTATCCAACTTGGTTTGGTAATCAGTCTTTTAAGTTACTCATGACGATTATGCTCAGAAGCTGGACATAATCGAGTTCAACATAGAAAGCGCATGCCAAATCACATGTTTGTGCTCCCGTTGGCTGAATAAATTCTTACTTGGGTTTGTGTTCCTTCTGTCAGAGGTTGGTTCAGCATCAGCCTACACAGTATCCAACTTCTGAAGAGCTGAGCATCGGGAAGATCAAGTTCAAGGCATTTGATTTAGGAGGCCATCAGATTGCTCGCCGTGTGTGGAAGGATTACTATGCCAAGGTCTCATCTTCCTCTATCTTATTACCCTCTTTACTATACATGAGTTATTTGGTGCTGTTATATCTGTTTAATGCATTTCTTCTCCTGTGGTGCAGTTTCTAGAAATATTGCGCTGTTGTTTGATATGTTTTTCTTTCCATATGAAATACAGATTATAGATACAGTATGACAGTAGCCCTAAAAGTTCTATTAAATGTCATTATCAGTGAATAGTAGTAGTTGGCACTGATGCACTAGAATATGTCCTAACTTTTGTCCCCACATTTAACACCAGCTGTGCGTTGAGAAATATTTATCAAGTTGTTGGCCAGTGGGGTTAGTGCATTTTGAACCACAAGTAGCTGACTCCAGTACTCCTATATGCTGTCCCACTCCCACCATTATGTGGCTATCAAGATCCATGATATAACACCAGTGATATATGGGCAATGTGGCAATCTAGTTGCTTACGTAAAGTAGGGAATATGCTTTCATATTAGTCTGTGCGCAATAATCTATTGAAATACCAGTGGTTTTCCTTTTACCCCTTTTGAATGTATATTAGCATAAATGCTGTTGTGACTTTTGTTCTTATCTACCTTAGATGTTCCTTCTACCCCAAAATGGTTTCGTACAATATTACGAGGTAGCTAGTCATTTTGGCTTGTTGGATTAAGCGGTGTATGACCATAGTGAAAGAGTTATATTCATCAGAGTGTTGCAGCAGGATCAATTTGGTGACACAATCGAACTCTGAGAGTCTTTCCCAGATGATGAAATGTTAGCATAAACATTTACATTCATTCTGTAGAGTGTGCAGCAGGATCAGTTTGAGGATACAATTGGGCTCCGAGATTCTGTGTAACTAAATTTGCCAAACCATGAAATATTAGGTTTGGTGGAACAAGGGGGACATAGGAAATTAGGAATATCTCCCTGTGCTGGCAAAGGGGCCAGATCCAGAAGGGTTAAATTGGTTTTACAATGGACACTTGGATAGGGGTGCAATTACTAAGAGGGAGATAAGAACGGCTTGGGGTAGAATAAGTTCATAGTTGAAACAGCAAATGGATACATATATAGTATCAGATAAACTCAGCAATCAACCTGGCTGGGCAAGACTTCAGCAGGAATATCATTAGGAACGCCCTGAATAATAAGGATTTATTTTCTCATGAAATTGTTTTTTAATACTGTAGCACCGAACTCTTGAATTTGCATCTTGCGGCCAAGAAGGCTTAACTGCTTAATCATAGATTTTGGTGCATTGTGCCTATACTCATGTTGTCTGCATGCATGGCGGTCTCTGTTATTCCTGATGATGTTGTTCTGACATAGTAGTGTACTTTTCTGTCATTCTGAGTACTAGGCGCGGCAACGATCCTGGATTTCATCTGTTTGATGCTATCTTCTGATTGTCCTGTGGTCAGGTTGATGCAGTGGTGTACCTCGTGGACGCCTATGACAAAGAAAGGTTTGCCGAATCCAAGAAGGAGCTCGACGCCCTCCTCTCAGACGATTCGCTGGCCACCGTCCCCTTCCTGATCCTGGGCAACAAGATTGACATCCCCTATGCCGCATCAGAGGAAGAGCTCCGCTACCACTTGGGTCTTAGCAACTTCACGACTGGCAAGGGCAAGGTGAGCCTCAGCGAGTCCAATGTCCGCCCCCTGGAAGTCTTCATGTGCAGCATCGTCCGCAAGATGGGCTATGGCGAAGGTTTCAAGTGGATGTCGCAGTATATCAAGTAGTTCAGGCAGGGAGGGAGTGGTGAAAAGGAAAAAAAGTTATAAGTAGTCATGGTGATACGTTTTACCTTACCTTGCCACAAGAGTGTTAGGGAGCCAGCTGGTCATGGTGCCAGTACATATGTGATGTAATGGATGTAGTTCAAAGTCTGGGGACTCCGTCCTAGATTTTTTTTGGTTGAGTTATTACAATGTGATGTCGAAAAGGTGATATGCTTTGAACTCCATTGCTGGTGCTCCATGGTGGTCATAGTAGCATCGTGCATCCAGATTTGCTGTTCCATGTGTTTTTGCTATTCTCTGAAGCTGATGCTCCCCAGCAGCTGGTGCGCTGACACACCTTTCATCAGTATTCAGCCAATTTGAGGGTTGTCATCTATTTTTTCGGCCCCTACAAATGAACAGTTGCAGTTCAGTATCTAATTTGCAGATATTCTGCTTGCGTTTTACTCGTGGTTGACTCGACAGCATCTTTGAAACTCTACCATATTCGATGGTTTTATTCTTGGAGTTGCTCATGAATTCTGATTCTGCTGAGAATAATTGCAATAAACCAATTTTGTCCCGTTTTAAAATCCAAAGAAGGAAATGCTAAAGAATTAAAGCATGGCAAATCGGTTTTTTTTATGACAAATTATGTCGTCTCAAGGATAAAATGGGGAAAGGCGATGGTCCTAGACTGTATCCCCATTGAGGTGTGGGGAGGTCTTGAAGACATAGTGATAGTATGGCTAACTAAGTTTTTCTATATTATTTTTTATCCAAATAAGATGCCCGAAGAATGAAGGCAGAGTATATTAGTACCGTGGAATTAAGCTGATGAGCCACAAAGAAGCTATGAGAAAGAAACATTGAGCACCGAAGCTATGAGAAAGAAACATTGAGCACCGCTTAAGAAGAATGACAAGCGTGATCAAAACTCAGTTTGATTTTATGCCTGATACAACAACTTATGAAAAGATAAGAGGAAAAGAAGCGGAGTATCTGTTCTCGAGCTCAAATGCTCCTAGATGAACAATAAAATAAAAAAATTAAAAAACAAAAAAAAATCTGTTTTTTGGTAAACTTTAACAAATGTTTTGTATGCTTGCAAAATTCAGCACCAAATGACATTTGTGAAAGTCGTGGCAAAAAAAATCGATGTTTACAAAATGCTAGTTTTGAAAACATTTTGGAGTCTTGATTTTTTTTTTGCCACACCTTCCACGAATGCCATTTCGTTCTAAAATTTTACAAGCATACAAAACATTTGTGAAAGTTTACCATATATTTTTTAGAATATTTAGAATTATTTACTATTTTTTCAGTTTTACTGTTCGTCGGGGAGCATTTGAGCTCGGAATCAGAATAGAACTTTCGTTTAATATGGTGTTAATTGACCCGAAGAAGGCCCACAATAAAATACCACAAAATGTCATGTGATGGGCCCTGAAGAAGCACACCCAACAAAACAGACTTGGCCAAATGGGCCTGCCCGACACAGCTCCACCTGGGTTATACAACCCGGCACGGCATGGCCCGGCCAGGCACGGCAAGTACACGGGTTGTGCTGGGCCGGCACACATGCTACCCTCCGTGGCCCCCTATGTTACACTGGCCGGCACGCCAGCCCACGTAGAATTCAGCCTATTGGGCTGTTTTGGACCTATATTTAAGCCTATTGGGTTGTATAAAAATAAAAATGAAAATGAAAAACTAAACCGGTCGTGTCATGCTGGCACTCATGCCCAGCCTCGCGTCCTAGGCACGGCCCTAGGCAGGCCACGTACCGACACAACCCGATTATAAATGTGTCGGGCCAGGCCCACCATGTGCTAGGTGACGGTGTCCTGGATGGGGGTGCTAGACACATCGACATGTCAGTCATGGGCCGGGCCAACGACCCCAAACCGAAGAATGGGCCATGTGTACCATGACCCCCGGCGTGCTCAAGATGGAATAGTCCGAAGATCTGCGCACACTTCAAGGCATGTTCAAATCATCATCAAGCTTATCCTAGATGTAATCGACCTATATGTAATCCTAGGTACCCCCGGTTCCTATATAAGCCGAGGGGTTTAGTTCGTAGGGTTAAGTTACATTCATACACATACGATCTCGAGATAGATCATCCTGTACTTTGTACTCCATCACAATCAATACATCCAAAGCAGGACATGGGGTTTTACCTTTTCGAGAGGACCTGAACCTGGTTAAATATCGTGTCTCTTGCTCGTCATGTTACCATCAAGCCAAGATCACCAGCTCAGGACCCCCTATCCGAGATCTGCCGGATTTAACCTCGACACCGGGCACGTGGGCCATCGGGCCGACACACTAACATTGTCCCATTTGGCCATGTTTGCAACAAAGCACATTACGCTCATCAAAGACATGTACGGTAAATATTGTCACAAGTGTTCGAACAGGTGATGGCCACACTGATAACTTCTCAATTAAAGTAGGACTGCATCAAGGATCAACTTTGATCACTTATCTTTTTTGCTTTGGTGATGGATGAGGTCATAGGGGATATACAAGGAAATATCTCATGTTGTATGCTCTTTGCGGATGATGTGACGCTAGTCGATAATAGTCGGACGAGGGTTAATAGAATTGGAGCTATAGAAATAGACTTTAGAATCGAAATGTTTTAGCCTTAGTAGAAATAAGACCGAGTACATGAGGTGTGTTTTCAGTACTACTAGGCGCGAGGAGAAGGAAGCTAGCTTTGATGGGTAGGTGGTACCTCAGAAGGACACTTTTCTGTATCTAGGTTGATGCTGCAGAAGGATGGTGATATTGATGAAGATGTGACTCATCAAACCAAAACTGAATGGATGAAGTGGCGCCAAGCTTCTGGCTTTTTTGTGATAAGAGAGTTCCACAAAAGCTAAAAGGCAGATTCTATAGGACAGTGTTTAACCTGCGATGTTATATGGCGTTGAATGTTGGCCAATTAAATGGCGACATGTCCAATAGCTAGGTGTAGTAGAGATGTGCATGTTGAGATGGATATGTGGTCACACAAGAAAATATCGGTCCCAGAATGATGATATACGTGAGAGAGTTGAGTGGCGCCGATTACAGAGAAACTTGTCCAACATCGTCTAAAATGGTTTGTGCTTCCAACGCATGCCTTCAGAAAACGCTAGTGCATAGAGGGCGGTTAAGGCGCATTGATAACGTCAAGAGAGGTCGAGGTAGACTAACCTAATATCAAAAGAGTCTGTAAAGGGATACATAAAAAACTTTGTTGGTGTTGTTATATGTTATCGTGAGGATGACAATTTTCTTTAGCAAGCATGGCATTCCTGGCAAAAAAATTGAAAATGACATGAATTTGGCATGCTTGCTAAAAGAAAATACCATCCTCATGACAACATAATTTGCTATCTGAGCGTTGGATTTGCCATGCTCATAAACCTGAAATTCGATTTGCAACGAAATCCAATTTTTTTTTATCATAGACCTGGATTTTAAACTTCCCTTGCCCAAATTTGAAAACTTGAATTGAAGTTGAATTTTCATTCTTGATGTGGTTTCAGAATGGTTAGCTGAGAACTCACCACTAAAACCCTGCAAACCTCTCCACAAGACAGGAGAGACACCGCGCCACTCCCCAAAACATTTTGTCTGAATTTCTTTGGCTTCCCAGTCGAAGCGGATGGCGATGGCAGGCAGGAGGCGCCCCGATCTCCTCCTGCGCCGCCGCGCCAATCTCTCAGCCCGTAGCCCGCCGAGATCCAACCTTTCCACCGTGTCCGGCCGGAGTCCGCCGGAACCCGCAGACCCGGCCCGCGCGGCGTCGATCCTGGCCGAGAAGGACTGGTTCGCGCGGCTCAACTCGGAGTTCGCCGCCGCGCTGCCGCGCCTGGGCCCGCGCTTCGTGGTCCGTGTGCTGCACGCCGCCGTGCCCCTTGAGCCCCGCCTCTGCGTCCGCCTCTACGTCTGGGCGTCGCGGTTCGGGACCCACTTCGCGCGCGACGCCTCGGTGCGGCGGGCCCTGGAGGACGCGCTGTGGCGGCGCGGGCCGCTGGTGCTGTCCGCGGCGCTGGTGGCGGAGGTCAGGGGCTGCGGGTGCGAGGTCTCCGAGGAGCTGCTCTGCTCCATGATCGCCAGCTGGGGCAGGCTGGGCCTCGCGCAGTACGCGCACGAGGTGTTCGTGCAAATGCCGCGCCTCGGGTTGAGGCCCAGCACCGCGGTGTACAACGCCCTGATCGCGGCGTCCGTGAGGGCCGGCGCCGTCGACACGGCGTACCTCAGGTTCCAGCAGATGCCTGCGGATGGGTGCCAGCCGGACTACTTCACCTACAACACACTCGTTCACGGGGTCTGTCGTGGTGGGATCGTCGATGAGGCGCTCCGGCTGGTGAGGCAGATGGAGGGCGTTGGGATCAAGCCTAATGTGTTCACTTACACGATGCTGGTTGATGGGTTCTGCAATGCTGGCAGGCCAGAGGACGCGGTTCATGTGTTCAATACGATGAAGGATAAGGGTGTATCGCCGAATGAGGCCTCGTACAGAACTTTGGTTCATGGTGTGTTCCGGTGCTTGGGGAGACACAAGGCGTATGAGGTGCTGAGTGAGTGGCTAGGACGTGAGCCTCCACTGCACCCAAGTGCGTGGCATACTATGCTGTATTGCTTATCAAAGAACGAGATGGCCAAAGAGGTAGTTGAGGTCGTCAAGAAGATGAAAACTAGGGGTCTTCTCCTCGACAATGCAATGTTTGGCATTGTGGTCTCTTGTGCTGTGAAGTGCCTTGAGTTGAGTGATTTGTGTGAGTTGGTTGATGATTTCGTAAAGAAAGGCGGGAATCCTGGATTTCATGTCTATATTATGATCATCAAATCCTTACTGGACTGCAAAAGTTCTTCAAAGGCAAACCACTATTTAGAGCGCATGGTTTTGGATGGGCTCTTGTCTAGTGTGGCATCTTATAACATGGTGATAGATTGCTTTGTCAAGGAAGGTGCAGTGGATAGGGCAGTGGAGATTATAAAGCAGATGCGAGAGAAAGGTTTCCTTCCAAACCTTGTTACCTTTAATATACTGATAAGTGGTTACTCAAAGTTAGGGGATGTACATAATGCAAAGGCTGTTCTTAAGATGCTTATGGAACATGGTTGCATGCCAGATATCATTACTTTTACCTCCCTCATTGACGGGCTATGCCATGCCCATCAAATGGATGATGCGTTTGATTGCTTCAGTGAGATGGCAGAGTGGGGTGTTAGACCAAATGCTCATACTTACAATGTACTAATGCGCGCGCTTTGTTCAGTAGGGCACGTTAACAAGGCCATTGATCTTCTTAATAAAATGAAAATAGATGGCATTACTCCCGATGAATATTCCTTCAATGCTCCCATTTTGAGTTTTTGCAGAATGAAGAAAGTAGATAAAGCTCGTAGTATTTTTAATGCCATGCTGAGATTAGGTGTTGTTCCAGATGGTTATACATGCAACATCCTGATTAAAGCTCTGTGTGATGAAAGAAGAGTTGATGATGCCAAAGAAATTCTAGCTGCAACTGAGTCTAGTGGCTGTACTGCGACCGATCATCATCACTCATACTGGCCAATTGTTTCTGCACTTACTAAAATGGGTCGATTCAGTGAGGCAGGAGAGTTGATGAACAAATGTCACACCAGAAATGTTCAGTTGGATTGTGGTTCTAATCGTACCACAGAGCCTGCAATGCATGCCCGAGTTGTCAATGTGTGAGTTGTGATTTGGAATCTACATGCTATTTGGCACATGAATGATGCCCTCCTGAAGGCTCACAACTGGCTCATCTTTGCTAAGGTGCAGTAGACCAACGTCACTGTCCATAACCGCTCCTTGCAATCTGTTTTGATGATATTTCATTTGTCCTGCTCTTTTTCTTATCGAGCCAAGTATAACTGTTAAATCTTATTTGCAGATGAATCACTTGGAACTTCTCGGCGCCCATTGCTTTGTATTGCATTTCAGGAATGATATGGATTTGCACATTTCCGTCTGAAAATCTTTGCAGAAGAAGTCAGTATGTTTCTTCTAGCTCTTTGCATGTTTCGGTAAATTCTCTACTTGAAGGGATGAACTTCATGCAAAAATTTATAGCTGCTTTTAGTTTGCGAACACTGGAGAGTAAAGATCACAAGCTAACAAAAAGTGAATTTCATGTACTTCTAGGACTAGTTTCATTTTATTTTGGGTTGTATATGAAAATTGAAGTAAAGAGGATTAGGAAATTTAGTTTGAAACAAAGGGTAGTCAGAAATTTCTAGTAGTCCTCAGTGAACATGTAACATCAAGTGCAACATTCCTATAATTCTATGTACTTTTAGAGTCTTAAAGCTGCTCACACACAAATTTGGCCGTGGAGATGGTGATGCTTTCTGTATTGAATTTGGATGGCAGAAGTATCCCAAGAAGTGCAGTCTGTATCTTAATATTATGTGTGTTGTGAAATGTTATCTGTGCCTTGGCATATTAAGCAGCGACCTTGGAGTGGTAATAAAAGATACAACACAGCAATGCTCAACTGTAGCTGCACTAATTTGTCTCAACTTCTCATTGAAGACGAAGACTTATTAAAATTTTCTCATTTATCTCATTGTTTTCTTGCAGGGCTGCTGATTTCCAAAAGGATTCTTATTCTTGTGTTCAAATGCTGTTCTTTTGGAAAACAAACATTTCACATCATGCAAACTCGATGCTGCGGAGGGTAATTGCTTCCAAATCCTCCTTGAGTTTCTGGCGTTTCAGACTGCACCCCAACAGCGCTCCATGATGACTATGTCTACCGGTCATGGGGGAGTTTGTTATGTGAATTCTCATCGCTGCTCAACTTCTGTTCAACCTGACGGGGGCTAGCTTCTGTTCTTATTAATGACCTGTTCATGTTGAGGAGGTGCGTTATCCTGGTCTTGAGGCTACTTAGAGCGTCGAACTGACACCTGGAGATGAATAACGCTGATTCACATGCGCGGCCTCCTGTACCCAGTTGTTGCAGTTGTATATGCACCAATTGTTGCTGTTGTATATACAGTTGCTGATAGAATTGATTCTAGAAACTACATTCGTTACTTCAGACGAGGATGCATATATAAAGCTTAATTGGTCAGACGTCTCCTATTATGTGTGATCTCCTGGACCACATTACTTCACATGCAGGATCCTCCATGTTGTTACAATGGTTTAGTATATACATTTTTTTTTAATTTCATGGGATCCTTTGTTTGGACCTGAACCTGTTCTTTATTTATTTTTTAGAGAAACGAGGAATCTTGAATAAACCAATCATGTGCATGATTCTGTTATTACAGAAACCAAAGGTGGCATAAGCATATACATATAATTGGTTTCTTTAACACTTCGATCGTAAATCAGTGCCTACGAGATTTTGTTTCAGAAGAAAATAATTCACAAAGAATGATACGTACTATACATAAGGCCTGGCTGTGGTCACTAACTGTCCCCAGCAATATTGCTGTTAGAGTAGATCTTTTGTGGATGTGGTCACCAACTGTCCCCAGGTGGTTGAAGATTTGAGGTGGAGGATAATGATGATAGTGGACTGCAATCTGATGCGGCATGTATGCTCCAATCTCCTAGCAGTTCTTCTGAGAAGTGGTGATTCCCACTCTACCTTTATTCCCTGAAGAGATGTTTGCAGAATAACATGGAGAACGTGGGAACTAGAGCTGCTGCCTTGACAAGGATGAGGAACCTGGATGGTACTCCTATTAACCCTAAATCCAATTCTTTTGATGCCTTATCCAATAAACAATTGATGCTTAGAGCTGCTAAGTTGGTTGTGATTATTCCTGATGATGATTTTACTTGTGTGGAAATTATTAGGGAACTTGAGAAAACCAGGACTAATAATGATATTGATATTCCTGTTGTTGCTGATGCTAATGTTAATAGTACTTTATAGTTTATACATAACTAATCAGAAAGGGGTGGACACCCCCATTGAGATAGACCAGAGGCTTATTGCCTCTATTAATGAGGATTCTTTTACAATTGTTATGTTCAAGAAGAAAAGAACTAGGAAAGTAATGTGGTTGTGTCTAGACCCGTGACCAGTACTCCAACCCTTAATAATGCTGCTAGTTCTGCCCATCCTCTGCCTACCAGGGTGGGAAACCCTCATAGATATAAATGAATGTGATTATAGAATTGAAAGAAGGGGGGTGGGGGGCCGGCTTCCTGCCTCTCTTATTTAATAGAAGGTAATTCCCGTGATTTCCTTGTGCTCGAGGAAACTATGAAAAAGAAATCTTCTGCTGGTTTCTTTAGAAAATTGGATCCTTATGAGTTATTTTGTTGGAAGTGATTCCTTCTGTGGGAAAAGCTGGAGGGATTTTATGTGGTGTGAAAAAGAGAGGTTGGAGATGATCTCCGGTGAGCATGCCAAATATATCATGCAATTACTTCTATGGGATGTGGTGAAAGAAAAACTAAGTGGGGCCTATTGTTTGTCTATGGGGTTGCACATGAGGAATTCAAAGATGAGCTCCTGGTGGAGCTAGCTGCCTACTCCACATTGTGGGGAGAAAAACAAGAAGCTTCAACATTCCCATGCTATGGATACCTTTAATTTGATTATCCATAATATTGGGCTGAGAGAGATTCACATAAATGGCGGCAATACACTAGGACCAGCAACCATAAACATCCCACCTTAAAGCATCTCTTAACGATCCCCTAAAAAGCGCTAGAGGAGTAAAATTTCGGTTTTACTCCTCCAAACAACACTTAACCGATCTCCTAAAACCGTTAGAGGAGGATAATTTTTACTCCGGGCCTGCCCTGACCCTTAAATATACTCGGCCGCCCACCGCCGGAGTAAAATCTCACATCTCTCCCCCATCGCTCGACCTTATCCATTCCGTCGCCGCCAAAACTCCCCGCATCCCTGCCGGTGTGCTGTTTTACCCACTCCGGCACCGCCCCGCCGCCCAAAGTGGCCGGATCCAACCGCTGTCATTCCCCGCCGCAGATCAGAAGCGTCGCTCCATGCTCCCCAGCCCATGGTCCCGGCGGCGCGTCCCGGTTCCCCGACCTACCACAGCCGCCGGCACCACGGAGGAGGTACCTCAACGTGCGGCAATGGGCGTGGGGGACGTGGGTGGCGGAGATCACCGACCGTGAAACCCACTGGTTCAGTTCCTATCACTCGGCGGTGCAGGCGGCGCGGGTGTATGACATCATGTCCGTGTGCCTCCTCGGCACAAGCGCCCGACCCAGCTAAAATTCCCCGATGTCTTGTCGGCTTTGGCCCCTGTCAATCCCCGTGTGGCCTCCGCACGCGAGCTACGGGGAAATTTGGAGGTCAGTGAGCGCCTCGAGGCGGAGTGCGCTGGCGAGGAATACATGGCGGAGCTCCGCCTCGTGTATCTGGAGCGCATCGAGAAAGAGCGCCGGCAGTACAAGCTCTATAGGTCGGGGCGACGACGGTCATCAACCTTTGCTCCAGCAACAACCACGACTACAGGTCTGACGGCGATGGAGATGGTGAGCGGTGGCGGCGGAGCGGGAGATGGCACTGGCCCCATGACCGACGAGGAATGGGATATGATGATTGCCGAGATCACTGATAGTGATGATGAGTAGTTTGTTTAATTTTTATGCAATCTTTAGTTTAGATTTCGTTTAAATGTTATCTAAAATAGTTTATGCTAGTGATTGAATCGAGTCCGAATCAAGTATGATGGACTAGTTTGATCAAATTTGCACCGAATTTTTGTTCAATTTGTTTATTAGTTAAGTTTAGGGGTTCGGTTAGAAACCACACTTTTTTAGAAGAACAAATATACTCCTCTAAAGGATAGGAGGCCATATATATTCCTCCAAATTATAAGGGATTGGTTAGAGATGCTCTTAGAGAAGCTTGATAGATTTTGTTATGGGGCAAGCTGCAAGGGTGGACGATCTTCATGAATTGTATCTGAATTTGAGGAAGATCACGAGGGAAAACGGGAGGAAGCACAAGGGAAACAAACACAAATCAACATAAATATTGCAACACAAGATACACATGGATAAATGCTTGATCCAAATCATCGAAGAGAGAGAAAGATGAAACAAGATAGGGTTCTTCATCAAGTCCTAAGACAACTTTGATAAGGAGGTCTTGAGTTCCATTGAGTAATCTTCCCCACAAGTGGAGGTCTTGATACTCCTACAGAGTCTTCCCTCAAGAAGAGGCCTTGATCTCCAGGAGGGGAGTCATCTCTATGAAGGAGCAATCCTACATGGGGAGGGACATAAGCTAAGTTCTAATGTTTAATATTTTCATAGCTTCCCCTAGATCTGAGGTGGGGGCATGAAGGGGTAAGCGAGGGACCAAAAGGTAAAGATACATTGGCTCTAGTACCGACTAGTGCACGCAGTCACACCATATTCCAGAGACTTCGGTGTCCGGAGGTTCTGAGCTCTTCCCAGCATTTAGTCTGGACATTCCAGAAGCATTGTCACCGATTCCAAACGAACACTGGATCATGTCTGGAGACTCCGGAGTTTGCAGACTTCATGGAACTTGGACCTTGGGGTTGCCGGTCCCGGCTCCATGTCCTGCACCCTCGTCTTCACGGTTCCTTCTTCACTTCCATGCTTCCCTCTTGGATGGTGTAGTCGTTCGCTTGTGCTTGACCTTCTCTGTGCCATGTGTGATGTTTGGATCAAACCTAAAGGTGCACATGGTAGGAGTGTCGAGTAGTATACCATCCTCGAGAGAACTAAGTAGACACGTGTACATGAGAAGATTCTCATTTATATGTATAATGTGGATGATGCGCTTGTCTCTTGATGATGGGGCACTTGACATCATGATGTCTATGGGATACTCCACATTTGATTTCGTATGTCTAGAGACTGGCAGGACTTATTTCCCCTTGTTAATGTGAGAAATTTGATTAGAGACTTATCCAGCCATAATCCAGTGTTATTTTCTTCTAGTGAAGAAGTAGCGATGCCTCTTAAGATTAGAGGATTCAATCCAAGGATTCAGGTTTGAGAATTACTGGCTGTAGGCAGCTAGGGAGGTCTCTTTCACCCTGTTAGTCCAATGAATGGTTGGGAAAAGGATTTTTTTAGGGCGTTGGGAAAAGGATTTAAGAAGAGGCAGTCAGTTGATAATGTTCTAACTCACCTCTCCCGAACAACAAACTACCTCATTTCACGTACTAGTAGGGGCTTATCGGTAAGTAAGGATACCTAGTCGGAGGAGGATGCTCTACGACCGTACCCAAACCGAGTCACCCAAAAGTGTGTCTAACGACTCCCGACGCTTGTGCCTGCTATGCCTGTGTAGGCACTCAGAGGGGCCAAAGATGAGTGTGCTAAGTTAGGGATTTTGCTAGTATGAAAGATATGTTCCTCACAATGGCGAAATCATCGATTAGTATCGTATCCTCCGAATATAGCTACCAAACTACTGTTATCGTCTATCTATATAAGGGATTGACGGATCTCCATCAAGGATCAAGTCATTCTGGATCCATAACTAGCTCTCTAGATTATATCTACTGCACTGTAATTCTCTCATTGATCAATAAAGATAGTTAGGCAGGATGTATGATTTTCATCCATCTCGTGGCCTGAATCTAGGTAAATCACCGTGTCATGTTCTTCGCCAGCAAGATCCCTGTAATTCTCTCATTGATCAATAAAGATAGTTAGGCAGGATGTATGATTTTCATCCATCTCGTGGCCTGAATCTAGGTAAATCACCGTGTCATGTTCTTCGCCAGCAAGATCCCTTTACGCACCACCGCTCTCTCTACTGTCTTCCACGACCCATAGCAGATCGTGAGATCAATGGTGTATTAACCGTCAAGGACTGTTCTCGCCAAAAAAAAAAAACCCGTCAAGGACTGAAGTTAAGGATTGTATTGGGCCGAGGCCCATAAAATCTAACACTTTAACTGATGCCTACAACGTTCACCTTGTATAAATAAAAGCTATTGTCTAAAAAAAAGTATAAATAAAAGCTCGGTTGTATTTGCATTTTGTTTAATGTTGTTCAAAATTGACGTCCAATTTTCATTAAGAATTTAAAAACTATACGGTGAGTGCTTCTTTACTTAAAAACGATTGTCATTGAAATTTTGGACTCCTAGGATATGTTTAATTTGAGTGAGTCCAATGTGAATTTTCTTAAGGAATCCTTTGCACCACATTTGAAAGCAAAATTTCAATCCACCCCAACATCTTGATTTATTTTTTGTGGTGCAACGGAGGATATAAGTGCGAATGACATGCAAACCTGTGTTGTTCAAATCCTACAAATCAAAGAGGGACTGAATCATATATTTTTGGGTCCACCATACAAGTTCGAAACTGAGAAAAAAAACAGAAGTGCATACACTATTACCACAAACATAGTCGTTATATAAATTGTTCGAGTTACATTCGACCTTCATCAGGTTGCCACTAGGAGACTTTGATCGGCTCATGTTTTGCTTATCCAGGAGATACTTACATTTTACCAAGACAAACTCTACTAATATAAGATCAACATCACTTAATGCCATTGGTCTTGCCAAGGCATGTAAATAAGAAGCATATACCTATATATCATAAATTTGCAAGCTGAAAATAGTAGGCATGCTAGTTGGGCTTGAAGAACTTGAGCTTCATCCCAGTGTTAATGATGCTCCAGACACCACCCACAGAGGAGGCCAAGCTGAAGGCGGTGCCGAGCAGCGCGAGGCCCCAGTTCACGTACCAGCTGTAGCTGAACCTCTCAGGCTTCTTGATACAGATCCACATGAAGCACGGGTAGGCAAACGTCACCGGCAGCGTTAGGCCGCCCAGAAGGCCGGCGAGGCTGGAGAGGAACGGCAGAGCGATGCCGATGAAGAGCGAGATGAACCCGTAGAAGATCCTGAACCCTGACCGGACCCAGACTGAGCAGGGCCGGTTGGTGCGACCTGTGTAGAAGGCTTCAAAGCTGTCGAACACCGGCATGGAGTATATCTGGAAGCTGCTAAGGCAGTTGAACACGACGAGGAGGAACGTCGCCGCAAGGAGCCCACGAGAGATGTCGTGGCCGTGGAAGATGTAGAGGGCGGTCAGGATCCCTCCTGGTGGCATCTGCCGGCATGGGAAAGAACAACAGAAAAGGACCAAGGATTGTTAGCAAAAAAAGAAAAGAGATGCATCACAACGGGATGATGAGTGAGGAGTGAATGATTGAAGTACTTGCCATGTTTCCGTAGGCCCAGTAACCCCCAATGGCAACAGGGAAGATGCACATTGCAATCAGAAGATAAGCCGCTTTGGCCCCACGCCACATAGGCACATGTGCAGGGTGTTTGAAAGTCGACGGCATCGTCGCCTGTTAGTTGTAAAAATTAATTTAAATAAACCAAATGAAGCCACCAAATGGAACTACATAGTACTGAAAGTCTGAAAGGACTGGTTGTTGAGTAGTACTAACCTGTATTTCTAATGAAAGATTGTGTCCCCTGAATGCAAAGGCTATTATCCCAAGAGCATTCAAGGTAGAGAACAGTGATGAGCCAAAAGAAGTGGATCTCACTTGTTCATAAGAGACTGCTGCCGGCCGTTGCTGGCTGACAGAGAGAACCCAAGACATGGTGCAGTACATTATTGCTGTGGCACCACCGATAAGCGAAAGCCCAGCAATCGAGTTGAGATTTGGGAGCTGGGAAAGAATGACTGCTAAGGATGTGAATACCAAGTACCACTCGACCGTCGAAATAGGGTTCGGTGTACAAAGGGGGCCGCACACTATTTGGTAAAAGAGTTTCATAGTCTCCCCTCCGACAAGGATCAATGCAGTTGCAGTGCCCGCCGAAAGATAAATAGTTGGGAAAAGAGCTAGCCAAACTCCCAGTTTTTCTCCTGAATGAACAAACAGATAGAAATCAGTAACTCAGCTAATTTTTCAATCCTACAAAATGAATTTCCAGTAATCCATGTAGCAGCAGATCAGCAGACAATATAGGCAACATTGCATATACTAACTCAGCTTGGTAAACAACAGGCAATAATTGGTTAATTACTCAAAGTGTGTGTTGCAATAGTTTGATTAGAAGGATCATGGAGCGATTGTGGTAGCAGCAAGTTCCACATTTTACACCACTGTAGCATGAGAGTGATATGCTATAACCGTTAAGCAGTCATTTCTACTGTTCCAGATGTGGATCAAATATGAGAGTGACTGTACATTAAGCCGGCACTACCCATGCTTGAACACTACACCTAGCTAATAATGTTAAAAGATTCTTGCGTTAAGCTACATGAAACAGATCGTCAACATTGACAACGACTCCAAACATGGCACATTATTGACAGCAAACATTGGCACATATATCCAGGTTGGAATCAAGAGTTAATTGTCATGAATTTGCAAAATAGCGAAGGGCATGTCTTTGTCTCACCAAATGCAGCTTGTGCAAGCTCCACATATCTGTTGTACCTCCTGCCTGGGACTGCTTCATGAAGCTTGACTAGAATGGAGAGTGTGTATAGTTGCCAGAAGTAAGCAACAGTCAATGATATTATTCCCCAGCTCCTACAGTATAAGAGATCCATATGTTAGGATTGGAATATGCTCTTATCCTTCTAGTGTCATGTTAGGATATTTTTTACAACATATATGTTGCGCATTGTATCGATATTGCATACAATTTGTAATTTTCGCTTATCAATACACCTCATGCCTTTATTAGAGGCGGCTGTACATACTTGCAACACTTAGGACTCGGTAAGATTTAAAATCAAGTAAAAAGATAGATGAAAACCATATTTATAAATTACATGTTCTTTTAATACTAACGCCTTTACACAGTTTCTGATGTGTTTAAACTTGTAAACATTTGCATTCTCATATATACAAGCTGCAACAATCTTGAAAGTAAACATCTATCTAAACTAGGAAATAACTTGTTATCCCTTCAACTTTGTTTTGTAAAATTTCAGCACTGAACTTGAAGCCTCCATCAATCTGACCAATCTAAATAACGTTTGATTCTGAGGTTAGAACAGAACATGTACAAAAATGAAATCCAGGACAAGAAAGTTGAAAAGGGGGAACGACGAACAATGCTCTGAGCCTGAGTCTGAGGGCTTGCTGGGGTTTAGGATGTGAGAATGGCGAGTGGGGAGGGGAGCAGGAGGAATGTTTAGGAGGTTACTGACCATCCGAGGGCGGGGAAGGCGAGTGGGAGGAGGAGCGCCTGGAACCCAAGGCCGGCGTTGAGAGAGTGGAATGCAGCGTAGCTGGCGTTGCCGCTGCGGCTCTCGGTGATGGGGAGCCAGGCGTCCTGCGGGTTGAGCCGCGTGAGGTGGCCCACCTCCTCCAGGTAGCCGCGCAGGCCCTCCACCACCCGGCGCACCGGCGTCCCGGCGCCGCTCGTCGCCGCCCCTCCCCTCCTGACCGGCGGCGTGGACATCCCCTCCGGCGTGGACAGCCCCCGTGGCGTCACGGGGATCGACACCAGCTCCGGCTCCCCCGCCCCCTCCGCCATTGCCGCCATCCCTTCCCTTGGACGACTTGGGGTGGGTTCTTCTTCTTGTTCTTGGAGCGCGGCGCGCTGTGTGTGTGAGTGTGAGCGAGGAGAAGTGATTCTCTTGGAGGTGGTGGGGAAGGGTAGAAAAGAAAAGGTGGTGGTGGTGGAGTGGGGGACAGACGGGGAGGGGGCGTGTGTCGGAGAAGGCCCCGTCCTTTCTCTGTCGGGCGAGGAGAGAGAAGCTCAAGCATGGGACGGACGGATAACACTTCCGTAGAGAGAGGGAGAGTTGCATGCAGACTTGCAGTACTACGACTACCATGGCGTGGTGCAGTGCAATGCCGTGTATGGAGGAGAAAAATCGACGAGCCGCACGAGCTTCCGTACTGCTGCACTGTAGATGGCGTGTGAATGGCTCGACTGTTCAGACGTGGTGGAGGAGTCGTCGAGTGCAGAGCTTTGCATCCGTAGGTGGTCATTTTGCTCGTGCCTTGTGGGGGAAGGAGATCCGAGCGTCAGAGTGTGAAATGGATGCCGTTTCGAAAAAAGAGTGTGAAATGGATGCGACGCACATGGGTGCTTCACAAAATGACGCGCAAGGATGGGCGGCACTTGAATACCAAGACTTTTTTTTCCATGGTGAATACCAAGACTTAGATGACCATTTTAAGCCCATAAATGAATAGAAAATATAATTTCCCTCCAAGGTACTAGTTTCTTTTGACAGCAGGAAGAGGGGTTTCCCTTAAAACAAAACAAAACAAAAAACAGCAGGAAGGGACGTCTCAGAAACAAGGTCTGTTTGGATTGTGACTATCCTTGTCACATATTGCCATACTATTTTGCCACATTTGTCTCGCTTGAATTGTTCAAATTCTTAGCCACACTTTGGCTTGCCTAAGGGAATCTCGCCGCACATTTTGTATCTATGACATGTGGGACTTACTGCTAATAAAAAAAAATCCCTGCCTTAGTTGTGGCAAGAACTAAACACACACCTAACTTGGTCAAACTTGTCTAAGTTGAGATGTGGTAAAGTGTGGCAAGTTGTGGCTTAGAACCAAACAGTCACCGCATGCGAAAGGATCTCAAGAATCATGAAAATTACAAACATGTCAATTCTTCTTGCAAACATGATCCCAACAAATACACGCAGATTGCAATCGAGTCCTGATGCAAAATTCGATCAGGCCGGAGACGCTATCCAAGTCACCATCGTCGATAATTACCTAGCCGTCATGCGGGAAGGTGAAGAGGGCCTTATGATTTGAAGGTAGAAGAGAAGAACCAAGTGGGTTGACGCTGAGCCGAAGTCGTGGATCAACCCTGTCTCTCATAGATGCATATCAGAGACAACCGAGGGACCAACCAAAGAGGTTGGAGGAATAATAGCTCCAACACCAAGGTCATTGTTGTGCTTCTTAGAAGACGAAAATGACCATGGCTAGCTTCCTTGTCCCTTGGTACATTGGGTCTAGGGACACCAACGCCAAATTTAACGCCATCGACCCTCCTTTCAACCATCTCGACAACGAGGAGAACACAAGGCAGAAGCTCCCGAATCCACTTGATCAGGGCTAGCAAGACGAGCTTATTTGAGGAGCTAATGTCGGATCCACCTACGCGGGAGCCACCGGATAGGCAGAGGGCATCCACCAGCCACATCTTGAATGTGTTGGTAGGATTCTCGATTACGGCATACACGTAGGATCGTTTAGTATGTCTAGAGGAGGGAGGGTGAATAGACTACAAGCAACCTAGAGAATTTTTTTCCAATTTTAAATTTTTGACAATTTTGAGCTTAGCTAGTGGTGGCTGATGAGGTCACCTACTACAGGTAGGGTCAAGGACCTGTCATCCGGGGGCCACCTGGGGCCCCACACCATTATTGGTGGGTCTCAGGACCACGCGAGCATTCAGATGCGAGTATCAGGAGGTCCACTCGGACACCTCGACGGCACTCGGACCACCACTTTCCAGTCGGCACGACTACCATCACTCGAACAAGAGAGGTGAAGGGACGACGTGGGAGCTGCAACGGTCGAGGGATCCTAAGTCATTCTTAAAGTAGAGTCATAGCTACCATTACCTGTAACTGCTGTAGTTGTGACTATTTATACTTGTAACGGCCGTAGTTATACATTAAGTGCCCCGACGACATGGGAGTGCTGGAGGCTACGGCGCACTCTATATAAGATGTCCTCCTCCTCCTAAGCTGGGGTTAAGCAACCTCTGTAATCATACCCCTCAAAGAAAACAAGCCTCAGGGCATGAGACGTAGGGCTATTACCTCCTCCCAGAGGGGCGTGAACTCGTAAAACACCGAGTGTTACACCTGCACTGTAGCTAGGCTCTGCCCCTCTTTCGTACCCCTGGTACTCATTGTCAGGATCGTAACCCCGACAGTTGGCGCCCACCATGGGGCACGGCGTCCGGCATTTTTACGGCGCGGGTGGATTTTCATCATCGTCATCATCATGTTAGTCGGCAGCGAGATCCGTTTTGAAGCACTCAGCTTCATCACCGACGACTCAGCGTGGCTTCGCGAGGCCCCGCTGGATGTGGAGGCGCTGCCCATCTGTGGCACGGCGCACTTCTGTGCATCCTCATTTGGAGTCCTTCTCCGACAGCCCTCGGTTCCGTACCAAGTGTCTCCTCTCCTCCCCGTCGCGCGCCGTCACAAGCGCTCCGGACGCTCACGGCTGTAGCGTTGGATCAGGCACGCCGTGGCCCTTCAGGCTGCGGCAAAAATGTGGCAGCTCTCGAGTCCGACGAGCCCGCCCTCGACCTCTCTGATGGGCTTCACGATGACTCCTCCGACGAGTCCAAGTGCGAGAGCGTCGAGTTGACGGCAGAGGTCCTCATGGCGGACAATGCGGAGCATCACGCGCCCCCGGGGTTCACGGGCCCCCGGGACAGCCACGCGAGCACTTCGCACGGGAACACCAATGGCGGCGGCGAGAACAACCTCTCCCCGATCATGAGCCGTATGTCCCTCAGGATCTCACTCGGGAGCAACGCGAGGAGCTCCGTTGGAGGAACGAGCAGTTCCTGAACACCCCATCACCGGGGCGACTCCCGAGGCTTTGGCCATGGAGTCGACGCGCTTGGCCACCTTGGTCGAGTGAGACCGCCTTGAGCGGCTGCAGAAGGAGCTAGATGATTGTGTCCGCTGTCCTAGCTCCAGTCGGCACAAGCGCCGGCTTTTCCCGAGTGATCAGCCTCGGAAGTACTAGGTCCTCAGCACTCCGCCGCAAAATTTAGCAGCATCTACTCGGATCGCTGATTCCGTCTAGCTCTCCGGCTCCATGGCTGGGGAGGGGATCTGTCAGACCCAGGCGCTCCTGAAGACGGCGCTGTTGCAGAATGCGGCGGTGTCCCAGTCCAGAGATCGCATCCACAGCGTGTCAGTGCGCGCCGAGATCGACCAGTCGGCCCACAGCCCACTCGGCTCTGGGAGGCGCTGGGCATCGTCCTCTTCAAAGGATCAATACGGAGATCGGAGGCGTGATCGAGTCGCTTCGCCCCGGTGGCACGATGATTATGATCGCACTCTGATGCCCCCGCCGCGAGACGTCTCATACGGGCGCCAGCCCTACGGTGACTGACAGACACGCGGCGGTGATCGGAGGCCGAGTCCGCCACGCCATACAAGGGACCCCCGAGACCCGCAGTTTAACGCGAGATCTGTTCTCGCTCAGAATTTGGCCGACAGGGGTCGGGCTCTGAGAGAAGGCCTTGATGTTGATGCGCCAAGTGGTTCCGCACCCTCTGGCCCCGAGTGCTTCAGTCGGTACATTCAGGCTACAGAGATTCCCAACAACTTCAGGTTGGCTACGGGGATCAACAAGTTAACTAGCGAATCTAAGCCAGAGATCTGGTTAGAAGATTACCGAGTGGTTGTTCAGATCAATGGCAGTAATGACAATGTGGCCATGAAGCACCTGTCGTTGATGCTTGAAGGATCTGTTCGAGCTTGGCTCACTCAGCTTCCACCCGGCAGTATTTTCTGCTGGGATGGCCTCGCCCGAGTCTTCGTCAAGACCTTCGAAGGCACGTACAAGCGGGCGGGTGGATTGGCCGAGCTGCAACACTGCGTCCAGAGGCAAAATGGGACTCCCCGAGATTATATCCAGCAATGGACCACCCTGCACAATACGGTGGAGACCGTCACCGAGCACCAGGCGGTCTGTGCCTTCAAGGCCGGGGTCAGATACCGAGACCTGAATCTGAAGTTCGGCCGTACTGAGATCCCAACTCTCAGTTGGGCTATGGAGATAGCCAATCAGTACGCCAATGGTGAAGAGGAAGATTGGCTGAGAAGTGACAAGAACCGAGCGGGCGATGCGAATCAGCCGGACAAAAAGGGCAAGAAGCACAAGCGGAAGGTCGAGGCGGCCGGAAACGCCGAGGCTGCGGCTCTGGCCGGCCAAAGCAAAAGAAGGAATGGAAAGGCAAGAAGCAAGTTGCTCCAAAGAGTGACATCCTTGATCAGCCTTGCCAGATCCATACGAAGAAAGACGAAGAAGGTAACTTCATTTTGCCCAAGCATACCACTTGGGGGTGTCGGCTCCTCAAGCAAGAGACGTGGTAGGATCCCTCCGGGGACAAGGACGACGACGACGATGGAGGCAAGGGTACTTCCGGGTATCCCAACATCGAGAAAATCCTAATGATCTTCGTCGACGTTGAAAGCAAGAGCCGCCTCAAGGTTATAAACCGAGAGGTCAACATGGCAGTTCCGACTGTCACAAAGTATCTCGACTGGGCTAAGACACCCGTTACCTTCGATCAGTCAGATCACCCGGCCCACATATCGACCCCCGGGCGGCAGGCTTTGGTGGTCGATCCGGCCGTGGGAGGAGATCGACTGCGCAAGGTCCTGATCGATGATGGCAGCGGGCTCAACATCATCCACGCCGACTGCTAGAGCTTGCGTTGATTTTTCCCTTGAAGAGGAAAGGGTGATGTAGCAAAGTAGAGATAAGTATTTCCCTTAGTTAAGAACCAAGGTATCAATCCAGTAGGAGGCACAAGAAAGTCTCCAATCTATGCACCTGCACAAACTAACAAACACTTGCACTCAACGTGAAAAAGGGGTTGTCAATCCCTTCACGGTCTCGAACAAGAGTGAGATCTAATAGAGATAGGTATAAAAGATAAATAAAAGAGCAAACTAAAGTAAATATAAATAAATTGCGGCAAGGTATTTTTGGGTTTTTTGGTTTATAGATCTAAAAATATATGATGGAAAATAGACCCGGGGGCCATAGGTTTCACTAGAGGCTTCTCTCTAGAAGATAGCATACGGTGGGTGAACAAATTACTGTTGAGCAATTGATAGAAAAGCGCAAAGTTACGACGATATCTAAGGCAATGATCATGAATATAGGCATCACGTCCGTGACAAGTAGACCGACTCCTGCCTGCATCTACTACTATTACTCCACACATCGACCGCTATCCAGCATGCATCTAGAGTATTAAGTTCATAAGAACGGAGTAATACCTTAAGTAAGATGACATGATATAGAAGGATAAACTCAATCAATATGATATAAACCCCATCGTTTTATCCTCGATGGCAACAATACAATACGTGGCTCGCTACCCCTTCTGTCACTGGGTGAGGACACCGCAAGATTGAACCCAAAACTAAGCACCTCTCCCATTGCAAGAAAAACCAATCTAGTTGGCCAAACCAAACCGATAGTTCGAAGAGAAATACAAAGATATCTTAATCATGCATAAGAGTTTAGAGAAGACTCAAATAATATTCATAAATAATCTGATCATAAATCCACAATTCATCGGATCTCAACAAACACACCGCAAAAAAGTATTACATCGAATAGATCTCCAAGAACATCGAGGAGAACATTGTATTGAAGATCAAAGAGAGAGAAGAAGCCATCTAGCTACTAGCTATGGACCCGTAGGTCTGTGGTAAACTACTCACGCATCATCGAAAGGGCAGCAAGGTTGATGTAGAGGCCCTCCGTGATCGAATCCCCCTCCGGCAGATCGCCGGAAAAGGCCCCAAGATGGGATCTCACGGGAACAGAGGCTTGCAGCGGCGGAAAAGTATTTTGGTGGATGCCTCTGATGGTTTGGGAATATTTGGGAATTTATAGTGCAAAGATTAGGGTTGGGAGACCTCCGAGGGGCCCACAAGCCCTCAGGGTGCGCCCCCTGGGGCGCGCCTGGCAGGCTTGTGGCCTCCTCGGGAACCTTTTGGCCCTCTCTCCAAGTCACGTAGGTGTCTTCTGGTCCAAGAAAAATCATCGTAGTTTTATTCCGTTTGGACTCCGTTTGATATTCCTTTTCTATAAAACTCAAAAACAAGGAAAAAACTGAAACTGGCACTGGGCTCTAGGTTAATAGGTTAGTCCCAAAAAATAATATAAAATAGCATATTAATGCATATAAAACATCCAAAACAGATAATATAATAGCATGGAACAATAAGAAATTATAGATACGTTGGAGACGTATCACCGACACCCTGGAGGCGATGAGCATCTTGATGTCCCGACTCAGCAAGAGTAGCATGCAGTTCCACGGGATAATCCCCAGGAAGAAGGCCAAATCACTCGGGCAGATCGCCCTCGACGTCGTATTCGGTGGAGAAAAGAACTTCAGGAAGGAGTGATTGACCTTCGAGGTCCTGGATTTCTGGAGTGCTTACCATATCATCCTGGGTAGGCCTGCCTACGCACGTTTCATGGCCAAAGCATGTTACGTGTGTCTTAAACTTAAGATGCCAGGGCTGAATGGTGTGATCATCATCACAGGCAACCGGAAGCTAGCTGAGGAGTGCCTCCAGAAGGGCTCCCGGATTGCTGATGAGCAGATGGTGCTGGCCGACTTGGATGAGTACCAGAAGGCAGTGGATTCGAGTGATCTACTAAAGTCTAAGAAGCCAACTGTGGAATCCGCTTTCCAGTCGGCCAGAGAAACGAAGCCAGTGCATGTGCATCCCAAGGATCCGAATGCCGCCTCGACCAACATCTCAACCACGCTTGACAGCAAATAGGAAGGCGAGCTCATCCAGTTCCTCCATGAGAACTGGGACATCTTCGCATGGAAGCCTTCTGACATGCCGGGTGTGCCTAGGGAACTGGCTGAGCATAGACTCCGTGTCGACTTGAAGATGAAGCCTGTCAAGGAGCACCTTCGATGCTCCTCCACTGAGAAGCGCAAGGCGACTGGCGAGGAGATCACACGGCTCTTGGCCGTCGAGTTCATCTAAGAGGTGTACCACTCCGAGTGGCTCGCTAATGTCGTCATGGTGACAAAGAAGAATAACTCTCTCCGGATGTGCATCGACTTCAATCACATCAATCGGGCCTGTCCGAAAGACCATTTTCCTCTCCCCCGCATAGACCAGATAGTAGATTCTACTGTCTGGTGTGAACGACTCTCATTTCTGTATGCGTACTCCGGGTACCACCTGATAACCCACAAGTATAGGGGATCGCAACAGTTTTCGAGGGTAGAGTATTCAACCCAAACTTATTAATTCGACACAAGGGGAGCCAAAGAATATTTGCAAGTATTAGAAGTTGAGTTGTCAATTCAACCACACCTGGAGACTAAATATCTGTAGCAGAGAGATCAGTAGCACAGTAGTATGATAGTTTGATAGCGGTAGTAATGATAGCAACAGTAATGGTAACGGTAGCAGTAATAGTTTAGTAGCAATTGTAACACTGGCAACAACAGCAGTAGTAACTTAGCAAGATCAATATGTGAAAAGCTTGTAGGCATTGGATCGGTGATGGATAATTATGTTGGATGACATTCATCATGTAAAATTTATAACCTAGGGCGACACATAACTAGCTCCAATTCATCAATGTAATGTAGGCATGTATTCCGTATATAGTCATACATGCTTATGATAAGAACTTGCATGACATCTTTTGTCCTACCCTCCTGTGGCAGCAGGGTCCATAAGGAAACTAAGGGATATTAAGGCCTCCTTTTAATAGAGAACCAGAACAAAGCATTAACACATAGTGAATACATGAACTCCTCAAACTATGGTAATCACCGGAAAGAATTCCAATTATTGTCACCTTGGGGTATGCGTGTTGGAAATATGCCCTAGAGGCAATAATAAAGTGGTTATTATTATATTTTCCTTAATCATGATAAAGGTTTATTATTCATGCTAGAATTGTATTGACCGGAAACTTAAATACATGTGTGGATACATAAACAAATACCGTGTCCCTAGTGAGCCTCTACTAGACTAGCTCATTGATCAAAAGATCGTTAAGGTTTCCTAACCATAGACATGTGTTGTCACTTGATAACGGGATCACATCATTAGGAGAATGATGTGATGGACAAGACCCATCCGTTAGCTTAGCATATGATCGTTCAGTTTATTGCTACTACTTTCTTAATGTCAAATACATATTCCTTCAACCATGAGATCATGCAACTCCCGGATACCGGAGGAATACCTTGTGTGCTATCAAACGTCACAACGTAACTTGGTGATCATAAAGATGCTCTACAGGTATCTCCGAAGGTGTTTGTTGAGTTGGCATGAATCGAGATTGGGATTTGTCACTCCGTATGAAGGAGAGGTATCTCTGGGCCCTCTCGGTAATACAACATCACAAGAAGCTTGCAAGAAAAGTGACTAAGGAATTAGTTACAAGGTGATGTATTACGGAATGAGTAAAGAAACTTGCCGGTGACGAGATTGAACTAGGTATGGAGATACCGACGATCGAATCTCGGGCAAGTAACATACCGACAGACAAAGGGAACTACGTATGTTGTCATAAAGGTTCGACCAATAAAGATCTTCATAGAATATGTAGGAACCAATATGGACATCCATGTCCCGCTATTCGTTATTGACCAGAGAAGCATCTCGGTCATGTCTACATCATTCTCGAACCCATAGGGTCCGCACGCTTAACGTTCGTTGACGATATAGTATTATATGAGTTATATATGTTGGTGACTGAATGTTGTTCGGAGTCCCGAATGAGATCACGGACATGACGAGGAGCTCCGGAATGGTCCGAAGGTAAATATTGATATATAGGATGAAGGTATTCGGGTTCCGGAAGAGTTTCGGAATGCACTGAATATTTGTCGGATCACCGGAAGGGTGGGGGTGCGCTTCCCCTCCCGCCCTTCTCCCACGCGCCTAGGAAGGAAGGGGAGGGGCGCCTAGGGCAGGCTGGCCGCCGGCCCCCTTGGGGGCACCCTAGGCAGCCTCCTGTCCTCCCTCCACCTATATATATGTGAGGAGGGGAGGGGGCAACACACACCACGAATCCCCAAGCCGTGTGCGGCGCCCCCTCTCCCTGTAGTTCTAGTTCCTCCTCCGTCCACGTCTGTTGTGCTTGGCGAAGCCCTGCAGAGAAGTTTTACCACCACCGTCACCACGCTGTCGTGCTGCCGGAACTCATCTACTAATTCGCCTCTCTTGCTGGATCGAGATGGCGAGGACGTCATCGAGCTGAACGCGGAGGAGCCGTATGTTCGGTACTTGATCGGGACGGATCGTGAAGGTGTACGACTACATCAACCATGTTGATAAATGCTTCCGCTTAGCAATCTACAAGGGTATGTAGATGCTCTCCCCCTCTCGTAGCTATGCATCTCCATGGATAGATCTTGCGTGTGCGTAGAATTTTTTTGTTTTCCATGTAACGTTCTCCAACAGTGGCATCATGAGCCAGGTCTATGCGTAGATGATATGCACGAGTAGAACATAAAGGAGTTGTGGGCGGTGAGGTTCATATTGCTTCCCACCAATGTCTTATTTTGATTTGGCAGCATTGTGGGATGAAGCGGCCCGGACCAACCTTAAATGCCCACACACATGAGACCGGTTCCACCGACTGACATGCAACTTGTTTTGCATATAGGTGGCTGGTGGGTGTCTGTTTCTCCTACTTTAGTTGAATCGGATTTGATTACGGTGGTCCTTGCAGAAGGTTAAATAGCAACTTGATAATCATCGATGTGGTTTTGCGTAGGTAAGAACGGTTCTTGCTAGTTGCCCGTAGCAGCCACGTAAAACTTGCAACAACAAAGTAGAGGGCGTTTAACTTGTTTTTGCAGGGCATGTTGTGATGTGATATGGTCAAGATGTGATGTGATATATGTTGATGTATGAGATGATCATGTTTTGTAATAAGTTCACGACTTGCATGTCGATGAGTACGACAACCGGCAGGAGCCTTAGGGTTGTCTTTAATTATTGTATGACCTGCGTGTTGATGTCGCTTGAACTACGTCGGTATTTCCCCAAAGAGGAAGGGATGATGCAGCACAGCTACGGTAGGTATTTCCCTCAGTTATGAAACCAAGGTATCAATCCAATAGGAGAACCAAGCAACACTATGTAAATGGTACCTGCACACAAAGAACAAATACTTGCAACCTGACGCTTATGAGGGGTTGTCAATCCCTCTACGGATAACTGTGCCAGAAATTGTCAAGTTGACGGGATAAAAATTGTGTAGATTGGATAAATAGATCTCGAAAAAACGTGAAATAAAATAGGTAACAAAAAAGTGCAGCAAGGTATTTTTGCGTTTTTGGAATAATATATCTGAAAATAAAAGCGGATAAAAATAGATCTCAAAGCAAATATGATAAAGAATAGACTCGGGGGCCGTAGATTTCACTAGTGGCTTCTCTCAAGAAAATAGCGCATGGTGGGTAAACAAATTACTGTTGGGCAATTGATAGAAGATCGAATAATTATGACGATATCCAAGGCAATGGTCAATATATAGGCATCACGTCCAAGATTAGTAGACCGACTCCTGCCTGCATCTACTACTATTACTCCACACATCGACCTCTATCCAGCATGCATCTAGTGTAATAAGTTCATGGAGAAATGGAGTAGTGCAATAAGAATGATGACATGATGTAGACGAGATCTATTCATGTAGGAATAGGCCCCATCTTGTTATCCTTAATAGCAACGATACATGCATGTCTTGCTGCCCCTTCTGTCACTGGGAAAGAACACCACACGATCGAACCCATCACAACGCACCTCTTCCCATGGCAAGAAAAATTGATCTAGTTGGCCTAACTAAACCAAAGATTCGAAGAAGAAATATGAGGTTATAAATAATCAGGCATATAGGAGATCAAAAGAAGACTCAAATAATATTCATGGATATAGATCTGATCATAAACTCAAAGTTCATCGGATCCCAAAAAACACACCGCAAAAAGGAGTTACATCAAATAGATCTCCAAGAGACCATTGTATTGAGAATCAAAAGAGAGAGAGGAAGCCTTCTAGCTACTGCCTACGGACCCGTAGGTCTATGATGAACTACTCGCGCATCATCAGAGAGGCACCAATGAGGATGATGAACCCCTCCATGATGGTGTCTAGATTGGATCTCGTGGTTCTGGAACTTGCGGCGGCTGGAATTGTGTTTCGTCGACTCCCCTAGGGTTTCTGGAATATTTGGCAATTTATAGGGCGAAGAGGCAGTGCGGGAGGTCACCGAGGGGGGCACAACCCCCTGGGTGCGCCTGGGCCCCCAGGCACGCCCTGGTGGGTTGTGCCCACCTTGGGCCTCCCCTCTGGTACATCTTTGGCCCATCTGGTGTCTTCTGGTCCAAAAAAAATTCTCCAAAAAGTTTCACCGCGTTTGGACTCCGTTTAGTACTGATGTTCTACGAAGTAAAAAAAACAAGCAAAAAACAGCAACTGGCACTAAGCACTATGTCAATAGGTTAGTCCCAAAAAATGATATGAACTTGCTATAAAATTATTGTAAAACATCCAAGAATGATAATATAATAGCATGGAATAAGCAAAAATCATAGATACATTGGAGACGTATCAGCATCCCCAAGCTTAATTCCTACTCGTCCTCGAGTAGGTAAATGATAAAAACAGAATTTTTGATGTGGAATGCTGCCTAACATGTTCATTATATATTCTTTTCTTTTGTAGCATGGACATTTGGACTTTTATATGGTTCAAAGCAATAGTCTAGTTTTGACATGAAGATTTCAATACTCAAGCATATCAACAAGCAACCATGTCTTTCAAAATATCAACACTAAAGAAAGTTATCCCTAGCCCATCATGCTCAATCATTGATCCATTCATGAAACACACTCGCATATTAGCTACATCCAATGCTCAAGTACGATCATAGTGCCCCTTAGTTGGTGCTTTCTTAGAGAAGATAGAGACTCAAATAAAAACAAAATTGCATAAAATAAATAGATAGGCCCTTCGTAGAGGGAAGTAGGGATTTGTAGAGGTGCCAGAGCTCAAAGCTTATATTGAGAGATATTTTTTTGAGAGGTATACTTTTCCTGTCAACGAAAATGACCGAGTAATTCCCAATACTTTCCATGCTAGATATATCATAGGTGGTTCCCAAACAGAAAATAAGGTTTATTCCTTTTTCCACCATTCTTTCACATTCCACGGCTAGCCGTATCCACGGGTACCATCCATACCAACACTTTCCATGGAATTTATGATTTGACAACATAAAGTAAATTTCTTTTTCATTTCGGGACTGGGCATCCCTATTACCGTCGCACTCTCATGCAATGACAAGTGAATAAACACTCATCTTGAGAATAACACATCTAGCATGAAAAATATTGGCCACCTCCTGCCGCTTCATGAGCGGTACGGGCACACAAAAAGAAAATTTATTTTGAAAATTTGAGATGACACATACAAATTTGCTTAGAACGGCATGGAAATATCGCATATAGGTAGGTATGGTGGACATATATGGCAAAATTGGATTTAAGGATTTTGGATGCACAAGTAGTATTTCTACTTAGTACAACTGGAGGCTAGCAAAAATATTGAGAAGCAACCAACCAATAAACAAAAAATCACATAAGCGAGCATTAAGCATAACTAACACCGAATAATGCACCACAAGTAGGATGTAATTTCATTGCAGAACTATTGACTCTCGTGCTTACATAGGGAATCACAAACCTTAACACCAATATTCTTACTAAAGCATAATTACTCAGCAACATGACTCACATATCACTATCATCATATCTCAAAACTATTACAAAGAATCAAGTTTATTTTGTCCAATGATCTTCATGAAAGTTTTTTATTATATCCCTCTTGAATATCTATCACTTTGGGACTAGTTTCATATATTTCAATTGCTTTTGACAAGCACAAATAAATCTAAGTGAAGAACATGAGCATAAATTTTTTCGTCTCTCAAAATAATTTAAGTGAAGCATGAGAGAGTTCCTTCAAAAATTTACTAACTCTCAAATTAATCTAAGTGAATCATGAGAGCATTTCTTAAAAAATATTAAAGCACACCATGCTAAAAAAGATATAAGTGAAGCACTAGAGCAATTTCAAAGCTCTAAAAAAATTTAAGTGAAGCATACAAAGCAATTCTAACAAATCATAGCATAATTTGGCTCTCTCAAATAGGTGTGTCCAGCAAGGATACTTGTGACAAAATAGAAAACAAAACAAGCAAAGACTCATATAATACAAGACGCTCCAAGCAAAACTCATGATATGTGATGAATAAAAATATAGCTCCAAGTAAAATACCGATGGTCGTTAGAAGAAAGAGGGGATGCCTTCCGGGGCATCCCCAAGCTTAGTTGCTTGGTTCTCCTTGAATATTAACTTGGGGTGCCATGGGGCATCCCCAAGCTTAGGCTCTTTTCACTCCTTATTCCTTCATCCATCGTGATCTCACCCAAAGCATGAAAACTTCAATCACACAAAACTTAACAAAACCTTCGTGAGATCCGTTAGTATAAGAAAACCAATCTTTACTTTAATTACTGTAGAAAACCCATTCAAATTTTGTTATTGCATTATATCTACTATATTCTAACTTTGCCAGGGCTTATGCCCCCCGATACAATCCATAGATTCAACAAAATAAGCACACAATGCAAAGAAAACAGAATCTGTCAAAAATCTCATACTTTTGTAACTCCAAAAATTCTAAAAAATTAGGACAACAGAAGCAATTTGTATATAACTTGTGTAAAACATTCAGAATTTTTCGTCGCTTTTGTGAATTTTGAAAATTCTGTTACTGGACGCCAAATATTCTGTTTTTCAACAGGATCAAATCAACTATCACCAAAGTTATGCCAAAGGCTTTACTTGGCACAAAAACTAATTAAAACATAAAAAACACAATCATAACAGAGGCATAGTTGTGCAAACACTCAAGAACAGAAAGAAAAAGGCAAAAATAAATTTTATTCATTGGGTTGCCTCCCAACAAGCACTATCGTTTTATGCCCCTAGCTAGGCATTGATAATTTTGATGATGCTCACATGTATACCTGGCCATACCTCGGGCCGGGCCGGGCGTAGCCAAGCCCGACGCAAAAAACCCAGGCCCGGGCCTGGCTCGGCCCGGCCCGCACGCGTAAAAGCCAGCCGGGCCGGGCCCCTTCAGGAAATCGCAAAAACGACGGGCCCGGTCCCGGCCCTGAAGCAGCGTCGGGCAAGGCCGGGTCGGGCTTTTTTGGGCTGGGCTGCCCATGGTCAGGACTACTCGCATGAAAGACGAGAATTGAAACACAAAGAGAGCATCATAATACATGTGACAAACATATTTAAGTCTAACATACTTCCGATGCATAGGGGAATTTATAAGCAAACAAATTATCAAGACAAGAAATATATAGCATATGCAAGGAAGAAGAAAGGAACAATAGCAATCTCAACATAACAAGAGGTAAATTAGTAACATGAAAATTTCTACAACCATATTTTCCTCTCTCATAATAATTACATGTAGGATCGTAATCAAATTCAACAATATAGCTATCATATAAAATTTTCTCTTCATGATCCACATGCATAAAAGTTTTATAATCTTCCAAGATAGTGGGATTAACATCAACTAAAGTCATGACCTCTCCAAACCCACTTTCATCAAAAATTTCGTAAGATTGAACACTCTCCAAATATGTGGGATTGTTTTTACCTAAAGTTGACGCTCTTCCAAACCCACTTTCAATATTATTGCAAACATATTCATCACGAGGCTTAAATAAATTTTCAAGATCATAAGAAAAATCACTCCAATCATGATCATTGCAATAAGTAGTGGACATATCAAAATTAGCATCCCCAAGCTTGGGGTTTTGCATATTATTAGCACAATTGAAATTAATAGAATTTATAGTAAAATCATTGCAATCATGTTTTTCATCCGAGGAGCTATCATGAATCACTTTATAAATTTCTTCGTTTGACACTTCATCACAATTTTCAGATTCATGAATCTCAAGCAAAACTTCATAAAGATAATCTAGTGAACTCAATTCACTAGCAATGGGTTCATCATAATGGAATCTTTTGAAAAGATTAGCAAGTGGATGAGGATCCATATCAATAGATTTTTAGCAAGCAAAGATGCAAGCAAATAGAAGACACATGGCAAGAAGGTAGGCAAACGAGATTGCAAACAAAAATAGATCTGGCGAGAAAAAGGCGAACGAAAAAGAGGGCGAATAAAATGGCAAATTTTTGTGAAGTGGGGGTGATGAAAACGAGAGGCAAATGGCAAACAATGTAAATTGCAAGGAGATAAGATTTGTGATTAGGAACCTGATAGATGTTGATGATGTCTCCCCGGCAACGGCACCAGAAATTCCTTTTGATCTCGCTTGAACTACGTCGGTATTTCCCCAAAGAGGAAGGGATGATACATCACAGCTATGGTAGGTATTTCCCTCAGTTATGAAACCAATGTATCAATCCAGTAGGAGAACCAAGCAACACTATGTAAATGGTACCTGCACACAAAGAACAAATACTTGCAACCCGACGCGTAAGAGGGGTTGTCAATCGCTCTACGGGTAACGGCGCCAGAAATTGTCAAGTTGATGGGATAAAAATTATGTAGATTGGATAAATAGATCTCGATAAAACGCGAAATAAAATAGGTAACAAAAAAGTGTAGCAAGGTATTTTTGCGTTTTTGGAATAATAGTCTGAAAATAAAAGCGGATAAAAATAGATCTCAAAGCAAATATGATAAAGAATAGACCCGGGGGCCGTAGATTTCACTAGTGGCTTCTCTCAAGAAAATAGCGCACGGTGGGTAAACAAATCACCGTTTGGCAATTGATAGAAGATCGAATAATTAGGACGATATCCAAGGCAATGATCAATATATAGGCATCACGTCCAAGATTAGTAGACCGACTCCTGCCTGCATCTACTACTATTACTCCACACATCAACCGCTATCCAGCATGCATCTAGTGTATTAAGTTCATGGAGAAACAGAGTAGTGCAATAAGAATGATGACATGATGTAGACGAGATCTATTCATGTAGGAATAGCGCCCATCTTGTTATCCTTAATAGCAACGATACATACGTGTCTTGCTGCCCCTTCTGTCACTGGGAAAGAACACCGCACGATCGAACCCATCACAAAGCACCTCTTCCCATGGCAAGAAAATCGATCTAGTTGGCCTAACTAAACCAAAGATTCAAAGAAGAAATACGAGGCTATAAATAATCATGCATATAAGAGATCAAAAGAAGACTCAAATAATATTCATGGATATAGATCCGATCATAAACTCAAAGTTCATCGGATCCCAGCAAACACACCGCAAAAAAGAGTTACATCAAATAGATCTCCAAGAGACCATTGTATCGAGAATCAAGAGAGAGAGAGGAAGCCATCTAGTTACTGCCTACAGACCCGTAGGTCTATGATGAACTACTCACGCATCATCGGAGAGGCACCAATGAGGATGATGAACCCCTCCGTGATGGTGTCTAGATTGGATCTCGTGGTTCTAGAACTTGCGACTGCTGGAATTGTGTTTCGTTGACTCCCCTAGGGTTTCTGGAATATTTGGCAATTTATAGGGCGAAGAGGCGGTGCGGGAGGTCACCGAGGGGGGCACAACCCCCTGGGCACTCCTGGGCCCGAGGCGCACCCTGGTGGGTTGTGCCCACCTCGGGCCTCCCCTCTGGTACATCTTTGGCCCATCTGGTGTCTTCTGGTCCAAAAAAAATTCTCCAAAAAGTTTCGCTGCATTTGGACTCCGTTTGGTACTGATATTCCATGAAGTAAAAAAAGCAAAAAACAGCAACTAGCACTGGGCACTATGTCAATAGGTTAGTCCCAAAAAATGATATAGAGTTGCTATAAAATGATTGTAAAACATCCAAGAATGATAATATAACAACATGGAACAAGCAAAAATTATAGATACGTTGGAGAAGTATCACGTGTCAATCACTAAGCGTCATGTAATTGCTTTAATTTATCGCTATGCGTTAGCAATAGTTGTAGAAGCAATAGTTGGCAAGACGACCCCAACGCAATGATGGAGATCAAGGTGTCGTGCCGGTGACGATGGAGATCATGCCGATGCTTTGGAGATGGAGATCAAAAGCACAAGATGATGATGGCCATATCATGTCACATATTTTGATTGCATGTGATATTTATCCTTTATGCATCTTATTTTTCTTAGAACGACGGTAGCATTATAAGATGATCCCTTCACTTAATTTCAAGATAAAAGTGTTCTCCCTGAGTATGCACCGTTGCTAAAGTTCGTCGTTTTGAAGCACCTCGTGATGATCAGGTGTGATAGACTCTACGTTCACATACAATGAGTGTAAGCCGGTTTTGCACATGCAGAATACTTGGGTTAAACTTGACGAGCCTAGCATATGTACGGACATGGTCTCGGAACACTAGAGACCGAAAGGTCGAACATGAGTCATATAGTAGATATGATCAACATAGAGATGTTCACCATTGAAGACTACCCCATCTCACGTGATGATCGGACATGGGTTAGTTGATTTGCATCATGTATCACTTAGACAACTTGAGGGATGTTGATTTAAGTGGGAGTTCATTAGTAATTTGATTATTTGAACTAAAATTTATCATGAACTTAGTCTTAATAGTTTTTGTATATCTATGTTGTAGATCAATGGCCCGTGCTACCGTTCCCTTGAATTTTAATGCATTGCTAGAGAAAGCTAAGTTGAAAGATGGTGGTAGCAACTACATGGATTGGGTCCGTAACTTGAGGATTATCCTCATTGCTGCATAGAAGAATTATGTCCTTGATGCACCGCTAGGTGACAGACCTGCTACAGGAGCTGATGCAGATGTTATGAACGTCTGGCAGGCTCAATCTGATGACTACTCGATAGTTCAGTGTGCCATGCTTTACATCTTAGAACCGGGACTTCAAAAGCATTTTGATCGCCATGGAGCATATGAGATGTTCTAAGAGCTGAAGTTAATATTTCAAGCAAATGCCCGGGTTGAGAGATATGAAGTCTCCAACAAGTTCTACAGCTGTAAGATGGAGGAGAACAGTTGTTTGGGTATCATAACCACTTGACTCAACTGGGAATTGATCTTCCAGTTGAGAGTGTTATTGACAGAGTTCTTCAATCACTGCCACCAAGCTACAAAGGCTTCGTGATGAACTATAATATGCAAGGGATGACTAAAACGATTCCCGAGCTCTTTGCGATGCTGAAATCGGCGGAGGTAGAAATCAAGAAGGAGCATCAAGTGTTCATAGTTAACAAGACCACTAGTTTCAAGAAAAAGGGCAAGGGAAAGAAAGGGAATTTCAAGAAGAACGGCAAGCAAGTTGCCACTCCCGTAAAGAAGCCCAAAGCTGGACAAAGCCTAAAACTGAGTGCTTCTACTACAAAGGAAATGGTCACTGGAAGCGGAACTGCCCCAAATACTTGGCAGATAAGAAGGATGGCAAAGTGAACATAGCTATATTTGGTATACATGTTATTGATGTGTTCCTTACTAATGCTCGTAGTAGCGCCTGGGTATTTGGTACCGGTTTGGTTGCTCATATTTGTAACTCAAAACAGGAGTTGTGGAATAAACGAAGATTGGCTAAGGACGAGGTGACGATGCGCGTCGGGAATGGTTCCAAGGTTGATGTGATCGCCATCGGCACGCTACCTCTACATCTACCTTTGGGATTAGTTTTAGACCTCAATAATTGTTATTTGGTGCCAGCGTTGAGCATGAACATTATATCTGGATCTTGTTTATTGTGAGACAATTATTCATTTAAGTCAGAGAATAATGGTTGTTCTATTTATATGAGTAATATCTTTTATGGTCATGCACCTTTAATAAATGGTCTATTCTTGTTGAATCTCGATCGTAGTGATACACATATTCATAATATTGATGCCAAAAGATGCAAAGTTGATAAGGATAGTGCAACATACTTGTGGCACTGCGGTTTAGGTCATATTGGTATAAAGCGCATGAAGAAACTCCATGCGGATGGACTTTTGGAATCACTTGATTATGAATCATTTGATACTTGTGAACCATGCCTCATGGGTAAGATGACTAAAACTCCGTTCTCTGGAACAATGGAGCGAGCTAGTGACTTATTGGAAATAATACATACCAATGTATACGGTCCGATGAGTGTTGAAGCACGCGGCGGGTATCTTTATTTTCTAACCTTCACAGATGATTTGAGTAGGTATAGATATATCTACTTGATGAAACACAAGTCTGAAACATTTGAAAAGTTCAAAGAATTTTAGAGTGAAGTGGAGAATCATCGTAACAAGAAAATAAAGTTTCTACGATTTGATCACGGAGGCGAATATTTGAGTTACGAGTTTGGCCTTCATTTAAGACAATGTGGAATTGTTTCACAACTCACGCCACCTGGAACACCACAGCGTAGTGGTGTGTCCGAACATCGTAACCATACTTTATTAGATATGGTGTGTTCTATGATGTCTCTTACCGATTTGCCATTATCATTTTGGGGTTATGCATTAGAGACAGCCGCATTCATGTTAAATAGGGCACCGTCTAAATCCATTGAGACGACACCGTATGAACTATGGTTTGGCAAGCAACCTAAGCTGTCATTCTTAAAGTTTTGGGATGCGATGCTTATGTCAAAAGGCTTCAGCCTGATAAGCTCGAACTCAAAGTGGAGAAGTGCATCTTCATAGGATACCCTAAAGAAACTATCGGGTATACCTTCTACCACAGATCCGAAAGCAAGATCTTTGTTGCTAAGAATGGGTCATTTCTAGAGAAGGAGTTTCTCTCGAAAGAAGTGAGTGGGAGGAAAGTAGAACTTGATGAGGTAGTAGTACCTTCTCTCGAATTGGAAAGTAGCACATCAGAGAAAACCGTTCCCGCGATGCCTACACCAACTAGAGAAGAAGCTAATGATGATGATCATAAAACTTCGGATCAAGTTACTACTGAACCTCGTAGGTCGACCAGAACACATACCGCACCAGAGTGGTACGGTAATCAGGTCCTGGAAGTCATGTTGTTAGATAACGGCGAACCTACAAACTATGAAGAAGCTATGATGAGCCCAGATTCTGATAAATGGCTTGAGGCCATGAAATCTGAGATAGGATCCATGTATGAGAACAAAGTGTGGACTTTGGTGGACTTGCCCGATGATCGGCAAGCCATTGAGATAAATGGATGTTCAAGAGGAAGACGGACGCTGATGGTAATATCACTGTCTACAAAGCTCAACTTGTCGCAAAAGGATTTCGACAAGTTCAAGGGGTTGACTACGATGAGACTTTCTCACCCGTAGCGAGGCTTAAGTCTGTTCGAATCATGTTAGCAATTGCCACATTTTATGATTATGAAATCTGGCAAATGGACGTCAAAACTGCATTCCTTAACGGGTTTATTAAAGAAGAGTTGTATATGATGCAACCAGAAGGTTTTGTCGATCCTAAAGGAGCTAACAAAGTGTGCAAACTCCAGCGATCCATCTATGGACTAGTGCAAGCATCTCGGAGTTGGAATATACACTTTGATGAGGTGATTAGAGCATATGGTTTTATACAGATTTACGGTGAAGCCTGTATTTACAAGAAAGTGAGTGGGAGCTCTGTAGCATTTCTAATATTATATGTGGATGACATATTGCTGATTGGAAATGATATAGAATTTCTGGATAGCATAAAAGGATACTTGAATAAGAATTTTTCAATGAAAGACCTCGGTGAAGCTGCTTATATATTGGGCATCAAGATCTATAGGGATAGATCGAGACGCTTAATAGGACTTTCACAAAGCACATACCTTGACAAAGTTTTGAAGAAGTTCAAAATGGACCAGTTAGTATTGCAAGGTGCGAAGTTGAGTAAGACTCAAAACCCGACAACGACAGAAGATAGAGAGAGAATGAAAGTCATTCCCTATGCCTCGGCCATAGGTTCTATAATGTATGCCATGCTGTGTACCAGACCTGGTGTGCGTTGCCATGAGTTTGGCAAGGGGGTACAATAGTGATCCAGGAATGGATCACTGGACAGCGGTCCAAATTATCCTTATGTACCTAAAGAGGACTAAGGAAATATTTCTCGGTTATGGAGGTGATAAAGAGTTCGTCGTAAAGGGTTACATCGATGCAAACTTTGACACCAATCTGGACGACTCCGAGTCTCAATCTGGATACGTATTGAACGTGTGAGAAATTAGCTATAGTAGCTCCATGCAGAGCATTGTAGACATAGACATTTGCAAAGTACGCACGGATCTGAATATTGCAGATCCGTTGTCTAAAACCTTTCTCACAAGCAAAACATGATCACACCTTAGAACTCATTAGGTGTTAATCACATGGCGATGTGAACTAGATTATTGACTCTAGTGCAAGTGGAAGACTATTGGAAATATTCCCCATAGACATGTGTTGTCAATTGATAACGGAGTCACATCATTAGGAGAATGATGTGATGGACAAGACCCATCCGTTAGCTTAGCATATGATCGTTCAGTTTATTGCTACTGCTTTTTTAATGTCAAATACATATTCCTTCGACAATGAGATCATGCAACTCCCGGATACCGCAGGGATACCTTATGTGCTATCAAACGTCACAACATAACTGGGTGATCATAAAGATGCTCTACAGGTATCTCCGAACGTGTCTGTTGAGTTGGCGTGAATCAAGATTGGGATTTGTCACTCCGTATGACGGAGAGGTATCTCTGGGCCCTCTCGGTAATACAACATCACAAGAAGCTTGCAAGCAAAGTGACTAAGGAGTTAGTTACGAGATGATGTATTACGGAACAAGTAAAGAGACTTTCCGGTGATGAGATTGAACTTGGTATGGAGATACCTACGATCGAATCTAGGCCAAGTAACATACCGACAGACAAAGGGAACTACGTATGTTGTCATAAAGGTTTGACCGATAAAGATCTTCATAGAATATGTAGGAACCAATATGGACATCCATGTCTCGCTATTGGTTATTGACTGGAGAAGCGTCTTGGTCATGTCTACATCATTCTCGAACCTGTAGGGTCCGCACGTTCAACGTTCGTTGACGATATAGTATTATATGAGTTATGTATGTTGGTGACTGAATGTTGTTCAGAGTCCCGGATGAGATCACGGACATGACGAGGAGCTCCGAAATGGTCCGAAGGTAAAGAGTGATATATAGGATGAAGGTATTCGGGTTCCGGAAGAGTTTAGGAATGCACAAAATATTTGTCGGATCACCGGAAGGGGTTCCGGGAAGGCCACGGGAGTTATTGGGCCTAAACGGGCCAAGGGGAGGGTGCACACCAGCCCACAAGGGGCTGGCGTGCCCTATCCTGGTCGCCGGCCCTAGGGGAAGGAAAGAGGAGGGGCTAGCCCCGCCTGCCTTTCTCCTCGCTCAAGGAAAGGAAAGGGGGAGGGCGCCTTCCCTCCTGCCCTTCTCCCACGCGCCTAGGAAGGAAGGGGAGGGGCGCCTAGGGCAGCCGCCCAAGGGCTGGCTGCCGGCCCCCTTGGGGGCGCCCTAGGCAGCCTCCTCCCCCCCTCCACCTATATGTATGCGAGGAGGGGAGGGGGCAACACACACCAAAAATCCCCAAGCCGTGTGTGGCGCCCCCTCTCCCTCAAGTTCTAGTTCCTCATCCGTCCACGTCTACTGTGCTTGGTGAAGCCTGATGTCGCTTGAACTACATCGGTATTTCCCCAAAGAGGAAGGGATGATGCAGTACAACTACGGTAGGTATATCCCTCAGTTATGAAACCAAGGTATCAATCCAGTTGGAGAACTAAGCAACACTATGTAAACGGTACCTGCACACAAAGAACAAATACTTGCAACCCGACGCGTAAGAGGGGTTGTCAATCCCTCCACGGTAAAATGATAGATAAATTTGTGGTAGATTGGATAAATAGCTCATGATAAAACGCAAAATAAAATAAGTAATAAAAAAGTGCAGCATGGTTTTTTTGGTTTTTGGAATAATAGATCTGAAAATAAAAACGAATAAAAATAGATCTCAAAGCAAATATGATAAAGAATAGACCCGGGGGCCGTAGATTTCACTGGTGGCTTCTCTCAAGAAAATAGCACACGGTGGGTAAACAAATTACTATTGGGCAATTGATAGAAGATCGAATAATTATGACGATATCCAAGTGAATGATCAATATATAGGCATCACGTCCAAGATTAGTAGACCGACTCCTGCCTGCATCTACTACTATTACTCCACACATCGACCACTATCCAGCATGCATCTAGTGTATTAAGTTCATGAAAAACGGAGTAACGCAATAAGAACGATGACATGATGTAGACGAGATCTATTCATGTAGGAATAGCCCCCATCTTGTTATCCTTAATAGCAACGATACATGCGTGTCTTGCCGCCCCTTCTGTCACTGGGAAAGAACATCGCAAGATTGAACCCATCATAAAGCACCTCTTCCCATGGCAAGAAAAATCGATCTAGTTGGCCTAACTAAACCAAAGATTCAAAGAAGAAATATGAGGCTATAAATAATCATGCATATAAGAGATCAAAAGAAGACTCAAATAATATTCATGGATATAGATCTGATCATAAACTCAAAGTTCATCGGATCCCAACAAACACACCGCAAAAAGAGTTACATCAAATAGATCTCCAAGATACCATTGTATTGAGAATCAAAAGAGAGAGAGGAAGCCATCTAGCTACTGCCTACGGACCCATAGGTCTATGATGAACTACTCACGCATCATTGGAGAGGCACTAATGAGGATGATGAACCCCTCCGTGATGGTGTCTAGATTGGATCTCGTGGTTCTGGAACTTGCGGCGGCTGGAATTGTGTTTCATCGACTCCCCTAGTGTTTCTGGAATATTTGGGAATTTATAGGGTGAAGAGGCGGTGCGGGGGGTCACCAAGGGGGGCACAACCCCCCGGGCACGCCTGGGCCTCCTGGCGCGCCCTAGTGGGTTGTGCCCACCTCGGGCCTTCACTATGGTACTTCTTTGGCCCACTGGGTGTCTTCTGGTCCAGAAAAAATATCCAAAAAGTTTCGCTGCGTTTGGACTCCGTTTGGTACTGATATTCTGCGAAGTAAAAACAAGCAAAAAACAACAACTGACATTGGGCACTATGTCAATTGGTTAGTCCCAAAAAATAATATAAAATTGCTATAAAATGATTGTAATACATCCAAGAATGATAATATAATAGCATGGACCAAGCAAAAATTATAGATACGTTGGAGACATATCAGCATCCCCAAGCTTAATTCCTACTCGTCCTCGAGTTGGTAAATGATAAAAACAGAATTTTTGATGTGGAATGATGCCTAACATGTTCATCACATATTCTTTTTTCTTTTGTAGCATGGACATTTGGACTTTTATATGGTTCAAAGCAATAGTCTAGTTTTGACATGAAGATTTCAATACTCAAGCATATTAACAAGCAACCATGTCTTTCAAAATATCAACACTAAAGAAAGTTATCCCTAGTCCATCATGCTCAATCATTGATCCATTCATGAAACACACTCGCATATTAGCTACATCCAATGCTCAAGTATGATCATAGTGCTCCCTAGTTGGTGCTTTATAAGAGAAGATGGAGACTCAAATAAAATAAAAATTACATAAAGTAAATAGTAGACCCTTCGCAGAGGGAAGTAGGGATTTGTAGTGGTGCCAGAGCTCAAAGCTTAAATTGAGAGATACATTTTTTTGAGAGCCATACTTTTCCCGTCAACGAAAATGACCGAGTAATTCCCAACACTTTCCATGCTAGATATATCATAGGTGGTTCCCAAACAGAAAATAAAGTTTATTCCTTTTTCCACCATTCTTTCACAATCCATGGCTAGTCGTATCCACGGGTGCCTTCCATACCAACACTTTCCAAGGAATTTATTATTTGACAACATAAAGTAAATTTCTTTTTCATTTTGGGACTGGGCATCCCTATTACCGCCGTACTCTCGTGCAATGACAAGTGAATAAACACTCATCTTGAGAATAACACATCTAGCATGGAAAATATTGGCCACCCTCTGCCGCTTCATGAGCGGTACGAGCACACAAAAAGGAATTTCATTTTGAGAATTAGAGATGGCACCTACAAATTTGCTTAGAACGGCATAGAAATACCGCATATAGGAAGGTATGGTGGACTCATATGGCAAAACTGGGTTTAAAGATTTTGGATGCACAAGTAGTATTTCTACTTAGTACAAGTGGAGGCTGGCAAAAAGATCGAGAAGAAACCAACCAAGAAACAAAAAATCGCATAAGCGAGCATTAAGCATAAATAACACCGAATAATGCACCACAAGTAGGATATAATTTCATTGCATAACTATTGACTTTCGTGCTTGCATGGGGAATCACAAACCTTAACACCAATATTCTTACTAAAGCATAATTACTCACCAACACGACTCACATATCACTATCATCGTATCTCAAAACTATTACAGAGAATCAAGTTTATTTTGTCCAATGATCTTCATGAAAGTTTCTATTATATACCTCTTGAATATCTATCACTTTGGGACTAGTTTCATATATTGCAATTGCTTTTGACAAGCTCAAACAAATCTAAGTGAAGAACATGAGCATAAAATTTTTCGTCTCTCAAAATAATATAAGTGAAGCATGAGAGAATTTTTTTCAAAAATTTACTAACTCTCAAATTAATCTAAGTGAAGCATGAGAGCATTTCTTCAAAAATATTAAAGCACACCGTGCTCAAAAAGATATAAGTGAAGCACTAGAGCAATTCCATAGCTCAAAAAATTTAAGTGGAGCATAAAGAGCAATTCTAACAAATCATAGCATAATTTTGGCTCTCTAGGTGTGTCCAGCAAGGATACTTGTGAAAAACTAAAAAGAAAAACAAGCAAAGACTCATATAATACAAGACGCTCCAAGCAAAACTTATGATATGTGACGAGTAAAAGCATAGCTCCAAGTAAAATACCGATGGTCGTTAGAAGAAAGAGGGGATGCCTTCCGGGGCATCCCCAAGCTTAGTTGCTTGGTTCTCGTTGAATATTAACTTGGGGTGCTGTGGGCATCCCCAAGTTTAGGCTCTTTTCACTCCTTATTCCTTCATCCATCGCGATCTCACCCAAAACTTGAAAACTTCAATCACACAAAACTTAACAAAACCTTCGTGAGATCCGTTAGTATAAGAAAACCAATCTTTACTTTAAGTACTGTTGCAAACCCATTCAAATTTTGTTATTGCATTATATCTACTGTATTCTAACTTTGCCATGGCTTATACCGCCTGATACAATCCATAGATTCATCAAAATAAGCACACAAAGCAAAGAAAACAGAATCTGTAAAAAACAGAACAGTCTGTAACGATGCAAATTGTTCCCATACTTTTTTAAATCTAAATTTTTTGAAACATTAGGACAACATAGTAAATTTCTATATAAATCTTGTGTAAAAAATTCAGAATTTTTTATCACTTCTGTGAATTTAAACAATTCTGTTACTGGATGCAAAAGTTTCTGTTTTTCAACAGGATCAAATCAACTATCACCAAAGCTATCCCAAAGGCTTTACTTGGCACAAAACTAATTAAAACATAAAAAACACAATCATAACAGAGGCATAATTGTGTGAACACTCAAGAACAGAAAGAAAATGGCAAAAATAAATTTTATTCATTGGGTTGCCTCCCAACAAGCGCTATCATTTTATGCCCCTTGCTAGGCATAATGCCTGGATTCAAGTTTTGTCATCTTTCTTCTTATTTTCCATAAATGTGTTCTTGTCAGGAGTTTTTGCAAAAATAAATTGAAACACATTATCCATAGAAACTTTAGCATTATCAAGTTGCCCATCTACGTATCCCCTTTGATTTCCGGCAACAATCCAAGAATATTGTTGATTAACATCATTGAAAACTTGTTGGATTATATCTAAAACGGGGATTTCCTTTTTAAGATTATCATAATTTTTTTGATTATTTCCAAGCAAATGTCTCAACATATAATCACTATTATAAAGGATCTCACTTATCACCGGTTTTTTCACGGTTAATACCATAAAAATAAAAAAATTCCCTAGCTTCCCGTACTATGTAGTCAAATTCATTCATAAGAATAAGGGTAGCTAACTTTTTAGCTTTAGGATCCTTCATAATGGGTAGCTCATAAAATAATCTTTGCAAGGTAGGGTGGGTATGGATAAATCTTTTTTTAAGTTTCAGAACTAGTGCTGAAATAGTTTCCGCATAAGATTTAGTTCTTTTAAGTATAGGAGCATCATCAAGAGTCAAATTTCCAACACAATTGAAAAATCTTGGACATGTTCTTTTCCCACAACATTCCCTTGCCCCAAAACAAAAGTTTTAGCATCCAGATTGCCAGATCGTCCAATTTTAGGAGTTAGGCCATCATCTGTTTCTGCCATACCAAAGTCACTCATGATGACAAGTTCAAGCAAATAAGAGATCTGACGAGAAAATGGCGAACGAAAAAGAGGGCGAATAAAATGACAAATTTTTGTGAAGTGGGGGAGATGAAAACGAGAGGCAAATGGAAAATAATGTAAATTGCAAGGAGATGAGATTTGTGATTAGGAACCTGATAGATGTTGATGATGTCTCCCCGGCAATGGTGGTAGAAATTCCTTTTGATATCACTTGAACTACGTCGGTTTTCCCCAAAGAGGAAGGGATGATGCAGTACATCTATGGTAGGTATTTCCCTCAGTTATGAAACCAAGGTATCAATCCAGTAGGAGAACCAAGCAACACTATGTAAATAGTACCTGCACGCAAAGAACAAATACTTGCAACCCGACGCGTAAGAGGGGTTGTCAATCCCTCCACGGTAAAAAGATAGATAAATTTGTGGTAGATTGGATAAATAGCTCTCGAGAAAACGCAAAATAAAATAAGTAATAAAAAAGTGCAGCAAGGTATAAATAATAGATCTGAAAATAAAAGCGAATAAAAATAGATCTCAAATCAAATATGATAAAGAATAGACCCGGGGGCCGTAGATTTCACTAGTGGCTTCTCTCAAGAAAATAGCACATGGTGGGTAAACAAATTACTGTTGGGCAATTGATAGAAGATCGAATAATTATGACTATATCCAAGGCAATGATCAATATATAGGCATCACGTCCAAGATTAGTGGACCGACTCCTGCCTGCATATACTACTATTACTCCACACATCGACCGTTATCCAGCATGCATCTAGTGTATTAAGTTCATGAAAAAACGGAGTAATGCAATAAGAACGATGACATGATGTAGACGAGATCTATTCATCTAGGAATAGCCGCCATCTTGTTGTCCTTAATAGCAATGATACATGCATGTCTTGCTGCCCCTTCTATCACTGGGAAAGAACACCGCAAGATCGAACCCATCACAAAGCACCTCTTTCCATGGCAAGAAAAATCGATCTAGTTGGCCTAACTAAACCAAAGATTCAAAGAAGAAATACGAGGCTATAAATAATCATGCATATAAGAGATCAAAAGAAGATTCAAATAATATTCATGGATATAGATCTGATCATAAACTCAAAGTTCATCGGATCCCAACAAACACACCGCAAAAAGAGTTACATCAAATAGATCTCCAAGAGACCATTGTATTGAGAATCAAAAGAGAGAGAGGAAGCCATCTAGCTACTGCCTACGGACCCGTAGGTCTATGATGAACTACTCACGCATCATCGGAGAGGCACCAATGAGGATGATGAACCCCTCCGTGATGGTGTCTAGATTGGATCTCGTGGTTCTGGAACTTGCAGCGGCTGGAATTGTGTTTCGTCGACTCCCCTAGGGTTTCTGGAATATTTGGGAATTTATAGGGCGAAGAGGCGGTGTGGGGGGTCACCGAGGGGGGCACAACTCCCTGGGCGCGCTTGGGCCTCCTAGCGCGCCCTGGTGGGTTGTGCCCACCTTGGGCCTCCACTCTGGTACTTCTTTGACCTACTAGGTGTCTTCTGGTCCAGAAAAAATCTCCAAAAAGTTTAGCTGCGTTTGGACTCCGTTTGGTACTGATATTCTGCGAAGTAAAAAACAAGCAAAAAACAACAACTAGCACTGGGCACTATGTCAATAGGTTAGTCACAAAAAATGATATAAAGTTGCTATAAAATGATTGTAAAACATCCAAGAATAATAATATAACAGCATGGAACAAGCAAAAATTATAGATACATTGGAGACGTATCAAAGCCCTGCGGAGAAGTTTCACCACTACTGTCACCATGCCGTCGTGCTGCCGGAACTCATCTACTACTTCGCCTCTCTTGTTGGATCGAGAAGGCGAGGACGTCATCGAGCTGAACGTGTGCTGAACGCGGAGGTGTCGTATGTTCGGTACTTGATCAGGACAGATCGTGAATGTGTACGACTACATCAACCACGTTGATAAACGCTTCCGCTTAGCGATCTAGAAGGGTATGTAGATGCTCTCCCCCTCTCATAGCTATGCATCTCCATGGATAGATCTTGCGTGTGCGTAGAATTTTTTTGTTTTCCATGCAACGTTCTCCAACAATGCGGATCATAACACGTAATAGGTGCATACAACTTGCAAGATAGGATCAAGAACACAAATATATTGGTGAAAACATAAACGGTTCAGATATGAAATCATGGCACTCGGGCCCTAGTGACAAGCATTAAGCATAGCAAAGTCATAGCAACATCAATCTCAGAACATAGTGGATACTAGGGATCAAGCTCTAACAAAACTAACTCGATTACATGATAAATCTCATCCAACCCATCATCGTCCAGCAAGCCTATGAAGGAGTTACTCACTCCCAACGGTGAGCATCATGAAATTGGTGATGGAGGATGGTTGATGATGATGATGGCGATGAATCCCCACTACAAAAAAAATACACTTCCGTGATGATACATGTTTGTCACAGTAGGTCACGTTTTCTGTCATGCATGTACATCCATGACGATTTTATGACAGAATCAAGATAGTCATACCTGTGCTGTCATAGAAGTGTTCCATGACAATACCAAAATTATCGTCACGGAAGTGTCCACTTCCATGACGATAAATGGTGCGTCATGGAAGTGTTTTCATCAAGGGTGACCGACACGTGGCATCCACTGTAACGGGTCGCTGTTAAGCTATCAGGTTCGGGTTTGGATCCGATAACCCCGTTAACAGCCCGGACCAATGGGGATTTTCCACGTGTAAAATTCTCATTCACCGGCGGATCCACATGTCGGCCCAGCGTTCGGACAGTTGTCATCCAACGAATGGACGGGACGCGCCTATGATATGTCGACACGTGGCTCGACCCAACAGTGGCCCATTCAGGTCAAAAGACCGGCCTGTTTGACTTGGTCAAAAGGTAACGGCCGGCCCACTTAAAGCCTGTTAGCGGCCTGTTCGCATATAGCCCATTTACAACCCGCTAACTCACAACCCATTATGGCCTATCGGAATTAGGCCCAGTAGCGTCATCTAGGCCGTCCAATATGATTCCAGCCCGTTGTAACTTCTGGCCCATGTATGGCCCATGACGTCTTTCGACCCATATGAGGCCCTTTGTAACTCTTGTCCCATTAACGGCCCGTGGTGAAACTGGCCCGTAATGAATAGTGTATCGCTTTATACCCATTAACGGCCCATTATTCCATTGTGCCGTTTCCAGCCCGTGTTATCTTTCGGCCTTCTCAGGGCCCATTTATTCTTGGGCTGATTTGCAGCATTCGATTACTTATGGTCCGTTACTGGCCTGTTCCGGTTGTGGGCCAAATTCAGCCCGTGGTTAAAGTTGGCCCGTTTGTGGCCCATTAATCCGTTGGGCCGTTTTCATAGCGTCATCAAATACGGTCGATTAACGACGGCCCATTATGGTCAGCCCATGAATGGACGATTCCAACTCTAGCCCGTTTACGGCCCATAATGCGGTCCGTTATTGGCCCATGTTTGGCCAATCGATCATACGACCCATAGAAGGCCCGTTGATTCTACGGCCCGTAGAAGGCCCATTGTTTCTACGGCCCATAGAAGGCCCATTGTTTCTACGGCCCATAGAAGGCCCATTGTTTCTACGCCCCGTAGGAGGCCCATGGTCACTACAGTAGATATGTAGCCCATGGTTATTGTGGCCTAGTTTTAAAAAATAGGTTATTGCGGCCACTAGCAAACCACGGAAAAAGAACTGCACTGACTACAAATAAACAAGACAACAAGGAAATAAATAAGCAAGCAACTTACGCTAGGCTATCACAGCTATTACACATATTACATTCACTGGGCATCAAAGTTTGCCACCAGTGCAAATATGGGGAACAAAGCAGCATATTACATACACTGGTTGGCAAAGTTGGCGACCAGTGCAAATAAATGCTGCAGCAAAACAAGTCCAGCACTGAAACCACTTCACAAGAGCTTAAGAAACAATATGATGGGTATCCACCATGCTGACAAGACGCTTAGCAAGCTTATTAGCTTTCTCTTGTTTGGCGCTTAAATCCTCCAGTGCTTGCTATTGCACTAGAAAGTATGCATCTGAATTCTGCAGGGACTTCCTCAGTCCTTCGGCTTCCTATCGCAGCACATCCGATCGATGTCTTTCAACTTGAAGTTGAGACTCAAGAAGCCGAACTGATTCAGGCAGTGAGTTCGAAGAGCTGGTGCCAGCAGTAGTGGCCAGTAACTCGAACACTACATCAAGAAAAGACTTTGGGGTTGTCTCACTGTCTTCAAGATAGTTTTTATCAGCTTTCTTAGAGACCAATAGGGATGTCTCACTATCTTGAACCTTATCTGCATTACTTCCTTTACCATTGCATAATGGGGGTACTCTTCTCCAATATTTTGTCCGCATTCTAAAAGAGAAACAAGTAGACACATCACAGGTTTACCATGTTGTATATGAAACTCATTTTGGTAAACCAGTCCAGTAGTAAGGTGGACAGGATAACAGCATGAAACAAACATATATCTATGTACTATGGTCACTGTATTGTCTATATCATCCTAGTTTATGTTGCCACATGAAGATAAGAGACACAATTCAAATCATATATATTTAAGACAAAGCATCATAGATAGAATATAAGTGTGGGAAACTACACAACACTAACAACACTTGTAATGTGCATGACATGAGAACATAACTGTTTATACAACTGAAACTAAAATCGACATAGAGCAAGAAGTTAGAACAGCAATCTAGTTAAAGAAATAGGTTTAAAACATACCTGTTGCGCCATTGGAGTTTCAATTGGATCCTTCAAATTCAAAATTAGTTGGTATGAGTAAATACAGTGATGCAAGAGCAAAGGAGTATGGACCATAGCTACGGAATCTGACCTGAGAACAGTTGCTCTTCTGCTTTAAACGTGGAGCTTGGGTTCGCTGTGGTGGTCTTCGTGCTTTGGGCACTGCAGTTGCTTTACAAACTGCTCATGTGGGGGTACTCTGTGGTGGACATGGTGCTGTGTCAACTAGAAGTGGGTTACTATCTGCTGGGGTTGGGGTTAGATGGGGTGTAGCTGGTTCTCTGTCCAACGGTGTAAGTGTACAATTTGGAAGAGTCTAGATTATGTGTGGTGGGGCTAGTTCATGGGCTAGTACAACCATGGTTCTATCTGCATAGACGGGTAGCACCGTCTTTTGTGAAGAACGGGTTTTTACTCCCTTAGATACTGCCATCACCCCCTCCAATTCAAAGGGCTGATAAACAAGAAAAAGAAATTGAATGTACAGACATTGTATCATAGACAAATGTGGTAATTCACATATATGTTGTCTAACCAAACAGGACAGCATGACACAATTTCACATATATGATGGCAAACTAAACAGGATAGCATGACACAGTTTCAGATATATGATGGAAAACTAAACAGGATATAATGGCATAATTCAACACATGATGAGTATCTAAACAGGATGACATGACAAAACTATATATGATGTCTTTCTAAAATAGGTTGGGATGAAATAATTCACATACATGTTGTCTAAGTATACATGATGGCATGATATAATTCACATAATTGATTCATATACTAAGCAGCTGACACTCGCATGTATGATCTCTAAACTAAGCAGATGGCATTGAATATTGTGTATGTGATGTCTAAACTAAGCAATGCAAGACACCATATGCATGATATGAGAAATATAAACATTGCAAGTTAAAGCATATACCTCAGGTGGGATATAGGACTGGTCATCTGTATCTGAATCCTCCTCTGAGGAGCTATCTGTAACCAGCAAGATATATGCTTCAAAAGGTACCATTGCCTGCTCTGAAGACCTTGTTTTCACTCCAGATTTTTCCATAACCGGCTCAAATGGCTGGTACACATGAAGAGTAGTTCAATATACACAGATTGTCGACAAATGGAATACGTAATGGAAAAAAAGGATGGCATGAGATAATTCACATATATGATGCCTGGCTACAGAGGATGGTGGTGCATAATTCACATATATGATAACTGGCTAAAAACATGGCATTGCATAATTCACATATCTGATATAGAAAGCAAACAGGAGGCATTCACACAAAGCATGTCTAATCTAAGCAGATGGCATGGCAATGCAAGACACCATATGCATGATATGAGCAATATAACCTTGCCAAGTTAGAGCATACACCTCGGGGGGGGGGGGATACGACTGGTCATCTGTCTCTGAATCCTCCTCTGAGGAGCTATCTGTAACCAGCAAGAAATCTACATCGACAGGTAACACTGACTGCTCAGAAGACCTTGTTTTCACTCCAGATTTTCCCATCACCGACTCAAATGGCTGATGCACAGGAAGAGTGGATGAATGTACAAACATTGTTGACAAATGGAATACATTATGAAAAAAATAGTATGGCACGATACAATTCACATATACGATGACTGGCTAAACAGGATGGCATTGCATGATTCACGTATATGATGCCTGGCTAAAGAAGATGGCATTGCATAATTCACATATACTCCCTCCATTCCTAAATATTTGTCTTTTTAGAGATTTCAAATGGACTACCACATACGGATGTATATAGACATATTTTAGGGTGTAGATTCACTCATTTTGCTCCGTATGTAGTCACTTGTTGAAATCTCTTAAAGACAAATATTTATGAACGGAGGGAGTATGATATAGAAACCAAACAGGTGGCATTCACACAAAGCAAATCTAAACTAAGCTGATGACATATAAGATGTATAAAGTAAGCAATGCGAGGCACCATATGCATGATATGACCAACATCAGCATGCCAGGTTAGATCAAACACCTCAGGGGGTAAATAGGAGTGGTTGGTTCCCTCTGAATAGTTATCTTCCTCTGGAATACAATCTGGAATGGGGGGAGGGGGGCCCCCACTTCGCCCACCATGGAGTGGCGTCTGCATGACATTATATTCCCACACAACGGTCTTCTTTTTTTCTCTACATGTTCAGTACGATTGTGTACAATAACTGACATACATAATAAAAAACATAGTTAGATTATGTAAGGCCTAAGGGGTGCATGCAGAAATGAAGACTGATGGTAGCAAACGAGTGGATAGATCCAAAACTAATGATAGCAGGCAGATGATAGCTTCAGTTTAAAAAGATAGACGATGGCTCATCTACTGTTTGTTGCCCACCGAACATGAATCACATAGAAGACCCCAGATGAACCAGATAGTAGACAGATACTATTCGTTGCTGCCTCGATATGTGCCCAACAGGCATTTTAAAACTCAAGTTGGAACATTAGTTTGGACCTGACTCAGAGTCTAAGAGGTGAACAGGACGATAAAGTAGCAGGTAATAATAACTGATGTATAAGATCTGAGGCCTCTGGAGACGGGGCTGAGGGTACTGCTTGGCTGTGATGGACGGTTCCGTCGTTGGGGTAGCTCCGGTGAGGTGTACGATGGCGAGGCTGAAGCAGGACAGGACAGACAACATTAATCTGAAGTGGGAGTCTAATAGCATGTGCAATAGATGATGTAAAATACATCACCAAAAAGTGCTAGATGTAAAATGCATCAGCCGCGCCGCGGCCGCTCCGACAGATGCTGTAAATACTGTTGACTCTGAACTTAAGTGAAGAAACTGAACTTTACAGTCGAAACTGAATTTTGCTGTCGAAACTGAATTTTACTGACAAAACTGATTGAACTAGTAGCAGAGCACTGCAATAGAAGTTTAGGGCGTTCGAGCACTAGTAGCAGAGAAGCAGTGATCTAAATCAGCAGCCGCTCTAGCAGGGAATGCACTAGCAGAGAGCAGCTCGTGCAGCAGCACCGTGAGCGAGTGCTAAACTAGCAACTCCTGTAGCTGACACAGGTCATGAAGCAGCAGCAGCGCGAGTAAGAGCAAGAGCAGAGCAGCAGCAGGAACGAGAGCAAGAGTGGAGCAGCAGCACGAACAGGAGCAAGAGCGGAGCAGCAGCATGAACAAGAGCAAGAGCGGAGCAGCAGCGTGACCGACAGCAAGAGCAGAGTAGAGCAGCAGCGCAAACGAAAGCAAGAGCAGTGCAGCAGCATGACCGACAGCAAGAGCAGAGCCGCAGCGCGAGCCAGAGCCAGAGCAGCAGTAGCAGCGTGAGCTAGAGCCGGAGCAGCAACAGCAGTAGGGCGAGCGAGAGCCGGAGCAGCAGCATCTAGTGCTGGTGTGGAAGTCGTCGCCGAGGAAGCAACGACATGGGGGAGAGACGCCGTGGAGGAAGTGGCTGGCGACGGCGCCATCGATGGAGACCCGCCATGGCTGCTCGGTATCGAGCACGGGCAGCCCCGTGAGATCGAATAAAAGATAAAATGCAGCGGTGAGTGCATAACCTCCTTGGTGGCGTCGAGTAGGCTTCGGCTTCATCGGAGGAATTAGTGAGGGTGTTGCAGTTCCGGTGGGGCAGGTCAAGACGACATTTTGGGGATGGAGGTGGCGCGATAGATGAGGTGGACGTCGGGGCAGCTCCTTGGAGGTGGAGGACGGGGCGGCTGATCCAGCGGGGCAACGAGATCAACGACGGATCCTCATCCGGTGCGGTGGATGAGGGACATCGAGCTGTTGCTGTGGACGACATCGTCGGGGAAGAGGCTCCGGCTGGGCGGCGGTCGGGAGGCCGACGGAGGAGCGTGGGGTTTCGCGGGTTTTGGCGGCCTCGGTGCATGAATGGCGGGGTATGAAGGGGAAGGTAGGGGGAGCCATGGCTTAGGGACGCGCTTGACCGAAATGTGGGGTAAGTTACGAACGAACCCCACCGGTTTTGACCACGCGACGACGAGGCGACACTTCTGGCTGAGGGGTAGAAGGGGGATTTCACATGTCTGGGCTGCGGGACCGATTTCGGATGAGGAGGGAGTTTTTGCACGCGTCAAAATTTCGGGATAACGCGGCGCGGGTTGAATAAGCGGGAGTTTCGCAACAGAAGAGACAAAAAAAATACTCGAGCTTGAAAATTTCGAGATAACAAGGCGCGGATTCCATGTTTGGCAGAACAAACTTAACATGTACAAAAAAAAGACAATTCATACAAGACACAAGAGAGTCATGTCCCCTTTTACTATATTGCTATAAATGCCATTGAAAAACTACAATAAAAATATAAAAAAATCGGGAGAACAAGATTAGCATGTACAGTACCAAATCAATTCGCACTTCCCTCAACAACAACAAAAAACAAATCAATTCCCACCATAAGAAAGAGTCATGTCCCTTTTTATATGATTACAAATGCCAGGATCTCGAATTTCACTTTTTAAATCCATGTTATGTTGAATTCGAATATATCGTTAGGTGATCTTGCGGTTTACAATGGATGTAGTCCTACAATTTGATCTTCCATCTTATATGAACATTTTACTCCACCCTATGAATATATATATTGTCGTCTACCATATGGACTAAATTTGAATCAATTTTCCTTATTTGAATACGGTTGTTGTCAAGTTATACCATCATTTAAATATTACCTTGATAACAGAAAACATGCATATAGTAGTAATCATATTTAAATATGAACTACATGTACCATACGATCTCCAATTCAAATATCTGTATCCATTTTATGTTGAATTCAGATCACAGTACATTGTTCTAGGTAGCGAGATGTTCGGGATAATCTAAACCCTGTTTTCATATGTATAAAATTTGGCCGAATTGGGACAAGTTTTGGTATAAGCTTCTTGCAAACCGGAGCTTCTCTCGAGAAGCCTCGTGGTTCCGAGAGGGAACATGTCACCATAGAACTATATGAGTGTCGTGTTAAAATTTGGAATTATTCCGGGTTCGTTTGGCCTTTTTATACATTAATTGAGTTTCTGGTCATTTAATGTGCATAATTCAAATTTGAACTGCAAGCACATGCTCTAGTGCACCAAAGATGGTTGAAAAATCACATGTGTGTCCTTGGGTGAATTTCTAGGTCCCATGCAAGAAATGGGAATGAAATTCAAACATCTGGGCGTCGTGGCTTGGCCGAGAACATTGAGAAACTTGGTTTTTAAATTCCTGTAAATCCAAAACTCGCCTAAAAATCATGAAACTTGGCATGGTGTTATGTCATGGCACTAACATGCTGTGGTAAAAAATTCGGCCGAATTGGAACAAGTTTTGGTATAAGCTTCTTGCAAACCGGAGCTTCTCTCAAGAAGCCTCATGGTTTCGAGAGGGAATGTGTCAGCTTTGTGTGCAAAACGATATACGCTGCCTCCCCTTGATTTTCTTTACAGAGGCAACATAGAAATATATGAGTGCCGTGTTAAATTTTGGAATTATTCCGGGTTCGTATGGCCTTTTTATACATTAATTGAGTTTTTGGTCATTTAATGTGCATAATTCAAATTTAAACTGCAAGCACATGCTCCAGTGCACCAAAGTTGGTTGAAAAATCACATGTGTGTCCTTGGGTGAATTTCTAGGTCCCTTGCTAGAAATGGGAATGAAATTCAAACATCTGGGCGTCGTGGCTCGGCCGAGAACATTGAGAAACTTGGTTTTTAAATTCCTGTAAATCCAAAACTCACCTGAAAATCATGAAGCTTGGCATGGTGTCATGTCATGGTACTAACATGCTGTGGTAAAAAAATTGGCCGAATTGGAACAAGTTTTGGTATAAGCTTCTTGCAAACTGGAGCTTCTCTCAAGAAGGCTCGTGGTTCTGAGAGGGAACATGTCACCTTTGTGTGCGAAATGATATACGCTGCCCCCCTGATTTTCTTTACAGAGGCAACATAGAACTATATGAGTGCCGTGTTAAATTTTGGAATTATTCCGGGTTCGTTTGGCCTTTTTTATACATTAATTGAGTTTCTGGTCATTTAATGTGCATAATTCAAATTTGAACTACATGCACATGCTCCAGTGCATCAAAGTTGGTTGAAAAATCACATGTGTGTCCTCGGGTGAATTTCTAGGTCCCATGCAAGAAATGGGACTGAAATTCAAACATCTGGGTGTCGTGGCTTGGCCGAAAAAATTGAGAAACTTGGTTTTCTAATCCTGTAAATCCAAAACACGCATGAAAATCATGAAACTTGGCTTGGTGTCATGACATGGTACCAACATGCTGTGGTAATTTTGCTGTCCGATTTGCGAAGGCGCACACATTAACAATCAACAAAGTCATTTAGGAAAAAGTGCCATCACGTTACAATCGAAAACACAAGTATTATTGAAACCATGGGCGTTCTACTTACCATTTACGTGCCGCCACGCGTCCCTTTTTTTTATTGGCTAGGAGGCGTCGTGCATGGTAGCTATTTGAGTACGGGAGGCGTGCGATCAGACCCCTGCGCATGCTTATCAGGAGGAGAGCCCTTTGACCTCCATCTGATGCCCACCTCTCTCCCAAAGTCTCCATTAATGGCGTCCAAGCCCCTGTTTAATGGCGTGGCTATGTCTCACTCGACTGAGATTTAAGAGAGAAAAAAAGAAAATTTTGCACGGATCTTGATGTAAGATCCGACGGACCTATATAGCATCTACTGCGACTTATAGCAAGACTGATGAATATATAAGGACGATGACAGTGGATAATAATTGTCTTACATATTTAGGAAGATAATTAAAAAAGCCACATGCAGCTACGCTCGAAATACACAAGGGCAAAAGAAGAAGGAAGACGCATACAACGCTCTGGCTCGCTAATCTCTACTTTCTTGATGCGCTGCAGGTCACGGAGACTAGTTCTCGCGGCGAGCGGCGATGATATCTTTCATCAGTTTCATGTCCTCAATACGCTGCTTGGCAGCATCCACGGATTCCTCCACCAGCCTTTCGTGCTTGATGCCGAGCATGGCATTCTCGTCGATAAGTTTCTTGACGATGATGCCCGTCCTCTTCAACAAGGTAGCGGTCTCCTCCGCCTGCTTCGCCCTTCCGGCGATCTTCGCCCTCAGCAGGTCGTGCTCGGTGAGGAGCTTCGCCTTGTCCTCCCCTAGTCGCCGGATGACGCTGGTAGCATTTTCAAACGAGGCATTCATCTCGTCTCACAGCTTCATCCCGCTAGAGATCCGACCCATCAGGCCATCGAGCATAGCGCGCATGCGCCTGTGAGAGTCTTCGCCAGCATGCGAGACATTTTCCCAAACCGCCGCGGCATGGCAGGACCTCCCTACTACATTCGTGGTGTGGCGGCATATCTCTGCTGCTTCCGCGGTGCGGCCGGACCAGTCTGCTGCATCGACGGCACGGCGGGACCTCTATGCTGCTTCGGCGGCGTGGCGGGACCTCTATGCTGCCACGGCGGCACGGCAGGACATGTCGGCTGCTTTTGCGGTGAGGCGGGACATCTCTCGTGCTTCCGCTTCCATGCTCGCCTCTCCCTGGTAGTAATCTCTCGACCCAGAACTCATGCGGGCCATGGTAGACGTAAGGGAACGACGATGAAAGACTTGTTTGTTTTTGTGGATGAGGAGTTGAGGAGGAATGTGCAGTCATCTTGGAGTAGAGTATTTATAACCAAGTACTAATACGCTCCTAAGTGGGAAACCATTTGGGTTTTGATCGGTGTGAACAGGTTTGCAATTAAATATAGCGTGGTAGTAATTTGGAATGTGACAAGACACAAGCTCAAAATTTATTGACGGTTTTAGTTTCGAAGTGCGGCACTATTCCCGGATGGCGTAACATGGGCACGTGTTCTCGGCCGTGGTGTAGCAGTTTTGTAATATGCCACGGTACTTCTCTTTCTAGTCTTTTTTTCACACGCATTACATCGACACATATCATCTCTCTTCCTCTTTCCCACGCACACACCTAGTCTCTCGGGACTTCTCGCACGCACCATCTCTAGCTCCCTAGGTCGATGCCACCCACATACACTTGTACTCTGAGTTTAGTACATTATGAACGAAGAGAAGAGGTGCAGGCACGCACTCGTCCTCTCTCACACACGCATCTGTAGCTACGAATTATAGTGTTCTCAACCATCCGATTGGCTCTATCATAGGTTCCCGTTGCTCCTTGGCCTTGAGATTGAGAAGTTTAAAACACGGAGGCTAAGCTGGAGGCACGAGGTTTTGGTTAATGTGCAGGCCGCACACGGCACCAACACGACACGAGCTTCGTCTGCCTGGTGTGCAGTCGGGTGAGTACTACTACTAGTAGTACTACTTTGATGTGTCGCGTCAACTCGCAGAAGTATGCAACACTTCCTCAACAAACAAGCATATAAAGCAGCTTATACAGCTTACCCAAAGGATCTTTATATCCAACAGACACAAAATATCTGTTCGACTATTGGAAATTACTTTAACTGCTGATCTGATGTCGAAGTAATTGTTGCATCACCACCAAAATCCACCATCTCTTAAGCTAAAGTAGACCGAGCTAACCCCTATATTAGCATATTACTACTAAGATAAATAGAAGGCACTGTAGAATCATTTAGGAGGTGAGCTTGTCAATCTGAATGTGGAGGGACACCGTCCTCGACAACCCAGCCCCGGCTAACAGCTTGGGCGGAACTTTGAAGAAGGTCAGCTCCTGCACGGCGACGGCGCTGGGATCCTTGCTGCTTGTCACCTCGATTTCCACCTTGACGGCGTCGGTCTTGCCTTTGGGCTCCCTCGGTGGGCCGTTCGCCCATAGCTTGGCCGCGTAGTGCGGCGGTGGGGATGCCCCCGCTCTGATGCAGATGACCGACACGACGATAGGGGTGCCGATGTCGAGCACGCCGCCGACCAAGAAAAACGCATGGCCGTCCTCCTCCGCGAACAGCAAGAGCCACGGCTCCGACACTGGCACTTGCAGCTAGAGCACCTTGCCGTACTGGATCCTGTGCATGGGCATGGGATGCACGGTGCTGATGTGGTGGGGGAGCGCCAACGGTGGGACTTAGTTGCCGCAGACGGGCACAGGGCATTTGCAGGGCACGAGCGGACACACGCTTTGGTGATCGGCGAGCTTGTGGTAAGTGACGTAGAGCCCACAACCTTCATGCAGGCACTCCACCCTCACCGAGGAGAGGACAACGTCCATCACCGTGTTCCGCACGTCGAAGCCACCATCGCACTCGCACTTCTGGCACTGCCGCTGGTTCCCGGGGCGCTCGCCGCGGCAGTCCGCGCAGGCCAGGTGCCCTCCCTTGCACTGCATAAATCAATCGAACAGCACATCAATCAAGAATCCTGCACCTTGCTCGATCAGCCGAACGGACGAGGTGTATTCAAACCTCATACACTGGAGGCTTCAAGGGGCAGAGGCACAAGGGGCAGTGGAGCAAGGTGAGGTCCATAGAGACCATAGAGAGCTCCATCGTCAGGTCCTGTTCCGTCGGCATGATCTCGCCCTCCTCGTGCACCACCATCTCTCGCTTTAGGGCCAGGGCATTAGAAAGTTTTACCATCACATATTCATACTACTTCAAGGTGCATTAAATTAACACATGCAAGTATCAAAAGGAAAGTCACGGCATGCATGCATGCGTTATAATTAATGCATTGGTAAACGCAAATTATTGAAATATATCAAGTGCACTGCTTTGATGTGTCGCGTCAACTCGTACAACAAGGAGAAGTTTGATTACAATGCCCTCTCCCTCGCCCATGAGTGTGGTGGCTCACAGGACTAGGAGAATCTTTCGCTACACGCTCTCCCTCCCGCACGCGGTGGACATGCAGCAGTTCATTCGGTGTCAGATGGCCAGCAGCATACTAGTAGTACTCCACTGTAGTAGTACCATCATTGTTTGACTTCCCGAAGAGGCGAAGAGTCAAGTGCAACCCAAACGCTCGTGTGGCAGTTTCATGTGTAGGGGAGGTAGTAGTATAGTAACATAGTCTAGGATAGCGTGTACCGTGCCTCTAAGCTTAAAATCGTTGGAGTCGGCTCCGTGCTATTTGGCCGTCTCGAAGCATTTTTTTGATTAAAATAATCTTCTGGCCCTACCTGTCATCATGGTTATTGTAGTTTGCACGCTGATCTGGTCGAGAGAGGAATATATATTTTAATTTGTGGTGGGGTAAATGTTAGAGGTTGCAGCAAATATATTGTACACTGCGGGTCTTTTAGCCAAGTTTAGAGGCAAGCATGTGGGGCCAGTGCTATGATGTGTCGCGTTAACTCGTACAACAAGGAGAAGCTTGATTTTACTACTAGTACGCCCTCTCCCTCGCCCATGCGCGCGGTGGCTCACAGACGAGTAGAGGCTTTTGCTTACTACAACAAGCTATCCCTCCCGCAGGCGGTGGACGGACATGCAGCAGTTGATTCGATCTGTAGAAGTAATAACATCATTGTTCACCTTCTCGAAGAGGCGAAGATCCAAGCACAACCCGAACGTGGCAGTTGCGAACGCTTGCGTGGCAGTCTTATGTGTAGGGGTGGGGCGTGGTGTGTGGTGCGGTAGTTTTGTGGCAATTCTTTTCTACTGCTATTTGCGTCCAATAGGTGCCACCGTCAGATGCAAATCTTACGGTTATTGTGGCGATTGCTAGTAATAGTCATCTTACAAAAATCAAATAATCCCAAAACAAATCCGACCACGTTTCTTGTTTCTAGACATGAATAGAATCAACCAATAAGAGACGTGGGACGTAGTACCTAGCACGGCATGCAGCGGTCAGTTCAGAGCAAGTACAATAGTGGGCTTATAACCTGCTTACATGGCAACTTTGCCTATGTGGAGGAGAGAGACATAAAAAAGTAAGAGCATGGTTAGAGCATGGTTAATAATACAGCCAACTTCTGACTGTAAGATGTTGCCATATCATTTATAGCCAACACATATAGTCACTTATATACAACAAGCTTAGCTATAAGGTTGGCTATAAGATTAGTAGTACTTTTTCTCATCTTCTCTCTATCTCTTTCCTCACATTTATTGCATCTACCTTGGAGCACGCATATAGCCAGGCTCTTGCATTTTTTTATGTCTCTCTCCTCCACATAGGCAAAATTGCCATGTAAGCAGGCTATAAGCCCACTATTGTACTTGCTCTTAATAGTATAGCCCTGTAAACCAGAAAGGAGGGACTACTCCCTCCATTCCTAAATATTTGTCTTTCTAGAGATTTTAACAAGTGACAACACCGTAAATGAGTACATACGGAGCAAAATGAGTGAATCTACACCGTAAATAAATACGTATTAAGTTCTCTCATTTTCCTCTCCGCCTTGGCCGCGGTGCACAATATTGAGTATACTACTACTGACTAGTCTCTTTTTGACACGCATTTACGTTGATACGGCTTGAATGCCAATGAGGGAGAGGGTAGCGGTTCCCGAAACATTGAATGGTCAATGATGCCTCCGCATTCAATTAGCATGCAGAGGAAAGTAATTGGAGAAGCAGAATGGAGCCAGCACGATGTGAATGCAATGAAGTTTGGACTCTCATATAAAGGCACCCCACCACTCCAATCCATCTACTCCTAGTCTCTGCGCAACACTGCCCACTCCAATCCAAGACCAAGACCAAGTGACCAGAAGCCACAAGCATCCATGGCGTCGATGGACGCGAGTGGCAGTCGGCTGTGCGAGATCGTCCAAGACGCCGGCCTGCAGCCCCACACCGCATAGCGTTTCCAGATGGTGCTGGTGACCGCCTACGTCATAGCCCTCATCGACGCTGGCTTCACCTCTCGCATGTGCGAGATGATGGTCGGCTCCATCCGCAAGTTCACCACCGTCAAGAAGTGCGCAGACGACCTTGCCGTACTGCTCCAGCCCGCGCGCCCAGGATCCTCGTTGCCTGCCACCCTCATCGGCCTCCAAGGTGACGAACCCTTTGAAGCACTGTTGGCCCTGCAGCCGCCGGAGGTCATGACGAAGAATGTGCACCTCGAGGCCGCGCTCTCCGCGCAGCGCCTCGCCATGCAAGAAACCGTCGACCTGCACATCCACGTCTACGAGGAAATCGTCTACTTAAGCCACTACAAGGCCAGCGAGGACAGAAAGATATTGGCCTTTTTCCAGCGGCTGGAATCTTTGGATGCCATTGTTCAGAAGCACGTCGACCTGGCCACAAAAGCCACTACTACTTAGCCACCGTTCGGTGGGCTGGTGCCTTGAGTCGAGGAGGTGGACGTCATCAATGGATGCACATTTCTTTTTGCCTCTTGTAACCAGCACTGCATCGCCTCGTGGCCTTAATGTTTTATTAGTGTATGGCATTTTTATTCCAGTCGTAAATGACATCATTGTTCAACTTCTCGAATAGGCGAAGAGCCAAGCGCAACCCGAATGTGGGAGTTGCGTACGCTCGCGTGCCAGTTTTATGTGTAGAGGAGGGGGGCGTGGTATCGCAGTTTTGTGGCATTTCTTTTCTATTGCTGTTTGCGTCAAATAGGTGCCACCGTCGGATGCAGATCTTACGGTTATTGTGTCGATCTCTTACCAAAACACTTAGGCACGGTGGATTAACTCGACCTCGTTTCTTGTTTCTTGACATGAATAAAGGAATCAACCAATAAGAGACGTGGGCCGTGTATGTTTTTAATGCCTTGAGACTACCTAGCACGGCATGCTGCGGTCAGTTCACTGCATGCAATGGTAGTACTACAGTAAAAAAATTAAGTTCTCTCATTTTCCCCTCCGCCTTGGTCGCGGTGCACAATGTAGTAATGACTAGTCTCTTCTTGACCCGCATTTACGTTGATACGGCTTGAATGCCAAGGAGGGAGAGGGTAGCGGTTCCCGAGACGTTGAACGGTCAATGATGCATCCTCAATTAGCATGCAGAGGGAATTAATTGGAGAAGCAGAATGGAGCCAGCACGATTTAATGCAACGCAGTTTGGACTCTCATATAAAGGCGCCCCACCACTCCAATCCATCTACTCCTAGTCTCTGTGCAACACTGCTCACTCCAATCCAAGACCAAGTGACCAGAACCACAAGCACCTATGGAGGCGATGGACGCGAGTGGCAGTCGGCTGTGCCAGATCATCCAAGACACCGGCCTGTGGCCCCGCACCGCACAGCGTTTCCAGACGGTGCTGGCGACCGCCGGCGTCGTAGCCCTCGCCGACGCCGGCTTCGCCTCTTACATGGATGACATGATGGTCCGCTCCATCCGCAAGTTCACCGCCATCAAGAAGCGCATGGACGACCTTACCGTACTGCTCCAGCCCACGCGCCCAGGCTCCTCGTTGCCTGCCACCCTTATCGGCCTCCATGGTGACGACCTCTTTCAAGCCCTGGTGGCCCTGCAGCTGCCGGAGGTTGCGATGAAGAATGTGCACCTCGAGGCTTCGCTCACCGCGCAGCGCCTCGCCATGCAAGAAACCATCGAGCTACACATCCACGTCTATGAGGAAATTGTCTACATAGGCCACTACAAGGCCAGGGAGGAGAGAAAGACGTTGGCCTTCTTCCACCGGCTGGAATCTTTGGACGCCATTGTTGAGAAGCACATTGACCTGGCCACGAAAGCCGCTGCTACTTAGCCACTGTTCGGTGGGCCGGCGCCCTGAGTCGAGGAGGAGGAGGTCATCGATGGATGCATCTTTCTTCTCGCCTCCTGTAACCAGCACTGCATCGCCTCATGGCCTTGATGTTTTATTAGTGTATGTCATTTTTATTCCATTTGTAAATGACATGTTTGATCCTTGCTCTTATTTGGCGTTAATTATATGTAGTATCACTGTCTTTGTCCTGGTGTACTACCTAGGTCCTGGTTTATTAGTCCCTTTTGTAATAAATTTTAACCAAAGATTTAACTGACAAAATGTTAGTGCATGTCAACAAAAATTATATCGTTTGATTTGTATTTGAACATAGTTTTCAATGATATAATTTTGGTGACATGCATGAACCTTTTGTTTGTCAAATTTACGGTCAAATTTTGGCACAGATTACGATGGGGAGCAATAAACCAGGACGGAGGTAGACTGGTCACCATCGTGTTTTGTGTCAAATTTTGACTTCAGCGACCCAACCTACATGGAGGGAGTATATATATTGGCGCGACAACCAAACTTATATATTGAAAACTGAGCGTTACTACATGTCACGAGTTCAAAACGAGAAAGTGGAACAAGTACTACAACACGCCTGTGCCGTTCGCATCGCACCCCACACTGTCGTTCTAGCCTGCCGCTCATCGCGCATTGGCTTGGCATTTTCTATGTACAAGTTATAAAGGTAAAGACTGCCGCATTCGCGTCGCACCCCCACATGGTCTGTCTGGCACGCCGCTCAAGCAAGGGAACGCTTGTTGTCTTAGCATTTTCACTGTCAGGTGGGGCCGCAGTTGAGCAAACCGACTATCGGCAAATCCCCACCCTGCCCACCGCGCGTCGGCTGAGTTAGAATTAGAAGAGAGAAACGAGGGAGAAGAGCTAGCTGTAGCACGGACGCTATTGTCAGATGAAGTACTGAGTACTCGTACGTCTAGTACTGAGTACCACTAGGTGGGTGTGTGCGACCTATACCTGTCATCACTTTAGGCCTCCTTTTTGAACCGCAGCTACACTTCATAGTACATATTTTTTCACGCATTTTTCCTCCTATATGTACTCCTAGGCTATTTCCACGTGCTTCCTTTCGCCGACACATGGGACATAGAGCATCTGGGTCGTAGTGCATGCACGACTCGGAGCATATGCAACCATGCTGGCGTACTTTACATTTCAGACCTGACGAATTACATGCAAACCCCCCGCATAATAATAAATAAATAAATGAATTACTACATGCAAACTTGATTATTTTCATAGAAACCAGAGCACGTTCATTAAATTTTGGACATAACACATTTATAAAAAAACGACCGGACCTAAACCAGTCTAAGGGCATCTTTGAATCGCAGGATAATGAAAACAAAAGAATGGGAAAAGTATGATGGCGATGAACCGAGAGGAGGAGGAAGAGGTGGAGTACTGTACGTGCTAGAGATTGGACTGTAGTACATTGTTTTTTATGGCCATATCACCACATTGTTTTCTATGGCCTATCACCCTGCTGGTTCATTGGGTTGCCGTGTTTCGCACTCCTCCGACGTGAGTAGTACTATAGCAAGATGCCCGTGCATTGCACGGAACATCAAGATGCATTTTTTTACAAAACACATGTTGTGATTGACCCATGCAGGAGTAATCCCATGTGTAAAAACTAATGATATCTCGAGAATTTCATCAGAAAAATGGTATGTCAAGAATTTCATCGAAAAAATGATATCTCGAGAAAGATGAGAGATAAGGTAACGAGGAGTGGGGTGTGGTGGTGACTGGTGGTCGGACTGGGCGGAGGCATGGGGATGGACGGCGCCGGCAGTGGCCACCATACCAGATTGTTCCAGAGACTTCCTTTTTTAATTGCTCAACAATGAGGTTGTGGGAGATAAGGATGAACGAGGGAAGGCCTTATCTAAAAACGTGGAGAGAGGTGCTGGTATATTTTTGCAAAATTGCCATAGTTTGCTTTCTATCCGTCAGATATAGATCGGACGGTCTATATTGCAAGATGGCAGGCACACCATCATCACCAACTCGGTTTTTTATAAGAAGTAGAGATATACCGCATGATTCTTTGCTCCTTCTTGCTTCGCCGACATGTGGGAGAGCCAGCATCTGGGTCGACGTGTCATGCACCAGCTTAGAGTGGGGAACGGAAGGGGGGCATCACCCCGGTCGTAGCGCCGGAGTAATTTTTTTTGAAACTACGCCGGAGTAATAATGACTATAGTGAGTAGTCATATCACAAGACCCCATCTTTCCAGCAGTAACGAGCCGTCAAATCACACAACCCTACCTTTCCAGTAGTAAGTTGAATCCGCTACTCCCTCACCCTCCTTGCCTCTCTGTCAAACCGGCTACGCGAAAACTACCGCGCGTACTGCCCGGGAAAAGCCCCGCCCTCAACTTTTAAATACTCATAGTATAATTTTTTATCAATGAATTGCACCATGGAGCAGAAAACCAAATGAAAAAGGTGGTACATGTAAACAAATACAGTTCAAGCTGTAGCCAGCGATTCGGAATGTAAACCGTGCATGTGTTTATACGTATAGGTTTCTTCAAAGTACTGAGTCCATTGATGCAATGTGGTCAAACTGTACCATCGATATCTCAAAGCCAAAATAGTTCGAGCTTGTTCATTCTATATAAATAGTACCGTATTTTTATTCACCCGTGGGGTTGTTCAATGAATGGAGGGCCGGGGAGCACAAGTGAACAAAGTGCAAATTGCAGTCAGTCACGTTAAGTAGAGAGTTTCTTTTCTTTAAGGCCACGTACACAAATTGAAACACTTGTTGTGGAGAGAAAAAGATAATCACTCCACTATATATAGGCAGGGGCCTGAGCGCTTGCTTTACTAGGGTTGCTCTCTTCATTCTCTCATCCTCTCCAGATCTAAACAACACAGCGGTATCGGCATTTTCTCTCTGTTGACCGCTGGTCACAGATCCGGCCGGATCCCTTCGGCCGGTGTGTGTAGGGGACTAGGTGCATCGTTCACGTGGTCATCGGCGGCGAGGGAGGAAACCCACAGCTGCCGGCAGGTCCCGATCCTCTGCCCGTGTCGTTCTCTCCGACACAGCGCCGGCTCGGGAGGTCCTCCGACCCCTTCTTCCTCCCTGCCGTATTGTGGGCAGATCCGACCTGCCGCCGGCCTCCTAGCCACATCCCGACGACCCTATACTCTACTGCCCCAGCTCCCCACGTGTCTGCATGTGGATCTTTTTCTACTTCCATCAGCTCTTCCAAAGCCACCTAAATTTTTAGTATTATTAGATGTAAAGTTACTTCATGCAGTCGAATCTAGGACTTGGTTCAAACAGCGAAGGGGGGAAAGTTGTAGCATGAATCTAGGACTTGATTCAAAGAGGAAATAACAGGGGGAAAGTAGTAGAGACTGGATACCCAACCGGTCTCTTGGATGAAAAGGGAAATAAAGGGAAAAGGCAGTACAAACTGGATAAGGAATAGATCTATTATTGGTTGAAAAAATGATAGAAAGTGTCGGCTGGTGGACAAGTCAACAGAGTATGTCCAGGATTAGATTTGCTGCCCTCACATAGTAAAAGGTATCTAGAATTAGATTTGCTGCCCTCATAGAGTATGAACAAACTCGACATCACCACTTTATGCCTCCTTGTAGGTACATTGTGCTGATGCGTCCACTGTTGCATGTCCTTACACCAACTTTTTGCAGTTGTTAATATAAGGGCGCATGTAAAATGAAGCAATCACACTGTTACCGTAAGGACATGTCTAACGAATGTTATTGTTAATCTAATGCCTCCATTAATAGGATCCAATTAAACTGTGTTACAAATGGTACTCCTGCTATTTTTCCCAGTATGATAAGTAAGTTGCTTCTTTACGCTGCTGAGTGTCCTGGTGTCCCCACTGTCCCATGCCCTTAAACCAACTCTTTAGCTGCTGTTGATCTACTGTATCTGGTAAACAAGCAATGCCACCATTAAAGTAATCCCATATTTGACGAATGTCATTGTTGATCGTAATGCTTCCGGTAACATGAAGCAATGCTGTTGTTTTAAAATTTCTACTGTTCTTGCGTGATTGCCATGAACATAATAAAGATGCTTCTTTTCATTTCGTGTATGTTTCATATCTTGTTATTGACCAGTAACTGCTTTCTTTCTATCTTTTTGTGTGGATAGGGATATCCATTTCACCTCATTGCTATTGTGACCTTTTGATGAACTGCACAAAACACTTTTTTTTGAATGAGTGTCTTGTGCAGTTCAACTAAAATGTCACGTGGGCAACATCTCTCAATTTTGGTTGAACTGCACAAAGGTTGATTGGAGTTTCCAACATCTCCATCAAACTCTGCTGGTAATCTCTATTGGGGAACGGAGCATGCAATTTCAAAAAAATTCCTATGCTCACGCAAGATCTATCTAGGAGATGCATAGCAACGAGAGGGGGAGAGTGTGTCTACGTACCCTCGTAGACTGAAAGCGGAAGCGTTAGCTTAACGCGGTTGATGTAGTCGAACGTCTTCTCGATTCAACCAATCAAGCACCGAACGTACGGCGCCTCCGAGTTCTGCACACGTTCAGCTCGATGACGTCCCTCGAACTCTTGATCCAGCAAAGTGTCGAGGGAGAGTTTCATCAGCACGACAGCGTGGTAACGGTGATGGTGAAGTGATCCGCGCAGGGCTTCGCCTAAGCACTAAAACAATATGACCAGAGGAGTAAACGGTGGAGGGGGGCGCCGCACACGGCTAAGAACAATTGTTGTGCTTTGGGGTGCCCTCCTGCCCCCGTATATAAAGGAGGAGAGGGGAGAGGTCCGGCCTAGGGCGTGCCCAAGTGGGGGGGAGTCCAACTAGGACTCCCAGTCCTAGTCGGCCCCCCCTTTCCTTTCCAACGGAGGGGGAAAGAGGGAAGTGGAGGGAGAGAGAGAGAGGGAGAAGGAAAGGGGGGCCGCGCCCCCTCCCCCTTGTCCAATTCGGACTCCACATGGGGGGGGGGGGGGCGCCACCTCCTGCGGCCTGCCTCCTGCTCTCCACTATGGCCCATGAGGCCCATTACTTCCCCGGGGGGTTCCGGTAACCCCTCGGTACTTCGAAAAATACCCGAACCAGTCCGGAACCATTCCGGTGTCCGAATATAACCTTCCAATATATCAATCTTTACCTCTTGACCATTTAGAGACTCCTCGTCATGTTCGTGATCTCATCTAGGACTCCGAACAATCTTCGGTCACCAAAACACATAACTCATAATACAAATCGTCATCGAACGTTAAGCGTGCGGACCCTACGGGTTCGAGAACTATGTAGACATGACCGAGACACATCTCTGGTCAATAACCAACAGCGGAACCTGGATGCTCATATTGGTTCCTACATATTCTACGAAGATCTTTATCGGTCAAACCGCAATGACAACATACGTTATTCCCCTTGTCATCGGTATGTTACTTGCCCGAGATTCGATCGTCAGTATCTCCATACCTAGTTCAATTCTCGTTACCGGCAAGTCTCTTTACTCGTTCCGTAATGCATCATCCCATAACTAACACATTAGTCACATTGTTGCAAGCCTTGTCACGATGTGCATTACCGAGAGGGCCCAGAGATACCTCTCCGATACTCGGAGTGACAAATCCTAATCTCAATCTATGCCAACCCAACAAACACCTTCAGAGACACCTGTAGAGTATCTTTATAATCACCCAGTTATGTTGTGACGTTTGATAGCACACAAGGTGTTCCTCCGGTATTCGGGAGTTGCATAATCTCATAGTCAAAGGAATATGTATAAGTCATGAAGAAAGCAATAGCAATAAAACTTAACGATCATTATGCTAAGCTAACGGATGGGTCTTGTCCATCACATCATTCTCCTAATGATGTGATCACGTTCATCAAATGATAACACATGTCTATGGTTAGGAAACTTAACCATCTTTGATCAATGAGCTAGTCTAGTAGAGGCTTACTAGGGGCTCGGTGTTTTGTCTATGTATTCACACATGTATCAAGTTTCCGGTTAATACAATTCTAGCATGAATAATAAACATTTGATATAAGGAAATATAAATAACAACTTTATTATTGCCTCTAGGGCATATTTCCTTCGGTCTCCCACTTGCACTAGAGTCAATAATCTAGATTACATAGTACTGATTCTAACACCCATGGAGTCTTGGTGCTGATCATGTTTTGCTCGTGGAAGAGGCTTAGTCAATGGGTCTGCAACATTCAGATCCGTATGTATTTTGCAAATCTCTATGTCTTCCTCCTTGACTTGATCGCGGATGGAGTTGAAGTGTCTCTTGATGTGTTTGGTTCTCTTGTGAAATCTGGATTCCTTTGCTAAGGCAATTGCTCCAGTATTGTCACAAAAGATTTTCATTGGACCAGATGCACTAGGTATTACACCTTGATCGGATATGAACTCCTTCATCCAGACTCCTTCATTTGCTGCTTCTGAAGCAGCTATGTACTCCGCTTCACACGTAGATCCCGCCACGACGCTTTGCTTGGAACTGCACCAACTGACAGCTCCACCATTCAATATAAATACGTATCCGGTTTGTGACTTAGAGTCATCCGGATCAGTGTCAAAGCTAGCATCAACGTAACCATTTACGATGAGCTCTTTGCCACCTCCATAAACAAGAAACATATCCTTAGTCCTTTTCAGGTATTTTAGGATGTTCTTGACCGTTGTCCAGTGATCCACTCCTGGATTACTTTGGTACCTCCCTGCCAAACTTATGGCAAGGCACACATCAGGTCTGGTACATAGCATAGCATACATGATAGAACCTATGGCTGAGGCATAGGGAATGACTTTCATTTTCTCTCTATCTTCTGCAGTGGTCGGGCATTGAGTCTTACTCAACTTCACACCTTGCAACACAGGCAAGAACCCTTTCTTTGACGGATCCATTTTGAACTTCTTCAAAACTTTATCAAGGTATGTGCTTTGTGAAAGTCCTATTAAGCGTCTTGATCTATCCCTATAGATCTTGATGCCCAATATATAAGCAGCTTCACCGAGGTCTTTCATTGAAAAATTCTTATTCAAGTATCCTTTTATGCTATCCAGAAATTCTATATCATTTCCAATCAACAATATGTCATCCACATATAATATTAGAAATGCTGCAGAGCTCCCACTCACTTTCTTGTAAATACAGGCTTCTCCAAAAGTCTGTCTAAAACCATATGCTTTGATCACACTATCAAAGCATATATTCCAACTCCGAGAGGCTTACACCAGTCCATAAATGGATCGCTGGAGCTTGCACACTTTGTTAGCACCTTTAGGATCGACAAAACCTTCTGGTTGCATCATATACAATTCTTCTTTGAGAAATCCATTAAGGAATGCAGTTTTGACGTCCATTTGCCAGATTTCATAATCATAAAATGCGGCAACTGCTAACATGATTCGGACAGACTTAAGCATTGCTACGGGTGAGAAGGTCTCATCGTAGTCAACCCATTGAACTTGTCGAAAACTTTTCGCAACAAGTCGAGCTTTGTAGACAGTAACATTACCGTCAGCGTCAGTCTTCTTCTTGAAGATCTATTTATTCTCTATGGCTTGCCGATCATCGGGCAAGTCAACCAAAGTCCACACTTTGTTCTCATACATGGATCCCATCTCGGATTTCATGGTCTCAAGCCATTTCGTAGAATCTGGGCTCATCATCGCTTCCTCATAGTTCGTAGGTTCATCATGGTCTAGTAACATGACTTCCAGAATAGGATTACCGTACCACTCTAGTGCGGAACGTACTCTGGTTGACCTACGAGGTTCGGTAGTAACTTGATCTGAAGTTTCATGATCATCATCATTAGCTTCCTCACTAATTGGTGTAGGCATCACAGGAACTGTTTTCTGTGATGAGCTATTCTCCAATTCGAGAGAAGGTACAATTACCTCATCAAGTTCTACTTTCCTCCCACTCACTTCTTTTGAGAGAAATTCCTTCTCTAGAAAGGATCCATTCTTAGCAACAAAGATCTTGCCTTCAGATTTGTGATAGAAGGTGTACCCAACAGTTTATTTTGGGTATCCTATGAAGACGCACTTCTCCGATTTGGGTTCGAGCTTATCAGGCTGAAGCTTTTTCACATAAGCATCGCAACCCCAAACTTTAAGAAACGACAACTTTGGTTTCTTGCCAAACCACAGTTCATACAGTGTCGTCTCAACGGATTTAGATGGTGCCCTATTTAACGTGAATGCAGCTGTCTCTAATGCATAACCCCAAAATGATAGTGGTAAATCGGTAAGAGACATCATAGATCACAGCATATCTAATAAAGTACGGTTACGACGTTCGGACACACCATTACGCTGTGGTGTTCTAGGTGGCGTTAGTTGTGAAACTATTCCACAATGTTTTAAATGAAGGCCAAATTCGTAACTCAAATATTCGCCTCCGCGATCAGATCGTAGAAACTTTATTTTCTTGTTACGATGATTTTCCACTTCACTCTGAAATTCTTTGAACTTTTCAAATGTTTCAGACTTATGTTTCATTAAGTAGATATACCCATATCTGCTCAAATCATCTGTGAAGGTCAGAAAATAATGATACCCGCCGCGAGCTTCAACACTCATCGGACTGCATACATCAGTATGTATTATTTCCAATAAGTCAGTAGCTCGCTCCATTGTTCCGGAGAACGGAGTCTTAGTCATCTTGCCCATGAGGCATGATTCGCAAGCATCAAATGATTCATAATCAAGTGATTCCAAAAGTCCATCTGCATGGAGTTTCTTCATGCGCTTTACACCAATATGACCTAAACGGCAGTGCCACAAATATGTTGCACTATCATTATCAACTTTGCATCTTTTGGCATCTATATTTTGAATATGTGTATCACCATGATCGAGATTCAACAAAAATAGACCACTCTTCAAGGGTGCATGACCATAAAAGGTATTACTCATATAAATAGAACAACCATTATTCTCTGATTTAAATGAATAACCATCTCGCATCAAACAAGATCCAGATATAATGTTCATGCTCAACACTGGCACCAAATAACAATTATTCAGGTCTAAAACTAATCCCGAAGGTAGATGTAGAGGTAGCGTGCTGACGGCGATCACATCGACCTTGGAAACATTCCCGACGTGCATCGTCACCTCGTCCTTAGCCAATCTTCGTTTAATCCGTAGCCCCTGTTTTGAGTTGCAAATATGAGCAACAAAACCAGTATCAAATACCCAGGTGCTACTACAAGCATTAGTAAGGTACACATCAATAACATGTATATCAAATATACCTTTGTTCACTTTGCCATCCTTCTTATTCGCCAAATACTTGGGGCAGTTCCGCTTCCAGTGTCCAGTCCCTTTGCAGTAGAAGCACTCAGTTTCAGGCTTAGGTCCAGACTTGGGCTTCTTCCCGGGAGTGGCAACTTGCTTGCCATTCTTCTTGAAGTTCCCCTTCTTTCCTTTGCCCTTTTTCTTGAAACTAGTGGTCTTGTTAACCATCAACACTTGATGCTCCTTCTTGACTTCTACCTCCGCTGCTTTGAGCATAGCGAAGTGCTCGGGAATAGTCTTCTCCATCCCTTGCATATTATAGTTCATCACGAAGCCTTTATAGCTTGGTGGCAGTGATTGAAGAACTCTGTCAATAACACTATCATCTGGAAGATTAACTCCCAGCTGAGTCAAGTGGTTATGGTACCCAGACATTCTGAGTATGTGTTCACTAACAGAACTGTTCTCCTCCATCTTGCAGCTATAGAACTTGTTGGAGACTTCATATTTCTCAACTCGGGCATTTGCTTGAAATATTAACTTCAATTCCTGGAACATTTCATATGCTCCATGATGTTCAAAACGTCTTTGAAGTCCCGATTCTAAGCGGTAAAGCATGGCACACTGAACTATCAAGTAGTCATCAGATCGAGCTTGCCAGACGTTCATAACATCAGCATCTGCTCCTGCAGCAGGCCTTTCACCTAGCGGTGCAGCAAGGACATAATTCTTCTGTGCAGCAATGAGGATAATCCTCAAGTTACGGACCCAGTCCATGTAGTTGCTACCATCATCTTTCAACTTAGCTTTCTCTAGGAACGCATTAAAATTCAAAGTAACGGTAGCACGGGCCATTGATCTACAACATAGATATGCAAAAACTATCAGGACTAAGATCATGATAAATTAAGTTCAATTAATCATATTACTTAAGAACTCCCACTTAGATAGACATCCCTCGAGTCATCTAAATGATCATGCGATCCATATCAACTAAACCATGTTCGATCATCACGTGAGATGGAGTAGTTTTCAATGGTGAACATCTCTATGTTGATCATATCTACTATATGATTCACGTTCGACCTTTCGGTCTCAGTGTTCCGAGGCCATGTCTGTACATGCTAGGCTCGTCAAGTTTAACCCGAGTATCCTGAGAGTGCAAAACTGTCTTGCACCCGTTGTATGTGAACGTAGAGCTTATCGCACCCGATCATCACGTGGTGTCTCGGCACGACGAACTGTCGCAACGGTGCATACTCAGGGAGAACACTTATACCTTAAAATTTTAGTGAGGGATCATCTTATAATGCTACCGCCGTACTAAGCAAAATAAGATGCATAAAAGATAAACATCACATGCAATCAAAATATGTGACATGATATGGCCATCATCATCTTGTGCCTTTGATCTCCATCTCCAAAGCACCGTCATGATCTCCATCATCACCGGCTTGACACCTTGATCTCCATCATAGCGTCGTTGCCGTCTCGCCAACTATTGCTTCTACAACTATCACTAACGCATAGTGATAAAGTAAAGCAATTACATGGTGATTGCATTTCATACAATAAAGCGACAACCATAAGGCTCCTGCCAGTTGCTGATAACTTTTACAAAACATGATCATCTCATACAATAACGTATATCACATCATGTCTTGACCATATCACATCACAACATGCCCTGCAAAAACAAGTTAGACGTCCTCTACTTTGTTGTTGCAAGTTTTACGTGGCTGCTACGGGCTTCTAGTAAGAACCGTTCTTACCTACGCATCAAAACCACAACAATGTTTCGTCAAGTTTGCTGTTTTAACCTTCAATAAGGACCGGCCGTAGTCAAATTCGATTCAACTAAAGTTGGAGAAACAGACACCCGCCAGCCACCTTTATGCAAAACAAGTTGCATGTCTGTCGGTGGAACCGGTCTCATGAATGTGGTCATGTAAGGTTGGTCCGGGCCGCTTCATCCAACAATACCGCCGAATCAAAATAAGACGTTGGTGGTAAGCAGTATGACTATCATCGCCCACAACTCTTTGTGTTCTACTCGTGCATATCATCTACGCATAAACCTGGCTCGGATGCCACTATTGGGGAACGGAGCATGCAATTTCAAAAAATTTCCTACGCTCACACAAGATCTATCTAGGAGATGCATAGCAACGAGAGGGGGAGAGTGTGTCTACGTACCCTCGTAGACCGAAAGCGGAAGCATTAGCTTAACGCGGTTGATGTAGTCGAACGTCTTCTCGATTCAACCGATCAAGCACCGAACATATGGCGGCTTCGAGTTCTGCACACGTTCAGCTCGATGACATCCCTCGAACTCTTGATCCAGCAAAGTGTCGAGGGAGAGTCTCGTCAGCATAATGGCGTGCTGATGGTGATGGTGAAGTGATCCGCGCAGGGCTTCGCCTAAGCACTACGACAATATGACCGGAGGAGTAAACGGTGGAGGGGGGCGCCGCACACGGCTAAGAACAATTGTTGTGCTTTGGGGTGCCCCCCTACCACCGTATATAAAGGAGGAGAGGGGAGAGGGCCAGCCTAGGGCGCGCCCAAGTGGGGGAGTCCAACTAGGACTCCCAGTCCTAGTCGACCCTCCCTTTCCTTTCCAACGGAGGTGGAAAGAGGGAAGTGGAGGGAGAGAGAGAGGGAGAAGGAAAGGGGGGCCACGCCCCCTCCCCCTTGTCCAATTCGGACTCTACATGGAGGGGGGGGCTCCACCTCCTGCGGCCTGCCTCCTCCTCTCCACTATGGCCCATGAGGCCCATTACTTCCCCGGGGGGTTCCGGTAACCCCTCGGTACTCTGAAAAATACCCGAACCAGTCTGGAACCATTCCGGTGTCCGAATATAACCTTCCAATATATCAATATTTACCTCTCGACCATTTCGAGACTCCTTGTCATGTCCGTGATCTCATCCGGGACTCCGAACAATCTTCGGTCACCAAAACACATAACTCATAATACAAATCGTCATCGAACGTTAAGCGTGCGGACCCTACGGGTTCGAGAACTATGTAGACACGACCGAGACACATCTCCGGTCAATAACCAACAGCGGAACCTGGATGCTCATATTGGTTCCTACATATTTTACGATGATCTTTATCGGTCAAACCGCAATGACAACATACGTTATTCCCTTTGTCATGGGTATGTTACTTGCCCGAGATTCGATCATCAGTATCTCCATACCTAGTTCAATTCTCATTACTAGCAAGTCTCTTTACTCATTCCGTAATGCATCATCCCATAACTAACACATTAGTCACATTGCTTGCAAGGCTTGTCACGATGTGCATTACCGAGAGGGCCCAGAGATACCTCTCCGATACTCGGAGTGACAAATCCTAATCTCGATCTATGCCAACCCAACAAACACCTTCGGAGACACCTGTAGAGTATCTTTATAATCACCCAGTTACATTGTGACATTTGATAGCACACAAGGTGTTCCTCCGGTATTCGGGAGTTTCATAATCTCATAGTCAAAGGAATATGTATAAGTCATGAAGAAAGCAATAGCAATAAAACTTAACGATCATTATGCTAAGCTAACGGATGGGTCTTGTCCATCACATCATTCTCCTAATGATGTGATCCCGTTCATCAAATGATAACACATGTCTATGGTTAGGAAACTTAACCATCTTTGATCAACGAGCTAGTCTAGTAGAGGCTTACTAGGGACTCGGTGTTTTGTCTATGTATTCACACATGTATCAAGTTTCCCATTAATACAATTCTAGCATGAATAATAAACATTTATCATGATATAAGGAAATATAAATAACAACTTTATTATTGCCTCTAGGGCATATTTCCTTTAATCTCGTGCAACATTTTATTAGCCTTTGCAAGATGAGCCGTCACTGTCACCACAATGGCACTTTATTTTAGTGGAACTGCACAAAGGATAAGAAAATTATAGTTGCACCTTGCATGAGCAGGACAACCAACCTTAATGTTGCTCAATTTTAGTGTAACTACTAAAGAAGAACTGCTAGCTCATGAGAGCAAGTACTTCTTGCTAGCTGCATGATACAATCTTTGCTTCATTTCAGGCGAACTGCAGAAAAAGGTCGCCTGGATTGAATCATCCGAGTGGATCTGCAGGTTCACCACATCGAGTCGTGGCGGTGTAGGGCCCCTCTCTCAGTTATGGTTCTCATGATCGGGTATGTTCCTTTTTGGTTGATTTTGACTCTGCATCCAGCTAGTGATCTTGTGCTACTGTTATGGCACTGCTATGAGAAAGCAATAATTATATTGTTTTTGCTTCTCAATTTAATGCCACTAATAATTTGTGGCAATCTTTTGGCACCACTACTGCCACTGATAAAATGAAGTAATAATACATTTAAAATAGAGCTACTGTCTTAGCTACCATTTCATTTCCAATGTAGATAACTTGCAGAAGGCCTATCTGGTAGAATCAAGTCCATGTGCACTGCATCAATCACATAGCTGCAATGAACTAGTTGAGTCCATCATGCCTACCATTGAGGTGGTGCGGGCCCCCTCTCTAACTGGCGGGCGCCATAATTTTAGTTGAACTGCACAAAAAAAGTGATTGAAATGAGTCGACGCTCCTCCTTCTACTGCCACACTGAGGTGTTAATGGATGTCAATGAATCGCCTTCATGGCAAGATACGGGGACATGAAAAATAATTTGATCTCCCAAAGTCATCTCACACAGGTTAGTACTGTCCTTTATCAACATGATTGTGCTTTGTCATACTGTGCTGACATTGTATTTTTTTAATAAAGCTATTCTATCGCAATCTTTTCTCATTTTGGAAATAAAGTTGCTTTAACTAGTGCCAATATTATAGTAATCATGCTCTTTCTTATTTATGCAAACAGGAATACTCAACTACAGATGTTGTGATGGTCAAAAGCATTCACCAAGTTCTTGGGTTGTATGACACGGCTAGCCAAGATGGATTTTATCCCGAGATTCACTTTATCCAAAGGCTCTAAAGTGCCATGCGTGTGTGCAAGGTGGATAGAGATATTTCAGGATGTTGATTGATGATTCCACTAGATTTTGCTATGTGTATTTGTTAAATACTAAGGATGAGGCTCTATGCACACTACTTCAAAATCTAGAAGGCCCTCTTGTGCATATATTGTAAGTGGTAGTGCCACTAGTGATGCAGAATATTTCAGCTGCCAATGTTTGACCTGTGTGGCCTTAAAAAGGACTGGTTTCAATGTTTAAGCAAATCCTTGGATCAAATTGCTTACATGAAGCATCGATCAATTTTTATTTATTTGTTCACATTCTCACAATGTTTGAGTTGTACAGTTACGATTGGCTCTGATCTGTGAATCACTGAGATGTGTAGGCATCTTTGTTGTACTTATTATTTGAATCTAATGGGTTGGTTCTGAATCTTGCAAGCTGGGAATCATTGTGATGTGTAGGCATCTTTGTTTTACTTATTATTTCAATCTTATTGGTTGGTTTTGAATCTTGCAAGCTGGGAAACATGGCATGATGATGCATAGGACAACAACCATAACAAGCTGTTCAAACTTGGTAGAATTGTCTGTGAAAGTGCGGCAAATGAGCCTATCGTTTGTGTCCTGAGAATAATAATTCTAATTGTTGTGCATGATGATCCTGTGGCACTGATAGAACGAGCCAATGTTTTGATTGTTTTAAGAATAAATTTTAATTAAAGCTAATAAAATTTATGTAAAGTGACCACTAACAGTTGCTATTACAGTACCAATACAGACCCGCTCGTGAACCCGAGGGGGCATGTTTTGCCGGGCGTGCAGTGGGCGAGGGATGGGTAGTAACTGTTATCGCCTGTACACACTCAGTTTACTATTGGATGCAGTTCCCCAAGATCTAAAAAATGAACTGCTGCCGCCGCCTACCCACTCATTCACCGTCGATTGCAGTTCCCCAAGATTGAAAAAACGAACTGCTACTGCCGCGGTGCCGCACCCTAGTACCCCAGTACACAATGATCGTCTTCATCTCCCCCCTGCCCCCAATCCCCACAAAATGAGAACCGTCACATCAACTTTGCGTGAGATGAGACTCCAATGGCGATCTGAAGTGTGAGCATGCTGGATATGGACTTCAGCAAGGAGTTCACCTTCGAGTTCGCCGTTCAGACCCATGGCAGCACCAAGTTAAATGTGATGTACACCAATGATCCGGAGTCAGTGAAGCTCTGCCTCGCCAAGTTCAAGCAGTACCTACAGGAGGAGAAAGCACAAGGGCACGGGACTAGACCTTGTGCCCATGCATTCATCTCCTGACAGGGACCAGCAGATCGCCGTCGCCCAAGTATGCATGCGGAACGAGGTTCTAGTCTACCACTGCTGTAGGGCCATCAGAGGTCCTGGAGCATTCGCCCGTTTCATCGGCACCGCCGACTGCACCTTCGCTATGGTGGAGAGCAGGAAGAACGCGACTGTGCTTTACGATTCGGCCATCTGGTGCAACAAGCTTGTCGACATCCAGAAGCAATACAAGATCATCGGCAATGGGCAGGAGAAGGACTCCGTGGTTGACATCGCCGCGACCATCATCGAACCCTGCTACGCCAACATGAAAGAAGACGTCGATACCAAGGACCTGAACACATGGCAGGTACCTCTGAATCTAGCCTACATAACCTATGTGGCCAAGGATGCATATGCATGCTACCACATGTACAGGCGGATCTTGGACATGACGGCGTGTCTGCTTCCCGTAACCGACGAGTACACGGACAGCCGCAGCATCATGATCAAGCGTGCCAGGATGGTCTAGATGATGTACTTTTCTGTTTAAGCACCTTTATCATCTGGGTGTTTCATGCATTAGCCTATGTGTTGTAATTATCTGTTTTGTCCGAAATATTTCGTCTAAAAACCCATTAACCTGTTTGCTTTTTTTTGAGTGGCTATTTGCTTATGTATGTAACTAGTTCACTGGGATGCCGTGCTTTGAATCTCCTTCCTCCCAACATATTCCCCTTCTCAGGTGGACCCAGCAGGTCTCGTACACAGACATCTGGGACCAACCACCTATCCATTTGTATTTCTTTATTTTGTTCAATCTTCGTCCTCTTCCTACAGCGGCTGGCGGTGCTGCCGCGCATGCCTCGGTGACCCATCCTAGCCTATGGCGCTGGCCAGGCCATCCCTCTACTCCCACACATTCTCCGGCGGAGGCAGCTCCACCGGCCCACCCTGCACCCCGAACAAGTCAATCCTCGTACTCTCCTCCGCCTGCGTCTTCCCCGGCTCTGGTTCGTTCTGGTCCGAGGTCTCGACGTCGTCCTCCGCCTTGGTGCTCTTGCTGCAGCGCCGCCGTCTGTCGTTCCCAACATGGTCAACAAAATGAGAGGAATCGGGAGACGACTGTTCGTCGAGAGGCTGACAGTCCGGGCCCACCAGGTCCATGGCCTAGGTTTTGTTGTTTAACACGCGCAGCCCACGACATGCAGACACAGTTGATCCAGCAGGTTTCAACTTTTTTTGGGGTCCAGCAGGTATCAAGCGGCCTCTGGGCCTCCCAGCCTAGCTTGTCTATAACATCAGCAGCCCAAGTTATGTTTGTTTTTTCAAGACAACGCACAGCTCAGTTCTATTTTTCTATAAGAATGCAAAACTGAACCTATGTTTTCCCTTCAATAATAGTATATATATATACTTATATCTTATTTTATCACATATATATAATAGAAACAACATAAGGTTCCGTTAAACCTGTCGTTCGTCCAACCATTGTATAGACCTTCCCACTTCCTTTATTTTTTGTTTTATTAATCCTATATCTGAATTTTCTCCCACTTACTTTTTTGATGTAATCTGAGTTTTCTCCTAGTAGTTTTCCCTAGAACCAACTCAACTGTCCCACGTCTAGCCTAAAAAATAATAATACCCCACGTCCTATTAACTCATCAAATTAAAATGATATTTTATTTCATAAATCGAAAGTTCTTACAAAATAATAATAATAATAATTGTTTATATATAACTTGGCAAGTTAACTCCTGGTGATTGCATACATAAGCTTGCAAAGATTTTACTGACCAATCAGTAATAGACGTGCAATCATGTGTTTATGTTTTTGTAACATTTCTCCGTCCAGTCCAACACGATATTTTCACCCAGCCCAACAAGTCCGTGGATTTCGAAAAAAAATGCAAATGGGCTTTAAATTCTAACATAATATATAAACGGGCTGCATAGACTCTACACCATTGTTTCACCCAACCCACCAAATGGACTGAAAAAAACCAAATGGACTGGCTGACATGTGGGCCAGTAGATAGAAGCCTAAGCACTTTCGCAAAAAAATACAAAGGTCGAAGCCTAAGCAAGGCGTTTGATTTACATCCAACGATCGGCATTCTTCTTCAATCTCTCATCTTCTTCCTCCAGCACTACCGGGACCGCCTGCTCCAGCCTCCGATGTCCAGCGGTGCTGTTTCGCGCGCCTTGCAGCGAAACACTACCCCACCGACAGCCAGGCCATCCCTCCACTCCTCCGCACCTCCTGTTATTCTTTGCCGAGTGTAGGCCCACCCCGCAGCTGAACCAGTCAAGTTTCCTACTCCTCTCCGTTTGCGACTCAACTGCCGCGTCTTCCCCATCTCCGGGTCATTCCAGTCTGGGGCCTCGCCGTCGTCCATCGGCCTTGGTGCGCTCGGCACGGTGTGGTCAACGTGGTCAACAAACGAGAGTCATCGGAAGATGACTGTACGTGAGAGGCTGACAGCAGGGACGCACCACGCCCATGGATGCATGCATGCAACTACATCCTTTTTACCCTGAAAAATAATGTTTTCTCCCCCTGACAGCTGGGACCCACCAGCTACATCTTCGCATGCAAGGAAGTGCGTTCTTATTATGGGCAAAATAAATGATTCCTCCCCCTGACAGCTGGGACCCATCAGCTATATCTTCACACGCAAGGAAGTGCCTCCTTATCTTCCCTGACAGCTGGGACCCACCGGGTCGAACCGTACGTAGGGTTGTCTCTCTGGTAGCGAACATGTACGTATATAATGGTCGATCAATCTCTCTGCAAGGATGAACTGTGGCCGAGCAAGGAGCGACACGTGTGACGTAGCAGTTGAGGCAGTCCTGTATAAATTATGTACACTTATGTACATCCACGCTGCAAGAAAGTAAATATGGCTACATACGTACATACGGGTGGGGTCTCGAACGCATACAGCGACGGCGTCCTGTTCATCGGCAGCCAACCGGCTGGGTTGGAATGGAGAAACTGCGTCGTGTTCATCGAGAGGGAACGGAATGCATCGTGTTCATTGAGAGCCAACCGGCTTGGATGGAACATCCGAAACGAGGTCTGGCGTACTGCAGAACAGAGGAAACGGCCTTCTGTTCGAAGGCGTATGGTCGAAACGGGTTACTGTTCATCAGGAAGGGTCTAGCGTACCGCAAAACGGAGGAAACAGACTTCTGTTCGAGGGCCTACGGTCGAAACAGGGTCTTGTTGATCGGGAGGGGTGCGGCGTACCGCAAAATGAAGGAAACAGACTTCTATTGGAGCGCCTACGGTCGAAACGGGGTCCTGTTCATCCACCGTCGACTTCCTCCAGCCTCCACCAGTTACTGTTCATCCACGGGGTACTGTTCATCCATCCTCCATTGGCTACTGTTCATAGAGCCTCCACGGGGTCCTATTCATCCACCCCCAACCGGCTGGGGTGCGGGGCCTCCTCGTGGTCCTGTTCATCCAGTGGCAATGACCTACTACCATGGGGTCCTGTTCATCCAACCCCCATTGGGAACTGTTCATCCACAGCCAACCAACCGGCTCGACTCACCACGTCTCGACTCATTCTACGTACCGCGCGCACGGTAGCAACAGTCACTGTTCATTGAGAGGCAACCCAACACCGGCTGGCTACATCTTGCACGGGGGCTCGATCGACTTCAGTAAGTAGCAGCAGTGATCGATCGCTCGATTCAGTTAGTAGCAGCAGCGAAGGAATCGCTCGGGTTCAGTCAGCAGCGAATGAATTGCTCGGGTTCAGTTAACAGCCAAGGGATCGATCGCTCGGGTTCAGTAATGTAGCTAGTGCGATCGCTTGGGTTTAGTTAGCCAACCCCTTGCACACACGCGCGTACATGAGAGAAACGCGCAAACCACAATGCATCGCTCGGCCCCGACCACTCACCGTAACCGGGAACTCCCCGATATTTTCCTCGCCCTCACTTCTACCACGATTTTTTCCGTCATGGACAGCCCAAAGAATGTCATGCAGGTGCGTCCTCGGCCCGCCCAGGACGAAAAGCCCATTTTCTGTCATGATTTTTTGTCATAGAAGTAGGAGGCCACCACATCTATGATGATACGTGCTTTTGTCACAATTATCGTCATAGAAATGTCATAAGTATGACAATTTTTTTTTTGTTCGGGCCAAAATGTCACGGATGTGTCTCTTTTTCATAGTGCCCCCTCTCTGGAGCCCCGAACGGACTCCACATCTGGCCTCCCGATGAAGAATAGGAGGTGGCGGTGGCTCCGTATCGTGAAACGTGATGAAACTTCTTCTCTTATTTTTTTCTCGGGAAATAGGAATTTATAGGCTTGAGATTAGGGTCAGCGGAGCCTTATGGGCTCGTGGGCAGTAGGTGGCTGCCCTCCACTAGGTCTTTGCTTCATTATTTTTTATTTATTCCATAAAAAATCTCCAAAAAGTTTTGTCCAATTCCGAGAACTTTTATTTCTGCACAAAAAACAACACCATGGTAGTTCTGCTGAAAATAGCGTCAGTCCGGGCTAGTTTCATTCAAATCATGCAAATTAGAGTTCAAAACAAGAGCAAAAGTGTTTGGAAAAGTCGATATGACGAAGATGTATCAACTCCCCCAAGCTTAACTAATAACTTTTCCTCAAGCAATTCAGTTGATAAACTGAAAGTGATAAAGAAAAACTTTTACGAACTCTTTTGTTCTTGTATCTATATATATGCTTAAATAATACCCAGGCTTTCGGCAAAGATCATAACTAACCATGCAAACAATAACTCTTAGAAATTATATTCACTCATATTAATGGCATAATCAACTAGCGAGCACTAATAAAATATCTCAAATGCCAACACTTTGTTAAAACAATCATGATATAATATGACAACTTGGTATCTCGCTAGCCCTTTCTGAGACCGCAAAACATAAATGCAGAGCACCTCCAAAGTTCAAGCAGCGACTAAACATTGTAATTCATGGTAGAAGAGATCCAGTCATGATGCACACATTATTAACTATACACAATGCATTAGAACGATAATAGTGCTCTTAGGACTGGTGCTTGTTTGAGAAGGTGATGACTCAACAATAAAAGTAAAATAACATGAAAGTAAATGGATAGGCCCTTCGTAGAGGGAAGCAGGGATTTGCAGAGGTGTCAGAGCTAGAAGCTTAAATCAGAGATAAATATAATTTTGGGAGGTATGCTTTTCCTGTCAACGTCACGACCGAGAGTTTTCAATATCTTCCATGCTAAACAAATTAGCGTTGGTTCCCAAGCGGTAAAGTAAAGTTTACTCCCCCTCCACCAACAAACACAAGCCATGGCTAGCTGAGTCCTCTGGTGCCCTCCATACCAACAACTTTTTGGGGGAGTTTGTTTTATTATTTTGCAATTTTAATCATGGGACTGGGCATCCCGATTACCAGCCCCTCTTGTGCAAGGACAAGTGAATAAACACTCATCATGAGAATAACCCGCTTAGCATGGAAGATACTGACCGGCCCCTGTTGCTCCATGAGTGGTACAGGCACACAAAACATATGTTCATTTGAATATTTAGAGGTGGCACATGCAAATTTACTTGGAACGACAGAGTAATACCGCATATAGGTAGATATAGTGGACTCATCTGGAACAACTTTGGTTTAAAGGATTTGGATGCACAAGCAGTATTCCTGCTTAGTATAGGCGAAGGCTAGCAAATAGATTGAGAAGCGACCTGCTAGAGAGCGAAAACGGTCATAATCATGCATTGTGGATAATTAACATTGAATACTAGCATGAGTAGGATATAAACACCATGAACATAAATATCATGGAGGCTATGTTGGTTTTGAATCAACTACATGCATGAACATGTGCCAAGTCAAGCCACTCAAAACATTTAGAGCAGGATACCATATCATCATACTACATCGTAATCATCTTAATGCATGTTGACACCCAAGATAAATCATTATCCACTCCTAGCTACTTAAGCATGACATGAGCAACTATAATCTCTAATTTTCATCATAAACATGTTTAATCATAATATGCTGAATCATGGATACTGAGGTACACATATTTACAAAAACAAAAACAAGTTGAGTTCATACCCGCTTTTTCTTGCCAGAGTCACTTCATCAAATTATCGTCATTATTGCCTTTCACTTGCACGACCGAATGATATGAAAATAATAATGGTGCAAGACTGTCGTGGACTAAGCTGGAATCTGTAAACTTTTTATTCAAAGGAGAAGACAAAGTAATATGGGCTCTTTGTTAGATCAACAATAATGCATATGAGAGCCACTCAACATTTTCATCGTGGTCTTCTCCTTACAATGACTCAACAAAAGAAAAGAAATTCCGAGAAACACACTGATTTTTTTTTTGGAGTTTTTTAGTTTTTATGAAGAAAGCAAATTAACAAAGGAAAAACAAAAATGAGAAAATCTATTTACACAAGAAAGCTCCCAACAAGCAAAAGAAGAAACGGGAAATCTTTTTGGGTTTTCTTTTAATACTACAACTCACTTAATCTAGAAAGAAAAACCAAAAAGAAGCGAGAAATATTTTTGGATTTTCTCAAAGTTTTTCAAACACACAAAAGAAAGCGAGAAAATAAAGTTAGCATGGATTATACAATGAAAGAGGATGAACACCGACAACTGGAATGAAATGTGTGAACATGAACATAATGTCGGTGAGAAATACATACTCCTCCAAGCTTAGGATTTTGCGTAGCATGGTAATCACCATCCGTAGTAGCCATCTGGTTCCATGTGGAAGTATTGAGGCTGTGACACCTGAGCGTCCCAATCCTGGACCTCATCCTGTGCCGCTGCCAATGCGTTTCGGTAAGCAACGATGTCCGGTGGCATAATAGTGTATCTGTTCCTGGCATGAGAGTCAAACAAAGCAGGTGCAGGCAATGGGATAACATCATGAGTAATCTCACTAAAAACCAAGTTATAACGAATGTGGCGAGGAGGCTCAGGGGCATCAATAAATTGGTGGTCCTTTATCGACTGGTGATCTAGGTAAACTCTAGGCAACAGGTAATAATGAGGGCGTATGTTAACATTGAAATGTCTCGCTAAGCGAGTAGCATAAATACCACCTTGAATTTTACCCTTAGTCCTATTAGTGTGCAGGCGGCGTGCAATGATAGCTCCAAGGTTATAGGTATTTTCATTATGAAGTGCGCGGTGTAAGATGGCAAAGTCAGGGGCGCATAGCGCGCCACCTTGCTCTCTTGCAGTCAAGCATTTCTCTATGAATAAAGCAAAGTAATGAATTGCAAGAAATTGCAAGCTAGTGGCTCGGGCTTTCGACACACCCCTTTCCTCGCCCATAGTTAAAGTGTGGAGGAAACCCTCAAACTCCTCCAGTCGAGGCTCTCTTATTTCCCCATCAAAGGGAATCAAATATATCTCACAAAATTCAGCAAGTGGTATCTGATGATGTTCAGCATATAAATCAAAACGCACCATGGGAGGTTCGAGCCTATTCAAGAAATGGAAATTTTGCACAACGGAATTCATAAGGATGTGGTGCTGGTCACACTCATCAGTGAGGAAGTCGGTCAATCTGGCATTTGTAACAAATTGCGTGAACTCTTGGTAGAATCCGGCTTCGTTCATGATGGCATTGTGCGGCCATTCGCACGGCCAGACCTCCGTCCTACGCGGAATGTTGAGGTCACTGTCCGAGGAGTCCCAAATGACTCCCTTGGCATTCCGTTTTGAGGAACTCCTCCGAAAGAAGTTCATCTTTCCTATGAATAAATTTTTGAAATTTTTGGGCCACAAAATGATGCCAACAAAACTTCACAATATTGATAGCAACTACTCCTATGAATGCCTAGAGGCTATATCAAGCAGTTAAACTACTTGGAACTCAAAGAATTCAACATGCAAGCTCATTTTCACTAGCACCAAGAGCAACTAATTATGCAAAATACAATCCACTAGAGCAAAAACTAATTGGAGCAATGGAGGAGTCATATACCAAGTAGCAATCCCCAAATAGTTTTGGAAATGGAGCTCCGAACAAAGAGATCAAAAATCTCAGGTTTGGGAGCAAGAACACGAGAGGGAGAGTTACCACGAATTTTTTTAGAGGCAAGAGATGAAGTGGGCTGAAGGAATAAGTGAGGGGGTCCCTATGGAGCCCAGAAGCCACCAGGTGTCGGTGTACCCAAATAGGGGTATTTGTTTCCCCCTGACGGTACGCAGACTCGCGGACAAAAACTGCCCTTGCCGGGCACGACAGTGAACTGAGAAGAACAAGGTAGCTATGGACCACCTGGGGAAGGCCTCCCTTGCCAGGCAGGAGAGCCTGGCTAGGTCGAGGCCACCCCCAAGGACAAGTTCGGATTTGCCCCAGCAGGCTTGCCAGGGGCGCCTAGATCGAACCCCGCCAAGCTCCTTCAACAAGGAACCTTCACCAAGACGCCACGGCTCCACCTCACCGCACCGAAGTCACTAATCAGTGCGGTGTCAAGGCGTTAAGCAACCAGGTGGATCCTATCAAGCACGTGGTAGCATCAAGGAGGAGAGATTAGCTTTATTGATACCTGTCCAGGAGGCATGTCAAGCTGATAAGAAGAGGCAGATAAGCGGTGCGACAGGCTTGCCGGTATTCGCCCTCGGCACGACACTTAGCAGTGCATTTAATGCACTTTGTCCTAACTGCCAGAGTTAGGTATGATAGCACTGTTAGCTATCTAATCACACCCAAATGACTATTTTGCCACTTTGGTCACCCCCTTAACCTATAAAAGGAGGCCCGAGGCAACCTAGCAAAGGGTTCGAACACTTCAACCCCCTGCACTTGTAAGCTCACGGCGCTCTCCCCAAGGCCCCCTTGCCGGGCCAGAGCGCGTCGAGCCTTCGTCCACCTCCAGATCAATCGACCCAAGCAGGAGTAGGGTTTTATGCTGAAAAGCGGCCGAACCTGGGTTTAAATGAGCAGTCCATCGCCGTGCTGTCCCTCACTGTTTCTGCTCTTTGTGCAACACGGCCGTCCACATGCCGAACCATAAAGGGGCACCTCTGCCCCATAGGTGATCGTGCTTCCACGCTGACATCTTTGGCATGCCAGGTCATTGGCGTCGTTTGTGCGAACGTGAAGCAGTGACCAATACATCGATCTTCGACAATCTTCATCATCCATGGCTCCAACGAGAGGGGGAGCGGAGTGGCGGTGTCGTTCCCCCGCTCTGGTGGTCTTTTTATCTGTGACTGTGGGTGTCAGTGTTCTGGGATAGGGGGTACCCAGACCTGCCTGGCTACGGCCCAGCACATGACTTCATCGACGGCCCGGTGCGGCCTAGCTACAAGACTCCACGAGCAAGACCCTCGCGAGGGCCCCCAGCCTCACGAGGAGAGTGATGTCAAGACCTCCCAAGGAGCAGCTCCCCGAGCCTGCCTCCCGAGGAGCGGAGATCTCTATGCAGGTACCCCACCTCATGAGGCTCGCGATGACGTGAGCCATGACGACCACGGCCAGGCGGGCGCCAGCGGGTGCAGTCCATGACAGTTTCCTCTTTAGTGCTAAGGAGGCAAGGACAAGCGCGGGTTCCTGAGGAATCCCCCAAAGGTTTCCATTCCGGTGCAACAAGACCAAGGCCATGGGATCGGCATGGCAGAGGTCATCACCGAGCCCACAGCTGCGTCATGGCCAGAAGCTTTGTAGGCGAAGGCCACCTTTCATCAGGATAAGATGTACTCTTGTCCCCTTTCGAAATGGGCCACTGTGGTATTCCTTCCCGCCTAAGTTATGAGGGAAGAGAGCCGGGCCTAGTATAAAGATAGGCTAGCCTCCACCAGAGAGGGGAATCGATTCATTCTCATCCTCTGAGCCCTCGCGAGGCAGCTCATCCACTGTACTAGTTCATCCTCAACTTCATCGTGAGGCCAATCCACCACAAAGCAGGAGTAGGGTTTTACACCGCAAGGTGGCCCGAACCTGGGTAAACCACCATGTTCACTTCTTCTTCCCGCTCGCACGTACTCGACGAGATTAGACCATGAGGGCGGCGAGCAGTGTGTCGACGTGAAGTGAGATCCTTCGTACACGCCCCAGATTTCGAACCTAGTTTGGGTCCGCGGAGCCCCGATTCTGACATTTGGCGTGCCAGGTAGGGGCGTGTCGAAGTTCTCCCTTCCGCTTTGCTCCTTCTTGCCTCATCGCTTCCATGGATGATGCTATTCACCTCGCTGCTTGAACCGCCGTCCCTGGGAACCCCGCGGGTTGTCCGATGGCCGGTCAGGTTCAGGCCGGTGCTGCCGCCGCGCTATGACGGTGTTGGTGCAACAAACCCTAGTGTATGTTGCCCTGACTGTACATAGGCTCAAGGGCAAGGATCCAGCATCCAAGACAAGGCCAAGTAGGAGAGATAGCTCTTTGAAGAATCAAAGGGCAGATCAAGAAGACCAAGACAAACCTAGACAGCAAGATATCACCAAGGGAAAAGCCTCCCTTGCCGGGTAGGCGAGCCTGGTCAGGTCGAGGCCACCCTTAGAGCAAGTCTCAAGACCTCCCCGGCAAGGGTTGCCGGGGTGCTGGCGACCTGTTATCTCGCCAAGGCTCCACCGCTCCACCTCACAGTGACGCAAGTCGCTTATCGGTGTGGTGTCGAGCCCTCAAGTGAATAAGTGACAGTCATTCAGCACGTGGCAGCCATTCCTGAGGAAGATCACCCCTAAATGACACCCGTCCATGGGCGTGTCACGCAGGCAGGCGAGAAGGTGGTTGAATGGCACGGCAAGGCTTGCTGGGCTGCATCCACAACGTGACACTAAGCGGTGCATTTAATGCACCTTGTCCTGTCTGCAGAGTTAGGTATGATAGCACTGTGGCTATCTAATCAGTAGATAATGACTGTTTTGCCACTGTGGTAACCCCTTTACCTATAAAAGGAGGGCCGAGGCAACCTTAGATAGGATTCGGACCCTTGTACACTCATACGCGCGTAGCTGCTCTCCCCAAGGCGACCTTGTCGGGCTTGAGCACTGCGGGTTCGCCACGGTCTACCACTCAATCCATCAAAGCAGGAGTAGGGTTTTACGCCTCGCGGCGGCCCGAACCTGGGTAAAAATCACCCGCGTCACCATTGCCGTGCTGTTCTATGACCTCCGCTCTTTGTGCAACGTGGCCTTCCCCCTTGCCGAACCACAAAGGGGCCGATGGCCCCATAGGTGATCGTGTCGAACCACAACATCTTTGGCGCACCAGGTAGGGGGAAGCGCTTGTGCGAACCCGAGGACGTAAGCAGCGCGTCGATCTTTATCACCATCTCCTTCGACGACGGCGTCATCACCCATGGCACCCAAGAGAAAGTCCGGTGCAGCGGCCCGTCCTTCCACCTCGAAGGCCCCCTCGCACGCAGCCACCGATCCCATGGGGGCTGCGGTGGCGTCGGGGGATGCAAACGCCGCGGGGGACACGACCAGCACAGGCGGAGCCGTCGTCATTCCTCCCGCGGCTAAGGTGGGAGCAGGAGGCATCGGAGAAGGACAGCGTCAACAATATCCTAGCGGCCACGCCCCACAAGATGCGGGAGGGGAGTTGAACTTCCGGACTAAGAAAATTGTGTTCGATGTGGTTGAGTTTTCGTTGCCGTACAATGGGATACTTGGACGACCTGCCCTGGCAAAGTTCATGGTGGCATCCCACTATGCCTACAATACCTTGAAGATGCCAGGACTAATGGGCGTTATTTCCATCCCATCAGATAAGAAGGACGTGATTATATGCGTGGACAAGATGTACCGGGATGCAGTCGCTGCTGAGGCCGCAGTCCCCGCCAAGGAATACAAACAAGGGAGAAAAGCTAGCAAGGATGCCGGCAAGGAATCCGGGAAGCGCGCCTCTCCGGGGTATGCTGCACCCGTCGATGATTTGCCGGAGAGTTCTACTAGCAAGAGATCCAAGGTTGCTGCACCCGCTGTGAAGAAGGTCCCGGCAGGGCTGGTTGGCGCTGATGGTACATTCACTATCAGCTCCACCCTCGACAACAAATAGGAAAGCATGCTCGTTGCCTTCCTGTGGGCGAATGTTGATGTGTTTGCTTGGCAACCATCTGACATCCCCGGTGTTCCCAGGGAGGTAATCGAGCACCACCTTGCTGTCTGCCCTCATGCCCGGCCCGTCAAGCAGAAGGTCCGAAAGCAAGCCTTGGAGTGGCATCAGTTCATTGCCGAGGAGATCAAGAAACTTGAGGCAGCTGGTTTGGTCAGAGGAGTATTGCACCCGACATGGTTGGCAAATCCAGTGGTGGTGCATAAGGTGAATGGGAAATGGAGGCTTTGCATAGATTTCACATATCTGAATAAAGCATGCCTGAAGGACCCATTCCCCTTGCCGCACAACGACCAGATCATGGATTCCACCTCCGGGTGTGATCTACTTTCCTTCTTGCATGCCTACTCTGGGTACCACCAGATATTCATGTCCAAAGAAGACGAAGAGAAGACAATGTTCATAACCCCCTGTGGCACGTACTGCTTTGTACGGATGCCCTTCGAATTAAAGAGCGTTGGAGCCACTTTTGCAAGAGCAGTACAAATTGGTTTTGAGTCCCAACTGCACAGGAATATTGAAGCTTACATGGATGACATAGTGGTCAAAACCAAGGACAAGCCAACTCTCATTCAGGACTTGGAAGAGACCTTTGCAAATCTGTGCAAGATCAACTTGAAGCTAAACCCAGAGAAGTGTGTGTTTGGCGTTCCTTCCAGCAAGCTACTTGGATTCTTCATGTCCCACCGGGGGATAGAGGCCAACCCCGACAAGATCAAGGTGATCGAGCAGATTCAAGCACCTAAGACAGTTAAAGATGTGAGGCGTTTGACTGGATGTGTTGCCGCGCTAAGCAGGTTCATTTCCAAGTCTGTCGAGCGTGCCTTGTCGTTCTTCAAAACCTTAAAGAAGGCAGGGCCCATGGAGTGGAACCCGAAGGCAGAAGCTGCGCTGCAAGATTTGAAGACCTATCTTTCCTCTGTTCCCACCTTAGTCGCTCCTAAACCGCAAGAGCCATTGCTGCTATACCTAGCAGCAACCAATCAAGTGGTTAGTGCGGCACTGGTGGCGCAACGGGAGGTATATGAGGGAGCAGCCGCGGCTACCGTCCTCTCCAGAGGGAAAGTGAACTCGTCCCGGCAAGGTCAGATGCAGATCAGGACAAAGGGGAGCGAAGCAACAGAGACAATTCCAGGGTCACGACAAGGAAGAAGGTGGTGCAGCGGCCAGTGTACTTTGTCAGCTCCCTACTACAGGGGGCTAGGTCAAGGTACTCTTGCGTGCAAAAGTTGATCTTCAGCCTCATCATGGCCTCAAGGAAGCTGCACCATTACTTCCAAGCCCACGAGATCACGGTTGTCACCCGCTTCCCCTTGCAACGCATACTGAGGAACCCTGAAGCCACCGGCAGAATAGTGGAATGGGCTTTGGAATTGTCAAGCTTTGGGTTGAAGTTTGAGAGCACATCAACCATTCAGAGCAGAGCACTGGCAGAGTTTATTGCGGAGTGGACACCTACCCCAGGCGAAGAGGCACTGGAAACGGTTATCCCCGGCAAGGAAGCACCCCAAGAATGGATCATGTACCTTGATGGTGCCTTCTCACTACAAGGTGCAGGAGCTGGTGTGCTCCTCGTCGCGCCCACTGGAGAGCACCTCAAGTATGTGGTCCAGATGCATTTCCTCCGGGAAAAGGCAACCAACAACATTGCAGAGTATGAAGGACTCCTTGCCGGGCTCAGAATCGCGACATAGTTGGGGATTAAGAAGATGATCATACGAGGGGACTCATAGCTTGTGGTGAGGTAAGTGAACAAGGATTATCAGAGTCCGTTGATGGAGGCATACGTGGAGGAAGTGAGAAAGCTGGAGGAGCGCTTTGACGGATTGCAAATAGAGCACGTACCCCGTGTAGAAAATAGCATTGCTGATCATCTGTCAAAGCGCGCTGCGCAAAAGCTTCCTGTGGAACCAGGGGCTTTTGTTCTCCACCTAACTCAGCCCTCTGTATCCCCGGCAACAATGGCCAGAAAGAGGAGGAAACTGGACTCCGGCAAACCTCTCCCGGCAGAGCTTCTAGAAGCCCCCGGCAGAGAGGTTGGCGGGAACAACTCCACTTCGCTTGGTGAGCAGCACCCTCCCGCCGAACTACCAATCCTCACGGTTGAGGCATGCGCTCCCACGAACGAGGAGGTGCCGCTGATCCTTGTTGTCGAGCCTCAGGCTCCAACTTGGGCACGACACATAGTCCATTACCTTCAAATAGGAGAACTTCCCGAATAGCAAGAAGAAGCTGAAAGAGTAGCCCGGAGGGCCAGTATGTATCAGTTCATCGATGACGCACTATACAGAAGGAGGCCCAACGGTGTGAAATTGAAGTGCATTTGCCAGGAAGAGGGGAAGGAATTGTTAGTAGAGATACACAGAGGCATGTGCGGCTCGCATATTGGATCAAGGGCCTTGGTTGGAAAAGCTTTTCGGCAAGGTTTCTACTGGCCCACGGCCCTCCAAGATGCAATCAAGCTAGTCACCAGATGTGAAGTCTGCCAGTTCCACTCCAAGAATATCCATCAACCTGCTCAAGCTCTCCAGACGATACCTTCTTCATGGCCCTTTTTGGTCTGGGGGCTCAACATCTTGGGCCCCTTCTCCCGTGCTACCAGGGGCTTTGAGTTCGTGTACGTCGCCATTGACAAGTTCACAAAGTGGCCGGAAGTGGAGCCCGTGAGGAAGGTGACCGCACAGTCAGCTATCAAGTTCCTGAAAGGACTGGTGTGCCGCTTCAGAGTACCTGCCAGGGTCATCACTGACAATGGCACCCAGTTCACGAGCCGTGCCTTCATGCAATACGTTCAAGCCCTCGGAAACAAGGTTTCATTTGCCTCTGTTGCTCATCCCAGAAGCAATGGACAAGCTGAGAGGGCGAACGCTGAAGTGCTGCGAGGACTCAAGACAAGAACATTTGATAGGCTGCAAAAATGTGGCTGGTGCTGGATTGATGAGCTGCCGGTGGTTCTTTGGTCCCTCCGTATGACGCCAAATCGAGCTACCGGCCAGACTCCCTTCTCCCTAGTCTATGGGGCAGAAGCAGTGATCCCCACAAAACTCATATACGGGTCGCCTCGAGTACTTGCCTACGATGAAGTAGAGCAAGAGAAGCACCGGCATGACGATGCCATGCTCCTCAAGGAGAACCGTCTCCGGGCTGTTACGCGTGCTGCACGCTATCAGCAAGCCCTGCCCCGCTATCACAGCCGCAGGGTTCATCCCCAGAGCCTTGAGGAAGGCGACCTTGTCCTTAGGCGTGTTCAGTCCGCCAAGGGTACAAACAAGTGACGCCGAAGTGGGAAGGCCCTTACCGGGTGGTACGAGTCACCAGACCTGGCGCAGTCCGTCTGGAGACCGGAGATGGCATTCAATTGCAAAACTCATGGAATATTGAGCATCTCCATAAGTTCTACCCGTAAGGCGCGGCTGGCGGGCCCTGCCCGGCAACCACCCTTTTGTACAAGCTTTGCTGATGCTGCATGTAACCCTTTGTACAAAGCCAGGCGCAAACCCTGAGTAGCAGATACATAAACGAAGCGCTGGGGGCCCCAAAAAACTTGCATGCATGCATAGCATAACATGAGCATGGCGTGATCATGTAGATAAGAGCATATGTAGCAGTGTTTTCCTCTGCACCTAACTGTAGGGCTCTTGCCACAGACTCGGTCCCAAAGAGAAGAAACGAAGACAAGCCTACATATCGGTCCCCGACAAGCCAGACAGATAAGTTCCTTCTTGTCCATAAATGTTCTGTAAGATGAAAACTTGTGCATATGAAAACCTTGTCACCTTCGAAGCATAGGTGCTCCCATCCTTTATCCCGAACCTTGCTTCGGTCAAGGTGGTTGTAGTGGCCTTTGACGAAGGGGGTTCGACAAGGGCCTGCTCCCTTTCCATAGTTTTGAGCCCGGCAGGCTAAGCCCCGCGGCAACAAACGGAAGGAACCGGTAGGATAGCTTGCCAGAGATAACTTGTTTACTTAAACGTATGGAGGCATCTCACCTCTGCATGAACATGATACATGCACAATTACCCGGCAAAGCTTGTATTTTTCATTAATATGCGAATAAGCAAGTACATATCTTACATAACACAAACATGGATAAAGAAGATTACATATTTGAGACTAAAGTTTGGCAAATGCCTACATGTCTTAGACTTGAAAAAGGTAAGTGCCCTGCAATCCCTTTCTTGTCCCTCTCCTCCTAGGAACTACCGCGGGAGGCAAATAGGGCAAAAGGAGTGCCTTGGTAGAAGCCCAGCCTGACCTCGTCAAAACTCGCGAGACGGAGTCTGACAAGATCGAGAGGGCGCGGGCGAAGGTGATGGATTGGGGGAGCGACTAGGTGATGCCCTGATCACCGCCACCACGGCCAGCAGGACGCGGCAGGGCGAATGAAGCCGGAGCCACGAGGAAGCCTGCCGGGGTCCAGCTGGAAGACTGCTGGAGGAGGCAAGGGTGCCACCCGCACCCAACACCCTGGGAAATAGCCTTGCCGGGGAAGAGATGCAGGTGCAGATGGCGGTGCCACCGGCTGACGGTGCGGTGCGGCTGGTGTTCAGCCTGAGTCGGAGCCTTCGTCCTCCCCACCGGCTCCGTCGTCATCGCTCTCACTGTTCTCCTCATCGCTGTCACTCGAGGAGGAGCTTTCGTCGTCAGTCGAGCTCTCCGCGTAGCACCCTAAGCGAGCACCCGAACGTCCGAAGACCTTGACGGAGAGTAGGGTGGCATCCATTAACTTGAAATGGAGGATGTGCCCGGCCGCCTAGCTATGGGCACGGGCAAAGGTCTTCCAGCCACGCCGGAGAAGCATGACATGAGGAGCGGGGAACTCCACGTCCGCCCGCATGCTGCCGTTACAGTAGCCCTTCATGTGTAGCCTCAACCCTGGCGGCTGCTCAATCTCCATCACCCTTGCGAATGGAGTAGGAAGCCGAAGACGGCTGCACGGGGACCCTCGCAGCTTGACAATGAACTCCAGCGGCTGGTTCCTAATGTGGCCTTCATTAGGGTCTTGAGCAGCTAGAGGAGGTGCGATCAAAGCACCGCCTCGTCCTCCTCGACCCCGAGCGCCGCGGCGACCACGACCTCGTCCTCTCCCGCCTCCCCTTACAACGGGCTCTGCTCCCGCGTCCCCAACAGGAGAAGGGAGGCATTGTCGAGCAGAAGCCCTCGTTGCCACCACTGGAGTGCCACCACGACCTCTCCCCCTCACCATGATGGAAAAGCGATGCCAGGAGAGAGGAGGAGGAGATGGGTGTGAGCTAGCACCTTGCCCATGTTCCCTCTTTATAGGCGAACAGGGTCGGGGGCTGGCCCCTCACCAAGGGGCCAACCGCCCGCTCTGCCAATCCGACTCCTCCGCACCTCCAACGGCTCGTGGAATCAGGGCCGACCCTGTGCGCCAATCCAAGGCGCTTGGCTTTCTGCCATGGTGCACATTTCCGCGCTCCCCGCGTCCGCCACCAACCCTGCGCAATGCATGCAACATACGTGGCGGAAACGCCAGAAGTGGAGAAGCTGGTGGAATGTCTGTTTCCAGTCCGTGAACATGGGGCATGGGTAGCCACGGATCATGGCTTCAGACTCCCCCCATAACATCTTGCACGACGCACGAAAAACCGGAAACTGACTCAAGCACTGATTGGTGAGGAGGCAGAGAAAATATCAAAGGATGAGCTACCACAAACTCTTCGCCTGTGTACTAGATAGGGCCTACCCCGACGACACTCAGCAGCGCGTTCGGGCCAGGCCCGGGGGCTCCTGTCGGTGCAACAAAGCCTGGTGTATGTTGCCCTGACTGTACACAGGCTCCAGGGCAAGGATCCAGCATCCAAGACAAGGCCAAGAGGGAGAGATAGCTCTTTCAAGAATCAAAGGGCAGATCAAGAAGATCAAGACAAGCCTAGACAGCAAGATATCACCAAGGGAAAAGCCTCCCTTGTAGGGCAGGCGAGCCTGGTCAGGTCGAGGCCACCCTCAGAGCAAGTCCCAAGACCTCCCAGGCAAGGGTTGACGGGGCGCTGGTGGCCTGTTATCCTGCCAAGGCTCCACTGCTCCACCTCACAGTGACGCAAGTCGCTTATCGGTGCGGTGTCGAGCCCTCAAGTGAATAAGTGGCAGTCATTCAACACGTGGCAGCCATTTCTAAGGGAGATCACCCCTAAATGACACCCGTCCATGGGCGTGTCACGCAGGCAGGTGAGAAGGTGGTTGAATGGCACGGCAAGGCTTGCCGGGCTGCATCGACGACGTGACACTAAGCGGTGCATTTAATGCACCTTGTCCTGTCTGCAGAGTTAGGTATGATAGCACTGTGGCTATCTAATCATCGATAATGACTGTTTTGCCACTGTGGTAACCCCTTTACCTATAAAAGGAGGGCCGAGGCAACCTTAAAGAGGATTCGGACCCTTGTACACTCATACACGCGTAGCTGCTCTCCCCGAGGTGACCTTGCCGGGCTTGAGCACTGCGCGTTCGCCACGGTCTACCACTCAATCCACCAAAGCAGGAGTAGGGTTTTACGCCTTGCGGCGGCCCGAACCTGGAGAAAAACCACCCATGTCACCATTGCCGTGCTGTTCTATGACCTCCGCTCTTTGTGCAATGTGCCCTTCCCCCTTGCCGAACCACAAAGGGGCCGATGGCCCCATAGGTGATCGTGTCAAACCACGACAGACGGCACGGCCGATCCCAAGGAATTCCTCCAGCTGTATGCCCAGAGTATGCTGGCGGCAGGAGGCGAGGACAAAGCCATGGTGAACTAGCTCCCTCTGGCCCTCACGGAAGTCCCGCGCTCTTGGCTCTGCGGCCTCCCGGAGGCCTCGGTGTCCTCTTGGGGGGAGCTCCGCGGTCAGTTAATCACGCGCTTCGCAGCTCCGGGGCCCCACGCGGTCACTTGCGTCCTCGGCGGGTCGCAGGCGCCCGCATCTGGCTGCCACGCCAAGCAGCTCTTCCGCCAGGTGGGCGCAGCTTGGCTTCAGCCAGAGACCCTACGAAGACATGCGTGGCGCGAGGTCGCCATCACCTTCAACGCCAGGGACTGCCCCGAGTCTACGGCCGCTGTCGGTGTGCTCCCAATGCTGTTTACTCCCACCATCAGCAACATTGCAGTCACCAAGACCCTCATCAATGGTGGCGCTGGCCTCAACGTACTCTCCATGGAGACCTTCGAGATGCTTCAAGTGCCGTAAGACCAGCTCCTGCCAACCAGGCCGTTCTCAGGGGTGACAAAGGGCTCCGCAACCCCCTGGGACAGGTGCACCTTCCCGTCATGTTCGGCAAGCGCGACAACTACCGCACCAAGCTCATCGACTTTGACGTGGCCTGTATCGGCCTCCCATACAACGCCATCCTGGGATACCCTGCCCTCATCAAGTTCATGGCGGTGACCCATCCGGGCTTCAATATCATCAAAATGCCAGGCAGTGGCGGTGTCATCACCGTGGCTGGGGACAGAAAGGATGCGGTTCGGGCCCTCAAGCTCACCTATGGGGCTGCAGCAGCCTCGCGCCCAGACGCCGGGGGTGCCCCAGAGGCCGCACCTGCAAAGAAGAAACAACTGTTCTCCCAAGACCGCGCCAAGACGAAGAAGGTGCCTATCGACAGCAGCGGCTCGGGCCCCACCTTCACCATCGGCGCCGGCCTCCCCCCGGAGCAGGAGGAGGCGCTGGTCGATTTCCTCTGGGCGAACAAGGATGTGTTTGCATGGGAGGCGTCCGATCTGGTAGGCGTCCCGAGGGAGGTAATCGAACACCACCTGGCGGTATGCCCCAACCGAAAAAGCATGGTGTCAGGCACAAGAGAAATACGCATTCATCATCTAGGAAGTGCGCAAGCTGCAAGAAGCTTGAGTCATTCGAGAGGTGCGGCACCCGGAGTGGCTGGCCAACCCAGTTGTTGTTCCCAAGAAGGGCGGAAAGGAGCGATTGTGCGTCGACTTCACAAGCCTCAACAAAGCTTGCCCTCAAGACCCCTTCCCGCTTCCACGCATCGACCAGATCATGGACTCCACCATGGAGTGCGATCTGTTGTGCTTTCTGGATGCCTTCTTGGGTTATCACCAGATCAAGATGGCGGCGGAGGACGTCGAGAAGACGGCCTTCATTTCCCCATGCGGCGTGTACTGCTACACCCGCATGCCCTTCGGGCTGAGGATTGCTGGTGCCACCTTCCAGTGGCTAATGCACATCGCGCTGGGGCTGCAGCTGGGGAGGAATGTAGAGGCATACATCGACGACATTGTGGTCAAGTCACGCAAGGCACAGACCTTGATCGAAGATCTAGAGGAAACGTTTGCTAACCCGCGCAAGGTGAATCTAAGGCTTAACCCAGAAAAGTGTGTTTTTGGGTCCCGTCCAGCAAGCTACTTGGCTTCCTTATCTCGCATAGGGGGATTGAGGCCAACCCTGAAAAGATCAAGGCAATTGAAAAAATGCGCCCGCCTCAGACCCTCAAGAAAATGCAAAAGCTGGCGGGGTGTGTGACTTCCTTGGGGCGCTTCATTTCTAATCTTGGCGAGCGTGCCCTTCCCTTTTTCAAGATGATGAAGAGAACGGGCCCCTTCGAGTGGACCCCAGAAGCAGAGGCAGCCGTCGAGGACCTCAAGAGGTACCTCAGGAGCCCCCCATCATGGTGGCGCCCCGCGCCTCGTCGAGCGTCCGGTGTACTTCGTCAGCACTGTACTACGGGATGCGCGTGCTATCCTACGCAGCAGAAGCTCCTCCTCGCGCTCCTCGTTGTTTCAAGGAAGTTGCACCATTATTTCCAGGGCCACCCCATCAAGGTTGTCTTCGCATACCCCCTGGAGAAGGTGCTGCATAGCCCCAACACTGCCGGCAGAGTCGCTGAGTGGAACATCAAGCTCCAAGCTTTCCAGCTGGAATTCAGTACGACTACGGTTATCAAGGGGGCGGCCCTCGCTGACTTTGTGGTGGAGTGGATGGATGCTCATGTCCAGGGGCTGAGCGAGGACCAGTCCCTCGCTCCTGGTGATGAGGCGCCCGATGGTTGGGTCATGCACTTCGATGGCACCTTTGCGCGGGAGGGCGCAGGGGCTGGAGTTGTGCTCATTTCCCCGACCAAGGACAAGCTCTACTACACCGTACAACTTTGCTTCCAACGTGGCGAGAAGGTCTCCAATAACATCGCAGAGTAGGAGGGCTTGATCGCCGGACTCAAGGCTGCGGCCGCTCTGGGGGTCAGGCGCCTCACCATCAAGGGCGATTCCCAGCTCCTCGTCAACTTTTCCAACAAGGAGTACAAACCGAAGGACGAGCACATGGAGGCATACCTGGAAGAGGTACATAAAATCGAAAAGTGCTTCTTGGGCTTGAAGTTGCAGCATGTCCTACGTGGCGTGAATAGGGAAGCAGATGACATCGCCAAGAAGGTGTCTCGCCGCGAGCCTCATAAGCCTGGCGTCTTCGAGGAGAGGCTCTTCAAGCCGTCGGCTGCGCCCTCGGCTGCAGGCCCGATGCTGCTCCAGGAAGAGCCACTGCTAGCGCCGCCCTTGGGTGCCCCAGCATGTGGCCTGACCTCGGGAGCCTGCCTGCTCCTGGCGTTGCAACCTCAGGCGGGCAGCTGGACTGAGGAGTTCAAGGCATACTTGCTCCAAGGCGCCTTGCCGGAGAAGGAGGAGGATGCAGAACGCGTGGCTCGTCAGGCCACTGCTTATTGCTTGCAAGACGGCGAGCTGTACCGCAGGCGCCCCAACGACGTCTCTCTGCGGTGCATATCCAAGGAGCAGAGGCGCGAGCTATTGGCCAACATTCACGGTGGAGACTGCGGGCACCACTCCTCGTCATACACCCTAGTGGGAAAGGTGTTCCGCAGTGGGTTCTACTGGCCTACGGTGCTCCACGACGCTGCTGAGTTGGTCTGATCCTGCGAGACCTGCCAGTTCCATGCCAAGCAGATTCATCAGCCGGCGCAAGGGCTCCAGACCATCCCGCTCTCATGGCCTTTCGCGGTCTGGGAGCTGGACATACTGGGCCCATTCCCTCGGGCGGCCGGCGGCTACCGCTACCTCTATGTCGCCATCGACAAGTTCACCAAGTGGGCGGAGGTGGAGCCTGTGCGCATCATTCCCGCAGGCTCGGCCGTCAAGTTCATCAAGGGCCTCGTGAGCCGATTCGGTGTCCCCAATCGCATCATCACCGACAACGGCTCCCAGTTCACAAGCAATCTCTTCAGGTCATATTGTGCTAACCTTGGAACGCAGATATGCTACGCTTCGGTGGCGCACCCGCGGAGCAACGGCCAGGCCGAGTGCGCCAACACGGAGGTCCTGAGGGGCCTCAAGACTAGAAGCTTCAAGAAGAAGCTTGAGGCCTGCGGCAGGGGCTGGCTGGACGAGCTGCAGTATGTGTTGTGGTCCGTCCGCACCACGACGACTAAACCCACTGGCGAGACCCCATTCTTCCTTGTCTATGGGGACGAGGCGGTCCTCTCGCTCGAGATCAAGCATCGTTCCCCGCGGGTCTTGGAATTTGATGAGGTGTGTCAGGATGTCTCGCGGGGAACAGATCTTGTGCTCGAAGAGGAGGCCCGCCGCCAAGCCTACCTCCGCGCCGCAAGGTACCAGCAAGCGCTATGGCGCTACCACTGCCGCAACATCCGCCCCGGACTCTCGAAGTCAGAGACCTCATCCTGAGGCGGGTCCTCTCTAGGGAGAGCCTCCATAAGCTCTCATCCATGTGGGAGGGCCCGTTCAGGGCCGCCTGTGTTTCCAGGCCTGGCGCCGCGTGCCTGGAGACAGAGGACGGGGTCCCCATCCAAAATGCCTAGAACATCCAGCACCTCCGCAAGTTCTACTGGTGACACTCTCATAATAATGAGTGGGGTTGTACATGCCCTGGAGTCTCCCAGCGCACCATTCCGTGGCCTCGCGGGAGCTCCCGCCCACGCCCCAGTGGAAGCCCCATGCTCCGCGCTGGCGGAAACAGTCGAACAACGACTATGCCCATGCCCAAGTGGAGGCCCCCTGCTCCGTGCTGGTGGGAAGACTAGTATAAGCGCCAGACATGGCCGTTTTTCATCCTCTCTTGTAACCAAATTTGCGATTTCTTGGAATGAAGTTTGAAGTTTTTACATCTTTGTTCAAAAAGGGTGAGGATTTTCTCCTTGCGGTGTTTCCCTTCTTGAATCTCATTTTTTGAGGAAATGGCGGCTGCCTATTGCTCTCTCTCGCGCATCCCGCGAGCGGGGGCTGGGCACGGTGTTTACGCTTAGGCCAGCCCCAGCGGCATTGAGGACTCACGCCACAACAGGCGTGGGTCCGCCCGTGCGCACACCTCGCCAAGGCTTTCGTGCCTAAGTCTTTGCGCGATGCTCTGAAGCGAGCCAACAGGCATGTGTGGCCTTTGGCCCCTGGCTTTGGGAGCGCTCACCTCCTGGCTTTCCCGGGCATCGCGACCCGGCATACCAGCGATGATGAACCCTTGCCCGGGGGCTCTAGACGCAGGATGAGCACCAAGGAAAGGTGGCCTGGGAAGGCACAATTACGGTTCGACACATCATTAAGGAATCCTTCATCAAGTACTTTTTACATCCCCACGAGGTCCGACGCCCGACGGTGGCATCTCAGGAGGCCCCGAACCCTCACGATCCCTCCCTGGGCCTCCTGAGCTTCTCGAGCCTTCAAAGCCATCCGGCCCGTGAGGAGGAGGCCCCCGACAAGCTTCATCGACTACCTCGACGCTCCAGCAGCATCATTGCTGGAATAGGAAGCATACTCAGGATCAAAAGCCCCGGGGAAGGGCGCCCCCATGACGCAGGAACCCTCCACGGGCCATGAGCGCACCAAGCTAAGTTATCCTATTCACGCCAGGTGTGAACCTTGTCATTAACACTTTACCTAGACTCTCGCGACTTCGTTCGGGCAAGGAACCCCCCCCCCCCTCTTTTGTCTTTCGGGAGCCGCTTGCGCGTCAAGGGGGACCTCGTGAGCATCGCATCTCAGGAGCTCTTATCGGACCTTGGGTCGCTCACCTCCTGGCCTTGCACGCGGCATCGCGACCTGGCATACTAGCGACACCAGAAGCTTACCTGGGGACTGGGTCCGGTCGACGCAGAACACTAAGCTATCGTAAGAACGAAAAGGGGACACGTGGTCGAACGAGAAACGCCAACGCAATTTAAAAACATGAGTTGGGGATGCTAAGGTAAAGGCGCAAGCGCCGGAGTTCCTTACATGCCCCCACGGGGCCCTTCATGACTTTGATGTAGGAAATAAAAACAAAAGAAATGGCCTCCCGAGGGCCACAGTTCCAGATGCGCTGACCCCTGCGTCGCGGCGCCTAGTCGGTGTCCTCCTCCTCCTTGATCGGGGCGTGGTGACGTGGCGGCTCATCATAGTCGTTGTCGCTCGAGCTCCCCCCGGAGGAGGTGCCGCCGTTGCTGGAGGCGTCGCGGCCATCTCCGAGGGCAAGTTCACCGCCGAGGACGTCGCAGCCACGGTGGCCGTCGTCATCGGAGGGGTGATCGCCGCCGCTGCTGTCGCCCTCTGGGCAGCACCCTAAGTGTCCGTCGTCTTCCCCAAAGATCCCGACGACGCCCCGTCGTACTTGAAGTGGAGGGTGTGCATCCCCTTCTGGCCGCGGGCGCGGGCGAATGTCTGCCACCCGTGGGTCAGGTAGACATAGCCTGAGGGGCTGACCTCGACCTCCACCCATGAAGACCGGTTGCAGCAGCCGTCAGGCTGCAGCCACAGCCCGACGGGTCCTCCCGCCGGCAGCTCCTCCGCGAAGGAGCGCGGGAGCTGAATCCAGGTACGCGGCGGGCTCTCCATCCACATCACAAACTCGCGGGCCATGCCATCCAAGTGGGCCTGTGGGCGAGGTGGTTGGGCGGCCACCGCATGCCTCCCCCTTGGCCTCGGCCGCCGCGGCTTCCATGACCACTTTCGTCGGAGGGGTTCTTCCTGTGGGTGCCGGAGCCGGTGCGAACCGCCAATGGAGGGCGCCCATGCCCCCGAGATGACGCTGCGGGCGTAGCCGTGGACTTGCGAGGGCGGCCGCGCCCCCTCTTGGGCAGCGGCGACTCCGGCCCCTCCTTGGGGGCCTTGCCCTTCTCCTCGGCGGTGAACCTCCTCACTGGTGCCATGGTTGCTGCGGCAAAGATTGGGGGCGAGCGGGTGAGAAGACAGATATGGGATGGGGCTCCGCCCCCCTTTGCCTTCTTATAGGCAGTCGGAGAAGGCCAACTGGCCCCCCTCCACCTTCGTGCAATGATGGCTCCGCAGTGTGCGCCAGGCTTTTTTTGAGCCTGGGCAGTTACCGAGGTGACATGGGGAAGTGGAGGTGTCCGCGTCCCGTCATGCGGCACGCGTCAAGCCTGACCCGCAGGCGATTGGGGCCCGCGTCGCTTTGCCCTTCACTCATTGCCTTCGCTTCAAAGCCAGGCCGAGCGCACCTTGGGCTCGAGGGCTACTGTCGGTGTTCTGGGATCGGCGGTACCCGGACCTGCCTGCCTGCGGCCCAGCACATGACTTCATCGACGGCCTGGCGCGGCCCAGCTACAAGACTCCATGAGCAAGACCCTCGCGAGGGCCCCCAGCCTCGTGAGGCGAGCGACGTCAAGACCTCCCAAGGAGCAGGTCCTCGAGCCTGCCTCCCGAGGAGCGGAGATCTCTATGCAGGTACCCCACCTCACGAGGCTCACGGTGACGTGAGCCATGACGACCAAGGCCAGGCGGGCGCCAGCGGGTGCAGTCCAGGACAGTTTCCTCTTTAGTGCTAAGGAGGCAAGGAAAAGCGCGAGTTCCCGAGGAATCCCCCAAAGGTTTCCATTCCGGTGCAACAAGACCAAGACCATGGGCTCGGCAGGGCGGAGGTCATCACCGAGCCCACAGCTGCATCATGGCCAGAAGCTTTGCAGGGGAAGACCACCTTTCGTCAGGATAAGATGTACTCTTGTCCCCCTTCGAAATTGGCCAGTGTGGTATTCCTTCCCGCCTAAGTTATGAGGGAAGAGAGCCGGGCCTAGTATAAAGAGAGGCTAGCGGAATGTTGAGGTCACTGTCCGAGGAGTCCCAAATGACTCCCATGGCATTCCATTTCGAGGAACTCCTCCGAAAGAAGTTCATCTTTCCTATGAATAAATTTCTGAAATTTTTGGGCTACAAAATGATGTCAACAAAACTTCAAAATATTGATAGCAACTACTCATATGAATGCCTAGAGGCTACATCAAGCAGTCAAACTACTTGGAACTCAAAGAATTCAACATGCAAGCTCATTTTCACTAGCACCAAGAGCAGCTAGTTATGCAAAATACAATCCACTGGAGAAAAAACTAATTGGAGCAATGGAGGAGTCATTTACCAAGTAGTAATCCCCCAAACAGTTTCGGAAATGGAGCTCCGAGCAAAGGGATCGAAAATCTCAGGTTTGGGAGCAAGAACACGAGAGGGAGAGCTACCACGAATTTTTTTAGAGGCAAGAGATGAAGTGGGCTGAAGGAATAAGTGAGGGGGTCCCTATGGAGCCCACACTACAAAAAAAAGACACATCCGTGACATTTTGGGCCAAACGAATTTTTTTCTGTCATGTTTATGACACTTCTATGACGATAATTGTGACAAAACCCGGTATCATCATAGATGTGGTGGGCTCCTACTTCTATGACAAAAAATCATGACAGAAAATGGGCTTTTCATCCTAGGCAGGCTGGAGACACAGCTGCATGACATTCTTTGGGCCGTCCATGACGAAAAAAATGGTGGTAGAAGCGAGGGCGAGGAAAATATCGGGGAGTTCCCGGTTACGGTGGGTGGTCGGGGCCGAGAGACGCACTATGGTTTGCATGTTTCTCTTGTGTACGCGTGTGTGTGTGAGGCATTGGCTAACTGAACCTGAGCGATCGCACGTTACTGAACCCGAGCGATCGATCCCTTGGCTGTTAACTGAACCCGAGCGATTCATTCACTACTGACTGAGCCTGAGCGATTCCTTCGCTGTTGCTGCTAACTGAACCGAGCGATCGATCACTGCTGCTGCTTACTGAAGCCGATCAAGCCCTCGTGCAAGACGTAGCCAGCCGGTGTTGGGTTGCCTCTCGATGAACAGTGACCATTGTTACCATGCGCGTGGTACATAGAATGAGTCAAGACGTGGTGAGTCGAGCCGGTTGGTTGGCTGTGGATGAACAGTTCCCAGTGGGGTTTGGATGAACAAGACCCCGTGGTAGTAGGCTATTGCCGCTGGATGAACAGGACCCCAAGGAGGCTGCCGCACCCCAGCCAGTTGGGGGTGGATGAACAGGACCCCCGTGGAGGCTCTATGAACAGTAGCCAGTGGAGGCTGGATGAACAGTAGCCCATGGATGAATAGTAGCTGGTGGAGGCTGGAGGAGGTCGATGGTGGATGAACAGTAGCCCGTGGAGGCTGGAGCGAGGCAGTAGACGGTGGATGAACAAGACCCCGTTTCACCATAGGCGCTCCAACAGAAGTCCATTTCCTCCATTTTGCGGTACGCCACTCCCCTCCCGATCAACAGGACCCCGTTTCGACTATAGGCACTCGAACAGAAGTCTGTTTCCTCCGTTTTGCGGTACGCCAGACCCTTCCCGATGAACATGACCCCGTATCGACTGTACGCGGTCAAATAGAAGGCTGTTTCCTCCGTTCTGCGGTACGCCAGACCTAGTTTTGGTTGTTTCGTCAGACCTCGTTTCGGCTGTTCCGTCCAAGCCGGTTGGCTCTCGATGAACACGATGTATTCCGACCCAGTCGGTTGCCTCCCGATGACATGACGCTGTTTCCTCCGTTGCGACCCAGCCGATTGGCTGCCGATGAACAGGACGACGTCGCTACATGCGTTTGAGACCACACCCATATGTACGTATGTAGCCGTATTTACTTTCTTGCAGCATGGCTGTACGTACGTGTATGCAATATAGACGGGACTGCGTGACATGCTACGTCCGCGCCTCTACTACGACACGTGCCGCTACTTACTCGGCCACAGTTCATCGCTGTAGAGAGACCGATCGACCAGTATGTAGGTACATGTTCGTGACCAGACAGACAATGCTACGTACGCTTCGACCGGGTGGGTCCCAGCTATCAGGGAGGATAAGGACGCACTTCCTTCCGTGCGAAGATATAGCTAATGGGTCTCAGCTGTCAGGGGTAAGAATCATTTTTTTGCCCGTAATAAGGATGCACTTCCATGCGTGCGAAGATGTAGCTGGTGGGTCCCAACTTTCAGGGAGAGAAAACATTATTTTTCAGGGTAAAAAGGATGCAGTTGCATGCATGCGTCCATGGGTGTGGTGCGTCCCCACTGTCAGCCTCTCCACGTACAGTCATCTTCCGATGACTCTCGTTTGTTGACCACTTTTACCACATCGTGCAGAGCGCACGAAGGCCGATGGACGACGGCGAGGCCCCAGACTGGAACGCCCCGGAGATGGGGAAGACGCGGCAGTGGAGTCACAAATGGAGAGGAGTGGGAAACTTGACTGGTTCGGGTGCGGGGTGGGCCTGCACTCGGCAGAGAATAACAGGAGGTGTGAAGGAGTGGAGGGATGGCCTGGCCGTCGTTGGGGTAGCGTTTCGCTGCGAGGCGCGCAAAACAGTGCCGCTGGACGCCGGAGGCTGGAGTAGGCGGTCCCGGCAGCGTTGGGGGAAGAAGACGAGAGATTGAAGAAGAATGCCGGGCGTTGGATGTAAATCCAACGCCTTGCTTAGGCTTCGACCTTTGTATTTTTATTTTTTTTGAAAGTGCTTAGGCTTCGACCTACTGGCCCACATGTCAGCCAGTCTATTTGGTTTTTTTAGTCCATTTGGTGGGCTGGGTGAAACAATGATGTAGCGTCTATGCAGCCCGTTTATATATTATGTTAGAATTTAAAGCCCATTTGCATTTTTCTCGAAATCCGCGGACTTGCTGGGCTGGGTGAAAATATCATGTTGGGCTGGACGGAGAAATGTTATAAAAACATAAACACATGATTGCACGTCTATTACTGCATTTGTCAGTAAAATCTTTGTAAGCTTATGTACGCAATCACCAGGAGTTAACTTGCCAAGTTATATATAAACAATTATTATTATTATTTTTTAAGAACTTTCGATTTACGAAATAAAATATCATTTTAATTTGATGAGTTAATAGGACATGGGGTATTATTATTTTTTAGGCTAGACGTGGGACAGTTGAGTTGGTTCTAGGGAAAAGTACTGGGAGAAAACTCAGATTACATCGAAAAAGAAAGTGGGAGAAAATTCAGATATAGGATTAATAAAAACAAAAAATAAAGGAAGTGGGAAGGTCTATACAATGTTTGGATGAACGACAGGTTTAACGGAACCTTATGTTGTTTCTATTATATATATGTAATAAAATAAGATATAAATATGAATATATATATATATATACACTATTATAGAAGGGAAAACATTGGTTCAGTTTTGCATTCTTATAGAAAAATAGAACTGAGCTGTGCGTCGTCTTGAAAAAACAAACATAACTTGGGCTGCTGATGTTATAGACAAGCTAGGCTGGGAGGCCCAGAGGCCGCTTGATACCTGCTGGACCCCAAAAAAAGTTGAAACCAGCTGGATCAACTGTGTCTGCATGTCGTGGGCTGCGCATGGTAAACAACAAAACCTAGGCCATGGACCTGGTGGGCCCAGGACTGTCAGCCTCTCGATGAACAGTCGTCTCCCGATTCCTCTTGTTTTGTTGACCATGTTGGGAACGACAGACGGCAGCGCCGTGGTGAGAGCACCAAGGCGGAGGACGAGGTCGAGACCTTGGACCGAATGAACCAGAGCTGGGGAAGACGCAGGCGGAGGGGAGTACGAGGGTTGACTTGTTCGGGTGCAGGATGGGCCGGTGGAGCTGCCGCCGCCGGAGAATGTGTGGGAGTAGAGGGATGGCCTGGCCAGCGCCATAGGCTATGATGGGTCACCGATGGGTGCGTGGCAGCGCCGCCAGCCGCTGCAGGAAGAGGACAAAAGATTGAACAAAATAAAGAAATACAATTGGATAGGTGGTTCACCGATGACAAAGCACAATCATGTTGATAAAGGACAATACTGACCTGTGTGAGATGACTTTGGGAAATCAAGTTATTCTTCATGTCCCCATATCTTGCCATGAAAGCGATTCATTGACATTCATTAACACCTCAGTGTGGCAGTAGAAGGAGGAGCGTCGACTCATTTCAATCACTTTTTTTGTGCAGTTCAACTACAATTATGGCGCCCGCCAGTTAGAGAGGGGGCCCGCGCCACCTCATTAGTAGGCCTGATGGACTCAACTGGTTCAGTGCAGCTATGTGATTGATGCAGTGCACATGGACTTCATTCTGCCGGATAGGCCTTCTGCAAATTATCTACATTGGAAATGAAATGGTAGATAAGACAGTAGCTCTATTTTAAATGTATTATTACATCATTTTATTAGTGGCAGTAGTAGTGCCAAAATAGTAGCACAAGATCACTAGCTGGATGCAGAGTCAAAATCAACCAAAAAGGAACATACCCGGTCATGGGAACCATAACTGAGAGAGGGGCCCCTACGCCGCCATGACTCGATGAGGTCAACCTGCAGCTCCATGATTCAATTCATACGACTTTTTCTGCAGTTCACCTGAAATGAAGCAAATATTGCATCATTCAGCTAGCAAGAAGTAGTTGCTCTAATGAGCTGGCAGGTTCTTCTTTAGTAGTTGCACTAAAATTGAGCAACATTAAGGTTGGATGTCCTGCTCATGTAAGGTGCAACTATAATTTGCTTATCCTTTTGTGCAGTTCCACTAAAATAAAGTGCCATTGTGGTGACAGTGACGGCTCATCTTGCAAAGGCTAATAAAATGTTGCACGAGATTACCAGCAGAGTTTGACGGAGATTTTGGAAACTCCAATCACCATTTTGTGCAGTTCCACCAAAATTGAGAGACGTTGCCCACGTGACATTTCAGGTGAACTGCACAAGACACTCATTCCAAAAAAAGTGTTTTGTGCAGTTCACCAAAATGTCACAATAGCAACGAGGTGAAATGGATATCCCTATCCGCACAAAAAGATAGAAAGAAAATAGTTGCTGGTCAATAACAAGATACGAAACATACACGAAATGAAAAGAAGCATCTTGATTATGTTCATGGCAATCACGCAAGGACAGTAGAAATTTTAAAACGGCAGCATTGCTTCATGTTACCGGAAGCATTACGATCAACAATGACATTCGTCAAATATGGGATTACTTTAATGGTGGCATTGCTTGTTTACCAGATACAGTAGATCAACATCAGCTAAAGAGTTGGTTTAAGGGCATGGGACAGTGGGGACACTAGGACACTCAACAGCGTAAAGAAGCAAATTAATGATCATACTAGGGAAAACAACAGGAGTACCATTTGCAACACAGTTTAATCGCATCATATTACTGGAGGCATTAGATTAACAATAACACTGGTTAGACATGTCCTTACGGTAACAGCGTGATTGCTCCATTTTACATGCACCCTTACATTAACAATAGCAAAAAGTTGGTATAAGGACATGCGACAGTGGATGCATTAGCACAATGTACCTACAAGGAGGCATAAAGTGGTGATGCCGAGTTTGTTCATACTCTGTGAGGGCAGCAAATCTAATCCTGGAGACCTTTTACTATGTGAGGGCAGCAAATCTAATCCTGGACATACTCTGTTGACTTGTCCACCAGCCGCCACTTTCTATCCTTTTTTCAACCAATAATAGATCTGCTCCTTATCCAGTTTGTACTGCCTTTTCCCTTTATTTCCCTTTTCAACCAAGAGACTGGTTGGGTATCCAGTCTCTACTACTTTCCCCTTGTTATTTTCTCTTTGAATCAAGTCCTAGATTCATGCTACGACTTTCCCCCTTTCTTCATTGTTTGAACCAAGTCCTAGATTTGACTGCATGAAGTAGCTTTACCTCTAATAATACTAAAAATTTAGGTGGCTTTGGAAGAGCTGATGGTAGTAGAAAAAGATCCACATGCAGACACGTGGGGACCTGGGGTAGTAGAGCAAGGCCGCTTTCGAAGGAACTTATACCTGAGGGTCGTCGGGATGTGGCTAGGAGGCCGGCGGCAGGTCGGATCTGCGCACAGTACGGTATGGAGGAAGAAAGGTCAGAGGACCTCCCGAGCCGACGCTGTGTTCGAGAGAACGACACGGCCTGAGGATCGGGACCCGCCGGCAGCTGTGGGTTTCCTCCCTCGCCACCGATGACCGCGTGAATGATGCACCTAGTCCTCTACACACACCGGCCGAAGGGATCCGGCCGGATCTGTGACCAGCGGTGAGCAGAGAGAAAATGTCGCTACTGCTGTGTTGTTTAGATCTGGAGAGGATGAGAGAATGAAGAGAGCAACCCTAGTAAAGCAAGCGCTCAGGCCCCTGCCTATATATATAGTGGAGTGATTATCTTTTTCTCTCCACAACAAGCGTTTCAATTTGTGTACGTGGCATTAAAGAAAAGAAACTCTCTATTTAATGTGACTAACTGTACTACTCCTACTTACTAGTAGTAGTATTGTTCACGTGTGCTCCCCGGCCCTCCATTCATTGAACAACCCCATGGGTGAATACACATACAATACTATTTATATAGAACGAACAAGCTCGAACTATTTTGGCTTTGAGATATCAATGGTACAGTTTGACCACATTGCATCAATGGACTCAGTACTTTGAAGTAACCTATACATATAAACACATGCACGGTTTACATTCCAAATCGCTAGGTAGAGCTTGAACTGTCTTTTTTACATGTACCACCTTTTTCTTTTGGTTTTCTGCTCCATGGCGCAATTCATCGATACAAAATTATACTATGAGTAGTTAAAAGTTGAGGGCGGGGCTTTTCCCGGGCAGTACACACGGCACATTTCGCGTAGCCGGATTGACAGAGAGGCGAGGAGGGTGAGGGAGTAGCGGATTCAACTTACTGCTAGAAAGGCAGGGCTGTGCGATTTGATGGCGCATTACTGCTAGAAAGACGGGGTCTTGTGGTATGACTACTCACTATAGTCATTAATTACTGGCGCTACGACCAGGGTAATGCCCCCTTCCGTTCCCCACTCTAATCTAGTGCATGACACGTCGACGCGGATGCTGGCTCTCCCACATGTCGGCAAAGTAAGAAGGAGCAAAGAATCATGCGGTATATATAGTGTATATACTAGTACTACTACTCACGTCGGAGGAGTGTGAACCACGGCAGCCCAGTGAACCAGCAGGCGATAGGCCATAGAAAACAATGTGGTGATATGGCCATAAAAAGCAATGTGCTACAGTCCAGTCTCTAGCATGTACAGTACTCCTCCTCTCGGTTCATCGCCATCATACTTTCCCCATTCCTGTGTTTTCAGTATCCTGCGAATCAAAGAGGCCCTTAGACTGGTTTAGGTCCGGTCGTTTTTTATAAATGTGTTATGTCCAAAATTTAATGAGCGTGCTCCGGTTTCTATGAAAATCATCCGGTTTGCATGTAGTAATTCATTCATTTATTTATTCTTCTGCGGGGGGGTTGCATGTATTTCGTGAGATTTGAAATGTAAAGTACGCCGGCATGGTTGCATATGCTACGAGTCGTGCATGCACTACGACCCAGATGCTCTATGTCCCACATGTCGGCCAAAGGAAGCACGTGGAAATAGCCTAGGAGTACATATAGGAGGATAAATGCGTGAAAAAATATGTACTATGAAGCGTAGCTGCGGTTCGAAAAGGAGACGTAAAGTGATGACAGGTATAGGTCGCATGCACCCAACTAGTGGTACTAGACGTACGACTATTTTTTCCGTAAAAAAAAGAGGTACAAGTACTCAGTACTCCTATTCTATCAACACAAGTCCCATCTGACAACAGTGTCCGTGCTACAACTAGCTCTTCTCCCTCGTTTATCTCTTCTAATTCTAACTCAGCCGACGCGCGGTGGGCTGGGTGGGAATTTGCCGATAGTCGGTTTGCTCAACTGCGGCCCCACCTGACAGTGAAAATGCTAAGACAACAAGCATTCCCTAGCTTGAGCGGCGTGCCGGACAGACCGTGTGTGGGTGCGACGCGAACGACACAGGCATGCTGTACTTGTTCTACTTTCTCGTTTTGAACTCGTGACATGTAGTAACGCTCAGTTTTGAATATATAAGTTTGGTTGTCGCGCCAATATATACAGTACTCCCTCCATGTAGGTTGGGTCGCTGAAGTGAAAAATTAACACAAAACACGATGGTGACGGACCATTCTACCTCCGTCCTGGTTATTGCTCCCCATTGTAATCTGTGCCAAATTTTGACCATAAATTTGACTAACAAAAGGTTCATGCATGTCACCAAAATTATATCATTGAAAACTATGTTCAAATACAAATCAAACAATATAATTTTTGTTGACATGCACTAACATTTTGTCAGTTAAATCTTAGGTCCAAATTTAGCACAAATTATAAAAGGGACTAATAAACCAGGACCTAGGTAGTACACCAGGACAAAGACAGTGATACTACATATAATTAACGCCAAATAAGAGCAAGGGATCACACATGTCATTTACGACTGGAATAAAAATGCCATACACTAATAAAACATTAAGGCCACGAGCGATGCAGTGCTGGTTACAGGAGGCAAGAAGAAAGATGCATCCATCAACGACGTCCACCTCCTCAACTCAGGGCGCCGACCCACCGAATGACGGCTAAGTAGCAGCGGCTTTCGTGGCCAGGTCGACGTTCTTCTGAACAATGGCGTCCAAAGATTCCAGCCACTGGAAGAAGGCCAACATATTTCTTTCCTCGCTGGCCTTGTAGTGGCCTAAGTAGATGATTTCCTCGTAGACATGGATGTGCAGGTCGACGATTTCTTGCATGGCGAGGCGCCGCGTGGCGAGCGCGGCCTCGAGGTGCACATTCTTCGTCGCGATCTCCAGCAGCTGCAGGGCCACCAGTGCTTCAAAGAGTTCTTCACCTTTTAGGCCGATGAGGGTGGCAGGCAACGAGGAGCCTGGGCACGTGGCCTGGAGCAGTACGGCAAGGTCGTCCGTGCGCTTCTTGACGGCGGTGAACTTGCGGATGGAGCCGACCATCATCTCGCACATGCGAGAGGCGAAGCCGGCGTCGACGAGGGCCATGATGCCAGCGGTCGCCAGCACCGTCTGGAAATGCTGCACGGTGCGGGGCTGCAGGCCGGTGTCTTGGACGATCTGGCACAGCCGACTGCCACTCGCGTCCGTTGACGCCATGGGTGCTTGTGGCTTCTGGTCACTTGGTCTTGTTCTTGGATTGGAGTGGGCAGTGTTGCGCAGAGACAAGGAGTAGATGGATTGGAGTGGTGGGGCGCCTTTATATGAGAGTCCAAACTGCGTTGCATTCACATCGTGCTGGCTCCATTCTGCTTCTCCAATTACTTACCTCTGCATGCTAATTGAATGCGAAGGCATCATTGACCGTTCAATGTTTCGGGAACCGCTACCCTCTCCCTCATTGGCATTCAAGCCGTATCAACGTAAATGCGTGTCAAAAAGAGACTAGTCAGTAGTAGTATACTCAATATTGTGCACCGCGACCAAGGCGGAGAGGAAAACAAGAGAACTTAATACATATTTATTTACGGTGTAGATTCACTCATTTTGCTCCGTAGGTACTCATTTATGGTGGTCGCTTGTTGAAATCTCTAGAAAGACAAATATTTAGGAACGGAGGGAGTAGTCCCCCCTTTCCAGTTTACAGGGCTATACTATTAAGAGCAAGTACTATAGTGGGCTTATAGCCTGCTTACATGGCAATTTTGTCTATGTGGAGGAGAGAGACATAAAAAATGCAAGAGCCTGGCTATATGCGTGCTCCAAGGCAAATGCAATAAATGTGAGGAAAGAGATAGAGAGAAGATGAGAAAAAGTACTACTAATCTTATAGCCAACCTTATAACTAAGCTTGTTGTATATAAGTGACTATATGTGTTGGCTATAAATGATATGGCAACATCTTATAGTCAGCAGTTGGCTGTATTATTAACCATGCTCTTACTTTTTTATGTCTCTCTCCTCCATATAGGCAAAGTTGCCATGTAAGCAGGCTACAAGCCCACTATTGTACTTGCTCTGAACTGACCGCTGCATGCCGTGCTAGGTACTACGTCGCACATCTCTCATTGGTTGATTCCTATTCATGTCTAGAAACAAGAACATGGTCGGGTTTGTTTTGGGATTATTTGATTTTCGTAAGATGACTATTACTAGCAATCACCACAATAACCGTAAGATCTGCATCCGATGGTGGCACCTATTGGACGCAAACAGCAGTAGAAAAGAATTGCCACAAAACTGCCGCACCACGCCCCACCCCTACACAAAGACTGCCATGCGAGCGTTCGCAACTGCCACGTTCGGGTTGCGCTTGGGTCTTTGCCTCTTCAAGAAGACGAACAATGATATTACTACTTCTACAGTATCGAATCAACTGCTGCATGTCCGTCCACCGCGTGTGGGAGGGATAGCTTGTTGTAGTAAGCAAAAGCCTCTCCTCGTATGCGAGCCACCGCGCGCATGGGTGAGGGAGAGGGCGTACTAGTAGTAAAATCAAGCTTCTCCTTGTTGTACGAGTTGACGCGATACATCATAGCACTGGCCCCACATGCTTGCCTCTAAACTTGGCTAAAAGACCCGCAGTGTACAATATATTTGCTGCAGCTTCTAACATTTACCCCACCACAAATTAAAATATATATTCCTCTTTGAAAGGATCGAGATGGACCTAGGGGGGGGGGGTGAATAGGTACAATTACAAATTTTAATTGTTACTTAGCAATTTTAGGCAATAATGCGGAATATGAAAGTAAGCCTAACAATTGCAAGTATGATGCTAAGAGCTAAGCAAGGTAAACAAGTACCACAAGTATATGAGATGCAAGCACAATATGAGCAAGTAAAGACTAAAAGACAAGTAACCACAAGTAGGGAGCTAGGGTTAGTAATAACCGCAACTCCGAGAGACGAGAATGTATGCCGATGTTCACTTCCTTGGAGGGAAGCTACGTCACCATTTAGAGAGGTGGATTTTACCACGAAGGCACACCAATGCCACGAAGGCTCACCCTATTCTCTCTTTGAGATATCACCACGAAGGTGATTCCCAACCACTAGTGGTAGACCTTGGGGTGGTCTCCAAACCCTCACAAACTTTCCGGGGGTAATCACAATGGTCGATTCCTCGCCGGAGTACTCCTACCGCCTAGGAGTCTCCAACCTCCAAGAGTAACAAGATCCAAGGGGAAAAGCTCAAGACTTGCTCAAATCACGATTTTCTTTGGTCACAAGAAGGGGAGGGAGAAGATCTTTCTTTTGATTGGACCAACTCTCTCAAACTCACAAGAATCAAACCGGGATCTAAGATTTTGTGGGGGAGCAAGAGAGAGGGAGCACTGGTGTTCTTCATGAGTGTTAGAGTGTAGTGGTCCACCTTATCCCGAAGGGGTAAGGAGCTATTTATACCCACAACAGATTAGAGCCATTTGAAGCAGAAGTTGATGTTCCTGGATGATCCGGATTACCATCCGGATGATCTGGACCGCGTCCAGACGATCTGGATGTACGCCCGGATGAATTTGGTAAAAGTAGAGCTGCGAGGAAGCCGGATGGTCCGGATGATCCGGCTTCATCCAGCGGGGTTCTACAGAGAAAAGGGCTGTATTACCCGAATGATCTGGGACAAGGTCCGGATGATCCGGGCTCAGCCCGAATGATCCGGGACAGGTCCAGACGATCCGGCTACAACCAGCGTCGAACAGATGGCCCCTGGATGCAGTACCCGTATGATCCGGAAATAGGTCCGGATGATCCGGGCTTAGCCCGGATGATCCGGGACCTCGTCTGGATGATCCGGCTAGGAGCCTGTATGTGGAGAGAAAGTGGAGTAGGTTTTGGCTAAGTAGTTTTCCTAGGGATTTTTGGTCTTTGTGAAAACATCTCGTGATATAGACTGTGAGCAAGCCTTGAACATACACCTCGGATCCCCTCTTAGTGCGGGATCCCTATTACTCAAGAAATGTTTAAAAGAAACAAATGCTTCGTTTTGCTTCTTTCCTTGTTGGTTATCTGCTTGAGCAATATCTCATTTGATGTGTCCATGATGCACATTTTAATGCCAAGGGAACTAATGACCTGTGTACATACTCAGCAAACATAATTAGTCCCCTATATGTAATTTGTCATCAACATCAAAAGACACTTAAGGGCAAGATTGCACTTTCAATCTCCCCCTTTTTGGTAGTTGATGACAAAATACATATAGCTCTCAACAAGTGATATATGTTGTATAATTTTAGGAGAGTTGTCCGGTATGAGTTTTAGGGAGAGCTCCCCCTCAATGTGTGCATAAGGAATAAAGCGATAAGAAAAACGATGCACACATGGAGTGGATTCCCTAATTCGGAAATATTGTTGTAAAAGCAGATGTAGACATACACGACTAAAGCAACATAAGCAATGATAAACGTCGAATGAAGGTAACATACTTAAGCTCTTGCAAGGTAGCATAAACCCATAATCTCTTACAAAGTAGCATAAGTCATGACCAAAGGTTCATTAAAACAATAACACAAATAACTAGTGCTCGATCAACATAACATCAAATTTTTAAGGCAAGAGCAAGAGCACTAGGAACAACATAGCATAGATACACACTCCTACGATATACATCTCCCCCTTGGAAGCAAGTACCGAAAAGGGAAACGGCAGAAATACTAAGGTGGATCACTCAACATCCTCATCACCGTCACCATCACCATCGCTCAGATCAACGGAGTTAAGGAAGAACTCGGGAAAATCAGCGGCAGAAGGAAAGTCGACATCCGGAAGAGGAAGCCGAACAGGAATAGGCTCACCTGGCTCGACAGGGCTTCTAGGGCGCGCACGGAGGCGAGCCCTGAGTGCATTCGCCTCAGAGATACGGCGAACCTCCTCGGTAGCAATGTGAGTGGTGGTGTAGCGGCAGGTGTCAAAGATAGCCTTATGGGACTTCCCAATAAAGCGAGCCAGACGGTCAAAAGGCTTCATGAAAGGTTTAGTGTGGCGAGAAGAGCTCTTGGCACATGGAGGAGCAGGAGCCTTCCCCCTGGAAGACTCATCGCGTGGAGTCCACATGGAGTGAGTGGACGTCTTGGCGATGGGACAGGGATAGACATAGTCGATGATTGTCTGAATGAAAGGAGCATGGGGAAGGGTACGAAGCTTCAGACAACTAGCATGCGAATCTTGTGCCACAGGAAATCAACCATGTCAATGGGACGGGCGGGAGCCTTCCGAGAGTAGTACATCAAGTCAATGCTATAGGCCCGAACCAGTCCACGATCCCCTTTCTTGGGAGCAATGGAGTTAAGGATACACTGGAAAAGCCACCGGTATTTGGAACAAAAGATAGAGATATCATTGAGCTCCTTCCCTTTCTGCTCTGTGGATAGCTGAGTGGTGGGCATGATGAGGCAACCACATGCACTGATGGACATGGCCTCAAACTTGGGGTTCACCTCATGGATCCTAAACAGAGAGGCCTCTGATCCAGGCATGCCCAAGGCAGCAGCAAACTCCTCGAAGGTGATAGTAAACTGAGAATGGTGAGTCATCCAAATGATGGAGCGATCCGGATGAAAGAAACAAGTGGCATAGAATTGTCGGATGGCAGCCTCATTCCAATCACAATGAAGAGTCATAGCATGACGCAGCCCCATGCCATCAATCTTCTCCAAAACACCATCGAACTTGGTAGGATTGTTCTCAATGTAAGCCAAATTCACATGATGCTGAGGAGAGAAACCAAGGTGAGCAATGACGGATTGATAGATGTCTTGTTGAACCAAAGTACGAAAACGAGGATCGGTGGCATTTGCAGGGGCAGCAAATTGGTTGACATCTCTCCTTAAGGTAGCATACTCAGTGGGCTCCATGGGCTGATAGTTGACAAAACGATGGCCATGGTTGGTGGGGTTGGCCAAGGATAGGACGAGGCCAGTAGTTGTGGCAGGCTTAGAGCTTGAGGCAGAGGCCGCTTTCTTCTTCTTCGATTTGGTCGTGGAGCGAACAGGCACGAGCTCTTCCTCATGGAGGTCGGCCTCATAGTCAGGGTCGTCCTGCCCCACATAGGACGGACAAGCATGACCTGGTGCCTTCTTGTGTGGACGAGCAGAGTCCTTGGAGTTCCTCGAGGCTTGACGACGCGCGTTTGCGTACACGCATAGGAGAGAGCTGATGGAGAATGGGCGCTGATGGAGTACCACGAGTGGGGCCCGTGGACGTCTTCTTGAAGTTCCGGCCGCCACCTCCATGTCTGACCACCATGACGACTTCCAGGGACAGAAAGGGCGAGATTGGGGACGAACCAACTAGCCTCGAGAGGAGCCGCGCGAGGAGGGAGTGGATCTAGAGGAAAGACGCTTGCGGGGGCGAGATCTGGCCGTTTGGCCGGCCGGACTGGCGGGGGCCAGCCACGAGCAGCCGCCGCCGGCGGAGGCGAGCAGATGGGGCTGTGGGGGAGGAAACAGAGGAATAACCCTCTGCCCCCTCCCAGCCCTCGATTTGTTTTAGGGTGTGGAGCCACCCGGACGACCGGAGGGAGACCCGGATCATCCGGACAGGTCCGGATGACTGAAGAGTGGCCCGGATATCTGGGGAAAACATGACAGAGTGGACCAGACATCTGGATGATCTGGCCAAACTGAGAGCAGATGGCCTGAGATGATTTTGATGATGTGATGAGGAGATTAAGACCAGATCCATAGAGATAGCGATGAGAAGGTTGAGACCTAGGAGAGCACGTACAAATCAGAAATATATATATATATATATCTGGGCTATTCTGTTTCGCGTAACAGAATATTATTCTGTTACTATTATTGAACTGATGAATTTGAGCGGTTGAACTGATGAATTCGAGCGGTTGAACTGATGCTTTCATTTCTGTTAAACAGATCGTCTTTTTAGTTCAAAATAATTTTGCAATTTTTTTGTCGGAACGGGGCGTGTAATATATCGTTGGAAAGCTCTTAACAACTATATTTCAAGTATATTGAACGTTTTTTCAAAATCATCATGGTTTAAAAGCAGTTTTGGAAAAAACCATTTTTTTCAAAACCAAAAACGTGAATCGTATTTTGGACTTAATTTTCAAACGGTTTGTCAGAATTGAGCAAATAAGATGGCGTTGAAAAGCTTGTGAAAATCCGCTTCTTCCATATATCTAATATTTTTTCAAATTCTATATGGTTTAAAAGTAATTTGAAAAATGATGAAATTCTGGGCAAAATATATTTTCGCTTTGTTTGCAAATAGTTTGTCGGATTGAAGCAAATTATACGGCGCTGGAAAGCTATGGAAAATGCGCAACTTTTTCGTGTAGATTTTTTTTCTAATTTCTTATGGTTTAAACTCGAATTCAGATACGGTCAAATTTGATTTCGAACGCAATTTTTTTCAAAGTTTGTCAAAATGGGGCAAATAATATACCGTTGGAAACCTATCGAAAATGCAAACTTAGTCATGTTGAATATTTTTTCGAATTCACAACCGTTTAAGAGTAATTTTGAATATGGCAAGACGGATCATGCTGTTTTCCTGTCTGAAAAACAGAGTACTCGTACTGATGTATGTGTGTATTTGTACTGAGCTATTTTTGTAGAGTAATTTTGAATGATTATGAAAAAAGAGTACTTGAACTTATGTCCGCATGGGTTTGTACTGAGCGTGTTTTCACAGACTAGATTTTGCTTTGTTTTTTCGATAATATTTTCCTCGTAACTTTGCAATGGTTTACGGTATCATAGTCCCCGAACTTGCATGGTTTATATCATTGAACTGAATGCTATTTTTTTCCAAAAAAAAATTGTTTTTGTGTGTTTCCTTTTTTTTAAGTCGAATTTTTTTTGCAATGATGTTTTGGACTTCTCTTATTTTGCAACTTGAACTTTTACCATTTTAAACTTTTACCATCTTGAATTACCATGTGTGGATGTTCACTTGAACTTATGGAATTGAAAGTTTTTGGTTTTAATTCTTATTTGTTTTCTTGTCCAAACTTATGGTATCATCTATCACCGAACCTGCATGGTTTGTGTAGCTGAACTAAAATAAACTTTTACCCAAATAAATGTGTTGTGTTTTTTCTTTGGGCATATATTCCTCGGGTCGATAGATGAACTTTATCAAATTTCATAGACGAGCCAACCGCGTTTTATTTTTTGAACTTATATGCTTTTAATAATTAAGCATTCCCATACAATTGTTTCTTCATTCGTGGACATCAACCAAAATAGGCAGGAGAGAGCACTATCGAACTGATCACTGTTTTTAACTCGTACTCCCTTCGTAAAGAAATATAAGAGCGTTTAGATCACTATTTTGGTGATCTAAACGCTCTTATATTTGTTTACAGAGGAAGTTCTAATCAATGTTTTTAATTCAAACCATTTTTCCTTTCTTGCACAAACATCTAAGTGTCATGTGCACTTTCTTTTAAGAAGTAGCAATCAAATCATCATAGACAGAAAGTTTGAACTTGCAGCTGCTGCTATGTGTACGGATTCCAGGTTCTGGTCATCCTCATTGCCTGTGTCGTGTACTTCATCCTCAACCTGCTGATGTCCTTCATGCTAGTGATCGGCGTCGTCATCCTGGGCTTGCGCATTGGAGGTGTTGCATCCTTACTCACTGTGACGATGTGTTTGTACTGCCCAAAACAAATATGTGGGAGCACAAAATAAACATTTTCAAAAACTATTTGGTGCTAACAGGAATAGAAACAAACACTAAAGAGCATGACAAACAGTAAATAGTTTCAGTTCCCCTGAACATACCAATGCTACCCACAATTTGCGATAGCTAATCAGCGCGCCACACAAACAACAACAGTGAGTACTATCCTGCAATGTTATTTTGTTTTTGTTAAACTGATGGGAAAAAAGTACTAGCATGATTTCACAACTCATCACAATGTATATGTACATGTACCTGTTCATGTTTACCCCATTTAGATTCAGTATATGTACATGTACGTTTCTTTTGCACCTCAACCATTGACATGCAAAAACGATTTTATGACAGAAGTGTTGTATATAAGCTTCAGAAATCAAATGAATCTTTTCTGCCAAATGGATCATAAAAAATATTAACCAAACATCAATACTTGTTGAACTGCTAGACCAGAGCAAGTTCAGAAATTTTCACAACCAGAAAAAGTGATTTTTGTAGCTTTTTTTACACAAAGTATGTTCATCAGCGACATTTGCATCACAGCAGTTCAATAGCAGCAGGACACCAAGTTCAGTAGTTGGCAAAAATTAGCTACCAAAGATAACACACGCACACAAGTTGAGTACCAATAGCTATAACTAGCCAGATTCATTCGCGGAAGTAGCCACACAAGTGCAGTAGCAGCTCGCTGCTCATACCTGCTCGCCAGCTTTATGCCTCGTCTTGCTGCTGCCTCAAAACACTTTGCCGCCTACTATCTCCAGCAGTACCCTGCACACACACACCACCGGCCACCAGTTAACACATATGCACACACACAGAGAGAACCAGCCACACACCTCATTGTCTACACAACCAGGACTACATCTTATGCACATTATGGACTGATGACGTAGCAGCACATAAAACTATATTTTGTAGGCACACTACACTGATTTCAGCCGTGGTAGACACACCTGAAGAAAGAGCATGTGGCTGTTTCAGTTTTACTAAATTTAATCTCTACCTAGTTTGCCATCTTTGCTATTTTTTACAGCTCACTTGCAGAACAAAGAGACATATTAGGTGCCTCATTTTTTCATGGAAAAATCAAATAACATTTTTGGACGCCGGAAGAAATCTAGAGGAAAGGATCTTACCTCCATAGTGCAGTAGCTGGGCCTGTGTAGCGACCCGATCCCAATGGATCAAAGTCTCTGTGCTTAAGTGTCATCCCTGGATCGGTATTGCTGACACACACGGTACTCGAGGATTTATAGCAGAGTTCAATCACACACTTATTACATCGAGTGTCCCATAAAGAGTACTTATTACAATAATATGGCTGAAGGCCATCTAAATAAAATAACTGCGGAAGCTTCGAAGGTAAATGAGTCCATCCAACTCCACGGCAAAACTGAGTGCGTGACAACGACCTAGCGCACCTTACTCTTCGTCTGAAAATTCGGCAACATGATACGTTGCAGCCGTGTAGTTCAGCACATGGAATATGCTGGCAAGATAACACTATAGAGCAATGATGAATAATAGCTATCACTACATGCAATATATGGCTGGTGGAGGCTCTAAGTTTAACATTTGCATAAAGCCAATTTTTTTCCTACAACAAAGGAATAGATTTTATTTAACTACCCTGTTTAAGCCATTATTGAGAAGGTAACCCCAACTCAATCCCAAAATTAATAAACATAATTAATAACAACCCAACAAATTCTTTAAGTAAAGTGATGAGATCAACCAATAATTCAAGTACCAGATACTCAAAATGTCCATAACCGGGGACACGGCTAATCATGATTAGTTTGTACAGTCTGTAGAGGTTTGCGCACTTTTCCCCACAAGACTCGATCTCCTCCGTTGAATTTCTCGCACTGCATGATGTTTGAGAAACGGATGATGGAGACACAGTCTTTCCGAAGAGGTCCCCTTAACCGATAGATAGGCCGGTACACCTACAATTCCCCTACATCTGCTAGCCCATCATGGAAAGGATTCCCACAACTTACTCAACTATGCCAGAGCCCATAATGGCATGTGGTTGCACACGGAAGTTTCTAGCATGAATAATCTTATGATCCCTTTGAGCCTGGGTGGCATTCCATAGGATGATCACACGGGTACCCTGGGATCTCCTAGGACAACACTGGATTCCCCAGGTGTCCGCAACCAATCCACCCAGAAGTGTATTAAAGTAGCCACCTTAAGTTTCCCTTAGTTAAATTACTCTCTCAACTTTCATGAATCTCACATACCAATCCCTGTCTACGAGCATGGCTAAGCAATATGAGCATAACGTATATTCCCGGGGTGATCAAAGGTAATAGGTTCCTACCTCATCAACTACATAGCAATAACCACATGTTCCCAATCCTACTCATGCAATATTTGAGGATATAACTAATGCATAAAAAAACTGGGTAATAAAGGGATATGATCAAAGTGTAACTTGCCTTGCTGACGATCGGAAAACCTTAGAGATTCGTAGTAGCAAGCTTCGCACTCCGGAAAATCTATCGTAGACAAACAATAGCATCCATAAGCACTCAAACATAAGATGCAAATAAAACCAGAGAAAAAGATCTAAACAGAAAGTTCGAGCGAAGAGCTTTGATTTGCAAAAAGAATCGATCAAATCGGAACTACGAAACTCAGATTACGATCAAAAGAAATTCAAATTCAAATCTGTTTGAAACCAAATTTTAAACTTTCAAAAACATGTTCAAGTTGATTATCTGGACAGAGGGGATCATAACGAAGAATTTGGCGTTGGTTTCTTTGGATTTGGATAAACGAGCAAAAAGTAGTGACTGTTTAAAGATCAGGGACTAATCTACGAAGAAAAAATTTACAGATGGGTCCCTGGCCGAAAATAAACAGAAAAAGAAAAATCTATCTGACGAACGTCCGCTAACAGAGACTAACGAACGAAAACGTTCGTTAACAGATCTAAACGAACGAACGTTCGCTAATTAAAACCGATCGGGTTATTAAAATAAAACCGAAGAAAAACCAAAATAAACCGGGACGGCTCGACGGTTTTACCGGTTCGGCCAGTTCAGGCGGCGGGTCATCGTCGGCGGCGGCTACGGCGGCGGTGGCGGCTCCGGTGAGGCGGCGGGGTGGTGTGGCGGTGGCTTGCGGCGGCGCGGGCGACTACGCGGCGCGAGGCAGCGGCGGCGGCATCGGCGGCAGGCGGTGCAGGCAGGCGGCGGTGGCGGCTTGGGCTGTGGCTTGCTGCTGCTGCTCGATGGGGAGAGAGGGGCCGGGGTCGGCGCTATTTAAGGAGGGGGAGGGGGCAGGGAGGCTTGCGGGAGGGGGCGGCAAAGGCGGCGGCGAGGCGGAGACCGGGTCGGCGGTGGCGTCGTGCCCAGGCGGGACTCCCGCTCGGGGTCGGGGACGGGGCGGTCGGTGCGCTGGCCGGCTGGGCCGCGGCCTGGTGAACTGGGCCGGCCGGGTCCGGTCGGTCCTAAACTTTTTTTGAAACATTTTTCCGAAAAATACGAAAAATAGGAAAAACCTAATAAAAATATTTTTAAAAATTCCAGAAAAATTCACATAATTCCCTCCTAATATTTGGACTAATGTGAACATTTTTCTGGACCTATATGCCTAAAATAAAATAAACATTTTTAGTACTAATAAGAATAATTAAACTCGCAAATGAAATCCAAATAAAATATATTTTTATTCAAAATTAAATTCCCAATATTTCTTTACTGATTTTGAAGAAGTCATATTATCTTCTCTCATTATTTTTATTTAATTGAAATAATTGGAAAAATAATTTTGGATAAAACACTTTGATCCAAAATGCCAATTTTGAAAAATACAAAAATGGATTTTTGTGAAAACCTCCAACTCTCTCAATTGGTCCTTGAGTTGCGTAAGGTTTCTAGGATCAAAACTCCAAACAAAACAAGTTCAAAAATGCACAAATTATGAATGCATATGATGATCTAATGCCTAACATCCAAATTGAAAATTTGGATGTTACAGCCTGCCTGCAGCAGGAGAGAGACGAGGTGCTCCATCGAACATCGCCGTGGGAACGATATGGTGGCAGCCGGATCCTGGGTGTTGCTGCAATGAACAGACTGGGGTGGTGGCGTTGAACGGCCTGGGGTGGTCCGGTTATGTAGCCCCACAAGGACGAGATGCGTGGCGGTGTGGGAGCTGGGGGAGATGGGGGCGCGGCGGTGGCCGGAGCTGGTGGAGATGTGGGTGGGGCGGCGGCAGGAGCCTGGAGGAGAAGGGTCGAGGCAGCGGTGAGTGCGGCAGGGAAGGTCGGGGTGGCGGCACGCATGGCAGGAAGACCAAGGAGGTGCGGCGGCGGCGCGCGTGCTAGGAGGAGGAAGGAGGTGCGAGGGCGGCGGCACGGGTGCCAGGAGGAGGAAGGAGGTGCGGGGACGGCGGCGCACGTGCCAGGATGAGGAAGGAGGCGCGGGGAGGGCGGCGCGTGTGCTAGGAGGAGGAAGAGGAGCGGGACCGGTGACGCACTTGGTCCGGAGGAGGAAGAAGAGCAGGGTCACCAGCGCTCTTGGTCGGGAGAAAATGAGGATAAATGCGACGACGGGTGTGGGGAATCGGAGATTGGGAGGAGGCCGAGGGGAAAGTAGCGGGCTTTTCTTTTCTGTTTGGTCCGGCTTCGTGGAAACCACCATCGCTCCTTATAGAGCCTGAGAGTAACAGAATAATATTCTGTTACTAGTAACAGAATAGTCCAGCCCTATATATATATATATATATAAGTGTGAGCAAAGACTATACCCAAGACATAACACAAAACCGCATCACCAACTAGGAAGAGCGGTGGCCTAAGCCACCATGTTTGAGTATACATAACTTGGTACTACAAAGATTTGAACTTTGGACCCAAGATTACTACTCCATCATATTAAAGTACTATAGACACAAAAGAAGTGTCATAGTAACTTTGAAAGTGTTGGTTTTATTTGCGCATTATATAGGGGGAAGAGGATTCATGAATTGAAGTTCTCCCCCTAAATATATGCCTACATCAAGATCGACATGAAGTAAATGTATGCATTGGTACAAGATTTCACATAATGTTGTCAAGCTCCAAGATACCAAGTTCAAGCCTAAGTTGACAAAACCTTGCTTCATCCAATGGTTTGGTGAAAATGTCTGCAAGTTGCATATCTGTACCAACATGAGCAATATCAGTGTCACCCTTTTGCACATGGTCTCTTAAGAAGTGATACCTAATATCAATGTGTTTTGTGCGAGGGTGATCAATAGGGTTCTCAGCAATCTTGATGGCACTTTCATTATCACATAGAAGAGGCACATGTCTATAAGTGATACCATAATCCTTCAAGGTTTGCCTCATCCATAGTAATTGAGTTGCACAACTTGCGGTTGCAATGTATTCAGCTTTGGCGGTGGAGAGGGAGACACAATTCTTCTTCTTCGAGGACCAACTTACCAAGGAGCGTCCAAGAAACTGAGATGCACCGGAGGAAGACTTCCGTCCCACTTTATCACCGGCCCAATCCGCATCCATGTACCCAATGAGATCAAACTTTGCATCCTTGGGGTACCATAGTCCCAACTTTGGGGTGTGAACAAGGTATCTAAGAGTATGCTTAACCGCCTTATGATGACTTTCCCTAGGGGAAGCTTGAAATCTTGCACAGATGCCTACACTTAACATGATGTCTAGTCTAGATGCACAAAGATAAAGCAATGAACCAATCATAGGGCGGTAAAGAGATGGGTCAAAAGGGATACCGTTTGTGTCTTCAGTGAGTACAAGTTGTGTTGGCATGGGTGTCTTACATGGGCTAGCATTTGACATGTCAAACTTCTCTAGAATATCCTTGAGGTATTTTGTTCGAGACAAGAAAATTCCTTCTTGAAATTGTTGAATTTGAAATCTATCGGCATTCTCGGAACTAGGGTACCCAGACCTGCCTGCCTGCGGCCCATGGCGTGGCTCCATCGACGGCCTGGTATGGCCCATGTGCAGCACCTTCAAGACAAGACCCTCGCGAGGCGGGCGACCTCAAGACCTCGGAAGGGAGCGGCCTCCCTAGGCTGGCTCCTAAGGAGCGGAGATTTCTATGCAGGTACCCACCTCATGAGATGGAAGTGACGCAAGCCATGACGACCAAGGCCAGGCGGGCGCCAGCGGGCGCAGAGGAGCAGGATTCCTCTTTGGTGCTAAGGATCTTTGGTGCTAAGGAGGCAAGCACAGGCGCGGGGTCCCGAGGAATCAGCCAAAGGTTTCCATTCCCGTGCAATGAGACCAAGACCGCTAGGACGGATGTGTCAGTGTACTAAGTATTGGGCCACTAGTACCCCGTACTTGTGCACGGGCAGTTGTAGCCATCCTCGCAGCAAGGCTTGCCGGGAACAGCTCGAGGTCGATTCAAGCCACCAAGGAAATCATCAAGTCAGAGATCTGAGGATCAGCAGATAAGCAAAGCTGGAATCCGAAGGCCAGCTTCCCCGGCAAGATCCTTTCCGGGATGGCCTGTGGAGCCCGGCAAGGCTTGGCGCCCGGCAAGGCTTGGTGCCCGGCAAGTTTCGGCGCCCGGCGAGATTCTGCCACTGTACCACTACTCCAGCACAACGACAAAACCTGACATTCTGGGTCCTTCTCTGGATGCGTGGCAACGTGCCAGTGGAGGAGAGCTTAAGCGATGCTGATGTGATAGCCCCTTTTTCCATCCCCAAGAAAGTGAGGGCACCTAAACGGACACCTCACGGTGCATTAAATGCGTTTGTCCTAATCCGTCAGGGGTTAGGTATGATACCCTGTAGCTACTTTACACCTCAATGTATGTACATTTTGCCACTGTGGTGACCCCTTTGAGCATATAAAAGGAGGCCCAAGGCAACTGCTACAGAGGAGGAGGACTTCTGGCCCATTCTGCATGCGTAGCTGCTCTTTGAACGTACTGTTCATTGCAAGCGCTCCTGGAGCCTGGGCTCAAGAACATTAATAAGAACACAAAGCAGGAGTAGGGTTTTACGCTGATCAGCGGCCCGAACCTGGGTAAAAACTTCCCGCGTCGATCGTTGGTTCTGCTCTTTGCGTATACCTCTCCCCCCGCCGAATCATAAAGGGGTCTCTCGGGATCCCATAGGTGTCATACGCCGACATCTTTGGCGCGCCAGGTAGGGGGATTGAAGGTTGCGTGAACCTGATCTAGTGATCGACGCCTTAGTTTCTTCATCATCTTCATCATCATGCCGCCCAAGAAGAAGAGCGCTGCGACGGTGCAACCGTCCACGTCCGTTTTGCCTACGCCTTCGCGTACGGGCGACGGCGTGGGTGCAGAAGGAAGAGTATTAGAACCCCCACGGCATTCTGGGGATCCGAGCCAGGCGAGCGGCATCGTTCGCAGTGGCAGTGGTAACCTGCACGCCGCTGGATCTAGAGATGGCGCTGTGTTGCCTACGGGTAGCACAATGAACTCGAGAGATCGGAGGGCGCCTGCTGGAGCTCCCGCGCCGGCGCAAGCCTCACGACCTACCCAGGTCATGCATGATGAGTGACGTCATGGCGCTGGTGGTTCAGGGCGTCGCCATGAAAGGTTTCTGCGCATAGATCCCAAGATGCGCGGGACCAGCATGCACACCGAGCTACCGGCAGAGGTGGCGCACGGTCGTGTGACCGTGGTGGTGCTCCTTCTAACATGGTTAGGAGTCAGAGCACCTCACGTACCTCTCACCTGTCGCCGCCGCCTACGCCAGCAGAAGCCTTGGCACGTGCGTAGCTGCTCCTCGATTTTCCTCCTGCTTCGGAGAAGATGGAGGAGTGGCGAGCTACTATCCAGAGCCTTATCGGCTTCGCCAACAAAGATGAGCCGCAAGAGGCAGGGCCCTCGCAGCGGAGGCCCATCGATCCTGCGCGAGCCGATGTAGAGAAAACCGGAGGTGGTGCAACCACAGTGCACTCCCCTCCGCGGCACCAGCGGCTACCGACAACCCAGCAGGTCGACCGCCATGAAGAAGTTTCCACGGTGTCATCCGATCCACGGATGCACCGCGATCAGCGTCAAGTTCTCCAGGAACGAGGCAAGGAGGACGCTCGAACTACCATCGAGCGGCAACGGGAAGCGCGCTATCAGTCTGATAAGCGTGCGGGGCCGGCTGTCGACGAGCCTGCGCCAGGGGACGTAGGATACTTGCCTTATGAGGTAGGGACTCCAGCGTTTACCCATGAGCTGCGGCAAGTCCGGTGGCCTAATTCCCGAACCTTCAAGCCGGAGGTCCCGGAGAAATATGATGGTAAGACCCATCCCTCGGAGTTCCTGAGCATCTACACCATTGCGGTGCAGGCTGCCGGGGGCCGAGATGACAAGATACTTGCCAACTACTTCCCGTTGGTGCTCAAACCCAACGTCAGGTCGTGGTTGATGCATCTGCCGGAGAATTCTATTTCTTCCTGGTCAGATCTGTGCCACCAGTTTGTTGGCGCCTTTGTTGGAGGCCACCAAGCTCCTGGCCAAGAGAGCGATTTGCACATCATCCCTCAGAAGGAGGGTGAGTCCCTACGCAAGTTTATCCAGAGATTTAGCCGGGTGCAGTACAATATTCCTGACGTTCACCCTGCCGCTGTCGTTAGTGCGTTCCACTAGAACGTGCGTAACCGCAAAATGCGGGAAGAGCTGGCAATGAACAAAGTCAGGAGTATTGCCGAGCTTTACGCTCTGGCCGACAAGTGCGCTCGGGCTGAAGAGGGGAGGAAACTCCCTGGTGAGGCTATTGGCGCGGCGGGCGAGTCCGAAGATGAAGACACCGCGGCCCCGTCAAGGAAAGGCCGGCGGCGGAACAGGAAGCGCGGAGGCAAGGCCGTGCTTGCTGTCGAGGAATCCAACAACCCCGGCGCCGCCAAGAAGGCCAAGGTTGGTGACCCCGGCAAGGATCTTGCTGGGTGCCCTTCCTGTCAGGCCTTGGCGGCTGCCGACAAGTCGGAGAACTCCGGCAAGCAATATTGCAAGATCCATCGCACCAAGGGCCACGATCTCCAGAACTGCCGGCAAGTTGAGCAGCTTGCTGAGAAGCAGAGGGCCGAATATGAGAGGCGAGATAAGGAGAAGGCCCAAGATGGTGCTGATGGGTCCGGCAAGAAGCGCGGTGGCCGAGGGGGTCGCCGCGGCAAGGCCAAGCAGCAAAAGGATCGGCCCACTCGGGGCCGAGACAAAGAAGGAGATGATGATGAGGAAGATGATGAATCCAGTGAGCAAGAATTCCAGAAGGCTATGAAGGCCATGTGTATCGATGGGGGTGCCTCGCTGCATTCCTCCCACCGCCAACTCAAACAGTGGGTGCAGGAGGTCAATGCGGCAGAGCCATCCCCAGATGCATGTAGGCCCCTGAAGTGGTCCAGCACGCCTATCATTTTCGACGCCGAGGATCACCCTGATCGCACAACTGCGGTCGGGTGCTTGCCATTGTTGGTCTCACCAATGATTCGCAACCTCAAGGTGATGAAAATGTTAGTTGACGGCGGGGCCGGCCTGAACTTAATCTCACCGGATGTGCTCAGAAAGCTCCAGATTCCCGACGAGGACCTCGAAGAAACGGGTACGTTTCAAGGGGTCAATCCAGGAAGAACCCAGCCTAAGGGCAAGATTACGCTGCCGGTAACATTTGGCAGCGAGCTCAACTTCAGGGCCGAGAAGGTGGTGTTTGATGTCGCCAAGATCCCCATGTCATACAATGGGATCCTTGGTCGGCCAGCGCTGGCTAAGTTTATGGCGGCATCACACTACGCGTACAACGTCTTGAAGATGCCTGGGCCGTTGGGCGTCATCACTATCAGTTCCGATAAGAAAGATGCGCTCATCTGTGCCGACCAACTTTACCGGGAAGCAGTTGCAGCACCTGCCATCAAGGCACCTGCTCCTGCCGCTGGAACTCCAGGGGGGAAGAAGAAGACCGGCAAGAACCTTGGCGCGAACTCCGGCAAGCGCACCTCCTCAGAGTGCTGCGCTTCCGTCGAGGACGTACCACAGAGTTCCACCGGCAAGAACAAGAAGTCCAAGGCTGCTCCGCCGGAGACTAAGAAGGTGCCTGTCAGAGAGGACGGAACGGGAGGAACTTTCACCATAAGTTCCACCCTAGATGACAAATAGGAAAGCGCGCTCGTTGCTTTCCTGCGGGCGAATGTCGACGTGTTTGCATGGCAACCGTTTGACATCTCCGGTGTTCCCAGGAAGGTAATTGAGCACCACCTTGCCGTCTGTCCTCATGCGCGGCCTGTCAAGCAAAGGGTCAGGAAGGAAGCCTTGGAGCGGCAAGAATTCATTGTGAGCCTCTCGTCCTCCGCAGCGGGATCGCTCCAATCCTTGCCGCTGACCACCTTCTATTACCGGGGATGACAAAACGGATGGGGATCTGCTTCCTGGATCCAGCACCATTCAGCCCGCCACTCATCCCACTTTTCGCGATAAGCTCCCTCTGGGTATATTTCCTTATTCCAAGCCCTTGGAATCCAGGCGATAGAACCAGAGAGGGCCTCTCCTTTTTGGATGCGACGGAAGAAGTAATGGCGGAAAAGAGCAGAATTGGGAATCACGCCGACAAAATTTTCACAGAGATGGGCAAAGATGGACATGCAAAGTACTGCATTCGGCGTGAAATCGAGAAGACGAAAGCCGTATGTGTACATGATATCATTGAAGAAGTCAGAAAAGGGGGGACAGAGCCCGCAATAGAAATATGCAGTGAAGAAAGGGTATCTGTCCGATCCACCTTTGGAGCAAGCACCTGGGATTACACGTGTGGTGGGGTGAGCTTGCGTCTCTTTCGCCCACATGCACTGGTATCGCCCCTTCAGAGCTTCAGCATCGAGCGATGGAGGGAAGACGACGAGCCTCTTCCGCATCTTCGCCAGTTCGCTCTCCGGAACGTCGGCTTTCGGCTCCTTGCCCTTGCCTTTGCTGGCCTTGGGTGGCATGGCAGCTGTGAGGATGGAAGCTGGGGGTGGAGCGAGCGTGGAAGCAGCGGGCGGAAGAGGAGAAGGCTTCGCTCTGAGCTCAAAAGGAGGAAGGCGATGGCGATGGCCAGATTGAGAAGAAGAGGGGGGGTAAATAGGTTTGTGCCTCTGCGACTTCTCCTTTTTATGGGGAAGGAGCGGGGCCGCCTCTTTTATTCCCCAATGTGAATGCGCCTCTGTAGGCGCGAGGCAGTTGCAGCCTTTTTGGCACGCTTCCCACGTCACGCGCTCGGTGCGTGTAGTGGGGGGCACAGTAAAACGAGATACTTACGAGCAGTTAATTCCCTGCCACGTGTGCCCGTGCACTGTTTGGGCCTAGCCCAACAACGCCTCGCACTCGTGTATGGCCTAGGCCCGGGGGCTCCTGTCGGTGTACTAAGTATTGGGCCACTAGTACCCCGTACTCGTGCACGGGCAGTTGTAGCCATCCTCGCGGCAAGGCTTGCCGGGAACAGCTCGAGGTCGATTCAAGCCACCAAGGAAATCATCAAGTCAGAGATATGAGGATCAGCAGATAAGAAAAGCTGGAATCCGAAGGCCAGCTTCCCCGGCAAGATCCTTGCCGGGATGGCCTGTGGAGCCCGGCAAGGCTTGGCGCCCGGCAAGGCTTGGCGTCCAGCAAGGCTTGGCGCCCGGCAAGGCTTGGTGCCCGGCAAGTTTCGGCGCCCGGCGAGATTCTGCCACTGTACCACTACTCCAGCACAACGACAAAACCAGACATTCTGGGTCCTTCTCTGGATGCGTGGCAACGCGCCAGTGGAGGAGAGCTTAAGCAGTGCTGATGGGATGGCCCCTTTTTCCATCCCCAAGAAAGTGAGGGCACCTAAACGGACACCTCACGGTGCATTAAATGCGCTTGTCCTAATCCATCAGGGGTTAGGTATGATACCCTGTAGCTACTTTACACCTCAATGTATGTACATTTTGCCACTGTGGTGACCCCTTTGAGCATATAAAAGGAGGCCCAAGGCAACTGCTACAGAGGAGGAGGACTTCTGGCCCATTCTGCATGCGTAGTTGCTCTTTGAACGTACTGTTCATTGCAAGCGCTCCTGGAGCCTGGGCTCAAGAACATTAATAAGAACACAAAGCAGGAGTAGGGTTTTACGCTGATCAGCGGCCCAAACCTGGGTAAAAACTTCCTGCGTCGATCGTTGGTTATGCTCTTTGCGTATACCTCTCCCCCCGCCGAATCGTAAAGGGGTCTCTCGGGATCCCATAGGTGTCGTACACCGACAGGATGTCATCGCCGAGCCCGCCACAGCGTCACAACCAGAGGCTTTGCAGGCGAAGACCACCTTTCGTCCGGATAAGATGTACTACTTGTCCCCCTTCAAATTGGCTATTGTGGGATCCCTTCCCGCCTTCGTTTTGGGGGAAGAGGACCGAGGCCACTATAAATAGAAGCTAGCCACCACCGTAGAGAGGGGTCCGACCCAGAGATACCTCACCAGCACACCCACACTAGAGCAGACCTCGTGAGGTTGTTCTTCCCTTGTACTAGTTCATCCTCAGCCCCTCGCGAGGGAAATCCACCACAAAGCAGGAGTAGAGTATTACACCGCAAGGTGGCCCGAACCTCGGTAAACTGCCGTGTCCTTCTTCTTCCTTGTTCATCAAGCTAGGCTGTAGTGCAGTGCATTTGGCTGGCTGGATAGGTTGAGTTCTTCGCACACGCCCCAGAGTTCAAACCTTCCTTTGGGTCTACGGAGCCCTGAATCCGACATTTGGCGCGCCAGGTAGGGGCGTGTCCAAGTCTCTCTTCCATCTCCGCCCCGCGTCCGTCCCGTCGCACCCATGGTAGAGGCTCCTCGAGCTTGCGCCGAGCACTGGGTTGTTCAGCCCACCCAGGTAGCGCCCCTCATCCATGGGGCTCATCGTCACCCTATGCCTCCCGCGCTCGGCGCGGCTACTGGAGACAACCACCATCGGCAGCAAGGACCGCCCCCGCCCTCTTCCATGCGATGTCGCAACTGTGCCACCACGCGTTTCGCTGGCTACGCCGTGGCGTCGTCCCTGCACGTTTGTCGGGAGCAGGCAAACACATGAGCCGCGCTCCATGTGGCGCGCGAGCTGCTGCGGTGCAGACTAACAGAAGGCAGTCGCGACGCCTTGCTCGCACACGTCGCCGAACTGCTCGACACTGCCTGCAAGGGCGCGGTGCCTTTCCGCATCCGGCTGGCATCGCCGACGCCACCGCGGGCCCGCGCTCGCCCTTGCCACGCCTGCTCGTCCCCCTGGGGGGAGCCCAGGGGGTCCCGCGGAGGCAATCCCACGCGCGGCACCGCCCTCCTGACTCGAGAGGCGCGCCCCCAGGGTGCGACTAGACTGGGCGGCCTCCACCGAAGCGACGGCGAAGGGACACCCCCGGGCCGGCAAGGCCGAGCATCGGAGATGGCGGACAGCGGAGCAGAGGGACTGGGGGCTGGAGTCGGAGCGATGGCCCCTGGTGCCTCTGCCCCGCTGTTGGTGGGATCGTGGTACGAGCAAAGGGGGGCCCGAGCACGTTTCCCCCGTCTGTCCGGATGTCAGGATCGCCAAGGCCACACGGGGAGGGGACCCCTTACGAGCCAACTCAGCGCCTCGTCTGCGCCCTCGATGGCAACGGCCACCGGTTACAACCAATACCTTTAGAACGCATCGCGCTAACCTTGGATCACAGGTAAATCACGCCACGGCCGCGCACCTCTGGACGATGGCCCCGCCTTAGGTAGGCAGGGCGCGCCAGGAGGTGGCACGGGGGAAGCCAGGCGCCAGACCTTCCCCCACGCGCTGCGTGGTGCAAGGCGCCGCCGCGGCGGTGGCGCATGCAATCCAGAAGTGAGTCCTCCGCCGGGGAAGGCGTCGGCGAGCCCTTCCCTCGGTCGAGGGCCCATGACCGCCTGACCCCCGCCCGCGGAGCCCCTTACCCCTTGGTCCTGTCCTGGTTTTCGGATGCCCCAACGGTGGTCGGAGGACGCGCGGGGCGTGGTCTCCGCCCGGGAAGCAAGGAGAGCTCCCCCTCAAGTCTCTGCTCATGACACTCTTACGTAATAATGAGTGGGGCTGTCACGCCCTGGAATCTCCTGAGCGCTACCCCTGGGCCTCACGGGGGCTCCCTCCCATGTCCAAGTGGAAGCACCATGCTCCGCGCTCGCAGATGACACTGTCCTCCAATGACTATGCCCACGCCCAGTGGAAGCACTGAGCTCCTCACTGGTGAGAAGACTAGTGTAGGCGCTGGACGCGGCCGTCTTTTTTGCTCTCTTTTGTAATCCAATTTGCTGCTTTTGGAATGGAATTCGAAGTTTCGTGTGCTTACTAAAAGAAAAAAAAGGGGGGAATTTTTTGATTCACGGTGTTTCCTTGTTCTTCGATTTGTGTTTTGGGAGGCACGGTTCCTGCCTGCTGCCCTCCCCCAAAGCGCCCCGCGAGCGGGGGTTGGGTGTGGCATGCGCATCTGAGCTAGCCCGAGCGGCATCAGGGCCCCTCGGGGCCAAGGACATAACTGCCGTGGGTCCGCTCGCGTGCACACCTTGCCAAAGCTTTGGCGCCTGGCTCCTCGCGCGGCGCTCTCGAGCGAGCCAGCAGGCATGCACCATGCCCGGCGTTTGGCTTTGGGCCTCAGGGGCACCCAGCGCCGGGCGCCCCCACACTCCCGCGAAGCTCGGCGCCAGACAGAGGCACGCCAGGAGGCTTTAAGCTGTCACAAGCCCCTCCAGAGGTTCCGTGGACCGGGGGCTTCGGAGGGCCCGTCCCAGGAGAAGCGCGTCTCTACGATACAAGAACCCGTCCAAGGCCGCGAACACAAAAGCTAAGCCACGCCAACTACTCTGGTCAGGAGCCCTTTGGCTCACGACGACATGTTTTCGAAATTAATTTAGAGGGCATATCATTGTTTCATACATTACAGGGGGGGGGCCTCCAAAAAAATGCTTTCACGCCCCGCAGGGCCATACCCAAAATTTTGGCAGGCAAACAGGGAAATCCAAGCCTAGCGAGACGCGCTACCGCCGGTGTTGCTGTCATCATCATCACCATCAGCTCCACCCTCTTCGGCTGCGAGCGCAGCCACATCGTCGGCAAGGGAAAATTCCGCGATCCGGTCATCCACATGATCGTTCACCCAGCTCGCCAGGTCACCCTGGGTTACTCCGGGCATGGGGGCTATCGCGGCGTTGAAGTCGAAGTTGGGATCGAGGCTAAGAAGGTAGCTGAAGACACGCAAGAACACGCGCCCAAGAAGGTCTCGGCTACTCTCTTCGATGAGCTGGCGCGTCCTCGCGGCCCCGCCTTCAAGGTAGGTCACGACCTAGGTGAAAAAGCGGAGGTAGCCAGCATCATCGTCTTCATACGGGCGGGAGATGCTCTCGTCACAAATGGTGTCCAGGGCCCGGTTGGCCCTGACCCTGAGGTCCTCGAACATCAAGGAACGCTCGCGCTACAGCATTCGGCGCCGGCCCGCCTTGTCCGAGGCTTTCTTCACGAGGGACGTAACACCTATGACCTGCTGATGAAGTGAGGACAACTCGGCCTGAGCGTTGGCCCGGGCCTCCTCGGCGGTTTTCTCGTGCCGCTCTGGCGCGGCCAGCTTCACCTTAAGGGCATCGGCCTTGCCCCGCACTTTGACTTGCCGCTGCTTGAAGCGAGCCTCCTGGAGCCCCAGCTCTTGGCGGTATTACTCGACAAGGGCCTCGCGGATCCCCGCTACCTTCTGGTCGACCTCCCGTTGGATTCTCGCCTCCTGAGAGGCAAGGGCGTCCTCGGCAGTGGCTACTTGGCGCTCCATCACCTCCAGTCGTTCGCACTCCAGGCTGTGCTCCAATGCCTCGAGCGCCAGCACGCCTTCGCGTGACCGGACTCTCGCCTTGTCTGTGGGGGTCCCGCCTTGCGGCGCTGCAAGGGCGGCTCTACGCGCCTGGACTTACCGCTCAAGGGTGGCGTTCGAGGCTCGAAGCTCCCTCTCGCGCTCCTCGGCCGCCTCACAACGATGATCCGCGGCCCGGTCTCCTCCAGGGCACGAGCACAAGCCTCCCGAGAAGCTGCAAGGGATTCCTCTGCCTCTGTGTAGATGCACTCGTGCTGCGAGCGCCCGAGGTTGATGCCGACCTTCAGTTGGTGCCATTCGCGCACCAGGCGAAGGCCTTCCGCCTCGAGGCGCGCATCGACGTTAGCAAGCTCTGCCCCGAGGCGGCCTAGCACGCCCGTCTCTTCCCGAAGGAGGTCATGACGGATGGCACTGCACCCGCGTGCGAGTTCCAGCGCTCGGCCGGGCCCTTCCCCCACGTCCCAGTCTGCCGGAGGGGCGTGGATGACTCGCCCATCTCCGGTGGTCCAGTCCCACCGCTTGAAGACGAAGCCGTCACATGGATCGCCCAACCACCGGCAAGAACCAGTGGAGGAGCCCTCGGCACAGCCTCCATGCACCAGGGGTTGCTCCGGAAGAAGGACGCTGGGAGTGTAGGCCCGCGGCCCTCCAGTAGTGGCCTCGGCTCGTGAGCCGGCACCACCTCATGCGCGGTCGCCCGGCTCGGGAGGTCCGGGGTCGCCACCAAGCCAGAGGCCTCCGGAGGTCGCGCTCCAGGTGGGCTCACCACCTCGACGGAAGGGATCTTGAGGGGTAAAAGTTAGAGGAGGACGCGGTATACGGAAATCTAGGAGAGCAAGGTACTTACTCATCCACGGCTATCCACTTTCTCTTTTTCAGGGCCCGTGAGGCGTCGCCGCGATGGCTCCCGAGCCCCCTCCTCTTGCGAGGCACCATGAGGTCTGGAAGGGACATGCCGTAGGCCAACGTGCAGCCCTTCCCGACAGTGGCGGCAGATGCGTCCGAAGGTGGGGCTCCCACGCCGCCTGCAGGGGAGTAGGCCGTCACCTCAGGAGTGCACGGAGGCGCCTGCTCTCCGGCGGCCGCCGCAGGGGCGCTCGGTGACGCTTGCTCCCTCGCGGCCCCGGCTGAAGTGCGCGCTGCAGGGCCAACGAGCACAGGAGCCACCAAGATGGGGTTCTCGCGAGGTCCTTCGTGGCCCTCGGGGAGCAGCCCCCACTCGTCGAAGCGCGGCATCTTCTCGACAAAGGCCCTCGAGTTCGAGCAGTTGTACAAAGGGCACCCCTCGGAAGGGAGCACAGCAGGTGCGGGATCACCCGCCAGGAGCTGGAGCACTGTGCGCAACGTCTTTGAGGGGAGCGAAGGCACCTGGAGCCTCATGGGGTCGTCGGGGCCGGTGAAGGCACACATCTGGCGAGAATGGCACTGGAGCGGAGCGATGCGCCGCCGGATGAACTCCCTCACCACCATCGCCACCGTCACCCCTACCTCCTTCAGCTTGCCCAGCCTGGACAAGATATGCGCAAGCCGGCGGTCAACGAGCTCCGCGTGTCCCCAGCCAGAACTCGGCTCCGCCGGCGCCAATGGAAGAAGGAGCAGAGGGCTACGCACGATGGCGTCCACATACACCCAATGCTTCCAGAATCCCCTCGCATCCGGGCGGAGCGTGAAGTCGATGCAGGAGCCAGCCATAGCCACCACCGCCTGGAGCGACACGCACCCCGAGCGTTGTCCGCCGTCGACCAGGTGGAGCGAGTAGAAATGGCAGAGCAAGGCCACGAACGGGGTGACGCCCACCAAGGCCTGGCACAAGAAGGCGAAAGCGGAGAGGAGGACGATGGACCCGGGATCCAGATGCAGCGCGTGGATCTGGTAGTGCGAGAGCACGACATTGAAGAAATCTAAAAAAGGGGGGAGCAGGCCGGCGAAGAGAGCATGGAGATGATGGGGGATTTCGGTGGCCGTCATGTGTGCTAAGAACTGGGAGGCAGGCCAGACCGTCGTCGCCTTCCACTCATTGGAATCGGCAGCAAGGGCTTGTCGGACCTTGTCCAAGCCCTCCTCGTTGATCACTGTGGACCGGTCAAGCACTGGTTCCGGCCCTGGCGAGGGCTCCGCGGTCGCACGGGCCTTCCCTTTCTTCGTCCTGGGAGCCATGGCGGCGGAGATTGAAGCTGGCGCGAAACTTGGTAGGGAAAGCGCAAGTCTGAAGGAAGGGAAGGAAGCAGAAGGCGAGCGCGGCGAGCAATGATGGCTGGGCCGCGTGTGCCAGGAAGTTGTCAAGTCGGGCAGTTGCCGAGGCAAAATGGGGAAGTGGAGACGCCCACGTCCCATCAGGCGCCATGCGTCAGCCTGGCCCGCAGGCAATTAGGGCTCGTGGCGCTTCACCCTTGCCCTTTGGCTTTGCCTCGAAGCCAAGTCCGAGCGCGCCTTGGGCCCGGGGGCTACTGTCGGCGTTCTGGGAACCAGGGTACCCAGACCTGCCTGCCTACGGCCCATGGCGTGGCGCCATCGATGTCCTGGTACGGCCCATCTACAACACCTTCAAGACAAGACCCTCGCGAGGCGGGCGACCTCAAGACTTCCAGAGGGAGCGGCCTCCCTAGGCTGGCTCCTGAGGAGCGGAGATTTCTATGCAGGTACCCACCTCATGAGATGGAAGTGACGCAAGCCATGATGACCAAGGCGAGGCGGGCGCCAGCGGGCGCAAAGGAGCAGGTTTCCTCTTTGGTGCTAAGGAGGCAAGCGCAGGCGCGGGGTCCTGAGGAATCAGCCAAAGGTTTCCATTCCCGTGCAATGAGACCAAGACCGCTAGGACGGCAGGACGGATGTCATCGCCGAGCCCACCGCAGCGTCACAACTAGAGGCTTTGCAGGCGAAGACCACCTTTCGTCAGGATAAGATGTACTACTTGTCCCCCTTCAAATTGGTCGTTGTGGGATCCCTTCCCGCCTTCGTTTTGGGGGAAGAGGACCGAGGCCACTATAAATAGAAGTTAGCCACCACCGTAGAGAGGGGTCCGACCCAGGGATACCTTACCGGCACACCCACACTAGAGCAGACCTCGTGAGGTTGTTCTTCCCTTGTACTAGTTCATCCTCAGCCCCTCGTGAGGCAAATCCACCACAAAGCAGGAGTAGGGTATTACACCGCAAGGTGGCCTGAACCTGGGTAAACTGTCGTGTCCTTCTTCTTCCTTGTTCATCGAGCTAGGTTGTAGGGAAGCATGTTTGGCTGGCTAGATAGGTTGAGTTCTTCGCACATGCCCCAGAGTTTGAACCTTCCTTTGGGTCTGCGGAGCCCTGAATCCGACAAAATTCGAGAAAGAACTTCAAGTCCGCATTGAGTGACATCTCAAAGGTCTTGGTCATGGAGGCCGCAAACTTCTTGCACAAATGAATGTTAGTAGAACCAAAAATGATGTCATCTACATAGATTTGGCATAAGATCAAGTCACCCTTTTCCCTCTTAGTAAAAAGAGTGGGATCGATCACCCCTCTCACAAAACCATCATCAAGTAGAAACTTCTTAAGATGATCATACCAAGCACGAGGTGCTTGTTTGAGGCCATACAAAGCCTTGTGAAGTTTATACACATAGTCTTTGTGATCGAGATCAACGAACCCAGGTGGTTGTGATACATATACTTCTTCTTGTAGAGGACCGTTAAGGAAAGCACTCTTCACATCCATTTGATGTAATGTAAAACCATTGAAAGCAGCATAGCCAAGTAAGATGCGAATAGATTCAAGACGGGCAACGGGAGCAAAGGTCTCATCAAAGTCCAAACCTTCAACTTGTGAGTACCCTTGTGCCACTAACCTTGCCTTGTAGCGGATGATTACTCCATTCTCATCTTGCTTGTTCTTGAAAATCCATTTTGTTCCAATGACATTGTGTTTCTTAGTTGGTCTCTTGACTAATGACCACACTTTGTTGCGTTCAAAACTGTTCAACTCTTCTTGCATAGCAACGAGCCAATCATTGTCCATCAATGCATCTTGTACCTTGAGTGGCTCAACACTAGAGATAAACGAAAAGTGAGCACAAAAGTTTGTCAATTGTTTACGAGTGACTCTACCTTCCGATATGCCGTTGAGAATTTGATCAACATCCACATGACCGGCCACTCGTGGCATGATGGAGGTTAGGGTTTCACGAGGTTCAACTTCATTTCCATCATCCACATCCTCAACATATGGATCATTAATGTGTGGTGGAAGATCTTCTTCTTCATGTTGCACTTGTTGAGGTTCATCATCAAAGATTGCACTTTCTTGTTCTTGCTCTTGGTGAATCTTGTTCTTGAATGTGATCATGGTGAGGGACTTGTTATCCTTCTTGATCTTGAACAACGGGTATGGTTTGAGTAATAGGATCTTGTGGAGGTATGGGAGTTGAAGTGGCTTGAGGATGAGAGAAACTTCCATCTTCTTCATCATCATCATGAGGTTCTTGTTCCATTGGAAGAAGAGCACCAACACCCATGGTCAAAATATCTTGAGAAGGATCTTCTTCACCTACATCACTTAGATCAACTTGCTCCCCGTGGGAGCCATTAAATTCATCAAACACCACGTCACAAGTTTCTACAACACATCCATTGGATTTGTTGTAGACTCTATAGGCGTGAGAGTTTGATCCATAACCAACAAATATGCCCTCAATTGTTTTGGATTGAAATTTTCCTAACCATTCTCTCTTGTTGAGAATGAAGCATTTGCACCCAAATACACGAAAGTACTTGACATTTGGCTTGTTCCCAGTTAGGAGCTCATATGGAGTCTTCTCCAATATCGTGCGGAGGAAGAGCCGGTTTGATGCATGGCATGCGGTGTTGGCGGCCTCGGCCCAAAAACTATGTGGTGACTTGTACTCATCCAACATGGACCTTGCCATTTCCACAAGTGTACGGTTCTTCCTCTCGGCTACACCATTTTGTTGAGGAGTGTAGCGTGCGGAATATTGATGCGCAATCCCTTCATCACTAAGAAATTCTTCCAAGGTGTAGTTCTTGAACTCAGAGCCATTGTCACTTCTTATTGCCAAGACTTCTTTGTCAAACTTGCGTTGGGCTTGCTTGGCAAAATCAATGAAGGTGATCTTCGTCTCGTCCTTGGACTTGAGGAAAAATGCCCATGTATATCTTGAGTAATCATCAACAATGACAAGTCCATACTTTTTCCCACCAAGACTATCCCATGAAGGAGGCCCAAAAAGATCAACATGAAGAAGCTCCAAAGGCCTTGAAGTATATACAATATTCTTGGATGGGTGCTTTGATTGATGTTGCTTCCCGGCTATGCATGCACTACACACATGATCTTTCTCAAAAGAGACATTGGTTAGTCCAAGGATGTGATTGCCCTTTAAGAGATCTTGAAGATTTCTCATGCCGACATGGGCTAGCCGGCGATGCCATAGCCACCCCTTGTCGGCCTTGGCCATTAGACAAGTTGCATGGAATGTGCTCTCTTTCGAGAAATCAACCGTGTAAAGGTTTCCATCCAACTCTCCAACAAAGGCCACTTCGAGAGTGTCTCTCTTAAAGACTTTCACATCCGTTAGACCAAATAGTGTATCACAACCAATGGAAGCCAATTGGCGAATTGAAAGCAAATGGTATTTAAGGGATTGGACAAGCATGACATTTGCAAGAGACATGTCATTTGTGATAGCCACCTTGGTCAACCCGAGTACCTGTCCTTTTGATCCTCCACCAAACACAATGCTCATAAATGGTTGAATAGCTTCCATGAAATCAAAAAGCAATTTGCTATCTCCGGTCATATGGTTGGTGCATCCACTATCGATCACCCATTTGACTCCACCAGAGAAAGCAACCTACACATAATTTATGACTTGGTTAGAGGCACCCATTTTGCAATGGGACCTCTAAAGTTAGTCACAAGGGTCTTAGGGACCCAAATAGCATAAAACCGGAATGCATTACGAGGACCAACAAATTTAGCATAAACCTCTCCATCCTTTGTTTTACGAAGTACATTGGATGGAGGCATTAACTCTTTTGGCTTGTTGAGAGTGGGCATGCCCCTAGTGGCCTTCCCACTCACAACCTTACCTTTCTCCTTGTGCCCTTCACGTACAAATGTCTCCTTGAGAGGAGTGGTGCACTTTGAGAAGACGTCTTCTTCTTGCTTGTGCTTGGGTCAAACCCGAGCCCTTCCTTGGCAAACACTTCATTGTGTTGGCTCAATACCTCATTAAGATTCTTCTGTCCTTGAGCACATGTCATGAATCCTCTCTCGAGTTGTGCCTTTAGAAAGCGGTTTTCCTCAAGAATAGATGCTAGGTCACCACTAGAGTTAGTAGTACAAGCATCAACATTGATAATAGGTGAAGAGTAAACCTAGGCTAGAGTTTCAAGATAAGTAAGTTTGAGCGTCTCAAAACTCTTTGTAAGAAGAGTGAGCTCCTCTTCCTTAGTCTTGAGGGACACAGGTAGAAGCTCACAATCCTTAGAGAGAGAAGCATGAGATTCCACAAGCTTGCTTTTATCATTCATCAACTCCTTGCAAGAGTTCTTGGCCTTTTTCAAGAAGGCAAGTTTTTTAGCATGAACATCAATGTTTGCACCAATTTTTAAGCATAGTTCATCATTTTGTGCTTCCTCATATTGGACTTTCTGCTCAAGGATTTCATACTTTTTCTTTTCCTCGGTGATGAGGGTTTCGAGTTCCTTAATGGTAATGGTGTGCTTACTCACCATCTCCATAAGCATACAAAACATAGTGAGCTTCTTTCCTTTAAGGGAGCACATGAACTTATTTAGTTTAGCAAGCATAGGATCATCTATATCATCATCATCATAATTATCCTCCGCATCAAGATACTCATCACAAGGAGTAGACGGAGTGAAAAGAGGAGGATTTGAACGTGGGGTTACCTTGACCTTGTCAGGAGAGTTTTGATCCTCTCCATCTTCTACCACAGACTTTGCCATTAAGCACTTGTGAGCGTTGCCCTTGTAGTCTTTCATATAGTTGTAGGTGACAACATCACCACTCTTGTTGACTAGCCTCAAGGTGTTTTGAGAATCTTGAGCTACTCCGGCAACACCACCAACATCATCTGGATCGGATTCTTCATGAGCAACCATTGCTTTCCCATCTCTCTTCTTGAGCTTGGAGTTCAAAGGATTTGGCAACTTCTTCTTGGGAAAGGTCTTGGGAAACCTTGGTTTATGTTCTCTCTTCTCATAAGGGCAATCATTGGGGAAATGGTTGGTTTCTTCATAGTTGTAGCATTTTCTCACTTTCTTCTTCTGGAATCTTCCCTTCAATTTTCCTGCGCTAAACTTCTTGACAAAGAGGGCAATGTCTTCATATGAAGGGCTCTCATCGGAGTCAATCTCATCACCATCTTCATCATCATCATCTTCTTCTTCTTCTTCACTTTGCTCTTCCTAACATACATGCTTAGCCTTCAATGCAAGATTGATCTTTGATGTTGAGGTACCATGCATGGCAAGATGTTTTGTAGCATTTGCCTTTGACTCTTCGAATGGTTGGAAAGTGGATATGATGTCATCCGGAGTCATTTCCTTGAATCCATGATGTTGTCTTATGTCCCACACCATTTGGTGATGATATGGAGCAAGAGCATGAAGTAACTTGTCCACGAGAAACCGCTTAGTCAAGTTGAATCCATCTTGTGTCTTGTCACAATCACAGGACTCAATGTTGGCAGTGAGAGTCATGAGACGCTCAAGGAGTTGCTTGGGGGATTCACCTTTCTCCATACAAAAGTTTTGCAATTGATCCTTGGCAATTTCATACTGAGCAAGCTGGAGAGTGGAGGTACCAGTCTTGGTCCTTACAATGTTGTCCTATAATTCCTTGGCACTTGTGATATGTATGTAGGGTCTCCTTTGCTTATCATTCATTCCTTTTCTTATGCACATGATTGCGGTGTCGTTGAGATGCTTGTCATATGTCTCTCTTGGAGTGAGATTCTTTGGGTCGACAGGGTTGTAGCCATGCTCCAAGATTTCCAACATTTCATCATTGGCGTACCTAAGATGGTCCTACATACGAACTCTCCACAAAGAAAAATCGGAACTGTCATCAAGCAAAGGAGGTTTTCCCCCAGGATTATACTTAGGTTTCTCTACTTGAGGTCTTGCATAAAGCCGTGGAACACTAGAGTGATCATTGCTAGGAGGTTGTTAGCCAAGTGAAGGAGTAGGCACAGTTGGCATCGAGGCTGCACCACCCGAAAGTGGTGCTAGCATCATGGTTAATGTGGCTAATCTCATTTGGACCAAGGCCTCAAGAGAAGCATCATGCTCCTCCTTTTGCTTAGCAAGAGCCCGTTCCAGATCCTCAGAAGTGAAGGACTTGGCTTCCGTGGAAGCCACGCCCTTATCCTTCGGATCCGCAACAAGGGGAGTCCCATCGGGGTTCATCTCGCTCTAGGGCGGTTAAGCCATAAGAATAGAGCATGAGGCTCTGATACCAATTGAAAGGATCGAGATGGAGCTAGAGGGGGGTGAATAGGTACAATTACAAATTTTAATTGTTACTTAGCAATTTTAGGCAATAATGCGGAATATGAAAGTGAGCCTAACAATTGCAAGTATGATGCTAAGAGCTAAGCAAGGTAAACAAGTACCACAAGTATATGAGAAGCAAGCACAATATGAGCAAGTAAAGACTAAAAGACAAGTAACCACAAGTAGGGAGCCAGGGTTAGTAATAACCGCAACTCCGAGAGACGAGGATGTATGCCGATGTTCACTTCCTTGGAGGGAAGCTACGTCACCGTTTAGAGAGGTGGATGTTACCACGAAGGCACACCAATGCCACGAAGGCTCGCCCTATTCTCTCTTTGAGATATCACCATGAAGGCGTTTCCCAACCACTAGTGGTAGACCTTGGGGTGGTCTCCAAACCCTCACAAATGTCCCGGGGGTAATCACAATGGTCGATTCCTCGCCGGAGTACTCCTACCGCCTAGGAGTCTCCAACCTCCAAGAGTAACTAGATCCAAGGGGAAAAGCTCAAGACTTGCTCAAATCACGATTTGCTTTGGTCACAAAAAGGGGAGGGAGAAGATCTTTCTTTTGATTGGACCAACTCTCTCAAACTCACAAGAATCAAACCGGGATCTAAGATTTTGTGGGGGAGCAAGAGAGAGGGAGCACTGGTGTTCTTCAGGCATGTTAGAGTGTAGTGGTCCACCTTATCCCAAAGGGGTAAGGAGCTATTTATACCCACAATAGATTAGAGCTGTTTGAAGCAGAAGTTGACGTTCCCGGATGATCTGGATAGCGTCCGGACGATCTGGATGTACGCCCGGATGAATGTGGTAAAAGTAGAGTTGCGAGGAGGCCGGATGGTCTGGATGACAGTCCGGATGATCTTGGCAAAGCGCGGATGATCTGGGTGCCAGTCCGGATGATCCGACTTCATCCAGTGGGGTTCTATGGAGAAAATGGCTGTATTACCCGGATGATTCGGGACAAGGTCCGGATGATCCGGGCTCAACCCGGATGATCCGGGACAGGTCCGGACGATCCGGCTACAACCAGCGTCTAACAGATGGCCCCTGGATGCAGTACCCGGATGATCCGGAAACAGGTCCGGATGATCCGGGCTTAGCCCGGATGATCTGGGACCTCGTCCGGATGATCCGGCTAGGAGCCTGTATGTGGAGAGAAAGTGGAGTAGGTTTTGGCTAAGTAGTTTTCCTAGGGTTTTGGTCTTTGTGAAAACATCTCGTGAAATAGACTGTGAGCAAGCCTTGAACATACACCTCGGATCCCCTCTTAATAGTGCGGGATCCCTATTAGTCAAGAAATGTATAAGAGAAACAAATGCTTCGTTTTGCTTCTTTCCTCGTTGGTTATCTGCTTGAGCAATATCTCATTTGATGTGTCCATGATCCACATTTTAATGCCAAGGGAACTAATGGCCTGTGTATATACTCAGCAAACATAATTAGTCCCCTATATGTAATTTGTCATCAACATCAAAATACACTTAAGAGCAAGATTGCACTTTCACTCTCTTGACCAGATCAGCGTGCAAACTACAATCACCAGGATGACAGGTAGGGCCGAAGATTATTTTAATCAAAAAATGCTTCGAGACGGCCTCATAGCATGGAGCCGACTCCAACGATTATGTGGAGAGTATCATATACTAGTATCATGCATATATGATAGTACTAGTGTATGATACTACCTCCGTAGTGCATAATATCATAGAGTAGTGTATCATAGATGATCATATTTATTGCCAAACATGATACGATATCTAGCTATGTTACCCTCTCTCTCTCTCTCTTCTTTAATTATCTGCCACATAAGCATGTTTACCCCCACTATGGCCAGCCTTAAAGGTTGGTCATAGTCGGGAGTAAATTATACTAGTGTCATGCATATGACACTAGTCTAAGTTACTACTACCTCCGTCTGGGTTTATTGGGCCCGGAGACCATTTCTCTTGGACCAAGGCACATGATAATTTGCTCACCTTAATACTTCCATTTCACTCCTAATGCACTCTCTCACATGCTAGCTCTCACATGCAGCCAATAAAAAAGCATGCATGCAGCGTATTTATTATTCAGCCATGGGAATAGCACCAATGCCTCTCGCTATACCCAATGAAATGATTGCATGCATGTAGGTTTCCAAAGTAAGGCCTTATAAAAGTGGACATGCTTGTGGTGCTCTTAGGCCTAATAAACCCGGACGGAGGGAGTACCTCCATAGTGCAAAGTAACATAGTAGTAGCAGTATCATAGATGGCTTTATTTATTAGCTTGTAGACTCATCCTTTCTCGGGAAGCACTATGTTACAGTAACATATTATGTTACTCTAAACACCTCTTTCCTCATTAACTACATGCCACATATGCAAAATTTTCTTGGAGTGCGCTATGTTACTAAGTTACTCCCACTATGACTAGTAGAGGCATGGTACACGCTAATCCTAGACTAGTTACTACTACCTCCCCTACACATGAAACTGCCACACGAGCATTCGGGTTGCGCTTGGCTCTTCGCCTCTTCGGGAAGTCAAACTTGATGGTACTACTGCTATGTTACCACATGACTCTCTTTCTTCATTAATTACTTGCCACATCATCTACTTTGCCTAGACATGTGTGATGTTACCACCTATGTTACTCCCATTGTGGATAGTCTTATTGGTTGATTCCTATTCATGTCTAGAAGAAACAAGAAATGTGGTCGGGTTTGTTTTCGGATTATTCGATTTTCGTAAGATGACTATAACTAGAAATCGCCACAATAATCGTAAGACCTGCATCCGACGGTGGCACCTATTGGATGCAAACAGCAATAGAAAAGAATTGCCACAAAACTGCCACACCACGCCCCACCCCTACACATAAGACTGCCACGCGAGCATTCGCAACTGTGACGTTCGGGTTGCGCTTGGCTCTTCGCCTCTTCGAGAAGTTGAACAATGATGTTACTACTTCTATAGTATCGAATCAACTGCTGCATGTCCCGTCCACCGTGTGGGCGAGGGAGAGCTTGTTGTAGGAGTAGTAAAAGCAAAATCCTCTCCTCATCTGCGAGCCACTGCATGCATGGGCGAGGGAGAGGGTGTACTACTAGTAATCAAGCTTCTTCTTGTTGTATGAGTTGACGCAACACATCATAGCACGGGCCCCACATGCTTGCCTCTAAACTTGGCTAAAAGACACACATTGTACAATATTTGTTACAACCTCTAACATTTACCCCACCACAAATTAAAATATATATTCCTCTCTTGACCAGATCAGCGTGCAAACTACAATAACCAGGATGACAGGTAGGGCCAGAAGATTATTTTAATCAAAAAAGTGCTTCGAGACGGCCTCATAGCATGGAGCCGACTCCAACGATTTTAAGCTTAGAGGCACGGTACACACTATCCTAGACTATGTTACTATACTACCTCCCCTACACATGAAACTGCCACACGAGCGTTCGGGTTGCGCTTGGCTCTTCGCCTCTTCGGGAAGTCGAAGAATGATGGTACTACTATAGTGGAGTACTACTAGTATGCTTCTGGCCATCTGACACCGAATGAACTGCTGCATGTCCACTGCGTGCGGGAGGGAGAGCGTGTAGCAAAAGCTTCTCCTTGTCTTGCGAGGCACCACGCTCATGGGCGAGGGAGAGGGAGTTGTAATCAAACTTCTCCTTGTTGTACAAGTTGACGCGACACATCAAAGCAGTGCACTCGATATATTTCAATAATTTGCGTTTACCGATGCATTAATTACAATGCATGCATGCATGCCGTGACTTTCCTTTTGATACTTGCATGTGTTGATTTAATGCATCTTGAAGTAGTATGAATATGTGATGGTAAAACTTTCTAATGCCCCGGCCCTAAAGCGAGAGATGGTGGTGCACGAGGAGGGCGAGATCATGCCGATGGAACAGTACCCGACGATGGAGCTCTATATGGTCTCTATGGACCTCACCTTGCTCCACTGCCCCTTGTGCCTCTGCCCCTTGAAGCCTCCAGTGTATGAGGTTCGAAGTCCGTTCGGCTGATCGAGCAAGGTGCAGGTTTCTTGATTGATATGCTGTTTGATTGATTTGTGCAATGCAAGGGAGGGCACCTGGCCTACGCGGACTGTCGCGGCGAGCGCCCCGGGAACCAGCGGCAGTGCCAGAAGTGTGAGCGCGGCGTGACTTCGACGTGCGTAACACGGCGATGGACGTTGTCGTCTCCTCGGTAAGGGTGGAGTGCCCGCACGAAGGCTGTGGGCTCTACATCACTTACCACAAGCTCGCCAATCACCAGAGCGTGTGTCTGCTCGCGCCCTGCAAATGCCCCGTGCCCGTCTGCGGCTACGAAGGCCCGCCGTCGGTGCTCCCCCACCACATCAGCATCGTGCATCCCATGCCCATGCACAGGATCCAGTATGGCAAGGTGCTCTAGCTGCAAGTGCCAGTGTCGGAGCCGCGGCTATTGCTGTTCGCGAAGGAGGACGACCACGCGTTTTTCTTGGTCGGTGGCGTGCTCGACATCGGCGCGCCTATCACCGTGTCGGTCGTCTACATCAGAGCGGGGGTGTCCCCACTTCCGCACTACGTGGCCAAGCTGTGGGCGAATGGCCCGCTGGGGGAGCCCAAAGGCAGGACCGACGCCGTCAAGGTGGAAATTGAGGTGACAAGCAACAAGGATCCCGGCGTTGTCGCCGTGCAGGAGCTGACCTTCTTCATAGTTCCGCCCAAGCTACTGGCCGGGGCTGGGTTGTCGAGGACGGTGTCCCTCCACATTCAGATTGACAAGCTCACCTCCTAAATGATTCTACAGTGCCTTCTGTTTATCTTAGTAATATGCTAATATAGGGGTTAGCTCGATCTACTTTAGCTTAAGAGATGGTGGATTTTGGTGGCGATGCAGCAATTACTTCGACATCAGATCAACAGTTAAAGTAATTTCCAACAGTCGAATGGATATTTTGTGTCTGTTGGATATAAAGATCCTTTGGGTAAGAAGTATAAGCCGCTTATATGCTTGTTTGTTGAGGAAGTGTTGCATACTTCTGCGAGTTGACGCGACACATCAAAGTACTCACCCGACTGCGCACCAGGCAGACGAAGCTCGTGTCGTGTTGGTGCCGTGTGCGGTCCGCACATTAACCAAAACCTCACGCCTTCAGCTTAGCCTCCGCATTTTAAACTTCTCAATCTCAAGGCCAAGGAGCAACGGGAACCTATGATAGAGCCAATCGGATGGTTAAGAACACTACAATTCGTAGCTACAGATGCGTGTGTGAGAGAGGACGAGTGCGTGTGTGCACCTCTTCTCTTCGTGTATAACGTACTAAACTCAGAGTACAAGTGTATGTGGGTCGCATCGACCTAGGGAGCTAGAGATGGTGAGTGCGAAAAGTCCCGAGAGACTAGGTGTGTGCGTGGGAAAGAGGGAGAGAGATGATATGTGTCGATGTAATGCGTGTGAAAAAAGACTAGTCTATAGCTCGCCATGAGGCTATTCCTCATGAACGCCCCAATAACCGTAAGATATGTATCCGACGGTGCCAGTTATTGCACGTACACAGCAGTTGAAAAAGAAGTACCGTTGCATATTACAAAACTGCTACACCACGGCCGAGAACGTGTGCCCACGTTACGCCATCCGGGAATAGTGCCGCACTTCAAAACTAGAACCATCAATAAATTTTGAGCTTGCGTCTCGTCACATTCCAAATTACTACCACTCTATATTTAATTGCAAACCTGTTCACACTGATCAAAACCTAAACGGTTTCCCACTTAGGAGCGTATTAGTACACGGTTATAAATACTCTACTCCAAGATGACTGCACATTCCTCCTCAACTCCTCATCCACAAAAACAAACAAGTCTTTCATCGTCGTTCCCTTGCGTCTGCCATGGCCACATGAGTTCTGGGTTGAGAGATTACTACCAGGGAGAGGCGAGCATGGAAGCGAAAGCACGAGAGATGTCCCGCCTCGCCACGAAAGCAGTCGACATGTCCCACCGCGCCACCGTAGCAGCACAGAGGTCCCGCCGCACCGCTGAAGTAGCACAGAGGTCCCGCCGTGCCGTCGATGCAGCAGACTGGTCCGGCCGCACCGCGGAAGCAGCAGAGATGTGCCGTCACGCCATGAATGTAGCAGGGAGGTCCTCCCGTGCCGTGACGGCCTAGGAAAATGTCTCGCGGGCAGGCGAGGACTCTCACAGGCGCATGCGCGCTATGCTCGATGGCCTGATGGGTCGGATCTCTGGCTGGATGAAGCTACAGGACAAGATGAATGCCCCGTTTGAAAATGCTACCGGCGTCATCCGGCAACTAGGGGAGGACAAGACGAAGCTCCACACCGAGCACGACCTGCTGAGGGCGAAGATCGCTGGAAGGGCGAAGCAGGCGGAGGAGACCGCTGCCTTGTTGAAGAGGACGGGCGTCATTGTCAAGAAACTTATGGACGAGAATGCCATGCCCCGCATCGAGCGTGAAAGGCTAGTGGAGGAATCCGTGGATGCTGCCAAGCAGTGTATTGAGGACATGAAACTGATGAAAGATATCATCGCCGCTAACCACGAGAACTAGTCTCCATGACCTGCAGTGCATCAAGAAAGTAGAGATCAGCGAGCCAGAGCGTTGTATGCATCTTCCTTCTTCTTTTGCCCTTGTGTATTTCGGGCGTAGCCGCATGTGGCTTTTTAAATTAACTTCCTAAACATGTAAGACAATTATTATCCACTGTCATCATCCTTATATATTCATCAGTCTTGCTATAAGTCGTAGTAGATGCTAGATAGGTCCGTGCAAATTTTCTTTTCAGATTTCTTATTTCTCTCTTAAATCTCAGTCGAGTGAGACATAGCCACGCCATTAAACAGGGGCTCGGGTGCCAATAATGGAGACTTTGGGAGAGAGGTGGGTGTTAGATGGAGGTCAAAGGGCTCTCCTCCCGATAAGCACGCGTAGGGGTCTGATCGCACGCCTCCCGTACTGAAATAGCTACCCCGCACGGCGCCTCCTAGCCAATAAAAAAGGGGACGCATGGCGGCACGTAAATGGTAAGTAGAATGCCCACGGTTTCAATAATACTTGTGTTTCCGATTGTAACATGACAGCACTTGTTCCAAAATGACTTTGTTGATTGTTAATGTGTGCGCCTTTGCAAATCAGACAGCAAAATTACCACAGCATGTTGGTGCCATGTCATGACACCAAGCAAAGTTTCATGATTTTCATGCGTGTTTTGGATTTACAGGAATTAGAAAACCAAGTTTCTCAATGTTTTCGGCCGAGCCATGACGCCCAGATGTTTGAATTTCAACCCCATTTCCTGCATGGGACCTAGAAATTCACCCGAGGACACATATGTGATTTTTCAACCAATTTTGATGCACTGGAGCATGTGCTTGTAGTTCAAATTTGAATTATGCACATTAAATGACTAGAAACTCAATTAATCTATAAAAAAGGCCAAACGAACCTGGAATAATTCCAAAATTTAACACGACACTCATATAGTTCTATGTTGCCTCTGTAAAGAAAATCAGGGGGGCAGCGTATATCGTTTCGCACACAAAGGTGACACGTTCCCTCTCAGAACCATGAGCCTTCTTGAGAGAAGCTCCAGTTTGCAAGAAGCTTATACCAAAACTTGTTCCAATTCGGCCAATTTTTTTACCACAGCATGTTAGTGCCATGAAATGACACCATGCCAAGTTTCATGATTTTCAGGTGAGTTTTGGATTTACAGGAATTTAAAAACCAAGTTTCTCAATGTTCTCGGCCGAGCCACGACGCCCAGATGTTTGAATTTCATTCCCATTTCTAGCAAGGGACCTAGAATTCACCCAAGGACACACATGTGATTTTTCAACCAACTTTGGTGCACTGGAGCATGTGCTTGTAGTTCAAATTTAACTTATGTACATTAAATGATCAGAAACTCAATTAATGTATAAAAAAGGCCAAATGAACCTGGAATAATTCCAAAATTTAACATGACACTCATATAGTTCTATGTTGCCTCTATAAAGAAAATCAAGGGGAGGCAGCGTATATCGTTTCGCACACAAAGGTGACACATTCCCTCTCGAAACCATGAGGCTTCTTGAGAGAAGCTCCGGTTTGCAAGAAGCTTATACCAAAACTTGTTCCAATTCGGCCAAATTTTTTACCACAACATGTTAGTGCCATGACATAACACCATGCCAAGTTTCATGATTTTTAGGCGAGTTTTGGATTTACAGGAATTTAAAAACCAAGTTTCTCAATGTTCTCGGCCGAGCCACGACGCCCAGATGTTTGAATTTCATTCCCATTTCTTGCATGGGACCTAGAAATTCACCCAAGGACACACATGTGATTTTTCAACCAACTTTGGTGCACTGGAGCATGTGCTTGTAGTTCAAATTTGAATTTTGCATATTAAATGACCAGAAACTCAATTAATGTATAAAAAGGCCAAACGAACCCGGAATAATTCCAAAATTTAACACGGCACTCATGTAGTTCTATGGTGACATGTTCCCTCTCGGAACCACGAGGCTTCTCGAGAGAAGCTCCGGTTTGCAAGAAGCTTATACCAAAACTTGTCCCAATTCGGCCAAATTTTATACATATAAAAACATGGTTTAGATTTTCCCGAACATCTCACTACCTAGACCAATGTACTGTGATTTGAATTAAACATAAAATGGATACAAATATTTGAATTGGAGATCGTATGGTACATGTAGTTCATATTTAAATATGATTACTACTATATGCATGTTTTCTGTTATCAAGATAATATTTAAATGATGGTATAACTTGACAACAATCGTATTAAAATAAGGAAAATTGGTTCAAATTTAGTCCATATGGTAGACGACAATATATATATTCATAGGGTGGAGTAAAATGTTCATATAAGATGGAAGATCAAATTGTAGGACTACATCCATTGTAAACCGGAAGATCACCTAATGATATATTCGAATTCAACATAACGTGGATTCAAAAATAGAAATTTGAGATCCTGGCATTTGTAACCATATAAAAAGGGACATTACTCTTTCTTGTGGTGGGAATTGATTTGTTTTTTGTTGTTGTTGAGGAAAGTGCGAATTGATTTGGTACTGTACATGCTAATCTTGTTCTCCTGATTTTTTTATATTTTTCTTCTAGTTTTTCAATGGAATTTATAGCAATATAGTAATGACTCTATTGTGTCTTGTATGAATTGTCTTTTTTTTGTACACGTTAAGTTTGTTCTGCCGAACATGGAATCCGCACCTTGTTATCCCGAATTTTTCAAGCTCGAGTATTTTTTGTCTCTTCTGCTGCGAAACTCCCACCTCTTCAACCCGCGCTGCGTTATCCCAAAATTTCGACGCGCGCAAAAACTCCCTCCTCATCCAAAATCGGTCCCACAGCCCAGACACGCGAAATCCCCCTTCTACCCCTCAGCCGGAAGTGCCGCCTCGACGACGCGTGGTCAAAACCGGTGGGGGTTCGTTCGTAAGTTACCCCACATTTCTGACAAGCGCGTCCCTAAGCCATGGCTCCCCCTACCTTCCCCTACACCGAGGCCGCCAAAACCTGCGAAACCCCATGCTCCTTCGTCGACCTCCCGACCGCCGCCCAGCCAGAGCCTCTTCCCGGACGACGTCGTCCACAGCAACAACTCGACGTCCCTCATCCACCGCATCGGATGAGGATCCGTCATAGATCTCGTCGTCCCGCCGGATCAGCCGTCCCGTCCTCCACCTCCAACGAGCTGCCCCGACGTTCACCTCGTCTATCGCACCATGTCCATCCCCACAGCGCCGTCTTGACCTGCCCCATCGGAACCGCAGCACCCTCACCAATTCCTCCGATGAAGCCGAGGCCTACTCGGCGCCACCAAGGAGGTTCTGCACTCACCGCTGGATTTTATCTTTTATTCGATCTCACGAGGCTGCCGGTGCTTGATACCGAGCAGCCATGGCGGGTCTCCATCGACGGTGCCATTGCCGGCCACTTCCTCCACGGCGTCTCTCCCCCATGTCGTTGCTTCCTCGGCGGCGAATTCCACACCAGCACTAGCTGCTGCTACTCCGGCTCTCGCTCGTGCTGCTGCTGCTGCTGCTCCGGCTCTCTCGCGCTACTGCTGCTGCTCCAGCTCTCGCTCGCACTATGGCTCTGCTCTTGCTGTCGGTCGCGCTGCTGCACTGCTCTTGCTTTCGTTTGCGCTGCTGCTCTGCTCTGCTCTTGTTGTCGGTCACACTGCTGCTCCGCTCTTGCTCTCATTCGTGTTGCTGCTCCGTTCTTCCTCTCGTTCCTGCTACTGCTCTGCTCTGCTCTTGCTCTCGCTCGCGCTGCTGGTGCTGCACGACCTGCGACAGCTACATGAGTTACCACTTTAGCACTCGCTCGCGGTGTTGCTACACGAGCTGCTCTCTGCTAGTGCGTTCCCTGCTCGAGTGGCTGCTGATTTAGATCACTGCTTCTCTGCTACCAGTGCTCAAACGCCCTAAATTTCTATTGCAGTGCTTTGCTACTAGTTCAATCAGTTTTGTCAGTAAAATTCAGTTTCGACAGTAAAATTCAGTTTCGACTGTAAAGTTCAGTTTCTTTAGTTAAGTTCAGAGTCAATAGTATTTATAGCATCTGTCGGAGCGGCTGCGGTGTGGCTGATGTATTTTACATCTAACACTTTTTGGTGATGTATTTTACATCATCTATTGCACATGCTATTAGACTCCCACTTCAGATTAACGTTGTCTGTCTTGTCCTGCTTCAGCCTCGCCGTGGTACACCTCACCGGAGCTGCTCCAATGACGGAACCGTCCATCACAGTGGAGCAGTACCCTCGGTGCCGTCTCTAGAGGCCTCAGATCTTCTTCTCCGCCTCTGACAGTCACACCAGCATCACCATCCTCCACGTCCAACCCAATGATGCTTAGGTCAACAAGGCTATGCCAAAGAGGTTGTACGCTCGTCGCATCACTTTGTTACTCTACATTCATGTCGATCCCTCAGGGATCCTTTGGTTCAAAGCAGTTGCAAATCTAGAAAGAAATGAATCATGGTCACAAAGTTAACAGGGAGAAAACTAAATGCTCTTTTGAACCACAATTTGAATTGGTTTAGCAAGATAGCCATTATATGATATTCATGTGGACCAAATCTAAGCTCACAAAATATTTTGAGGGCAGGCTTCAACCTGTTGAAGACTGCCTACTAGAATCGCCACTGGTTCAAAGAAAAAGTGAAGGAAAACATAGGAATTGGAAACTTTACTATGGTACTATTATTCATGCATTTGGTTAGAAGGAATGGAGCAAAGCAAAACTGGAGGATTTTTTTTTCCTTTGGTGTCTCTTTCAAAGAAAAAATGTAGGAATTTTAATATCCACTTGGACGTCCTTTTCAAATTAATATGCATGAAGAACAGGACTAAGTGCATTACCGGCATAATAAGATTCTTATTTTACATTTTCATGTGGTTTGACTTTAATTTGACCATGTTTCTCCATTCCTGTGTTCTTCCAACTCATGTGAACCAAACACCCAGGTTGACAGAAATCCTATGTTTGCAAATGCTCTATTTTGCACGTGCATTCCTATCCTATTCCTGTGTTTTTCCTGTCACTGCATTTTCAGAATCCTCCATGTCATGGAATAACACGGCCACCTTTGGGACCATTGGCCCCTTTGTGGTTCGGCGGGGGGAAGAACACATTGCACAAAGAGCGGAGGGCGTAGAGCAGCACATCAGTGATCACACGAGCAATTTTTACCCAGGTTCGGGCCGCCGCGAGGCGTAAAACCCTACTCCTGCTTTGGTGGATTGATGTACGGACCGTGTGGAGACGGAGCGCTGTTGCCCGGCAAGGTCGCCTTGGGACGAGAGCAGCTACGCGTGTATGAGTGAGCAGGGGTCCGAATCCTTTCTAAGGTAGCCACGGTCCTCCTTTTATAGGTCAAGGGGTTACCACAATGGCAAAACAGTCATTATCCCGTGATTAGATAGCCACAGTGCTACCATACCTAACTCTGCAGACAGGACAAGGAGCATTAAATGCGCCGCTTAGTGTCACATCATGGGGGCAGCCCAGCAAGCCTTGCCGTGCCATTCAGCCACCTTCTCTCCTGCCTGCATGACACATCCCTGGACGGGTGTCATTTGGAGGTGTTTTCCTTTAGAAATGGCTGCCACGTGCCAAATAACAGCCACTTAATCACTTCGGGGCTCGACACCGCACCAATAAGTGACTTGCGTTGGTGTGAGGTGAGCGGTGGAGCCTTGGCGGGGTGTTCCACCCTCGGCGTCCTCGGCAAGCTTGCCGGGGGAGTCCTGAGGCTTGTCGTTGGGGTGGCCTCGACCTCGCCAAGCTCGCCTGCCCGGCAAGGGAGGTTCTTCCTTAGTGATATCTTGCTCCTTTGGTTGGTCTTGGTCTTCTTGATCTGCCCTTTGATTTATCAAAGAGCTTATCTCTTCTGCTTGGTCTGGTCTTGGATGCTGCAACCTTGCTCTTAAGCCTGTGTACAGTTTTTGCAACACACGCCTGGCGTTTGTTGCACCGACAGGAGCCCTCGGGCCTAGCCTGAACGCGCTGCCGAGCGTCGTCAGGGTAGGCCCTATCTAGTACACAGGCAAGGAAGTTGCGGTAGCTCGCCCCTTGAGATCTTCTTTGCTTCTTCATTAATCTGTGCTTGAGTCAGTTTTCGGTTTTCCCATGTGTCATGCAAGAGGTTGTGGGGGAGTTAATGAGCCATGATTCATGGGCTACCCACATCCCACGTTCACGGGGCGGTAACTGCCATTCCACTATCTTCCCCACTTCTGGCATTTCTGCCACGTGTGTCGCATGCATTGCGCCGGGTTGGTGGCGAACGCGAAGAGCGCGGAAATGCGTGCCACGACAGAAACCCAGATGCTATGGATTGGCGCAGGGGGTCGGTCTTGATTCCATGAGCTATTGATGGCGCGAGGGAGCCGGACTGGCAGAGAGGGGCGGTTGCCTCCCCTGAGTGAGGAGCCAGCCCCCGGCCCTGTTTGCCTATAAAAGGGGATGCGGGTGGGGTGCTGGTTCACACCCGTCTCCTCCTTTCTTCTGACATTGCTCCCTCATCATGGTGAGGGGAAGAGGGCGTAGTGGCACTCCAGTAGTGGCGACGAGGGCCTCTGCTCGACAGCGCCTCCCTCCTCCCCTTGGGGACGTGAAAGCGGAGCCCACTGCGAGAGGAGGCGGGAGAGGACGAGGTCGTGGTCACCGCGGCGCTCGGGGTCGAGGGGGACAAAGTGGCGCTTTGATCACACCTTCTCCTGCTGTCCAAGATCCTAATGAAGGCCACGTCGGGAACCAGGCACTGGAGTTCATCATGAAGCTGACGTCTTCGGCTTCCTACTCCATTCGCAAGGGTGATGGAGATCAAGTAGCCGCCGGGGTTGAGGCTGCACATGAGGGGCTTTTGTAACGGTAGCATGCGGGCGGACGTAGAGTTCCCCACTCCTCATGCCATGCTTCTCTGGCGTGGTTGGAAGACTTTTGCTCGTGCCCATAGCTTGGCGGTCGAGCACGTCCTTCATTTCAAGTTAATGGATGCCACCCTACTCTCCGTCAAGGTCTTCGGAAGCTCGGGTGCTCGCTTAGGGTGCTACGCGGAGAGCTCGACCGATGACGAAAGCTCCTCCTCGAGCGATAGCGACGAGGAGGACACTGACGGCGATGACGATGGTGCCGATGGAGAGGACGACGACTCTGACTCCGGCTGAACACCAGCCGCACCGTCACCATCAGGCATCAGGACCATCATCTGCACCTGCACCTCCTCTCCGGCAAGGCGATTCACCGGGGAGTTGGATGTGGAGTTGTGGATGGTGTCCCCGGCTCCTCCAGCAGCCTTCCAGCTGGGCCCCGGCAGTCTTCCTCGCGGGCTGCGGCTTTGTTCGCCCTGCCGCGTCCTGCTGGCCCTGGTGGCGGTGGTCGTGGGGTCGTCTCCGCCACTCTCTTCACCATCACCTTCGCCCGCGCCCTCTCGATCTTGTCAGGCTCCTTGTCATGGGGCCTGACGGGGTCAGGCTGGGCTTCTGCCTAGGCACTCCTTTTGCCCTCTTCGCCTCCCGCGGTAGTTCCTAGGAGGAGAGGGACAAGAAAGGGATTACGGGGCATTTATCTTTTTTCAGTCTAAAATATGTAGGCATCTGCCAAACTTTAGTCTAAATTATGTAATCTTCTTTATCCATGTTTGTGTTCTGTAAGGTCTGTACTTGCTTATCAGCATATTAAAGAAAAAAACAAGCCTTGCCAAGTACTTGTGCGTGTATCACGTCCATGCAGAGGCGAGACGCCTCTATATGTTTAAGTAAACAGTTTTCTCTGGCAAGCTATCCTACCGGTACCCTTAGCTTGCTGCCGCGGGGCTAGGCCTGCCGGGCACAAAACTATAAAACGGGGACCAGCCCCTCGCAGAACCACCTTGACCGAAGCAATGTTCGGGTCAAAAGATGGGAGCACCTATGTTTCGAAAGTGACGAGGTTTTCATATGCACAAGTTTTTACTTTACAGAACATGCATGGATAAGAAGGAACTTATCTGTTTGGATTGCCGGGGACCGCCGTGTAGGCTCGTCTTCATTTCTTCTCTTCGGGACCAAGTCTGCGGCAAGAACCCTGCAGCTTAGTGTAGATTAAACAATGCTACATGCGATCTCATCTGCATGATCATGCTATGCTCATGATATGCTTATGCATGCATGCAAGTTTTCGGGGGCCCCCCAGCGATTCGTTCATTTATTTGTTGCTCAGGGTCTGCGCCTAGCTTTGTACAAAGGGTTACATGCAACATCAGCAAGGCTTGTACAAAAGGGTGGCTGCCGGGCAGGGCCCAACAGCCGCGCCTTACGGGTAGAACTTACGGAGATGCTCAATGTTCCATGAGTTTTGCAACGAATGCCATCTCCGGTCTCCAGATGGACTGTGCTAGGTCTGGTGACTCGTACTACCCGGTAAGGGCCTTCCCACTTTGGCGTCAACTTGTTTGCACCCTTGGCAGACTGAATACGCCTAAGGACAAGGTCGCCTTCCTCAAAGCTCCGAGCATGAACCCTGCGGCTGTGATAGCGATGCAGGGCTTGCTGGTAGCGTGCAGCACACGTAGCAGCCCGGAGACGGTTCTCCTCAAGTAGCACCGTAGACTAGGGAGATCCGTATATGAGTTCCGTGGGGATCACTACTTCTGCCCCATAGACTAGGGAGAAGGGAGTTTGGCCGGTAGCTCGATTTGGTGTCGTACGGAAGGACCAAAGAACCACCGGCAGCTCGTCGATCCATCGCCTACCACACTTCTGCAGCCTATCAAATGTTCTTGTCTTGAGTCCTCGCAGCACTTCAGCGTTTGCCCTCTCAGCTTGTCCGTTGCTTCTGGGATGGGCAACAGAGGCAAATGAGACCTTGCTTCCGAGGGCATGAACGAATTGCATGAAGGCATGGCTTGTGAATTGGGTGCCATTGTCAGTGAGGATTCGGGCGGGTACCCTGAAACGGCACACTAATCCTTTCAAGAACTTGATAGCTGACTGTGCGGTCACCTTCCTCACGGGTCCACTTCTGGCCACTTTGTAAACTTGTCGATTGCAACATACAAGAATTCAAAGCCCCCGGTAGCACGGGGGAAGGGGCCCAAGATGTCGAGCCCCCAGACCAAAAATGGTCATGACAAAGGGATTGTTTGAAGAGCTTGAGCAGGCTAATGGATATTCTTGGAGTGGAACTGGCAGGCTTCACACTTGGTGACTAGCTCAATTGCATCTTGGAGGGCCGTGGGCCAGTAGAAACCTTGCCGGAAAGCTTTTCCGACCAGGTCCCTTGATCCAATATGAGAGCCACACATACCCTTGTGTATCTCTGCCAACATTTCCATTCCTTCTTCCCGGCAAATGCACTTCATATTCACACCATTGGGCCTTCTTCTTTATAGCGTGTCATCAATGAACTGATACATACTGGCCCTTCGGGCTACTCTTTCAGCTTCTTCTTGCTCTTCGGGAAGTTCTCCTGTTTGGAGGAAATGGACTATGTGCCGTGCCCAAGTTGGAGCCTGGGGCTCGACAACAAGGACTAGCGGCACCTCCTCGTTCATGGGAGCGCATGCCTCAACCGCAAAGACTGGTAGTTTGGCGGGAGGGTGCAGCTCACCGATCGAAGGGGAGTTCTTCCCGCCAAGCTCTCTACCGGGGGCATCGGGAAGCTCTGCCGGGAGAGGCTTGCCGAAGTCCAGTTTCCTCCTCTTGCTGGCCATTGTTGCTGGGGATGCGGAGGGTTGTGTTAGATGTAGAACAAAAGTCCTTGGTTCCACAGGGAGTTTTTGCGCAGTGCACTTTGATCGATGATCAGCAATGCTGTTTTCCGCACGTGGTACGTGCTCTATTTGTAATCCATCAAAGCCCTCCTCCAACTTTCTCACTTCCTCTACGTATGCCTACGTCAATGGGCTTTGATAATCCTTGTTGACTTGCCTTACCACCAGTTGCGAATCTCCACGATAGATCAACTTCTTGATTCCCAGTTCTGTTGTGATCCTGAGCCTGGCAAGGAGTCCTTCATACTCTGCAGTATTGTTGGTAGCCTTCTCCCGTGGGAAATGCATTTGAACCACATACTTAAGGTGCTCCCCAGTGGGAGCGACGAGAAGCACACCAGCTCCTGCAGCTCGCAGGGAGAAGGCACCATCAAAGTACATGATCCATTCTTGGGGCGCTTCCTTGCCGGGGGTAGCTGTCTCCACACTTCTTCGTCAGGGGTAGGCGTCCACTTTGCAATGAACTCTGCTAGTGCTCTGCTCTGAATAGTTGATGTGCTCTCAAACTTCAAACCAAAGCTAGACAACTCCAAAGCCCATTCCACTATTCTGCCAGTGGCCTCGGGGTTCCTCAGTATGCGTTGCAAGGGGAAGCGGGTGACTACTGTGATCTCGTGGGCTTGGAAGTAGTGCGCAGTTTCCTTGAGGCCATGATGAGGCCAAAAATCAACTTTTGCACGCCAGAGTACCTCGACCTAGACCCCTGCAGCAGGGAGCTGACGAAGTACACTGGCCGCTGCACCACCTTCTTCCTTGCCGTGACCTTGGAACTGTCTTCGTTGCCCCGCTCTTCCTTGTTTTGATCTGCATCTGACCTTGCCGGGACGAGTTTGCTTTCCTCTCCAGAGGGGACGACAATTGCGGCTACTCCATCATCTACTTCCCGCTGCGCCACCAGCACCGCACTAACCACTTGATTGGTTGCCGCTAGGTACAGCATCAACGGCTCTTGTGGTTTAGGAGCGACTAAGGTGGGAAAAAGAGGAAAGATAGGTCTTCAAATCTTGTAGAGCAACGTCCGCCTCCGGGGTCCACTCCATGGGCCCTGCCTTCTTCAAGATTTTGAAGAACGGCAGGGCGCGCTCGGCGGACTTGGAAATGAACCTGCTTAGCGTGGCAACGCATCCAGTCAAACGCCTCATGTATTTAACTGTCTTGGGTGCTTGAATCTGCTCAATCGCCTTGATCTTGTCGGGGTTGGCCTCTATCCCCCGGTGGGACACAAAGAAGTCAAGTAGCTTGCCGGAAGGAATGCCAAACACACACTTCTCTGGATTCAGCTTCAAGTTGATCTTGCGTAAATTTGCAAAGGTCTCTTCCAAGTCCTGGATGAGAGTCAGTTTGTCCTTGGTTTTGACCACTATATCGTCCATGTAGGCTTCAACATTCCTATGCAGTTGAGACTCAAAGCCAATCTGCACTGCTCTTGCAAAAGTGGACCCAGCATTCTTTAGCCCAAAGGGCATTCGTACAAAATAGTACGTGCCGCATGGGGTTATGAACGCGGTCTTCTCCTCATCTTCCTTGGACATGAAAATCTGGTGGTACCCAGAGTAGGCATCCAAGAAGGAAAGCAGGTCGCACCCAGAGGTGGAATCCATGATCTGGTCGATGTGCGGCAAGGGGAATGGGTCCTTCGGGCACGCTTTATTTAGATTTGTGAAATCTATGCAAAGCCTCCATTTTCCATTCACCTTGCACACTACCACTGGATTTGCCAACCAAGTAGGATGCAATACCCCTCTTACCAAACCAGCTGCCTCAAGTTTCTTGATCTCTTCGGCAATAAACTGCTGCCGCTCCAAAGCTTGCTTTTTGACCTTCTGTTTGACGGGCTGGGCATGTGGGCAGACAACAAGGTGGTGCTCGATTACCTCCCTGGAAACACCGGGGATGTCAGATGGTTGCCAAGCAAACACATCGACATTCGCCCACAGGAAGGCAACGAGCGCGCTTTCCTATTTGTCGTCGAGGGTGGCACTGATAGTAAATGTACCATCAGTGCCAACCAGCCCTGCCGGGACCTTCTTCATAGCGGGTGCAGCAACCTTTGATCTCTTGCTATTGGAACTCTCCAGCAAGTCATCAACAGGCGTAGCGCACTCCGAAGAGGCGCGTTTCTCGGATTCCTTTCTGGCATCCTTGCTAGCTTTCTTCCCTTTCTTGCTTTCCTTGGCGGGAGCGGTAACTTCCAAGGCCTTTGCAGCGACTGCTTCCCGGTACATCTTGTCCACGCATATGATTGCGTCCTTCTTGTTTGATGGAATGGAAATGACGCCCATTGGTCCTGGCATCTTCAGTGTGTTGTAGGCATAGTGGGATGCCGTCATGAACTTTGCGAGGGCTGGGCGACCAAGGATTCCATTGTACGGCAGCGGGAGGTCAACCACATCAAACATGATCTTCTCAGTCTGGTAGTTTAACTCCCCCCCGAATGTTACCGTTAGTGTGATCTTCCCCTTAGGACGACTCCTGCCGGGGTTGATCCCTTGAAAAGTACCAGTAACCTTGAGCTCTTCATCTGCTATCTGGAGCTTGCTGATGACATTGGGAGATATCAGATTCAACCCGGCCTCGCCGGCAACCAACATCTTTGTGACTTTGAGGTTGCGGATTGTTGGTGAGACAAACAACGGCAAACACCCTGCCGCGGTGGTGCGGTCAGGGTGGTCCTCTTCATCAAAGACGATGGGCGTGCGGGACCATTTGAGTGGCTTCTGAGAATCTGCCACTGGCTCCACAGCATTGACCTCACGCGCCCACCGTTTAAGCTGGCGGTGGGAGGAGTGCAAGGACGCACCTTTGTCAATGCATATGGCATTAGTGGCCTTCTGGAACTCCTGCTCACTGGTTTCATCATCATCCCCTTCATCGCTCTCGTATCGCATCCCTTCTTCTCATGGCCTTTGGCGGGTTTCCCTTGATGCTGAGGGACCTTGCCGGGACGACCTCCTTTTCCGCCCCGGCCTTTCCCGCCAACACCATCTTGATCTCTCTCCTTGTCACGCTTCTCGTACTCAGCCTTCTGCTTCTTGAAGATCATGGCCCTTGGTCCGATGGATCTTGCAGTACGGCCCGTTAGCCTTTCCAGCCTTCTCGGCAGCCGTGGCTTCCCGGCAATCAGTGCACGCAGCAACTTCCTTGTCGGGAACCTCGGTCTTGGCCTTCTTGCCGGTACTAGGAGTGCTCGATCCTTCCACAGCCAGCACTGCTTTATCCTTGCGCTTCTTGCTGCGTTTCTTGTTCTTCTTCTTCTGATTGGTGGTGTCATCATCATCCTCTGAGTCAACGTCGATGCCATCTTCTTCACCGGGGAGTCACCTCCCCTCCTCTTTTCAGGCACACTTATCCGCCAGAGTGTATAGCTCATTCATAGTCTTGGGCAACCGGACGTTCATCTTGGAATGTATCCTGCGGTTGCGTACGTTGGACTGGAATGCAGCTATCACAGCTGCCGGGTGGATGTCTGGAATGTTCCTGTACACCCGGCTGAACCTCTACATGTACTTCCGCAAATTCTCTCCTTCCTTCTATGGGAGGAGCTGCAAGTCGCTGGGCCATCCTGGTTCTTGATGACCGCCCGTGAAGGCGCCAACAAATTCATGGCTTGGGTTAGCCTAGGTCGAGATGGAGTTCTTCGGCAAGTGCATCAGCCACGACCTCACATTTGGCTTGAGTGCCAAAGGGAAGTAGTTGGCGAACACTTTCTCATCTCTTCCTCTGGCGGCTTGAACAGCGGTGGTATAGATGCACAAGAACTCTGCCGGGTTCAATCTTCCATCATACTTTTCTGGTATCTCTAGCTTGAATGTATGGGCAGATGGCCAACGGACTTGCCGCAGCTCACGAGTGAAGGCGGGGCACCCAACCTCAAAAGGCAGGTATCCGTCTCCACCGGGTATGGGTTCGTCGACGTCGGGGCCATTGCGCCTTTCAGACTGGCGGCGGGTTTCGCGGCGTCGTTCGATGGTGGTGCACGCGTCTTCCCTCCGCCTGTCTTCCAAGACCCGTCGCTGATCTTGATGCGCCCGAGGATCGGATGAAGCCATCGATACATCATCGGGTTCTTGGTCGCGTGGCTCTGGCTGCGGCCCCTGCGCTGGCTGCCGCAGAGGGGACTGCACCGTGGGCGTGGCTCCTTCGGAATGGCCAGCAGCTTGGGCTGTCGTCGCCGCCTGCGGAGGCCGTGGCGGGCCTGCTCGCTGTGATCCCCCCGCCTCGGCGAAACCAATCAAGCTCTGAATGGTGGCTCTCCATTCATCCATCTGATCGGCCACCGGCAGAAATCTCAACAGGAGTTGGGCCCGCGCAATGGCCTTCGAAGCGGTGCTCGGCATGGACGACAACGCAGATCACGATGTCGCCCGGCTTCTGACGGTGCCAGTAGTGATGGCGCCGTGCTCTCGTCGCCGTGAGCCTATCGCCAACATGGCGTGGTGACGAGGTGGATGCGCTTGGGGATTGGCAACCCCATTCGGCGCATCGTCTCAGCTAGCTCGTCTCGGGGGTAGCGTGTGCCCCGTAGCCGCACACGTAGCGGGGGCGGCCAGAGGATTGCAGAGCGAGTGCCATCGCCATGGCTGCGCCCTTCAGCGGGGTGGAGAGGTGGAGATGGAATAATCTCTCCACCCGTACCTTGTGGAGTGCGGCCGCTGGGATGTTGTTGATGCTGTCCTCCTCCAGCGCCTCCCGCTCCCGTTTCGGCCTCAGGGGGAATGGTGACGGCGCCGCCCGCGCCGGCCACGTCTCCCGTGGCGTCCATGTTCCTGTGCGCACCCGTAGCCCCCACATCATCGGTAGCCACATGTGAAGGGGCCTTCGAGGTGGACGGGTGAGCCGTGGCACTGGGCTTTTTCTTGCGCGCCATGGATGACGAAGCCGTTGATGAAGAAAACGATGATGAAGATGACGCGCTGTTTTCACCCTCGGGTTCATGCAAGCACATCTCCCCCTACCTGGCGCGCCAAAGATGTCGTGGAATAACACAGCCACCTATGGGACCATCGGCCCCTTTGTGGTTCGGCGGGGGGAAGAACACATTGCACAAAGAGCGGAGGGCGTAGAGCAGCATGGCAGTGATCACACGAGCAATTTTTAGCCAGGTTCGGGCCACCGCGAGGCGTAAAACCCTACTCCTGCTTTGGTGGATTGATGTACGGACCTTGTGGAGACGGAGCGCTCTTGCCCGGCAAGGTCGCCTTGGGACGAGAGCAGCTACACGTGTATGAGTGAGCAGGGGTCCGAATCCTTTCTAAGGTAGCCACGGTCCTCCTTTTATAGGTCAAGGGGTTACCACAATGGCAAAACAGTCATTATCCCATGATTAGATAGCCACAGTGCTACCATACCTAACTCTGGAGACAGGACAAGGTGCATTAAATGCACCACTTAGTGTCACATCGTGGGGGCAGCCCAGCATGCTTTGCCGTGGCATTCAGCCATCTTCTCGCCTGCCTGCATGACACGTCCCTGGATGGGTGTCATTTGGAGGTGATTTCCTTCAGAAATGGCTGCCACATGCCAAATAACAGCCACTTAATCACTTGGGGGCTCGACACCGCACCGATAAGTGACTTGCGTTGGTGTGAGGTGGTGTGGTGGAGCCTTGGCAGGGTGTTTCGCCCTCGGCGTCCCCGGCAAGCTTGCCGGGGGAGTCGTGAGGCTTGTCGTTGGGGTGGCCTCGACCTCGCCAAGCTCGCCTGCCTGGCAAGGGAGGTTCTTCCTTAGTGATATCTTGCTCCTTTGGTTGGTTTTGGTCTTCTTGATCCGCCCTTTGATTTCTCAAAGAGCTTATCTCTTCTGCTTGGTCTGGTCTTGGATGCTGCAACCTTGCTCTTAAGCCTATGTACAGTCTGGGCAACACACGCCTGGGGTTTGTTGCGCCGACACTCCAATTCTAAGGAGCCCTTACAGATTTACTTCATTTTCAGATAGGTGTCAAAGAAAACTCTGTGTGTTTTGTCCCGCTCCTGCCGCGCCGTCATCCACCCCACTTGAGGTGCGCCATCGACGGAAGCGTGCACGGCAGCAAAGATTCCCCCTGCAGACCTTCTTTCGCCGCCTTAGATCATCTTCCCCGTTGCTGGCAGCCACGCGAACTGCATTACCATCATCGACTGAGCAGATGAACCTAAGGACTACATAGTTCCGGAAGATAGGTTGCACTCTTTCGTGTCTGCTTACGTTATACATTGGTTATTATTACCTGCTACTTTATCGTCCTGTTCACCTCTTAGACTCTAAGTCAGGTCCAAACTAATGTTCCAACTTGAGTTTTAAAATGCCCGTTGGGCACATATCGATGCATCAATGAATAGTATCTGTCTACAATCTGGTTCATCTGGGGTCTTCTATGTGGTTCATGTTCGGTGGGCAACAAACAGTAGATGAGCCATCATCTATCTTTTTAAACTGAAGCTATTATCTGCCTGCTATCATTAGTTTTGGATCTATCCACTCGTTTGCTACCATCAGTCTTGATTTCTGCATGCACCCCTTAGGCCTTACATAATCTAACTATGTTTTTTTTTATTATGTATGTCAGTTATTGTACACAATCGTACTGAACATGTAGAGAAAAAGAGAAGACCGTTGCGTGGGAATATAATGTCATGCAGACGTCGCTCCATGGTGGGCGAAGTGGGCCCCCCCCCCTCCCCCATTCCAAATTGTATTCCAGAGGAAGATAACTGTTCAGAGGGGGATTCAGAGGGAGCCGACCACTCCTATTTACCACATGAGGTGTTTGCTCTAACCTGGCATGCTGGTGTTGGTCATATCATGCATATAGCGCCTTGCATTGCTTACTTTATACATCTTATATGTCATCTGCTTAGTTTAGATTAGCTTTGTGTGAATGCCACCTGTTTGGTTTCTATATCATACTCCTATATGTGAATTATGCAATGCCATCTTCTTTAGCCAGGCATCATATACATGAATCATGCAATGCCATCCTGTTTAGACAGTCATCGTATATGTGAATTGTATCGTGCCACACTATTTTTTTTTCATAATGTATTCCATTTGTCAACAATGTTTGTACATTCATCTACTCTTCCTGTGCACCAGCCATTTGAGTCGGTGATGGGAAAATCTGGAGTGAAAACAAGGTCTTCTGAGCAGTCAGTGCTACCTGTCGATGCAGATTTCTTGCTGGTTACAGATAGCTCCTCAGAGGAGGATTCAGAGACAGATGACCAGTCGTATTCCCCCCCGAGGTGTATGCTCTAACTTGGTAGGGTTATATTACTCATATCATGCATATGGTATCTTGCATTGCCATGCCATCTGCTTAGATTAGACATGCTTTGTGTGAATGCCTCATGTTTGCTTTCTATATCAGATATGTGAATTATGCAATGCCATGTTTTTTAGCTAGTTATCATATATGTGAATTATGCATCGCCATCCTCTGTAGCCAGGCATCATATATGTGAATTATCTCATGCCATCCTTTTTTTGCATTACATATTCCATTTGTCGACAATCTGTGTATATTGAACTACTCTTCATGTGTATCAGCCATTTGAGCCAGTTATGGAAAAATTTGGAGTGAAAACAAGGTCTTCAGAGCAGGCAATGGTACCTGTTGAAGCATATATTTCGATGGTTACAGATAGCTCCTCAGAGGAGGATTCAGAGACAGATGAGCAGTCCTATATCCCACCTGAGGTGTATGCTCTAACTTGCAATGTTTATATTTCTCATATCATGCATATGGTGTCTTGCATTGCTTAGTTTAGACATCATATACACAATATTCAATACCATCTGCTTAGTTTAGAGATCATACATGCGAGTGCCAGCTGCTTAGTATATGAATCAATTATGTGAATTATATCATGCCATCATGTATATTTAGACAACAGGTATGTGAATTATTTCATCCCAACCTATTTTAGAAAGACATCATATATAATTTTGTCATGTCATCCTGTTTAGATACTCATCATATGTTGAATTATGCCATTATATCCTGTTAAGTTTTCCATCATATATCTGAAACTGTGTCATGCTATTCTGTTTAGTTTTCCATCATATATGTGAAATTGTGTCATGCTGTCCTGTTTGGTTAGACAACATATATGTGAATTACCACATCTGTCTATGATACAATGTCTGTACATTCAATTTCTTTTCTTGTTTATCAGCCATTTGAATTGGAGGGGGTGATGGCAGTATCTAAGGGAGTAAAAACCCGTTCTTCACAAAAGACGGTGCTACCTGTCTATGCAGATAGAACCATGGTTGTACTGGCCCATGAACTAGCCCCAACACACATAATCGAGACTCTTCTAGATTGTACACTTACACCATTGGACAGAGAACCAGCTACACCCCATCTAACCCCAACCCCAATAGATAGTAACCCACTTCTAGTTGACACAACACCATGTCCACCACAGAGTACCCCCACACGAGCAGTTTGTAAAGCAACCGCAGTGCCCAAAGCACGAAGACCACCACAACAAACCCAAGCTCCACGTTTAAAGCAGAAGAGCAACTATTCTTAGGTTAGATTCCGTAGCTATGGTTCATACTCCTTTGCTCTTGCATCACTGTATTTACTCATACCAACTAATTTCGAATTTGAAGGATCCAATTGAAACTCCAATGGTGCAACAGGTATGTTTTAAACCTATTTCTTTAACTGGATTGCTGTTCTAACTTCTTGCTCTATGTTGATTTCAGTTTCAGTTGTATAAACAGTTATGTTCTCATGTCATGCACATTACAAGTGTTGTTAGTGTTGTGTAGTTTCCCACACTTATATGCTGTCTATGCTACTTTGTCTTAAATAGATATGATTTGAATTGTGTCTGTATCTTCATTTGGCAACATAAACTAGGATGATATAGACAATACAGTGACCATAGTACATAGATATATGTTTATTTCATGACGTAATCCTGTCCACCTTACTACTAAACCGGTTTACCAAAATGAGTTTCATATACTAAATGCTAAACCTGTGATGTGTCTGCTTGTTTCTCTTGTAGAATGCGAACAGAATATTGGAGAAGAGCACCCCATTATGCAATGGTAGAGAAAGTAATGCAGATAAGGTTCAAGATAGTGAGACAACCCTGTTGGTCTCCAAGAAAGGTGATAAAACTATCTTGTAGACAGTGAGACAACCCCAAAGTCCTGTGTTGATGTAGTGTTCGAGTTACTGGCCACTACCGCTGGCAGAAGCTCTTCGAACTCACTTCCTGAATCACTTCGGCTTCTGCAGTCTCAGCTACAAGCTGAAAGGCATCAGTAAGCTGTTGTCGGGGAGCGACACCTATGGGATCCCGAGAGACCCCTTTACGATTCGGCGGGGGGAGAGGTATACGCAAAGAGCAGAACCAGTGATCGACGCGGGAGGTTTTTACCCAGGTTCAGGCCGCTAATCAGAGTAAAACCCTACTCCTGCTTTGTGTTCTTATTGATGTTCTTGAGCCCAGCCTTCAGAAACGCTCGCAATGAACAGTACGTTCAAAGAGTGGCTGCGTATGCAGAATGGGCCAGGAGTTCTCCTCCCCTGTAGCAGTTGCCTTGGGCCTCCTTTTAGATGCTCAAAGGGGTCTCCACAGTGGCAAAATGTGCATACATTGAGGTGTAAAGTAGCTACAGGGTATCATACCTAACCCCTGACGGATTAGGACAAGCGCATTTAATGCACCGTGAGGTGTCCGTTTAGGTGTCCTCACTTTCTTGGGGATGGAAAAAGGAGCCATCGCATCAGCACCGCTTAAGCACTCCTCCACTGGCACGTCGCCACGCATCCAGGGAAGGACCCAGAATGTCAGACTTGTTACTGTGCCGAAGCGGTGGCACAGTGGGAGAATCTCGCCAGGCGCCGAGTCCTTACCGGGCGCCAGGCCTTGCCAGGCGCCAAGCCTTGCCGGGCGCCAGGCCTTGCCGGGCACCAAGCCTTGCCGGGCTCCACAGGCCATCCCGGCAAGGATCTTGCCGGGGAAGCTGGCCTTCAGATTCTAGCTTTGCTTATCTGCTGATCCCAAGATTTCTGACTTGATGATTTCCTTGATGGCTTGAATCGACCTCGAGCCGCTCCCGGCAAGCCTTGCCACGAGGACGGCTACGACTGCCCGTGCACAAGTACGGGGTACTAGTGGCCCAATACTTAGTACACCGATAGGAGCCCCCAGGCCTAGGCCATACATGAGTGCGAGGTGTTGTTGGGCTAGGCCCAAACAGTGCACGGGCACGCGTGGCAGGGGATTAACTGCTCGTAAATATGTCATTTTACTGTGCCCCCCACTGCGCGCACGGAGCGCGCGACGTGGGAAGCGTGCCAAAAAGGCTGCAACTGTCTCGCGCCTGTAGAGGCGCATTCACATTGGGGAATAAAAAAGGCGGCCCCGCTCCTTCCCCATAAAAAGGAGAAGCCAAAGAGGCACAAACCTATTTACCCCCCTCTTCTTCTCAATCTAGCCATCGCCATCGCCTTCCTCCTCTCGAGCTCAGAGCGAAACCTTTTCCTCTTCCGCCCGCTGCTCCCGCGCTCGCTCCGCCCCCCAGCTTCCGTCCTCACAGTCACCATGCCGCCCAAGGCCAGCAAAGGCAAGGGCAAGGAGGCGAAAGCCGAAGTTCCGGAGAGCGAACTGGCGAAGATGCGGAAGAGGCTCGTCGTCTTCCCTCCGACGCTCGATGCTGAAGCTTTGAAGGGGCGATATCAATGCATGTGGGCGAAGGGAACACAAGCCCACCCCGCCACACGCGTAATCCCAGGTGCTTGCTCCAAAGGTGGATCGGACAGATACCCTTTCTTCACTGCATATTTCTATTGCGGGCTCTGTCCCCCCTTTTCCGACTTCTTCAATGACATCATGTACACATACGGCTTCCGCCTCCTTGATTTCACGCCGAATGCAGTACTTTGCATGTCTATCTTTGCCCATCTCTGTGAGAATTTTGTTGGCGTGATCCCCAATTCCGCTCTTTTTCGCCATTATTTCTTCCCTCGTATCCAAAAAGGAGAGGCTCTCTCTGGATCTATTGCCTGGATTCCAAGGGCTTGGAATAAAGAAATATACCCAGAGGGAGTTTACCGCGAAAAGTGGGACGAGTGGCGGGCCGAATGGTGCTGGATCCAGGAAGCAGATCCCCATCCTTTTTGTCATCCCCGGCAACAGAAGGTGGTCCGCGGCAAGGATTGGAGTGATCTCGCCGCAGAAGACGAGAGGCTCACAATCACCACCACCAGGATCCTTCGCTTGAAGGCTGCCGGGCTGACGATGGAGATGATCGGCTTCGACTTTCTCCGCCGCCGCATCGCCCCTCTGCAGAACAGGGGAAGGCCAGCCTGGGAATACAAGAACGCGGCAGATATCATGAGATTGCGCCCTGGGCTAAACAACAATCTAACCGCTATGCAGCTTGGCGCTCTCCGTCAGAAGTTATTCCAGCGCGAAGACAAGCACCGGCTGCCGGCAAGGATTGTCCCCTTGTGCAACAACTCTGCCTTGGGGTCAATCATTGCCTTCCTGCCGATGTTGAATGCCCACGGCCTTGACCCGACCTGGGCCGAGCCAAGCGAGGAGGAAGCGCAGAAGTTCTTTGACAGCTTGACGGAGAGGCCTGTCCGGAAAGAGTCAGATTTCGTCCGAGCCACCACCGACCAAGAAGTAGCTTACATTGCTACTAGGGTGGAAGAGGCAAATCTTGCCGCAGAGGCCGGCAGCGTCGGCTTCACAGAGTAGGAAGCTAGCGACGCAGAGGTGGTAGTGGAGGTGAAACCTGTCGGGGAGGGTGAGGCTGCCGGGGAGGAGAGCAGCGCAGCCGCTGAAAGCTCGTCCGGCGAGGACTCGGTAGAAGAAGAAGAGACGCGAGAAGAGCCCCCACCCCCGAAGAAGAAGACGAAGCGTGTTCTTCGGAAGGCTGCATCTGGCATCCCGGCAAGCCAGCCCTCTTCGAGCGGCGAAGCCCCCGGCAAGAAAGTGGCCGGCAAGACTGGACCGCGGCAGGGGGCTCGTCAACAACCTGCACGGCGCGCGAGACCCACACCAGCGGCCACTGCTGGGGCGGCAGGAGGGTCTCACGCCACCGCACCGGAAGCTGCCCCGGCGCCTGCCACAGCCAAGCGGCCTAGGACTCCCCCTCCGCCTCCCCACTCAGACACCGCAACGGAGGTTGACTTCAACATCTCCGGCTTTAGTCCGGAGCGAGAGGAAGAAGAGTAAGTACTTTGCCACAGCTTTTACCTTCCAATCTTGCGTCAATCTTACTGACTTGCTTGTATTGTCTCTGCAGCGACACAGAAACCTTGCTGGAGAGGATGGCGAAGAGGTCAAGGACTTCTACGGGTGACGAGCCCCCGGCAGGCTCCACTAGCGTGCCAGAAACCGTCATTGTGAGCCCGGAGTCTAGTCCTCAACGCAGCCCCCAGCACAGTCCCCAGCGTAAGTTCATTGTTCTTTTTCCGCTGGCGGGTACCGAGGTTTGCATTCTTGCCTACTAACATCTTTGGGTTCACAGGAGAAGAACGGCAACAAGGAGGAGACATCCCCATTGTGCCTCCTTCATCGACCGCTCCACCCACAAGCATGTCCTCGGCAAGAGATCCTGCCGGCGAGCCCGTCCTAACCGAGGAGGAGCCGGAAAGCGCGGACTCCGGCGACACGCCCCCGGCAACCGGAGTTGCCGGGAGGGGTGAAACCGCCTCCCGACAGCCCGACGCAGGTACTCTATTGCCTCAGGGTGCTTCTTACTCTTTTTCTCTTATCTCTCTGTCTTCGGTCACTTCAAACTTCAACCTTGATCTTATTCTGTTTTCCTCCTTCGCCCTTCAGAGTTCCCTGTGATGGAACACATGGACGTCGATGTTGTGATCGAGGAGACCGCCAGGGATGCCGCCGTCGAAGCAGACAGGATCGCTGCCAGTGAGGCCACCAAGGATGACATTGTCGAGGCTGGTGGTGCTCTTGACGGGGAGGCCGCCAAGACAGCACAAGAGGAAACTGCCGAAGAACCTGCTGAAGGGGGCGACAAGGAGGCTGAGGACCGCACTGATAGCATTCCTGCCACAGGAGCTCCAGGCGCTGCACCGGCCACAGAGCCCCCTGTCACTGGTGAGGCGGCCACTGAAGACCAGCCATCAACATCTGAAGGCCCTTCATCCAGTAAGTACCTCAAGGTTGGCGAGAACCTGTTCATCAACTTGCCGGGGACGGCAAGCGCTGGGGCACCAGCCGAAGGAGAAGTTTTCGAAGAAATCATCGCTGCTGCCGGGCTTGAAGTTGTCGATGATCCTAGCACTAGCAGCGGCAAATCTGAAGAGGATCAGCTCCTTCAGGCCATGGGCGAGAATTTCCGCAAACTCCAGGCTCTCCATCGCGCCCGGAAAGGCAAAGCGGACTCCAGAATGGCAGTTGTTGAGGCGGCCGAAGCAGATTTCCAAAGGCGCGTCGCACAAATGCAGATCTGGCACGCCGAGGCCCTCCAAGAGTTGGTTGCCGGCCGGGAACAAGTGAGCCAGCAGTGGAATGAGATCCTCTTGAAACAATCCGATATGGAGAAGGCGCATGATGAAGCTGTTCAAAGGATCGTCGCCGAAGATGCCCTCCTGACGGGGCGTCGTGTTGCTCTTGATGCTCATGAGGAAGATCTCACTGCTCGTGAGCAGGCGCTCGCCGCCAAGCTTCGCAGCAAGGATGAGGATATCGAAAATCTTGTCGCGCGGAGGACCCAGGAGCTGGAGCAAAAACATAAGGAGGCGCTTGAAGCTCTGACTGCAAGTCACGCCGGCAAGCTCAAGGAGGCCGTCGATGCTGCCGAAGCTGCAGAGGCCACCAAGAATGAGCTGAACGACAAAGTGAAGAGGCTGGAAACAGATCTCGAAGAGCACGGCAAGGAGCTCTCGACGCTCAAGGGGGACAGGGAAAAAACCCTCCACTCCTTGGCGGAGATGCAAGTTGCCCTGTCCGACAAGACCAAGCAGCTCTCCTCTGCGGCTGATAATATCGCGGTTCTGGAGCTGAAGCTGACCACGCTGCAGAAGTCTCTCGAGGCCGGCAAGGCCCGTGAGAAGGCTCTACTCAAGGATCTCCAAGGAGAGAGGAACCTACTCAAGAGCGCCGCCGCTGCCCAAAATGAGTACGAGAAGGGAGTGGAGATCTGGACTGGCCGTCTCATCGCCACCGCGGAGAAGCTTACCGCAGAACTGTCAACCATGGGCTTGTCGAACTTCAAGTATTCTTCCGAGGAAAGAATATCTCCAAGTGCCAGGTTGACGATGTTCTTTGAAAGCATCATCAACGCGTTGAGGGTGCTCCAGTCTAGCCGGGCGACCCAACTGGCGAACGAGACTCGCCAACTTTGCTGGGCCGTCCTCCGCAAGGTGCTCATCAAGGTGGTGCACAGCAATCCTGGCATCGACCTCTCCAACGCGCTCGGCCATCTGCCAAAGGATGCAAATGTTGAGGCGCTTGAAGAGTGCATCGCGCCTATCCTTGAGAAGGTGGACTCCATCAAAAGGATCGAAGGCCAGCGCAGGGATTGAGTGCTTCCCCCTTTTCTTGCCGTCATTATTCCATGTAAAAGACAATTAAGTCTCAAGTTAGAATTGCGGCAACTCATGGATGTAATACAACTTGACTATGTTTAGGCTCATGCTTGCTACTTTCCTTTTCTGATTCCTTTATGTATGGAGTTCATCCTACGCTTATTGAAAAACTTGCCGGCGCGCAACCTGCCGCGAGCGCTGGGTGCGGGACTTCAGCAGCCTGCTGGAGGCGCAGCGGCCGGCAAGACTCCTTGGTGTTCTCAGTGCAGCCACTTAAATCGCTGAGCAGGCTCGAAACAAAATAAGGGCGCGACCGATTACAACAAAGGTTCCTTCGCATGCAGATTTTCCATACAAGAGTCGAAATCGTCCAAGGAAATAACTTGGTAATAAAAGAAAAACTTGCTCTGAGTTTTTAAGACTTAGCTTCCTGTCTTTGTTCTTCCTCCAGCAAGCGTCGATTCTGAACGTCGCCAATTGGTATTCATATCTCCCTTCCCCTCCCGGCAAATGTGCACGCGAGGAATCCTTCTGTCTTTTGAGAAAAAGAAAGAAGAGAAAATAAAGGCATGAAACCTTGGCGGTTCGTTAGAACTTACCGGGATCAGGTGTCATACAACATATATAGATATGAACATGGGAATCAATAAGGGAATGCACAACACTTAAATTTATTCATCTGTGCACAGGGTCTGCGCCTGGCTTTGTACAAAGGATCACATGCCATGCAGGCAAGACTTGTACAAAAAGGTGGTTGCCGGGAGCCCCCGGCAACCGCGCCTTATGGGTAGAACTTGTGAAGATGTTTGATATTCCAAGAATTGCTCTCTGGAATGCCATCTTCGGTCTCCAGGCGGACAGCGCCAGGCCTGGTGACTCGTACTACCTGATAAGGGCCTTCCCACTTTGGCGTCAACTTGTTTGAATTCTTGGCGGACTGAATCCATCGAAGAACAAGGTCACCTTTCTCAAGGCTTCGGGCATGAACTTTGCGGCTATGGTAGCGGCGCAAAGCTTGCTGGTAGCGTGCAGCTCGCACAGCAGCCTGAAGATGATTCTCCTCAAGGAGCACAGCGTCATCTTGCCGCAGTTGCTCTTTCTCGAGCTCATCATAAGCGAGCACTCGAGGAGATCCGTATATGAGTTCCGTGGGGAGAACTGCTTCCGCTCCGTAGACTAGAGTGAAGGGCGTCTGGCCGGTGGCTCGATTTGGTGTCATTCTGATTGACCAAAGAACCGCCGGCAACTCATCAATCCAGCGTCTTCCGCACTTTTTCAGCCTGTCGAAGGTTCTGGTCCTAAGACCGCGCAGCACTTCAGCATTGGCTCTCTCCGCTTGGCCGTTGCTTCTTGGGTGAGCAACAGATGCAAAACCAATCTTGCCGCCAAGGTCTTGGACGTACTGCATGAAGGTGCGACTTGTGAACTGCGTGCCGTTGTCGGTGATGATCCTGTTGGGCACACTGAAACGGCAAACAATTCCCTTGAAGAACCCGACAGCTGATTGCGCTGTCACCTTCCCCACCGCTTCCACCTCCGGCCACTTTGTGAAATTGTCGATAGCAACGTACAAGTACTCAAAGCCCCCGGTAGCACGGGGAAAAGGGCCCAGTATGTCGAGCCCCCAGACCGAAAATGGCCAGGAGAGAGGGATTGTCTGAAGAGCTTGAGCTGGCTGATGTAATTTCTTCGAATGAAACTGGCACGCTTCACACTTGGTTACTAGTGCAGTTGCATCCTGGAGAGCGGTAGGCCAAAAGAAACCTTGCCGGAATGCTTTCCCGGCAAGCGCTCTTGACCCTATGTGAGAACCACATATGCCCCCATGTATTTCTGCCAACAGCTCTAGTCCATCCTCCCGAGGAATGCACTTCAATTTCACACCGTTTGGTCTCTTTCTATACAGGACGTCATCGACGAACTTGTACATAACAGACCGACGGGCTACTCTCTCTGCTTCTTCCTGTTCCTCAGGGAGTTCACCTGTCTGAAGGAAATGGACAATGTGCTGCACCCATGCTGGAGCCTGAGGCTTGACAGCTAGGACTAAAGGCATCTCCTCTGCCGGGGGAACGTTTGTCTCGACAGCAGGGGCCTGAGGCCCTGCCGGAGCCTGTTGTTCCCCGGCAGGCATGTCGATCCCGGCAACTTCCTTGCCGGCGGCTCCGGGGAGCTCTGCCGGGAAGTACTGGCCAGAGTTCAACTTTCTTCTCTTTTCTTGCCGCATCGATGGCGCCACGGACGGTTGAGTCAATTGAAGCACAAAAGTTCCTGGTTCCACAGGCAACTTGAGGGCGGCACGCTTTGACAGGTCGTCAGCAATATTGTTCTCGGCACGAGGAACGTGCTCCATCTGCAGACCGTCAAAGCGCTCTTCCAATTTCCTCACTTCATCTACGTAGGCCTGCATCAATGGACTTTGATAACTCTTGTTAACTTGCCTGACGACAAGTTGTGAATCGCCTTTGATGATGAGCTTTCTGATACCAAGGTCTGCCGCGATCCTGAGACCGGCAAGCAAACCCTCGTATTCTGCAATGTTGTTTGTCGAACTCTCCCGGGGAAAGTGCATTTGGACTACGTACTTTAGGTGCTCTCCGGTGGGTGCGACAAGCAGCACGCCAGCACCGGCGCCTTGTAGCGAGAAAGCCCCGTCAAAGTACATAACCCATTGCTGATCGATTTCCTTGCTGGGGAGGGTTGTTTCTTGAACTTCCTCGTCTGGCGTCGGGGTCCACTCTGCAATGAACTCCGCCAAGGCCCTGCTCTGAATCGTCGAAGTGCTTTCAAACTTAAGGCCAAAGCTAGACAACTCCAATGCCCACTCCACGATCCTGCCGGTTGCCTCCGGATTTTGCAAAACCCGTTGCAACGGAAAGCGAGTGACGACGGTGATCTCATGTGCTTGAAAATAATGGCGCAGCTTCCTCGAGGCCATAAGGAGGCTGAAAAGCAACTTCTGCACACCAGAATATCTTGACCTAGCTCCTTGTAAAAGAGAGCTGACAAAATAAACTGGGCACTGCACCACCTTCTTCTTCTGCACGGGTTCTTCTGTTTGCGCAGATCCTGTCTTGCCGGGATCAACCCTTGCCGGGGAAGATCTTGCCGCGTCATTTGGCGGTCCTGCCGCTGGTGTTGCTTCCTCATCAGCTTCTCTCTGCGCCACTAGCGCATCGCTAACCACTTGATTTGTTGCTGCCAGATACAGCAACAACGGCTCTTGTGGTTTAGGCGCGACTAGCGTCGGCGGAGAAGAAAGGTATTTCTTCAAATCTTGCAGCGCAGCCTCCGCCTCCGGAGTCCATTTCATCGGACCTGCCTTCTTCAAAATTTTGAAGAAGGGCAGGGCGCGCTCAGCAGATTTGGAAATAAACCTGCTTAGAGCAGCAACACAGCCGGCAAGACGACGCACATCCTTGACGCGTCTCGGTGCTTCAATTTGCTCAATAGCTTTGATCTTGTCGCGGTTCGCTTCGATTCCCCGGCAAGATACAAAGAATCCGAGGAGCTTGCCAGAAGGAACACCGAACACGCACTTCTCAGGATTGAGCTTCAAATTGATCTTGCGCAAGTTTGCAAATGTTTCTTCTAAGTCTTGAATGAGCGTTGCTTTGTCTTTGGTTTTGACCACTATATCATCCATATACGCCTCCATATTTCTATGGAGTTGTGGCTCAAAACCAATCTGGATTGCTCTGGCAAATGTTGAACCAGCACTTTTCAACCCGAAAGGCATTCATATGAAACAATACGTACCACATGGGGTGATAAAGGTGGTCTTCTCTTCATCTTCCTGTGCCATAAAAATCTGATGATACCCTGAATAGGCATCAAGGAAGGACAGAAGATCACAACCAGCGGTGGCATCCACAATCTGGTCGATGCGTGGCAAGGGAAAAGGATCTTTTGGACAAGCTTTATTGATATCTGTATAATTGATACAAAGCCTCCATTTCCCATTCGCTTTCCGCACTACAACCGGATTGGCCAACCAGGTTGGGTGAAGTACTCCTTTGACCAGTCCTGCCGCCTCCAGCTTCTTAATTTCTTCGGCAATGAATTCTTGCCGCTCCAAGGCCTGCTTCCTGACCCTTTGCTTGACGGGCCGCGCATGAGGACAGACAGCAAGGTGGTGCTCAAATACCTTCCTGGGAACACCGGGGATGTCAGACGGTTGCCATGCAAACACGTCGACATTCGCCCGCAGGAAAGCAACGAGCGCGCTTTCCTATTTGTCATCTAGGGTGGAACTTATGGTGAAAGTTCCCCCCGTTCCGTCCTCCCTGGCAGGCACCTTCTTGGTTTCCGGCGGAGCAGCCTTGGACTTCTTGTTCTTGCCGGTGGAACTCTCTGGTACGTCCTCGACGGAAGCGCAGCACTCCGAGGAGGTGCGCTTGCCGGAGTTCGTGCCAAGGTTCCTGCCGGTCTTCTTCTTCCCCCCGGGAGTTCCAGCGGCAGGAGCAGATGCCTTGACGGCAGGTGCTGCAACTGCTTCCCGGTAAATTTGATCGGGACAGATGAGCGCATCCTTCTTATCAGAATGGATAGTGATGACGCTCAACGGCCCAGGCATCTTCAAGACGTTGTATGCGTAGTGTGATGCCGCCATAAACTTAGCCAGCGCTGGCTGACCAAGGATCCAATTATATGACATGGGGATCTTGGCGACATCAAACACCACCTTCTCGGTCCTGAAGTTAAGCTCGCTGCCAAATGTTACCGGCAGCGTAATCTTGCCCTTAGGCTGGGTTCTTCCCGGGTTGACCCCTTGAAACGTACCCGTTTCCTCGAGGTCCTCGTCGGGAATCTGAAGCTTTCTAAGCACATCCGGTGAGATTAAGTTTAGGCCGGCCCCGCCATCAACTAACATCTTCGTCACCTTGAGGTTACGAATTGTTGGCGAAACCAACAATGGCAAGCACCCGACCGCAGTTGTGCGATCAGGGTGATACTCGGCGTCGAAAATGATAGGCGTGCTGGACCACTTCAGGGGCCTACACGCATCTGGGGATGGCTCCGCCGCATTGACCTCCCGCACCCACTGTTTGAGTTGGCGGTGGGAGGAATGCAGCGAGGCACCCCCATCAATGCACATGGCCTCCGTAGCCTTCTGGAATTCTTGCTCACTGGATTCATCATCTTCATCATCATCATCTCCTTCTTTATCTCGGCCCCGAGCGGGCCGATCCTTTTGCTGCTTGGCCTTGCCGCGGCGACCCCCTCGGCCACCGCGCTTCTTGCCGGACCCATCAGCACCATCTTGGGCCTTCTCCTTATCTCGCCTCTCGTATTCGGCCCTCTGCTTCTCGGCAAGCTGCTCGACTTGCCGGCAGTTCTGGAGATCGTGGCCCTTGGTGCGATGGATCTTGCAATACTGCTTGCCAGAGTTCTCCGACTTGTCGGCAGCTGCCAAGGCCTGACAGGAAGGGCACCCGGCAAGATCCTTGCCGGGGTCACCAACCTTGGCCTTCTTGGCAGCGCCGGGGTTGTCGGATTCCTCGACAGCAAGCACGGCCTTGCCTCCGCGCTTCCTGTTCCGCTGCCGGCCTTTCCTTGACGGGGCCGCGGCGTCTTCATCTTCGGACTCGCCCGCCGTGCCAACAGCCTCACCAGGAAGTTTCCTCCCCTCTTCAGCTCGAGCGCACTTGTCGGCCAGAGCGTAAAGCTCGGCGATACTCCTGACTTTGTTCATTGCCAGCTCTTCCCGCATTTTGCGGTTACGCACGTTCTGATGGAACGCGCTAACAACAGCAGCAGGATGAACGTCAGGAATATTGTACTGCACCCGGCTAAATCTCTGGATAAACTTGCGCAGGGACTCGCCCTCCTTCTGAGGGATGATGTGCAAATCGCTCTCTTGGCCAGGAGCTTGGTGGCCTCCAACGAAGGCGCCAACAAACTGATGGCACAAATCTGACCAGGAAGAAATAGAATTCTCCGGCAGATGCATCAACCACGACCTGACGTTGGGCTTGAGCACCAACGGGAAGTAGTTGGCAAGTATCTTGTCATCTCGGGCCCCGGCAGCCTGCACCGCAATGGTGTAGATGCTCAGGAACTCCGAGGGATGGGTCTTACCGTCATATTTCTCCGGGACCTCCGGCTTGAAGGTTCGGGAATTGGGCCACCGGACTTGCCGCAGCTCACGGGTAAACGCTGGAGTCCCTACCTCATAAGGCAAGTCTCCTACGTCCCCTGGCGCAGGCTCATCAACAGCCGGCCCCGCGCGCTTATCAGACTGATAGCGCGCTTCCCGTCGCCGCTCGATGGTAGTTCGAGAGTCCTCCTTGCCTCGCTCCTGGAGAACTTGACGTTGATCGCGGCGCATCCGTGGATCGGACGACGCCGTGGAAACTTCTTCATGGCGGTCGACTTGCTGAGTTGTCGGCCGCCGCTGGTGCCGCGGAGGGGAGTGCACTGTGGTTGCACCACCTCCGGTTTTCTCTACGTCAGCTCGCGCCGGATCGATGGGCCTCCGCCGCGAGGGCCCTGCCTCTTGTGGTCCATCTTTGTTGGCGAAGCCGATGAGGCTCTGGATGGTAGCTCGCCACTCCTCCATCTTCTTCGGGGCAGGAGGAAAATCGAGGAGCAGCTGCGCACGTGCCAAGGCTTCCGCTGGCGTAGGTGGCGGCGACAAGTGCGAGGTACGTGAGGTGCTCTGACTCCTAACCATGTTAGAAGGAGCACCACCACGGTCACGCGACCGTGCGCCACCTCTGCCGGCAGCTCGGTGTGCATGTTGGTCCCGCGCATCTTGGGATCTATGCGCAGAAACCCTTTCATGGTGATGCCCTGAACCACCAGCGCCATGACGTCGCTCATCATGCACGACCTGGGTAGGTCGTGAGGCTTGGGCCAGCGCGGGAGCTCCAGCAGGCGCCCTTCGATCTCTCGAGTTCGTTGTGCCACCCGTAGGCAACACAGCGCCATCTCTAGATCCAGCGGCGTGCAGGTTACCACTGCCACTGCGAACGATACCGCTCGCTTGGCTCGGATCACCAGAACGCCGCGGGGGTTCTAGTCCTCTTCCTTCTGCACCCACGCCATCGCCAGTACGCGAAGGTGTAGGCAAAACGGACGCGGACGGTTGCGCTGTTGCAGCGCTCTTCTTCTTGGGTGGCATGATAATGAAGATGATGAAGAAACTAAGGCGCCGATCACCAGATCAGGTTCACGCAACCTTCAAGCCCCCTACCTGGCGCGCCAAAGATGTCGGGGAGCAACACCTATGGGATCCCGAGAGACCCCTTTACGATTCGGCGGGGGGAGAGGTATACGCAAAGAGCAGAACCAGTGATCGACGCGGGAGGTTTTTACCCATGTTCGGGCCGCTAATCAGCGTAAAACCCTACTCCTGCTTTGTGTTCTTATTGATGTTCTTGAGCCCAGCCTTCAGGAGCACTCGCAATGAACAGTACGTTCAAAGAGCGGCTGTGCATGCAGAATGGGCCAGGAGTTCTCCTCCCCTGTAGCAGTTGCCTTGGGCCTCCTTTTATATGCTCAAAGGGGTCTCCACAGTGGCAAAATGTACATACATTGAGGTGTAAAGTAGCTACAGGGTATCATACCTAACCCCTGATGGATTAGGACAAGCGCATTTAATGCACCGTGAGGTGTCCGTTTAGGTGTCCTCACTTTCTTGGGGATGGAAAAAGGAGCCATCCCATCAGCACCGCTTAAGCTCTCCTCCACTGGCACGTTGCCACGCATCCAGGGAAGGACCCAGAATGTCAGACTTGTTACTGTGCCAAAGCGGTGGCACAGTGGGAGAATCTCGCCAGGCGCCGAGTCCTTGCCGGGCACCAAGCCTTGCCGGGCGCCAGGCCTTGCCGGGCGCCAAGCCTTGCCGGGCACCAAGCCTTGCCGGGCTCCACAGGCCATCCCGGCAAGGATCTTGCCGGGGAAGCTGGCCTTCAGATTCCAGCTTTGCTTATCTGCTGATCCCAAGATTTCTGACTTGATGATTTCCTTGATGGCTTGAATCGACCTCGAGCCGCTCCCGGCAAGCCTTGCCATGAGGACGGCTATGACTGCCCATGCACAAGTACGGGGTACTAGTGGCCCAATACTTAGTACACCGACAGCTGTGCTGCGGCAAGAAGCTGAAGTCGAAGGACTAAGGAAGTCCCTGCAGAATTCAGATTCATACTTTCTGGTGCAACAACAAGCGCTGGACGATTTTAGCACCAAACAAGAGAAAACAAATAAGCTTGCTAAGCTTCTTGCCAGCATGGTGGGTATCCAGGATATCGTTTGTTGAGCTCTTCTGAAGTGGTTTCAGTTCTGGACTTGTTTTGCTGCCGCGTTTATTTTCACTGGTGGCCAATTTAGACGCCCAGTGTATGTAATATGCTGCTTTGTTCACTATATTTGCACTGGTGGTGAACTTTGATGCCCAGTGGATGTAATAGCCGTAATAGCCTAGTGTAAGTTGCTTGCTTATTTATTTCCATATTGTCTTGTTTATTTTTTTTGCTTGTAGTCGCTGCAGTTCTTTTTCCACAGTAACCTTTTTATTTAGAACTAGGCCACAATAACCATGGGCAACATACGGACTGTGGGTCCTGCTGCCTGCTGCAGTGGGCCTCCTAAGGTCCGTATGATCCATGGGCCTTCTACAGGCCGTAGATTCAATGGGGCTGCTACGGGCCGTATGATGGATTTGCCAAACATGGGCCATACTTTCGTGGACAATTAATGGACCGCAATATGGGCCGTAAATGGGCTATAATGGGAATTGTCTATTTATGGGTCGACCATAACGGGCTGTTAATAGGCCCATGTGTACAACGGGCTTAATTCTATCGACAGGCATAACGGGTCGTTAATGGGCCATATTTGATGACGCTATGAAAACGGCCCAACGGATTAAAGGGCTACAGACGGGCCGACTTTAACCATGAGCTGAATATGGCCCACAAGCGGAACATGCCAGTAATGGACCGTAAGTAATCGAATGCTGGAAATGAGCCCAATAATAAATGGGCCCTTAGAAGGCCGAAAGATAACACGGGCTGGAATGGCCCAATGAAATAATGGGCCGTTAATGGGTATAAAGCGATACACTGTTCATTATGGGCCAGTTTCACCACGGGCCGTTTATGGGCCAAGATTTACAAAGGGCCTCATATGGGCCGAAAGACATCATGGGCCATACATGGGCCAGAAGTTACAATGGGCTAGAATCATATTGGACGGCCCATATGGCGCTACTGGGCCTAATTGGGATAGGCTATAATAGGTCATGAGTTAGCGGGCTGTAAATGGGCTATATGCGAGCAGGCTGTTAACAGGCCTTCTGTGGGCCGGGCCGCTACCTTTTGAATAAGTCAAACAGGCCGGCCTTTTGGCCTGAATGGGCCACTGTTGGGCCGAGCCACGTGTCAACGTATCATAGGCGTGTCCCGTCCATTCGCTGGATGAAATCTGGCCTAGCACTGAGCTGACACGTGGATACTCCGGCGAATGAGAATTTTACACGTGGAAAATCCCCATTGGTTGGGGCTGTTAACGGGTTATCGGATCCAAACCGAAACCCGATAGCTTAACGACGACCCATTACAGTGGATGCCACGTGTCGGTTACCCTTGACGACAGCATTTCCATGACGCACAATTTATTGTCATGGAAGTGGACACTTCCGTGATGATAATTTTGATATTGTCATGGAACTGTACGACAGCACAGGTATGACTATCTTGATTCTGTCATAAAATCGTCATGGATGTACATGCATGATAGAAAACGTGACCTACTATGAAAAACACATATCATCATGGAAGTGTATTTATTTTTGTAGTGCCACAAGCCACCAGGTGTCGGTGTACCCAAATAGGGGTATTTGTTTCCCCCTGACGGTACGCAGACTCGCGGACAAAAACTGCCCTTGTCGGGCATGACAGCGAACCAAGAAGAACAAGGTTGCTATGGACCACCTTGGGAAAGCCTCCCTCGCCGGGCAGGAGAGCCTGGCCAGGTCGAGGCCACCCCCGAGGACAGGTCTGGATTTGCCCCGGCAGGATTGTCGGGGGCGCCAAGGTCGAACCCCGCCAAGCTTCTTCAACAAGGAACCTTCACCAAGACGCCATCGCTCCACCTCACCGCACCCAAGTCACTAATCAGTGCGGTGTCAAGGCATTAAGCAACCAGGTGGATCCTATCAAGCACGTGGCAGCATCAAGGAGGAGAGATTAGCTTTATTGACACCCATCCAGGAGGCATGTCAAGCTGTAAGAAGAGGCAGATAGGCGGCGCGACAGGCTTGCCGGGATCACCCTCGGCACGACACCTAGCAGTGCATTTAATGCACTTTGTCCTAACTGCCAGAGTTAGGTATGATAGCACTGTTATCTATCTAATCACACGCAAATGACTGTTTTGCCACTGTGGTCACCCCCTTAACCTATAAAAGGAGGCCCGAGGCAACCTAGCAAAGGGTTCGAACACTTCAACCCCCCGCACTTGTAAGCTCAAGCCGCTCTCCCCGAGGCACCCTTGCCGGGCCAGAGCGCGTCGAGCCTTCGTCCACCTCCCGATCAATCCACCCAAGCAGGAGCAGGGTTTTATGTGGAAAAGCGGCCCGAACCTAGGTAAAAATGAGCTGTCCATCGCCGTGCTGTCCCTCACTGTTTCTGCTCTTTGTGCAACACGGTTGTCCCCATGCCGAACCATAAAGGGGCACCTCTGCCCCATAGGTGATCGTGCTTCCACATCAACATCTTTGGTGCGCCAGGTCGGGGGCATCGTTTGTGCGAACGTTAAGAAGTGACCAGTACGTCGATCTTCGTCAGTCTTCGTCATCCATGGCTCCCACGAGAGGAGGAGCAGAGCGGTGGCGGCATTCCCCTGCTCTGGTGGTCTTTTCATCTGTGACTGTGGGTGTCGGTGTTCTGGGATCGGGGGTACCCAAACCTACCTGCCTGCCTGCGGCCCAGCACATGACTTCATCGACGGCCCGGCGTGGCCCAGCTACAAGACTCCACAAGCAAGACCCTCACGAGGGCCCCCAGCCTCACGAGGCAAGCGACGACAAGACCTCCCAAGGAGTAGCTCCCCGAGCCTGCCTCCCGAGGAGCAGAGATCTCTATGCAGGTACCCCACGTCACGAGGCCCGTGATGACGTGAGCCATGACGACCAAGGCCGGGCGGGCACCAGCGGGTGCAGCCCAGGACAGTTTCCTCTTTAGTGCTAAGGAGGCAAGGACAAGCATGGGTTCCCGAGGAATCCCCCAAAGGTTTCCATTCCGGTGCAACAAGACCAAGACCACGGGCTTGACAGGGCAGAGGTCATCACCGAGCCCACAGCTGCGTCATAGCCAGAAGCTTTGCAGGCGAAGACCACCTTTTGTCAGGATAAGATGTACTCTTGTCCCCCTTCGAAATGGGCCAATGTGGTATTCCTTCCCGCCTAAGTTATGAGGGAAGAGAGCCGGGCCTAGTATAAAGATAGGCTAGCCTCCACCGGAGAGGGGGATCGATTCATTCTCATCCTCTGAGCCCTCGCGAGGCAGCTCATCTACTTTACTAGTTCATCCTCAACCTCCTCGTGAGCCAATCCAGCACAAAGCAGGAGCAGGGTTTTACACCGCAAGGTGGCCCGAACCTGGGTAAACCACCGTGTTCACTTCTTCTTCCCACTCGTGCATACTCGATGAAATTAGGCCATGAGGGCGGCGAGCAGTGTGTCGACGTGAAGTGAGATCCTTCGTACACGCCCCAGAGTTCGAACCTAGTTTGGGTCTGCGGAGCCCCGATTCCGACAATGGGCGCCAAGGACGTCGCAGTCACAGCGGCCGGACCAGCCCTCACGGGCGGAGCGGCCGCCGCTGGTAGTTGAACGTCCACCCCGATCGTGGTCTCCTTCGAGCATAGACCACGGCGACCATGGCGCGGGGCGGGCGATTCGATGGCTGATAGGCCACACCCGACGACACAAATTTTTTCCCCACAGGCATGCATGTTCAGCCAAGCGGTAGGCAATGGCAGATACATTGAGTCTCCGCCCCAGCCTGTGGAGTGGCGTTGCTGTAGAAAGAAGTTGCGGCAGGGTGCATCTCCACCTTATCTCGGCAAGCCTCATCACTCATTGCGATACCCTGCGACCACGTCACCCACGGGATGAACACAACACGTCGTGCATGGGGCTTCTAGGAAAGGGGGAGATTTGCACCTCCACGGCAACAACAATTACAAGATTGACAAAAGATAAGTTGCAACACCTTTCTCCTGGTCTCAGGATCCTTTCTGTGTGCCCTTTGTGACTCCTTTGGTTTAAACCCTAGCATTCTATATGGGATATTCGTAACACGAAGGGACTCTTCCATTGTCACTTGCGTCCTTGTCTGTTTCGAGCCCGCTCAATAGACCAGGCAGCCGCATCGATAACGTCGAAGGGAAACTTGCCGGTGGCGCCTATGCTTGCAAGAATGCCAAGGGCCCGTCCCCACGGCAGCACAACTAGTACTTGCCCCGGCAGACTCCCAGCATGCGCAGGATTTGATACCATACAAGAACAATAGGCAATATAAACTTATAGGATAGCATTGGTCCACACAAACTACTTAAAAGTGCTATTACATCACGAAAAGTAGCAAGGCATGACACAAGGCCAAAATATGTCTTTTTTGTTTGATAGCTTCCCAGTAGGCAGAGCAAGAGAAGCTAGTCCCAGCGTCCTCCTTGGACCCGGGGCACACGAAGGACCTTGTCGGCCAGCGGCCCGACAACTTGGGCAGCAGTAGAAGTATCTGTCCCGAAAGGCAACCTCTTGAGGGCATCAGAGATGTCGATGTTAGGATGGCAATGCACATAATTGACGAGAAGAGTGAAGATGGCGTCCCGGGGAAACTTTCGAGACTCACTGGTGAAGCAGGCTGATCTGTCATCCTCATATTTCTTCAGCCCTTCAATGAGACCCTCGAAGAAATATGTCAGCTTGACGCTCGGGACCTCATGCTCATTGATGGAGAAGATCCAATTTTTCATGTTCATATTGGCAATCTGGGAGGAGATGCTCAGCTATGTCCATCAGGCTCTTCAACCAGAGGTTATACAGATCAACTTGCTCCTTGAGTTTGTATTCTGCATCCTTGCGGAGAGATCCGGCAGTGTTGACTTCTTCCGCCAAGGCCCTCTCGCGGTCCTTGGCCTGCTCAAGATCCTTCTCAAGGGTGGAAAGTTTGGTCTTCACTAGTGTTGGAAGCAATCCTCAAGTCCTGGTCCTTGGATGTAAGTTGCGATTGCAGTCCCTCCAGTATGGAGGCTGTTTTTCGCGCTTCTTCCCTGAGGACCTCGATCTCCTTCTTGTTCCCGGCAACCTCTTCCTCCAGTTTCCCCATGCGGGTTTCGAGCTCTATTTTGGCTTTAGAGGTGCGGCAAGATTGGCAGCAACTTCCTTCAGTCATTACTCTAATGACATTAATTATTTGAGAGTCTTGTTCAATTCTTTTAGGGTGACCTTCAGGATAAAGTGGCTCTTGAGTCATTCTACCCCGTCTAGTCATTACTCTAATGACATGATCATATTATTATTCATCTCATTGGGCAAATCATTTTAAGATTTAGCAACTTGTTCTAACTGGGTTTGGACCATAGATGCATGTTTCCCTACACCTTTGACATCATTAGCAATTCTAAACAACAAGTCACTTAAGCGATCAATCATGTAAGCAATACGTTTCAATTGTTTCATAACATTCGCATTGAAATGGTCTTGCTAATAATGTAATTATCAAATTCATACAAGCATTGACTAGCAGATTTATGATAAGGAATATCACCTTCATAAAACTTTATAAGAGAATTTACCTCTACCACCTATGTCGGTATGTCAAGACCATGTATTTCTTCAATAGGTGGTAAATTCTTAACATCTTCAGCTTTAATACCTTTTTCTTTCATAGACTTCTTTGCCTCTTGCATATCTTCAGGACTGAGAAATAGAATACCCCACTTCTTCGGAGTCGGTTTAGGCGGTGGTTCAGGAAGTGTCCAATCATTATCATTCTTCAATATATTATTCAACAGTTCTTCATCTTCTTCAATAGTTCGTTACCTGAAAACACAACCAACACAACTATCTAGGTAGTCCCTAGAAGCATCGGTTAGTCCATTATAAAAGATATCAAGTATTTCATTTTTCTTAAGAGGATGATCAGGCAAAGCATTAAGTAATTGGTGAAGCCTCCCCCAAGCTTGAGGGAGATTCTCTTCTTCAATTTGCACAAAGTTGAATATTTCCTCTAAGGCACTTGTTTCTTATGAGCAGGAAAATATTCTTCAGAGAAGTAATAAATCATATCCTCGGGACTACGCACACAACCAGGATCAAGAGTATTAAACCATATCTTAGCATCACCCTTTAACGAGAAAAAAAATAGTAATAGCAATTTTTTTTTCCTGATGAGCAAATAGGGTGGCTATATCATTTAATTTAGAAAGATGTGCCACAGCGGTTTCAGTTCCATAACCATGGAAAGGACCAAATTCAACCAAAGTAATTAACTCGGGATCAATAGAGAATTCATAATCCTTATCAGTAATAAATATAGGTGAAGTAGCAAACTTAGGATCATATTTCATTCTAGGATTTAAGGATTTTTCTTTCAGCTTACATAATAATTTCTTCACATCATCTCTATTATTACAAGCGAGAAATTCCCTAGCTATCTCTCCATCCATAACATAACCCTCAGATATCTTAGGCAATTCACATCTAGGAGAGTTAGGTCGAATGGGTGTTTTATAATTTCCAGTTTCAACATTCTCAAATCTTTAGCTTTAGCAAGTTGTTCATCAAGAAATTCTATTAGTAGCACAGTTTCATCAAGCAAAGTACTAGTATCATCAATAGCATCATTCATAGGATAAGTAGCATCATCAATTACTTGCGACATATAAGAATTAATAGACGGTGGTGGTGTCACAAGCTTACTTAAAACAGAAGGTGAATCAAGTGCAGAGCTAGATAATAGTTCCTTACCTCCCCTTGTCCTATAGGGAATGACCTTGGTTCTATCATCCTTAAGATTCTTCATAGTGATCAACAGATATAAATCCAAAGTGGCTCAGCAAATAGAGCTATGCTCCCCGGCAACAGCGCCAGAAAAAGGTCTTGATGACCCACAACTATAAGGGATCGTAACAGTTTTTGACGGTAGAGTATTCAACCCAAATTTATCAATTCAGCACAAGGGGAGCCAAAGAATATTTGCAAGTATTAGCAGTTGGGTTGTCAATTCAGCCACACCTGGACACTAAATATCTACATCAGAGTGATCAGTAGCACAGTAGTATGATAGTTTGATAGTGGTAGTAACGATAGCAACAGTAACAGTAATGGTAGCAATAATAGTTTAGTAGCAATTGTAACACCGACAACAGCAACAATAGTAAGTTAGCAAGATCAATATGTGAAAAGCTCATAGGCATTGGATCAGTGATGGATAATTATGCTGGATGGCATTCATCATGTAACAGTTATAACCTAGGGCGACACAGAACTAGCTCCAATTCATCAATGTAATGTGGGCATGTATTACATATATAATCATACGTGCTTATGATAAGAACTTGCATACATCTTTTGTCCTACCCTCCCGTGGCAGCGGTGTCCATAAGGAAACTAATGGATATTAAGGCCTCCTTTTAGTAGAGAACCGAAACAAAGCATTAACACATAGTGAATACATGAACTCCTCAAACTACGGTAATCATCGGAAAGAATTCCAATTATTGTCACCTTGGGGTATGCGGATCATAACATGTTATAGGTGCATACATCTTGCAAGATAGGATCAACAACACAAATATATTGGTGAAAACATAAACAGTTCAGATCTGAAATCATGGCACTCGGGCCCTAGTGACAAGCATTAAGCATAGCAAAGTCATAGCAACATCAATCTCAGAATATAGTGGATACTAGGGACCAAGCCCTAACAAAACTAACTCGATTACATGATAAATCTCATCCAACCCATCACCGTCCAGCAAGCCTACAAAGGAGTTAATCACTCCCGATGGTGAGCATCATGAAATTGGTGATGGAAGATGGTTGATGATGACGACGGCGACGAATCCCCCTCTCCGGAGCCCCGAACGGACTCCAGATCTAGCCTCCCAATGAAGAACAAGAGGTGGCGGCGGCTCTGTATCGTGAAACACGATGAAACTTCTTCTCTTATTTTTTTCTCGGGAAATAGGAATTTATAGGCTTGAGATTTGGGTCAGCGGAGCCTCGTGGGCAGTAGGTGGCCCCCCTCCAGTGGGTCTTTGCTCTAGTATTTTTTATTTATTCCATAAAAAATCTCCAAAAAGTTTCGTCCAACTCCGAGAACTTTTCTTTCTGCATAAAAAACAACACTATGGTAGTTCTGCTGAAAACAGCATCAGTCCGGTTTAGTTTCATTCAAATCATGCAAATTAGAGTCCAAAACAAGAGCAATAGTGTTTGGAAAAGTAGAAACGACAGATACGTATCACTACCAAATCCGAATGTATGGCCCGGATGAAATAAAAACAACATTCATCACTACATTCGGGTGTTTTTGTTACATCACTATGCCATTCGAACTGAAAAATGTCAGGGCTATGTTTCAACGCATGATTCAGAAATGCTTGCAAAAGTAAATTAGTCTGAACGTAGAGGGCTACATGGATGACATCATGGTCAAGTCCAGGAAAGGTTCCGACCTCCTGATTGACTTCGTCGAGACTTTCGCGAACCTGCGTCGTGATACGTCTCCAACGTATCTATAATTTTTGATTGTTCCATGCTATTATATTATCTGTTTTGGATGTTTTATATGCATTATTATGCAATTTTATATTATTTTTGGGACTAACCTATTAACCTAGAGCCTAGTGCCAGTTTTTGTTTTTTCCTTGTTTTTGAGTTTCACAGAAAAGGAATACCAAACGGAGTCCAAACGAAATAAAACCTTCGCGATGATTTTTCTTGGACCCGAAGACACCTGTGGGACTTGGAATCCAAGTCAGAAGACCTTGGAGTAGATGACAAGCCACAGGGGCGCGCCCTAGGGGGGGCGCCCCTGCCTTGTGGCCTACTCCAACACCCCCTGACCTAATTCTTCGTCCTATATATTCACATATATCCCAAAACCCTCAGAAGCATCCACGGAAACACTTTTCCACCGCCACAACCTTCTGTACCCGTGAGATCCCATCTAGGGACCTTTTCCGGCACCCTGCCGGAGGGGGATTCCATCACGGAGGGCTTCTACATCAACTCTATCGCCCTTCCGATGAAGCGTGAGTAGTTTACCTCAGACCTACGGGTCCATAGCTAGTAGCTAGATGGCTTCTTCTCTCTCTTTGATTCTCAATACCACGTTCTCCTCGATGTTCTTGGAGATCTATCCGATGTAATCTTTTTTTGCGGTGTGTTTGTCGAGATCCGATGAATTATGGATTTATGATCAGCTTATCTATGAATATTATTTGAATCTTCTCTAAATTCTTATATGCATGAATTGATATCTTTGTAATTCTCTTCGAACTATCGGTTCTGTTTGGCCAACTAGATTGGTTTTTCTTGCAATGGGAGAAGTGCTTAGATTTGGGTTCAATCTTGCGGTGTCCTTTCCCAATGACAATAGGGGTAGCAAGGCACGTATTGTATTGTTGCCATCAAGGATAAAAAGATGGGGTTTTCATCATATTGCTTGAGTTAATTCCTCTACATCATGTCATCTTACTTAATGTGTTACTCTATTCTTCATGAACTTAATACTCTAGATGCAGGCATGAGTCGGTCAATGTGTGGAGTAATAGTAGTAGATGCAGAATCGTTTCGGTCTACTTGACACGGACATGATGCCTATATTTCATAATCATTGCCTTAGATATCGTCATAACTTTGCGCTTTTCTATCAATTGCTCGACAGTAATTTGTTCACCCACCGTATTATTTGCTATCTTGAGAGAAGCCTCTAGTGAAACCTATGGCCCCCGGGTCTATTTATCATCATATAAGTTTCCGATCTACTATTTTTGCAATCTTTTACTTTCAGATCTATAAACCAAAAAACCCAAAAATATTTACTTGATCTTTTGTTTAGTTTTATCTATCTCTATCAAATCTCACTTTTGCAAGTGACCGTGAAGGGATTGACAACCCCTTTATCGCATTGGGTGCAAGTTGTTTGATTGTTTGTGCAGGTATTAGTTGATTTGTGTGTTGTCTCCTACTGGATTGATACCTTGGTTCTCTAACTGAGGGAAATACTTATCTCTACTTTGCTGCATCACCCTTTCCTCTTCAAGGGAAAAACCAACGCAAGCTCAAGAAGTAGCAGGAAGATTTTCTGGCGCCGTTGCCGGGGAGATCTACACCAAGTCAAGACATACCAAGTACCCATCATAAAACTCTCATCTCTTGCATTACATTATTCACCATTTGCCTCTTGTTTTCCTCTCCCCCACTTCTAAAACGATTTTTGAAAAGATTTGCCTTTTTATTTGCCTTCTTTCCGTATGCCTTTTTGCTCGTTTGCTATCTTTGCTTGTGTTGCCATGTGCCTTCTATTTGCTTGCATCTTTGCTTGCTAAAAATCTATTGTTATGGATCCACTTAAAGTTTTCTACTTGGATCATCTTCGATCCATATGTGCTCGTGCTGAAACCCCAACTAGTATAGTTGAGGGAAAATCTTTAGATGAGCATGCTCATTTTGTGCGACATTGTTTGTCTGAAAAAGGGAGACTTTTATGGAATCAAATAAATTGTTTGCTATGTTATGCTTGGAATCTTTGTGAACTTTGTGATTTTACTTGTTGCTCTAAGAACCATAAAAAACACCTTCCCTACCTATGTGAGTTGAGTGATAATAAAATCTTATCTTCTTATGAAAAGGGTGTTTACAGTTACTATGATATCGAACAAATTGAAGAATTTGTTGCTTTTAAGGGTGCTTATGAAGCTGCTTCTTTGATTGAAAAGTATGATATTACTCTCTACAAATCTGAAAATTTTGACATACTTAAATATTGCTATGAAAACTATGCTCATAATGTCTATGTCAAAGAATTTATTGAGAGAATGACCATTGCTTTGGAAGAAAATAATGATATGCATGAATCTATAGATAATTATGATTCCGATGATTTGATTGAAATATCCCTTGATGAACATGATGCTTGCTATTCTTATGGCCATGATGCCAATATTTATGGAGATGAATGTGCTATAGTTCCTTATGTTAAACATGAGATTGTTGCTATTACACCCATACTTGATAGTTCTCATGATTGGGGTGATAATGCTTCTTATGATCTTACATTTTTTTGATAAAAGTGGGCTTGGAGAAGTAATGACTTTATTTTATGTTGATCCCACTATTTTGGAAGAGTGTCAACTTTGGATGCATGTGGATCATGTTGAGAATATTTTATGTGATAGTTATGTTGTTGAATTTGATTATGATCCCACATGTAATTATTATGAGAGAGGAAAATATGATTGTAGAAACTTTCATGTTACTAAATATGGTTGAGATTGCTATTGTTTCTTTCTTTTTCCTTGCATATGCTAGTTTTTGCTTGTCTTGCTAATTTGTTTTCCTATAAAATTCCTATGCATAGGAAGCATGTTAGACTTAGATTTGTTTGTCACATGTTTTATGATGCTCTCTTTGTGCTTCAATTGCTATCTTTCATATGAGCATCATCAAAATTATCAATGCCTAGCTAAAAGGCTTTAAAGAAAAGCGCTTGTTGGGAGATAACCCAATATTTTTCTTTTCTGTTTTTATGAATAAGTTTTCCATCTAGACTCTGGTTAGATGTGTTGTATGTTTTAATTAGTGTTTGTGCCAAGTAAGACATTTGGGATGGCTTACGGTGATAGTTGATTTAATCTTGCTGAAAAACAGAAACTTTTGCGCCCAGGAAAATAATTTTTTTAATTCACAGAGACATGATTTTGATCTGATTCTTTTTGAACAATATTTATATACAAATTTCCCAGGCTTTCCTAATTTTTCAGAATTTTTGTAGTTACAAAAGTATTCAAAGTTCTCTGATTACTACAGACTTCTCTGTTTTTAACAGATTCTGTTTTCTTTGTGTTGTTTGCTTATTTTGATGAATCTATGGGTAGTATCGGGGGGTATGAACCATGGAAAAGTTGGAATACATTAGATATTACACCAATATAAATAAAGAATGAGTTCACAACAGTACCAAAAGTGGTGATTTATTTTCTTATACTAACGGAGCTTATGAGCTTTTCTGTTGAGTTTTGTGTTGTGAAGTTTTCAAGTTTTGGGTAAGGATTTGATGGACTATGGAATAAGGAGTGGCAAGCGCCTAAGCTTGGGGATGCCCAAGGCACCCCAAGGTAATATTCAAGGAAAACCAAAAGCCTAAGCTTGGGGATGCCTCGGAAGGCATCCCCTCTTTCGTCTTCGTCTATCGGTAACTTTACTTGAGGCTATATCTTTATTCACCACATGATATGTGTTTTGCTCTGAGCGTCTTGTATGATTTGAGTCTTTACTTTTTAGTTTGCCACAATCATCCTTGTTGTACACACCTTTTGAGAGGGACACGCATGAATCGTGATTTATTAGAATACTCTTTGTGCTTCACTTATATCTTTTGAGCTAGGCAATTTTGCTCTAGAGCTTCACTTATATCTTTTTAGAGCACGGCAGTGGCTTTATTTTGTAGAAATTATTGAACTCTCATGCTTCACTTATATTATTTTGAGAGTCTCTAAACATCATGGTAATTTGTTTTGGTTACGAATTTAGTCCTAATATGATAGACATCCAAGAGGAATATAATAAAAACTTTCATATAAAGTGCATTGAATACTATGAGAAGTTTGATTCCTTATGATTGTTTTGAGATATAAATATGGTGATATTATAGTCATGCTAGTGAGTAATTGTGAATTGGAGAAATACTTGTGTTAAGGTTTGTGAGTCCCGTGGCATGCACGTATGGTGAACCGTTATGCAACGAAGTTGGAGCATGAGATATTTTTTGATTGTCTTCCTTATGAGTGGCGGTCGGGGATGAGCGATGGTCTTTTCCTACCAATCTATCCCACTAGGAGCATGTGTGTAGTACTTTGTTTTGATGACTAATAGATTTTTGCAATAAGTATGTGAGTTCTTTATAACTAATGTTGAGTCCATGGATTATACGCACTCTCACCCTTCCACCATTGCTAGCCTCTCTAGTGCCGCGCAAATTTCGCCGGTACCATACACCCACCATATACCTTCCTCAAAACAGCCACCCTATCTACCTATTATGGCATTTCCAGAGCCATTCCGAGATATATTGCCATACAACTTTCCACCATTCTGTTTATTATGACATGCTTCATCATTGTCATATTGCTTTGCATGATCATGTAGTTGACATCGTATTTGTGGAAAAACCACCTTTCATAATTTTTTCATACATGTCACTCTTGAGTCATTGCACATCCCGGTACACCGCCGGAGGCATTCATATAGAGTCATATTTTGTTCTAAGTATCGAGTTGTAATTCTTGAGTTGTAAGTAAATAGAAGTGTGATGATCTTCATTATTAGAGCATTGTCCCATGTGAGAAAAAAAAAGAGGCCAAAGAAGCCAAACAAAAAAAAGAGAGAAAAGAGAGAAGGGGCAATGTTACTATCCTTTTTTCCACACTTGTGCTTCAAAGTAGCACCATGATCTTCATGATAGAGAGTCTCCTATGTTGTCATTTTCATATGCTAGTGGGAATTTTTCATTATAGGACTTGGCTTGTATATTCCAACGATGGGCTTCCTCAAATTGCCCTAGGTCTTCATGAGCAAGCAAGTTGGATGCACACGCACTTAGTTTTCTTTTCGAGATTTCATACACTTATAGCTCTAGTGCATCCGTTGCATGGCAATCCCTACTCACTCACATCGATATCTATTGATGGGCATCACCATAGCCCATTGATACGCCTAGTTGATGTGAGACTATCTCCTTCTTTTTGTCTTCTCCACAACCACCATATTCTGTTCTACCTATAGTGCTATGTCCATGGCTCACGCTCATGTATTGCGTGAAAGTTGAAAAGGTTTGAGAACATCAAAAGTATGAAACAATTGCTTGGCTTGTCATCGGGGTTGTGCATGATTTGAATATATTGTGTGATGAAGATGGAGCATAGCCAGACTATATGATTTTGTAGGGATAAGCTTTCTTTAGCCATGTTATTTTGAGAAGACATAATTACCTTGTTAGTATGCTTGAAGTATTATTGTTTTTATGTCAATATTAAACTTTTGTTTTGTATCTTATGGATCTGAACATTCATGCCACAATAAAGAAAAATTACATGGATAAATATGTTAGGTAGCATTCCACATCAAAAATTCTGTTTTTATCATTTACCTACTCGAGGACGAGCAGGAATTAAGCTTGGGGATGCTTGATACGTCTCCAATGTATCTATAATTTTTTATTGTTCCATGCTATTATATTATCTATTTTGGATGTTTTATATGCATTATTATGCTATTTAATATTATTTTTGGGACTAACCTATTAACCTAGAGCCCAGTGCCAGTTTCTGTTTTTCCTTGTTTTTGAGTTTCGCAGAAAAGGAATACCAAACGGAGTCCAAACGGAATAAAACCTTCATGATGATTTTTCTTGTACTAGAAGACACCTGTGGGACTTGGACTCCAAGTCAGAAGACCTTGGAGTAGACGACAAGCCAGAGGGGCATGCCCTGGGGGGGCGCCCCCCTGCCTTTTGGCCTACTCCAACACCCCCTGACCTAATTCTTCTTCCTATATATTCACATATATCCCAAAACCCTCAGAAGCATCCACGAAAACACTTTTCCACCGCCGCAACCTTCTGTACCCGTGAGATCCCATCTAGGGACCTTTTTCGGCACCCTGCCGGAGGGGGATTCAATCACGGAGGGCTTAAACATCAACTCTATTGCCCTTCCGATGAAGCGTGAGTAGTTTACCTCAGACCTACGGGTCCATAGCTAGTAGCTAGATGGCTTCTTCTCTCTCTTTGATTCTCAATACCACGTTCTCCTCGATGTTCTTGGAGATCTATCCGATGTAATCTTCTTTTGCGGTGTGTTTGTCGAGATCCGATGAATTGTGGATTTATGATCAGCTTATCTATGAATATTATTTGAATCTTCTCTGAATTCTTATATGCATGATTTGATATCTTTGTAATTCTCTTCGAACTATCGGTTTGGTTTGGCCAACTATATTGGTTTTTCTTGCAATGGGAGAAGTGGTTAGCTTTGGGTTCAATCTTGCGGTGTCCTTTCCCAGTGACAGTAGGGGCAGCAAGGCACGTATTGTATTGTTGCCATCGAGGATAAAAAGATGGGGTTTTCATCATATTGCTTGAGTTAATTCCTCTACATCATGTCATCTTACTTAATGCGTTACTCTGTTCTTCATGAACTTAATACTCTAGATGCAGGCAGGAGTCGGTCGATGTGTGGAGTAATAGTAGTAGATGCAGAATCATTTCGGTCTACTTGACACGGACGTGATGCCTATATTTCATAATCATTGCCTTAGATATCGTCATAACTTTGCGCTTTTCTATCAATTGCTCGACAGTAATTTGTTCACCCACCGTATTATTTGCTATCTTGAGAGAAGCCTCTAGTGAAACCTATGGCCCCCGGGTCTATTTTCCATCATATAAGTTTCCGATCTACTATTTTCCATCATATAAGTTTCCGATCTACTATTTTTGCAATCTTTTACTTTCAGATCTATAAACCAAAAAACCCAAAAATGTTTACTTTATCTTTTGTTTAGTTTTATCTATCTCTATCAGATCTCACTTTTGCAAGTGACCGTGAAGGGATTGACAACCCCTTTATCGCGTTGGGTGCAAGTTGTTTGATTGTTTGTGCAGGTATTAGGTGATTTGTGCATTGTCTCCTACTGGATTGATACCTTGGTTCTCTAACTGAGGGAAATACTTATCTCTACTTTGCTGCATCACCCTTTCCTCTTTAAGGGAAAAACCAACGCAAGCTCAAGAAGTAGCATGTCGCTATGGGATTAAGCTCAATCCGGCTAAGTGCACTTTTGGAGTTCCAGCTGGCAAGTTACTCGGTTTCCTCATTTCTGAACGTGGGATCGATGCCAACCCCGAGAAGATCGGTGCAATTGTTTGAATGAAGCAACCAGAATGTCTACATGACGTACAAAGGCTCACGGGCTGTCTGCAACCTTGAGCAGGTTCATCTCACGACTCGGTGAAATGGCCTTGCCGCTTTACCGACTAATGAAGAAATCTGACAGGTTCGAGTGGACTCCCGAAGTGCAAGCCGCGTTCCAGGAACTCAAGGCCTTGCACTCCACCCAGCCGGTGCTAGCTGCGCTTAGCAGCAAAGAGCCCTTGCTCTTATATATCACGGCCACGAGCCAAGTTGTTAGCACTGTGCTCACTGTGGAGTGCAAGGAACAAGGCAAAGCCTTCAAGCTCCAACGACTAGTCTACTACATCTCCTAAGTTCTGGCTCTCTCCAAGAAAAGATACCAACATTACCAGAAGTTGGTGTACATGATTCATCTGACTTCAAAGAAGGTGGCTCCTTACTTTCAAGAGCACTCGATCATGGTGATAAGTGACACACCTCTGTGTGAGATCATGAACAACAGAGATGCCATAGGCAGAGTGGCGAAGTGGGCCATCGATCTCCTTCCTTTGGACATCAAGTTGAAGCCAAGAAATACATCAAGTCGCATGCCCTAGTGGATTTTCTGGCCGAGGTGGATGGAGTAGGAGCAGCCTGTCCCAAGTCTTCCGGAGCACTGGATGAATTTTTTTTACGGCTCAAAGATGCTTCACGGCTCCAGAGCTGGAGTGGTCCTAGTGTCCCCTAAAGGCGACCAACTCAGCTATGTGCTTCAGATACACCTTGATTCCTCCAACAATGAGGCCGAGTATGAAGCTCTTCTGTATGTGCTGCGCATGGCGATCTCTCTCGGGATCCGTTGACTGATGGTCTATGGTGACTCGGATCTGGTGGTCAACCAAGTCATGAAAGAGTGGGATATCCAGATTATGGCAATGACAGGCTACTGCAATGCCGTGAGGAAACTAGAAAAGAACTTTGAAGGACTGGAGCTCCACCATATTCCGCGACTCAAGAACCAGGCAACTGATGACTTGGCCAAAATCGATTCTACTCGGAGGGAAGTTCCTAAGAACGTGTTCCCTGGAGCACTTACACTCGCCCACAATCAAAGAAGAACCTTTCATGGAGGATCCCCCACAGCCAGTTGGACCATCTAATTTGACTGAGGTTGATATTCCCGTAGTAATCGACCTGGTCTAGGAGATTCTTGTGATCACTCCCGAGTGGACTGAACTATACATCGCTTACTTGCAGAAGATTCACTTGGGAACCTGTGGGCACCATGCTCAGGCAAGAACTCCCAGAGGATGAGGTTGAGGCTCATCAGATTCTTTGCTGATCAAAAGCCTTCATCGTCATGGGCGACCAGCTTTACAAAAAGAGCACCTCTGGAGTCACTCAGCGCTGCATTTCACCGGTGGAAGGGTAACAGATTTTGCAGGAGATTCACTCCGGAACCTGCGGGCACCACATGTCCTCTCATACATTGGTTGCCAAGGCGTTCCGGGCTGGTTTTTATTGGCCCCGCGCCAATGAGGCCGCCTGAGACATAGTGGACCAGTGCGTCGGGTGCCAGTTCTACACGAACCAATCGCACAAACCGGTGTCTGCGCTGAACATGACCCCCCTCACCTGGCCATTCGCCATCTGAGGACTTGACATGATCAGCTCTCTCCGAACTGGGGCGAGTGGTTTCACTCATTTGTTGGTGGTGGTCGACAAGTTTACTAAGTGGATTGAGGCGAAACAAATAAAGAAGCTGGACTCGTCGACCGCCATCCAGTTCATCAAGGAGATAGTCTTCAGATTTGGGGTTCCCCACAACATCATCACCGATAATGGGTCTAACTTCGACTCAGAAGAGTTCCGCGAGTTTTGTTATTCTCAAGGCACTCGGGTCGATTATGCCTTAGTGGCTCACCCGCAGACGAATGGCCAAACAGAACGGGCGAATGGATTGATACTCCAGGGGTTGAAGCCTCTCCTTATGTGTGACTTAACACATGCGGTAGGAGCCTGGGTCACTGGGTTGCCATCGGTTCTATGGGGCCTACGAAGAACCTCAAACCTGTCCATGAATTGTACTCCATTCTTCATGGTGTACGGGTCGGAAGCAGTCTTACCAAGTGATTTACTTCACAATTCCCCTCGAGTTGATTTGTACTCGGAAGCCGAAGTTGAAGAAGCGTGATAGGATGGCCTCGGCCTCCTAGAGGAAGAGCATGAATTGGCGCTCATCAGGGCGACCGTGTACCTACAAGATCTGCGCCGCTATCATGACAGACATGTGAGGGGATGAGCCTTCCATGAAGGAGATCTGGTCCTCCGAGTGGATCAGCAGAAGCCTCACAAGCTAGCGCCCCCATGGTAGGGGCCTTTTGCCATATCGAAGGTCCTGAATAATGGAGCCTACCGACTCTACAATTTCAAGAAAGACATAGAAGAGCCTAGGGCTTGGAACACGGACCTGCTCTGCAAGTTCTACACTTAGAATAAAATTCCCCATTGTAATAGTTTCCCGAATGAACTCAGATGAATAAAAGTCTTACTTTTCCTGTATATCGTCTAGTTAGTACTAGAGCCGCATTTTCACTCAGGTGACTAACAACATTCGGAAACTAACACACTCCCAGTGGGTGAATTGGCTTAGCTGCGAACCAGTTTTGCCCAATTTCAAGAACATTTCGAGTGAGGACATGCTCCACAATCGGGGGCTTAGCTGCGAACTAGCTTTTGCCTAAGTTCAAAAATATTCCGAGTGAGGACATGCTCCACACTCGGGGGTTTAGCTGTGAACCGGTTTTTCCTAAGTTCAAAAACATTCCGAGTGAGGACATGCTCCACACTCGGGGGCTTAGCTGCAAACTGGTTTTCGCCTAAGTTCAAAAACGTTTTGAGTGAGGCCATGCTCCACACTCAGGGGCTTAGCTGCGAACCAGCTTTTGCCTATGTTCAAACACATCCCGAGTGAGGACGTGCTCCACACTCAGGGGCTTAACTGGAAACCAGCTTTCCCCTAAGTTGAAAACATACCGACTGAGGACCAGGTCCACACTCGGGGGCTTAACCGTGGACCAGTTTCCGCCCAAGCCAATCAACACGCCAACGAATGAGGATTAAAACTTTGATATGTCCTAATGTTCAAAGGCAAAAGCAAAGTAAATGAGCTCCAAGCTCATCAGAGTTTATGGTTACATCAACCACCCTGCATTCCGGGGCAAATTTAAGTCAAACAAGTTTTTCACGCATCTGGCTGAGGGCTAGCCGGCTCGACGAAGGTCTCCAGATTGATTCCGCCGGTGATACGCGCGGTAGCCTCAGCGAATGTCTCCATGAAGTCCTCGAACTTGAGTTTCTTATTATTTATCACATGGAGAGTCTTCAACTTCTCCTCGTCCACATCCTGGCAATGGACGTAGACGAGTGACAAGGCCACGTCGGTGCCACTGCGGGCCACCAACTTCTTCCACGCCTGCACTCGGGCAGGGATCTCGTTTAGCCGCGTCATGATGGACTCCAGATCCGCCTGGACCAACTACTCGGGCCGCAATCCTTGTCAATTATTACCATGGCGCCACGAAGCTGAGTGATATAACCCATGGCATTGTCGAGGCATTTGTCCAGTCGAAGGACAGCGAGGGCGGCCTTGTCGTTGATGAGTTGACTTGAAGGATTTAAGTCCCTCTTGATCCGCTCCGTCTCCAGCTCCACATCGAGGCAGTACTCTGTCGGGAGAAGCAGCATAAAGTTAGCAGTTGAAGAATCCCAAGAGCAAAAGAATTCCATTCAGACAGAGGGCTTACCAGCAAACTTCTCGTTCATCTCTGAGTAGAAGTTGTCCATATACTGCTCGAGTGCGTTCTTCTTCTCGAGGAGCTGAGCAACCTTCTCCTCCAAGGTCTTATTCTCCTTCTCGAAGGCACCAGCCTGGTCCTTGCACTTTTTCTCGCACTCGGAGGCTTCACCTTTCGCCGCGCAGGTGGCGGCCTTGAGAGTCTTGATCTCCTCCTCCGACCTACCGACTGATGCCAACTTCTCCTCGACGAGCTTGGTATTGGTCTTGGCTTCCTTCTGTGCTAGCGCCAGCTACTTGTCTTTGTCCTCCAAGGCCCTCTTCATGGTGTCTAAAGAAATAGAAGTCCTGGGCCTCTTTACAAGTTGGGCATTCTCGCTACGAACATCTGTCGAAGTGGATTGATTTGGATCAAGGGAGAAAATGAAATACAACGACTGACGAAGGGAAGCAACTAACCTCCCAGGGTCATCTTCTCCTTCTCCAGTCGAGCACTTGTGTTTCTCCGCATCCAGGTCCACTTGCAGCGATATCACTTCCTTCTCCAAGGCAATGTAGTGTGATCCTAGCTCGCAGGCTCTTTGTACCAGACAAGAAGGCAATCAGTCGAAAGATATGAACATGATCAACATCAATTACACTAAGTTGGAGATCATTCGGCTGACCACCGAGTCAGCTATAAAGAAGATCGAAGACAACAACACCCCAATCTTTGATCATTTGGCTGACCTATGAGTCGGCTATGAAGAAGATCGAGGACAACAACACCCTGATCTTCAATCATTCGGCTGACCTCCGAGTTGGCTACGAAGAAGATCGAAGGCAGCAACACCCTGACCTTCATCTCATCAGACGGCCCACTCGGTTAACCGAGGGCAGCCATGCACTCCAAGTGCCACACGACGGAAACAGTTCTAAAGACTACCACTGATTGCCTACAATTGGCGGTAGTCTCGGGGACTACACCCAGTAGGTGCACTCAGCATGCCCCCACTGGAAAGTGACTCATGTTGATGAGCTAATAGCAAAAACTCTAAGACTACCACCGACTGCTTCCAGTCAATGGTAGCCTCGGGGACTACACCAAAGTGGGTGCACTCAGTGTGCCCCCACTGGAACCAAAAACACTCAGAAACACCCTGACCGGGCTCGAGTGACAACAGTGACAAAAACATAAGCTCTAAGACTCCCGCCGACTGCTTCCAGTTGACGGCAGCCTCGGGGACTACACCCAGTGGGTGCACTCAACGTGTCCACACTAGAAAGAAAACAACCAGTGGGTGTGCTCCGTGCAAACCCACTGACAGGAATACTATGGACCATTCGAAGCATGAAGAAGAAACCAAAATTCAGAAACTTTGACTGAAAATCATACTCACAATGGTACTTACTCGGGCGTTGGTGTGCATCACCTCACTGGTGTCATACGCGCCCTTCAGATGATCACACATCAGCTTCACCTAGATCGAAGCCTCTTTGCTTGCCTCCACTTGGTCTTCTGGGACATGGGTACTGGGGGTAGCGGTGACGGAGGTGCAGGCGCAAATCTTGGAGTCGGAACCACAGCGGTCGCGGGCACAGAACTGCTTGGGGCCAGAGGACTCGGTCTAGTGGACCTCGTGATAGTCTTGGCCGGCGAAACATGCTCCACTCGGTGAGGGAAGGCCTCCTGCATGGCCGCGTTGACCTTTTTCGCCCCCCTTGTCAGCCTCCGGGTTGGGTTGGTCGGCCTTGTCATCGTCGTCCAACTGGATGACCTCAGGCGGTGCTGCGTGAGCACATGAGTTGGTGCATCAGTGAAAGCCAGTCGGATAAAATCTAGAAGTCTCAATCAGTCAGCACGTCTGTACCTTTGGAGGTGGCGGCGTCCGCCGCGTCGGTCTCACCCTGGTCCTGCTTGGGAGCATTTGGGTCCAGCGATGTCGTCGAGGTCTCGTTGCTGTGAAACACAATAACACTCAGCGGTCAGCCGAGTCAAGATAACAATGGAAAAAGACCCATCAAGAACACTTATGTCGATGCCACTAGCACTGTCACTTTGATCCAAGGCACAACGACCTTGCGAGGCTTGAAGGCAATTTGTTTGGGCTGCTTCTCGGTGGATCTCTCCGCTTCGGCACGCCCGCGCTTTGAGCTACGCGTCGCTCACCCAGAGGCAGTCGGCTGCTAAGCCCCTCCTGTCTTACCACTCGGATCATGCAGCGCCTTGGAGCGAGGCTCCCTGGGGCCCTCAGAAGACGATGATGACTCGGCCTCCTCCCCCTCCTCGGTGCTCTCGTCCTCGTCACTCTCATCATCATCATCGTCGTCCTCCTCATCCACCGAGTACTGGCGCTCGGTGTCACTCATCATATCCTTGGGCGACCGGTCGATCACTGGTATGTCAGAGATCAGGTGCTAGAAACTCTGGGGAAACAAAAATGCCACAACACAGAAATCAGATGCGCAAGAAGTAACTCTCGGACAATCTGAATGGTCAGTAAAAGATTACCTCAGCTGGCGGCAAGTCCTTGGTATACGGGGGTGCCCTCCTGGCCCCCTGTGGGTTGTCCCGGGCGCAGGTGTGATATGTCTCCGTCGTATCTACTTTTCCAAACACTTTTTCTCTTGTTCTGGACTCTAATTTGCATGATTTGAATGAAACTAACCCGGACTGATGTTGTTTTTAGCAGAATTGCCATGGTGTTGTTTTTGTGCAGAAATCAAAGTTCTCGGATTGACCTGATAATTTACAGAGAATTTTTATGGAATATATAAAAAATACTGGTGGAAAGAGATACAGAGGGGGGCCACCAGGAGCCACAAGCTCAGGGGCGTGCCCACCCCCCAGGGCGAGCCCTACGAGCTTGTGGGCAACCTGGTCCTCTGGCAACCCTAACTCCAACTCCATATATACCTATTTGCCAAGAAAAAAATCGAAGAGAAGGATTCATTGCGTTTTACGATATGGAGCCGCCGCCACCTCCTGTTCTTCATCGGGAGGGCTGATCTGGAGTCTGTTCGGGGCTCCGGAGGGTGGAATCCGTCGCCGTCGTCATCACCAACCCAACTTCACCATCAATTTCATGATGCTCACCGCCGAGAGTGAGTAATTCCTTCGTAGGCATGCTGGACGGTGATGGGTTGGATGAGATTTATCACGTAATCGAGTTAGTTTTGTTAGGGCTTGATCCCTAGTATCCACTATGTTCTGAGATTGATGTTGCTATGAATTTGTTGTGCTTAATGCTTGTCACTAGGGCCCGAGTGCCATGCTTTCAGATCTGAACCTATTATGTTTTCATAAATATATGTGTGTTCTTGATCCTATCTTGCAAGTTATACGCACCTATTACGTGTTATGATCCGCATACCCAAAGGTGACAATAATTGGGATTCTTTCCGGTGATTACCGTAGTTTGAGGAGTTCGTGTATCCACTAAGTGCTAATGCTTTGTTCCTGTTCTCTATTAAAAGGAGGCCTTAATATCCCATAGTTTCCTTGTGGACCCCGCTGCCACATTTGTCCTTTGACAAAAGATGTCATGCAAGTTCTTTTCTATAAGCACATATGACTATACACTACAAAAAATGACACATCCGTGACATTTTGGGCCGAACAATTTTTTTTCTATCATGCTTATGACATTTCTATGACGATAATTGTGACAAAACCCGGTATCATCATAGATGTGGTGGGCTCCTACTTCTATGACAAAAAATCATGACAGAAAATGGGCTTTTAGTCCTGGGCGGGCCGGAGACGCACCTGAATGTCGCTGCAACAGACCCTGGGTCCATTGCACGGACTGTGCACAGGCCAGAGACAAGATTACAAGACCAAGATCATACCAAACAAGGAGGATCAATTCCTTTGAAGAATCCAAGTGCAAGTCGAGAAGGCCAAGATGAGCCAGAGGAGCAAGGCGTCACTAAGAGAAGGACCTACCTTGCCGGGCAGGCGAGCCTGGCAGGGTTGGGTTTTTTGCCCCGGAAGCAAGCTCCAGATCATCCCGGCAAGCCTGCCGGGCTGGCAGAGGCAGGCCACTCCACCACTCCACCTCACAAGTGACGCAAGTCAATAATCAAAGCAGTGTCGAGCTCCAAGGTGACTAAGTGGCTGCTTTCTTCCACATGGCAGCCAATTCCTATAGCAAACACCTCCATATGACACCCATCCTGAGACGTGTCACATGAGCAAGCGCAAAGCTGGCAAAACAGCCCGGCAGAGCCTGCCGAGCGAGCTGTGATGTGACACTGAGCGGCGCATTTAATGCGCTCTGTCAGCCTGCAGAGTTAGATATGATAGCACTGTTAGCTATCTAATCAGTACGCAAAGACTGATTTGCCACTGTGGTGACCCCTTAATCTATAAAAGGAGGCCCATGGCGACCGTAGAAGGGGTTGGCAAGTTGGACCCTCGCATATTCATACGCGCGTAGCCACTCTCGCCCCCAGAGCGACCTTGCTGGGCGAGTGTGCTACGTTCATCACCATTATACACCATCAATCCACCAAAGTAGGAGTAGGGTTTTACGCCTCACGGCGGGCCGAACCTGGGTAAAGACTGCCTGTGTGATCTCTGCCGTGCTGCGCGACACTTCCCGCTCTTTGTGCAACGTGCCCATCCCCCCGTCGAACCAAAAGGGGCTCATGGCCCCATAGGTGGCCGTGGTTTCCCACAACATCTTTGGTGCGTCGGGTAGAGGGATCACTTGCGCGAAACCAAGAGCCTAAGCTGCGCGTCATCTTCATCGACATTTTCATCGTCGACGGCGTCATCGACTATGGCGCCCAAGAGGAAGCCCAGAGCTGCAAATATCCTACCCACCTCGAAGGCTCCGCCGCCCGTGACCACCAATGTCGCGGGGAAAGCGGGGGCTCGTGAGGGTATGGATGCTGCGGGGGACATGGTCGGCGCAGGCGGTGCCGTCACCACCTCCCCCACGGCCAAAGCAGGAACGGGAGGTACCGGGGAAGGACAGCATCAGCGACATCTCGATGGCCATGCTCCACGAGGTACGGATGGAGGGATCATTCCGCCTGAACCCCTTCACCTCGCCAATGGGCACAGCCGCAGTGATGATGCTCGCTCTAGGGCGAATCGCAACCCTCCGGCCACCCCCACTGCGGGCGCGACCGCAGGGCACGTGCCACCCCCAGGGCGGGCTGACCCAGCTACTGTGCCCAACGGAGCCGCTGGCCCTCAGGCGCCTCCGCCGCATCATCATGCCATCCAAACGACTGGTTCGCAGCAGCAAGGGCGCGGCGCAGTCGCCACCGGCAATGTCAGGAGCCGAGCGACACCACGATCTACATCATCATCACCTATGCCAAGCACTGCCTCAGTGGCCATGGTGCGAGCTGTGACGCCCCGGGCTCGATCGTGCACTAATCATACACGCAAATGCACACGATCAAGCCTAAGGACTCACGGGAAGATATCACAACACAACTCTAAAACATAAATAAAGTCATACAAGCTTTATATTACAAGCCAGGGGCCTCGAGGGCTCGAATACAAAAGCTCGCATACAAGCGTCAGCGGAAGCATTAGATATCTGAGTACAGATATAAAAGAAAACACAGAAAAGCCTTAAGAAGGCGAGACAAAAGAAAAACACTACAATCGAAAGGCGTAGGCCTCCTGCCTGGGACCCTCCGATCCTACTCCTGGTCGACGGCAAGCTCGAAGTAATATCCACCCTCAGGGTAGTTAGGGACGTGTGACGGACGAACGGACTGCGCATTCGGATTCGTCTCGTCGTTCTGAGCAACTTTCATGTACAAAGTTTTTCGATCTGAGCTACGGATTATTTTATATGATTTTTCAAAGTTTAAACAATATTCTGAAATTACAGATTTATTATTAATTCGAATTATCCAAAACAGTAACAGGGTGACGTCATCATGACGTCACTGTGACATCAGGACCAGTGGGTCCCACCTGTCAGTGTCACGTCAGGCTAATCAGGGTTTAATTATACTAATTACAGATTAATTAGGTTAACTAGATAATTAGGTTAATTAAGTAAGATTAATTAAATTAATTAATTAACTAATTATTAATTTTATTAATTCATTTTTTATTTAAAACCGTTCTGGGGGCTGGGCCCCACTGTCAGTGGCACAGAGGCATCGGCCCCACCTTGTAGTGGCACATAGGCCACTGCGGGCGCGGGCGTCGGTCGCGGGCGGAGCCCGTGAGCGCACGGGCGCGGCCACGAGCGGGGGCGTGGCGGGACGGAGCAGAGGACGCGGCGAGGCGCAGCGAGCGCGCGCAGGACGCCGAGCGGGGCGAGAGGGGTCGGGGCGCGAGGCGGGCGCCGCGGTGCGCGAGCACACGGCGTCGAGCGAGCGGGTCGTGAACAGCGACGGGGAGCAGAGGCTGGGAGGAGCAGCGGTGGCCGTGAGCGGGAGCTGCGCGCAGACGGGGCTGGCGGTTGGGTCGTGGCCCGGCGCGCGGCGAGCATGCACGGGGCGTGGCCAGGGTGCGTCGAGGCGTGGGCGTGTGCGACCGGGCGCGGCTACGGGCGCGGTGAGCGGGCGAGCGCGCAGGCGCGGCAGGCGGAGGCCGTAGCGGGCAGAGAGGGAGGGGAGAGGCCGGAGCCCGAGGGCTCACCCGCGGTGGAGGATCGAGGGCGGCGAGGGTCGAGGGGGCCGGCGGGGAGGAGATGTGGACGGGGCGGTCCGACGGGGAAGCAGTCGAGGAGGAGAGGCGTCCGACGCGGGACGGGACGTGGCGACGGGGTCCAGCGAGGTGGACGAGGCGGCAAGGTCCGGCGAGGCAGCAGTAGAAGCGGGGGAGTGAGAGGGGATCAGGTGGGGGTTAGGGTTTCAGGGGTGGGTGCCCCTGGGGGGGTTATAGGCCGGGGTTGGGCCGGCCTGGTGGGCGGCCAGCTGGGCCGGTTGGCCCAGTGGGGGGGGGGCGATTTCTTTAGTTTCTGTTTTCCTTTTTCTTATTTCTTTTCTGTTTTCTCCTTTTTGTTCCTGTTTTGTCTTTTATTCTTTTTATTCCAAATGACTTTTGTATTTTATGAAACTTAGTCCAATAATAACAGTGCATTATAAGCCATTGTTATAAAAAGGTTTTGAGTCCAAATGTTTTCTTTTGGATTTTATTTAAATAAAAAGGTATTAACCAACTCTATTTTCCTACTGTTAGAGTCACTTAGTTAACTTATTAATTGTTGATTATAATTTTATAATAGTCTCTGGAATATTTGCTATTTACTGAACATTTTAGTTTCTATGTTAAGCAACTTTTATTTTCCACTTTTAGTTTGAATTTCCATTTGAATTTGAATTTGAAAAGAGATATGATACTAATGATGATTAAGCATTATTGATCATGATGACATGGCATAATCAAAAGGGTGATTACTGTAGCTTAGTACATGGGGTGTTACACGAGCAAAATTGCTGTTGAGATTTCCACCGGTGGCAGACCAGATGGATGAGTGGCGAGCCACCATCCAAAGTTTGATTGGTTTCGCCGAGGTGGAAGGATCACAGCGGGCCGGACCGCCACGGCCTTCCCAGGCAGCAACAATGGCTCGTGCGGCTGGTCGTGCAGGAGGGGCCACCCTCACGGTGCAATCCCCACCACGGCGAGCCGCCCAGGAGCCGCAAAACTAAGCGCCCGATGATGTCTCGATGGCCTTGTCAAATCCTCGAGCGCGTCAAGGCCGACAGCGTGCCCCGAAGGGCAGGCGAAGGGAAGGCACGCGCATCATCGACGAGCGGCGCCGCGACAACCTCCACCGGTCCAATGGGTGTGATGGCCCCGACGTCGACGAGCCCGCACTCAGAGATGGCGGGTGCCTGCCTTTCGAGGTTGGGTGCCCTGCCTTCACCCGTGAGCTGCAGCAAGTCCGTTGGTGGTCCACTCGCACGTTCAAGCCAGAGATACCTGAGAAGTATGATGGGAGACTAAACCCGACAGAGTTCTTGAGCATCTACACCATCGTTGTTCAAGCTACCGGGGGAAGAGATGAGAAGGTGTTCGCCAACTACTTCCCTTTGGCCCTCAAGTCAAATGTGAGGTCTTGGCTGATGCACCTGCGGGAGAACTCCATTTCGACCTGGGCTGACCTATGCCACAAGTTCATTGGTGCCTTCACAGGTGGCCATCAAGAACCAGGGCAGCCCAGCGACTTGCAGCTTCTCTGGCAGAAAGAGGGAGAAACTCTGTGGAAGTACTTGCAGAGATTCGGTCGAGTTCACAGAAATATCCCAGATATCCACCCAGCTGCCGTGATAGCTGCTTTTCAATCCAACATGCGCAACCGCAGGATACGTTCCAAGATGAATGTTCGGTTGCCCAAGACTGTGAAGGAGCTCTACACTTTGGTGGACAAATGTGCTCGGGTGGAAGAGGGGAGGAAACTTCCTGGAGAGGAAGATTGCGTCGACATCGACTCAGAAGATGACGATGAAACCATCAGTAAGAAGAAGAAGAACAAGAAGCACAACAAGAAGCACAAGGATAAGACAATGATGGTTGTTGAGGGGTCAGGCACGCCTAGTACCGGCAAGAAGGCCAAGGCTAAAGCCCCCGGCAAGGAGGCTACCGCATGCGCTGACTGCCGGGAGGCGGCGGCTGCCGAGAAGGCTGGGAAAAGTGATGGGCCATACAGTAAGATTCATCGGACCAAGGGCCATGATCTCCAGGAGTGTCATCAGGTTGAGCAGCTCGTCAAGAGATAGAAGGCTGAGTATGAGAAGCGCGATAAGGAAAAAGGTCAGAATGGCGCAGGCGGGAAGGGCCAGGGTGGTGAAGCAAATCGCCCCGGCAAGGCTCCTCGGAACCAAGGGAAACCCGCCAAGGGCCGAGAGAAGGAGGGTTGCGGTAACGAGAGTGATGGAGGGAATGAAGAGGAAACCAGCGAGCAGGAATTCCAGAAGGCCACTGGCGCCTTGTGCATTGACGGGGGTGCATGAAGTCAATGCCATGGAGCCAGAGGTAGATTCTCCGAAGCCGCTCAAGTGGTCACGCACGCCCATCATCTTTGATGAAGATGACCACCCTGACCGCATTATTGCGGTATGGTGCTTGCCATTTTTGGTCTCACCAACAATTCGCAACCTCAAGGTCACAAAGATGCTGGTTGATGGCGGGGCCGGGTTGAATCTGATTTCCCCAAAGGTTATCAGCAAACTCCAGATAGCAGAGGAAGAACTTAAGGCCACAGGCACGTTTCAAGGAGTCAATCCCGGCAGGAGCCGTCCTAAGGGAAAGGTTACGTTGCCAGTGACATTTGGAGGAGAGTTGAACTACAGGACTGAGAAAGTTGTGTTTGATGTGGTTGACCTCCCTTTGCCGTACAACGGGATCCTTGGGCGCCCGGCCCTGGCCAAATTCATGGCAGCATCCCACTATGCCTACAACACCTTGAAGATGCCAGGGCCGATGGGCGTCATTTCCATTCCGTCGGCAAGAAAGACGCAATTATTTGTGTGGATAAGATGTACCGGGACGCGGTCGCGCCAGAGGTCGTGGAAGCCACAGTTCCGGCCAAGGAAAAGCATAGTAGAGGCACTGGCAAGAAATCCGGGAAGCGTACCTCTGTGGAATGTGCCGCGCCCGTTGATGACACGCCAGAGAGTTCCAACAGTAAGAGATCCAAGGCTACTCCACCCCAAGTGAAAAAGGTCACAGCAGGACTGGCTGGCGCTGATGGTACTTTCACTATCAGCGCCACCCTTGATGACAAATAGGAAAGCGCGCTCGTTGCCTTCCTGTGGGCGAATATCGATGTGTTTGCCTGGCAACCATCTGATATCCCCGGTGTTCCCAGGGAGGTAATCGAGCACCACCTTGTTGTCTGCCCACATGCCCGGCCCATCAAGCAAAAGGTTTGGAAGAAGGCCTTGGAATGGCAGCAGTTTATTACCGAGGAAATCAAGAAACTTGAAGCAGCTGGTTTGTTCAGAGGAGTACTGCATCCAACATGGTTAGCAAATCCAGTGGTTGTGCGCAAGGCTAATGGAAAATGGAGGCTTTGCATAGATTTTACGGATCTAAACAAGGCGTGCCCAAAGGACCCATTTCCCTTGCCGCGCATGGACCAGATCGTGGATTCTACTTCAGGATGTGAGTTGCTCTCTTTTCTGGATGCATACTCTGGATACCATCAGATTTTTATGTCCAAGGAAGACGAAGAGAAGACCTCATTCATCACCCCATGCGGCACGTACTGTTTTGTGTGCATGCCTTTCGGGTTGAAGAGTGCCGGGTCCACTTTTGCAAGAGCAGTCCAGATTGGCTTTGAACCATAGTTGCACAGGAACATTGAAGCCTATATGGATGATATTGTGGTCAAGACCAAGGACAGATCAACCCTCATCCAGGATTTAGAAGAGACATTTGCTAATCTGCGCAAGATCAACTTGAAACTGAATCCGGAGAAGTGCGTGTTTGGCGTTCCCTCCGGCAAGCTACTTGGTTTCTTTGTGTCCCACCGTGGGATAGAGGCCAACCCCAATAAGATCAAGGCTATTGAGCAGATACAGGCACCCAAGAGAGTTAAGGATGTGAGGCATTTAACGGGATGCGTTGCCGCGCTTAGCAGATTCATCTCCAAGTCTGCCGAGCACGCCTTGCCGTTCTTCAAGATTTTGAAGAAGGCATGACCCATGAAGTGGACCCCGGAAGCAGATGCAGCACTACAGGATTTGAAGGCATACTTGTCTTCTGTGCCTACTTTGGTCGCACCCAAACCACAAGAGCCGTTACTGCTATATCTAGCAGCTATTAATCAAGTGGTTAGTGCGGCCCTAGTAGCGTAGTGAGAAGTGGAAGAAGCAGCCACCTCAGCAAGTGTCCCGCCCGGGGAAGAGGAAGCGAGCGGCCCGGAAAGACCAGATACAGATCAGGCCAAAGAAGAGCATGGCAGCGGAAGCAACCCCAAGGACACGGCAAGGAAGAAGGTGGTGTAGCGCCCAGTATACTTTGTCAGCTCCCTGTTGCAGGGGGCTAGATCCAGGTACTCTGGCATGCAAAAATTGATCTTTGGCCTTGTCATGGCCTCAAGGAAACTGCGCCACTACTTCCAAGCCCATGAGATCACGGTTGTCACCCGCTTCCTGTTGCAAAGGATACTTCGAAACCCAGAGGCCACCGGCAGGATAGTGGAGTGGGCATTGGAGTTATCCAGCTTTGGCCTGAAGTTTGAAAGCACGTCAACGATCCAGAGCAGGGCGTTGGCAGAGTTTATTGCAGAATGGACGCCAACCCCTGATGAAGAAGTACAGGAAATAGCTATCCCCGGCAAGGAAGCGCCCCAAGAATGGATCATGTATTTCGATGGTGCCTTCTCCCTACAAGGTGCAGGGGCTGGCGTGCTTACTCGTGGCTCCCACTGGAGAGCACCTGAGGTACGTCGTCCAGATGCACTTTCTCCGGGAGGAGGCGACCAACAATACAGCAGAATATGAAGGGCTTCTTGCCGGGCTCAGGATTGCCACATAATTGGGAATCAAGAAGCTGATCATTCAAGGAGATTCACAACTGCTGGTGGGACAAGTCAACAAGGATTACCAAATCCCATTGATGGAGGCATACGTCGAGGAAGTGAGAAGATTGGAGGAGCGCTTTGACGGGTTGCAAACAGAGCACGTACCCCGTGCGGAAAACAGCATTGCTGATCACCTGTCGAAGTGCGCTGCGCAGAAGCTTCCTGTGGAACCAGGGACTTTTGTTCTCCATCTTACTCAGCCCTCTGTATCCCCAACAACAATGGCGCGAAAGAGGAGGAAATTGGACTCTGGTAAGCCTCTCCCGGTAGAGCCTTTCGGGGCTCTTGGCAGCGACCCTGCCGGGAACAACTCCCCTTCGCTTGCCGGGCTGCACCCTCCTGCCGGGCCACTGGTCCCCACAGACAAGGGATGCGCCCCCATGAATGAGGAGGTGCCGCTAGTCCTTGTTGCCGAGCCTCAGGCTCCAACTTGGGCAAGGCACATAGTCCATTTCCTCCAAACTGGAGAACTTCCCGAAGAGCAAGAAGAAGCTGAAAGAGTTGCCCAGAGGGCCAGTATGTATCAGTTTGTCGATGACACACTATACAGAAGAAGGCCCAACAGTGTGAAATTGAAGTGCATTTGCCGGGAAGGAGGAAAGGAACTGCTGGCAGAGATACACAAAGGCATGTGCGGCTCCCACATTGGATCAAGGGCTCTGGTTGGGGAAGCATTCCGGCAAGGATTCTATTGGCCCACAACCCTCCAAGATGCGGTTGAGCTCGTCACCAAGTGTGAAGCCTATCAGTTCCATTCCAAAAATATCCATCTGCCTGCCCAAGCACTCCAGACAATCCCTTTGTCATGGTCATTTTCGGTCTGGGGGCTCGATATCCTCGGCCCTTTCCCCCGAGCTGCCGAGGGCTTTGAATTCTTGTTCGTTGCAATCGACAAGTTTATAAAGTGGCCGGAAGTAGATGCCGTGAGAAAGGTGACTGCTCAGTCAGCTATCAAGTTCTTGAAAGGATTGGTGTGCCGCTTCGGGGTCCCTACCCGGATCATCACCGACAACAGCACCCAGTTCACGAGCCGCGCGTTCATGCAATATGTTCATGCCCTCGGAAGCAAGATCTCATTTGCATCTGTTGCACATCCCAGAAGCAATGGACAAGCTGAGAGGGCAAACACTGAAGTGCTGCGGGAACTCAAGACAAGAACATTTGATAAGCTGCGGAAGCACGACAGGCAATGGATCAATGAGCTGCCGGTGGTTCTTTGGTCCCTCAGAACGACACCAAACCAAGCTACCGGGCAGACTCCCTTGTCCCTAGTCTATGGGGCAGAAGCAGTTATCCCCACGGAACTCATTTATGGGTCACCTTGAGTGCTTGCCTACGATGAAGTAGCGCAGGAACAGCACATGCGTGACGACGCCGTGCTTCTTGAGGAGAACCGTCTCCGAGCTGCTACGCATGCTGCACGGTATCAGCAAGCCCTGCATCGCTATCATAGCCGCAGGGTTCATGCCCGGTGTTTTGAGGAAGGCGACCTTGTCCTTAGGCGCGTTTAGTCCGCCAAGGGTACAAACAAGCTGTCGCCGAAGTGGGAAGGCCCTTACCGGGTAGTACGAGTCACCAGACCTGGTGAGGGAGTCCTAGATTAAGGGGTCCTCGGGTGTCCAGGTTACGTAATGTGGGCCGGACTGATGGGCCATGAAGATACAAGACAGAGGACTCTCTCCCGTGTCCGGATGGGACTCTACTTGGCGTGGACGACAAGCTTGGCGTTCGGATATGAAGATTCCTTTCTCTGTAACTGACTTTGTACAACCCTAGCCCCCTCCGGTGTCTATATAAACCGGAGGGTTTAGTCCATAGAGGCGATCATAATCAGACAGGCTAGACTTCTAGGGTTTTAGCCATTATGATCTCGTGGTAGATCAACTCTTGTAATACTCATATTCATCAAGATCAATCAAGCAGGAAGTAGGGTATTACCTCCATAGAGAGGGCCCGAACCTGGGTAAACATCGTGTCCCCCGTCTCCTGTTACCATCGACCTTAGACGCATAGTTAGGGACCCCCTACCCGAGATCCGCCAGTTTTGACACTGACATTGGTGCTTTCATTGAGAGTTCCGCTGTGTCGTCGCTAGAAGACTCGATGGCTCCATCAATCATCCACAACGATGCTGCCTCGAGGGAGGTCTTTCTCCCCAGCCAGATCTTCATATTCGGCGGCTTCATACTGCGGGCCAACTCGCTTGGCCATCTAGAGCAGATCGACAGCTACGCCCCTGGCCATCAGGTCAGGTTTGGAAGCTTGAACTACGTTGCTGATATCCGCGGAGACTTGATCTTCGACGGATTCGAGCCCATGGCAGCCGCTCCCTGCCACCGCGATGAACATGACCTAAATCTGTCATCGGACCATACCCGGGAGATAGCGCCTGTAACTGCTCTGGCCCTAGATCCGAAGCAGATTGCGCCATCCGAGGACGGGAAGCTCAACCCCACCACGGAAGCCGCAGACTCAGCGGCGTTGGAGCCGCACACAGACCCAACTTCGAACGGGATCTGTGTCACTGGAACCTCGGATTCGTCTCCGACCACAGGTTCCGAACCGCGTGCGTCCGTGCCCATCGACCTTGATCGGGCGCCGATCGTCGAGTTCAGCTCCGCGGACATCTTCCGACACTCACCTTTGGGTGATGTGCTAAACTCATTAAAAACCCTCTCCTTAGCGGGGGACTCACAGCCGAATTATATCCGGTTTGAACTGGAGGCTGATGACAGAGAATTTCGCTTCCCACCCACCGCCCACTTCATTGCCACTGTCGAAGACTTAACCGACATGCTCGATTACGACTCCGAAGACATCGACGGTATGGACGACGATGCCGAAGAGGAGCAGGCCCAAAACCTGCCGTTTACTGGGCGCTGGACAGCCACCTCCTTGTATGACGTGTACATGGTGGATACTCCCAAAGAGAATAACGGCGATAACGAGAAAGATCCAGTCGAGGATAAACCTCCTGAGACGCAGCCAAAGCGCCGACGTCAGCTGCACCGCTCTAAATCACGTCATGGAAAAGACAGCAATACCGGCACGACAGAAAACAATACTCCGGACGATGCCGAAGACAAAGAAGATCCCGTCGAGCCAACTTCCGAACAGGATGATAGGGAAGATGGGCAAGTCAGCCCTGACGAACAGGCCATAAACAAAGACTTGGAGGACAGCAACTATCTTCCACTCTCCGAGGATGAGGTGAGCCTTGGCCACGAAGACTTTATCGTGCCTGAGGAACCCGTCGAGCAGGAGAGCTTTAAGCGCCGGCTAATAGCCACTGCGAGGAGCCTGAAAAAGAAACAGCAGTAGCTTCAAGCTAATCAAGATCTACTCAACGACAGATGGACTGATGTCCTGGCAGCCGAGGAATACGGACTCGAGCGCCCCATTAAAAGTTACCCGAAGCATAAACTGCTACCCCAATTCGACGACGAGGCACTTGAGCCCATGCCATCAACACGTAATGCGGCTGACCGACCACCACGTGGCCGTGACAAAGCGGCAACCCAAGCCGAACACCTGCCCATACTACCTCACCGTAAAGGCAAAGATACCACAGCTCGGGAATACACATATGACCTACGGCAAGACCTGGAGAACAGAGTAGGCCAGTCCAGATCGATCTACGGATTGCGGGGGCATGCCCTGGCGCACGACGACGGCTATCAAGCCATACGTAACGAGCATAACCACGACCGGGCCGAAAACTGCAGACGGACTACATCCGCACTACGTCGCGACTTGGCCCGATATAGAGGCGCCGCACATCCCCTCTGCTTCACTGATGAAGTAATGGAGCACGAATTCCCAGAAGGGTTTAAACCCGTAAATATCGAATCATATGATGGAACAACAGATCCCGCGGTATGGATTGAGGATTTTCTTCTCCATATTCATATGGCCCGCGGCGATGACCTTCATGCCATCAAATACCTCCCACTAAAACTCAAGGGGCCAGCTCGGCACTGGTTAAACAGTCTGCCTGAAAACTCTATAGGCAGCTGGGAGGACTTGGAAGATGCTTTCCGCGACAACTTCCAAGGCACATATGTATGACCTCCGGATGCTGATGACTTAAGTCACATAGTTCAACAGCCTCGAGAGTCGGCCAAGAAATTCTGGACTAGGTTCCTAACTAAAAAGAACCAGATCGTCGACTGCCCGGATGCCGAAGCCCTAGCGGCCTTTAAGCATAGCATCCGCGACGAATGGCTCGCTCGTCACCTCGGCCAAGAAAAGCTAAAGTCCATGGCAACCCTCACGGCACTCATGACCCGCTTTTGTGCGGGCGAGGATAGTTGGCTGGCGCGTAGCAATAACACTGCAAGCGATGCCGGTACCTCTGAAGCCAAGAATAGCAATGACAAGCCCCGACGCAACAGGCATAAGCGCCGAAGCAATGGTGGCACTGCCGATGACACGGCGGTCAACGCCGGTTTCAGCGGCTCCAAGTCCGGCCAGCGGAAGAAGCCATACAAAAGAAACAATCCGGGCTCATCCAGCTTGGACCGCATACTCGATCGTCCATGTCAGATCCACGGCACCCCTGATAAACCAGCCAATCATACCAACAGAGACTGTTGGGTTTTTAAACAAGCCGGCAAGTTAAATGCCGAAAACAAGGAGAAGGGGTCGCAAAGCGAGGACGACGACGAGGAGTCCCGTCCGCCGAACACAGGAGAACAGAAGAAGTTCCCTCCCCAGGTTCAAACGGTGAACATGATATACGCCACTCATATCCCCAAAAGGGAGCGCAAACGAGCGCTCAGGGACATATACGCGATAGAGCCAGTCGCCCCAAAGTTCAACCCATGGTCGTCCTGCCCGATCACCTTCGATCGCAGGGACCATCCGACCAGTATCCGTCATGGCGGTTCAGCCGCACTGGTCCTCGATCCAATTGTTGATGGATTCCATCTCGCACGTGTCCTCATGGACGGCGGCAGCAGCCTGAACCTGCTCTATCAGGATACAGTGTGCAAAATGGGCATCGATCCCTCAAGGATCAAACCCACAAAAACTACCTTTAAAGGAGTCATACCAGGTGTAGAGGCCCGCTGTACGGGCTCAATCACATTGGAGGTTGTCTTCGGATCCCCGGCCAACTTCAGAAGCGAAGAGTTGATCTTCGATATCGTCCCCTTTCGCAGTGGCTATCACGCGCTGCTCGGACGAACCGCATTTGCACGATTCAATGCGGTGCCACACTATGCTTATCTCAAGCTCAAGATGCCAGGACCACGCGGCGTCATAACAGTTAACAGAAACACGGAGCGCTCCCTCCGTACCGAGGAGCACACCGTGGCCTTGGCATCGGAAGTATAGAGCGGCCTTGCCAAGCAAAATCTTAATTCAGCGGCCAAGCTCCCGGACACTGTCAAGCGGATCCGGACTACTCCGCAGCATAACAGTCCGGCTCGTCAGGAGTTAGACTAGCAATCCGGCCTCCGTCTCCATCCCAGCCTAATAGCGGCATATGTACCACGCGTACATAACTATGCACTTAAAATACCATGGGCATAGACGGAGGCATAACTAGATTGTGGTCCATAATACGGCTCGACCTCCCATGGACACACATACTTTCACTTTTTCTTTTTCATCCTTTTCAGGTTTCTTTTCCACATGCCCCTCAAGACGGCCTGATCATTGGTCCTTTCGAAGGATAGATACACCAAGACAGTAAGAAGCATTGAGGTATACGGGAATCGCTAGGAGGTCTTTTTGACGATCACTCTACCTGTTCTCAGGACCCGCACGCAGCTCTCCCTTGGTCATGGCATGTTAAATGGCCCTGTTGCTTATCGCACTACTTATACGCTTTGATGTATCAATAAAATTATAATGGAAACATTTCGCGGCCCAACTTCTGCGGCACTAGCTTACTACTTCATTTTTTCTTGATAATCTTATCAATTGCACCCGTACACTTTGGTACGGCTTAAATTCACCAGGGGCTTTATTGCGCCCCATATTACGGCAACAAAGTCCGAACAATTTTTACAGTATAGTTCGGCACCCGGAATTTAGCATTATATGCATTGGCTCCGAATCATGTCTTTGGTCAATAGTTGGGTTGCCCGGCTCCTGTGCTTACTACCTTACGTTCCGCTATATCGGCTAGGGTAGTAAAGGGAGAGCTACTGCAATTGTGCCCTGATTTATCCGAATGAGCACCTCAGTAGAGAAAGCCGAAAACTGACTGTCATGATGCGGCGTGAGCCGGTCAGCTCTTCGGAGGTTACAAATCTTTTGCGATTTTTTCCGCATTATGCGACGAATCGGTCTCTACTCGATCAGGTGTTTACAACACCCTAGTTCAGACTCATGAATACTAGGGGCTGCGCCTAAATTTCTATTATAAAACTCCTATGGCTAAGTGAGGGTGATAAAGCCACATAGTCCGATTGCCTGGTTCGTTGCGCTAAACACCTCCTTCAAGGACCAAACTTTGGATCAAGAGTGTTTAGATTCTATCCCGAACACCCCCGTACTACCTACGTGGGGGCTGAAGCCGACGACTGGCCAACTCTCAGATTTAATAAAACGGCCGCATAGGAGGAAAAATCTTGATATAAACAACTAATATTATATTACATATCAGTTTTGTTCCATTATACAGGACAGGATAACTTGAATATATTCATCCAAAGATAATGTCTTTCGCACACTGCTCCGCTACAATGCGGGATCCCTCCAGGACATCGTCAAAATATCGCTCGGGCGTGCGGTGCTCCTTGCCCGCGGGCGGTCCCTCGGTCGCGAGCTTGACGGCGTTCATCTTCGCCCACTGTATCTTGACACGGGCGAAGGCCATCCGCGCACCTTCAGTGCAGACCAACCGCTTGATGGCATCAAGCCGAGGGCAGGCAGCAACCAGTCGCTTCACGAGCCCGAAGTAGCTGTTGGGTATGGCTTCGGCAGGCCATAGACGGATTATCAAATCCTTCATGGCCAATTCGGCCGCCCTATGCAATTCGGTCAGCTGTTTCAGCTGATCGCTGAAGGGCACCGGATGCTCTGGCGCAAGGTATTGCGACCAGAACAGCTTCTCCGTTGAGCTCCCCTCTTCGGCACGGAAGAAATCCGCAGCATCAGCAATGCTGCGTGGCAGATCCGCAAACGCTCCTGGAGAACTCCAAATCCGGGTCAGTAAGAGGTACCTTTTCTTCACAAATTTTCTTTGCATTATAAAGGCCTTACCCACCGTGATTTTCCTGGCCTCTTGGATTTCCTGGAGGGCGCCCTGGGCTTCAACCCGGGCCTCTTGCGTGCTTTGGTGGGCCTTAGCAAGCTCGGACTCTTGATCCGTAATCTTGCGCTCCAAGGACTCGCATTTATTTACAGCGTCCTGGAGCTCTTGTTGGACCTCACCGACCCTGGCCTTGTGCTTTTCGCGGACGGATTGTTCCTCCGCCGCTCTATTCTGGGCCTCGACCAGTGCCTTTTTAAGGGCCTCCACCTCGGTCGCCGCTCCTACAAATATCATGGCACTATGGTCAATACAAATCATCTATCCTTTCTGATATACAGAAGGTCATGGCATACCTTGCTTGTCCTCCAGCTGCTTTTTCACACGGCCGAGTTCTTCCTCGGCCCACTCCAGACTCTGCTTCAGTCCGGAGACTTCGGCAGCATGGGAGGTCGCAGCCAGCATAGACATGTATGGTTAGTCTCCTGCGAAAATTGTTTGATCCTCTGTCCGGCTTTTCTTTTCGACCACCGGACAGTGTCTCAGGGGCTACTGTCTATACTGTGACATTCTTTTTACATAATTGCCTTTCATACCTCAAAACCTGTTAGAAGGCTTGTGCAGGCTTCGGTCAGTCCGCTTTCGTAGACTGAATCTTCTCAATCACCGTTCCCATGAGGGCACGGTGTTCCTCTACAATGGAAGCACTTCACAGCGCTTCCAGTAGGGTGTCCGGTGCCTCTGGTTGGACAGAGGTCTCCGGCGAAATAGGCACACCCCCTTCTTTCGAAGGAGGTTGCTTTCCGGATTCCGGAGCCGTATAGGTCTCTGGGACCGTATTCGGCAGGGGGCCGAATTGGACCTGGCCCCCATTGCCAGTCTCCATGGGGATTTGCTCCCCCATGTGTCCGGCGGCCGAGGTTTCACCCTCTGGCGCCGCGCTGACGGCCTCCTGCGTCTCTCCCTGGCCTGGGATCCTTCGGGACAACACCTCGGTGTCATCCATGGCTTTGGGAGAGGAATCCGCCGGAAGGGACCCGCTGTCCATCACCTTCGGGTCCAGCGAATTCCCCGTAGATGAGGATCGCTCGAGGTCGGAACAAGCTAGACTGCAAGTACATGATTCAACATGTTAAAACTATGGAGAAAAGAGGCTGGATATATGAATGCGTCAGGGTCTTTGAGTACTCACGACTCGGCCAGGGGCTTATCTCGGGGGCGCCGTTCTGGGCTGCTGTCGATGTCCCACGCGGAGTTATCCGCGAGGGAGACCTTCCCCTTCTTGGATGCATCTGCCTCCAGATTTATGGGGGCTGCCCTTTTCTTCCTTCCCCCCTCAGGGGGAGAGTTGCTTTCCTCCTCCTCATCATCCTCTGCGGCGGTGGAGTGAGTCTCGGTGTCTTCGGACGTCGCGTCCGAAGTTCCCTTGCGACGGAGGCCACTTCTGGTCTCCTTGGCCTTTTTCTTGGCCTTCTTCTCCGGCGCCTGGTAGGGCGCCGGGACCAGCATCTTCGTTAGAAGCGGGATGGCTGGTTCCTCGGGCAGGGGAGCCAAACACTTAATCCGCTTTGCCTTCTTCGTCCAGCCTTGAAAAAATAAATAGGGAGGCTTAGGCATTTTCCCTGAGTAAGCAAGTAAAGGATACACCTTGAAGCGCGAAAGACTTACCAGACTAGCGGGATGGGCCAGGTCATGCCCACGGTCCTCGGTCGTCTCCGGCCATTTCTCGTTGGCCTTAAAAAGCACCTTCCAGATGTCTTCGTGCGTAGTTCCGAAGAACTGTTGCAAGGTCTGGTGCTCGGCCGGATCGAACTCCCACAGATGGCAAGTCCGGCTTTGGCATGGAAGGATCCGGCGAACTAGCATCACCTGGATCACATTGAAAAGCTTGATGTTCTTGTCCACCATGCTCTGGATACGCGCCTACAGCACTGTCAGATCATCCGACAACGCCCAATTCAGGCCCTTCTCTAGCCAGGAGGTGAGCCGCCCTGGGGCTCCGGACTTGAATTCGGGAGCCGCGGCCCAGGTGGCGTCGCGGGGCCCTGTGATATAGAACCACAGTTGCTGCCACCCTTTGACGGTCTCCACAAAGGTACCTTTGGGCCATGTGACGTTGGGCATCTTGCTCACCATGGCGCCTCCGCACTCTTCGTGTTGGCCATCCACCACCTTTGGCTTCACATTGAAAATCTTGAGCCACAGTCCAAAGTGGGGTGGGATGCGGAGGAAGGCCTCGCACACAACAATAAATGCCGAGATGTTGAGGAAAGAATTTGGGGCTAGATCATGGAAATCTAGCCCGAAGTAGAACATGAGTCCGCGGACGAAAGGGTGGAGAGGAAACCCTAACCCGCGGACGAAGTGGGGGATGAACACCACCCTCTCATGAGGCTTGGGGGTGGGGATGATCTGTCCCTTGGCCGGAAGCCGGTGGGCGATTTCCTTGGCCAAATACCCTGCCTCCTGGAGCTTCGTGATGTCCTTCTCCTTGACGGAGGAGGCCATCCACTTGCCTTGCGCTCCGGATCCGGACATGGTCGGAGTGCTTCTTTGAGGCGGAAAAGATGAGAACTTGGGCGCTGGAGCTCAGGAATGGAGAGGCGGAGAAAGAGAAGGTGTGGGTGAAAGGGGGGAATCCTTATCTCCTTATAAAGGCAGTGAATATCAAGCACCTCCCCACTCGCCTTAAAACTCGCCTATTCCCAAGGGCCGTGCAAACGGCACGGTTGGATTACCCACGCCCGTATTGATGAGAATCCCGTAATGAAGGGACACGATCTCTGTTGTGACAAGACGTGCCACTGGAAACCGCATCTTAAAGCATGGAGCGGGAGGCTAAAGAACAGTTCGAAATAATGACCGTGCAGGAACGTGGTGTCGCGTTACAAAAAGTTGTCAGTGGATTGGACTCGTGAAATATTATACTCTCTGCGGTTGTGTGTGGTACTTGTTTTGCAGAGCCGGACACGTTTTCAGTGCTCGAAGTCTGTTTTGTAGTATTCGGAGGAGGAACCCGCCTTGAAATGTCGAAGACAATTTGCGCGTCGGACACATCGTCATTGAAGCCTGGTTCAGGGGCTACTGAGGGAGTCCTGGATTAAGGGGTCCTCGGGCGTCCAGGTTACGTAATGTGGGCCGGACTGATGGGCCATGAAGATACAAGATGGAGGACTCTCTCCCGTGTCCGGATGGGACTCTCCTTGGCGTGGACGACAAGCTTGGCGTTCGAATATGAAGATTCCTTTCTCTGTAACCGACTTTGTACAACCCTAGCCCCCTCCGGTGTCTATATAAATCGGAGGGTTTAGTCTGTAGAGGCGATCATAATCAGACATGCTAGACTTCTAGGGTTTTAGCCATTACGATCTCGTGGTAAATCAACTCTTGTAATACTCATATTCATCAAGATCAATCAAGCAGGAAGTAGGGTATTACCTCCATAGAGAGGGCCTGAACCTGGGTAAACATCGTGTCCCCCGTCTCCTGTTACCATCGACCTTAGACGCACAGTTCAGGACCCCCTACCCGAGATCCGCCGGTTTTGACACCGACACCTGGCGCAGTGCATCTGGAGACTGGAGATGGCATTCAATTGCAAAACTCATGGAATATTGAGCATCTCCGCAAGTTCTACCCGTAAGGCGCAGCTGTCGGGCCCTGCCCGGCAGCCACCCTTTTGTACAGTCCTTGCCTCAGCTGCATGTAACCCCTTGTACAAAGCCAGGCACAGACCCTAAGCAAGAGAGAAATAAATGAAGCGCTGGGGGCCCCCGACAAGTTGCATGCATATGCATTTCATAAGCATTGCATGATTCATGTAGATAGGTTGCATGATCATGTAGATAGATTGCATCTGGCATCATCTTCATTTGCATAAACTGTAGGCTCCTACCGTGGACGCAGTCCTAGGAAGAGAATGCGAAGACAAGCCAACACTGCGATCTCCGGCAAGCCAAACAGATAAGTTCCATCTCTTATCCATACATGTTCCGTAAGTAGGGCTTGTGCATATGAAAACCTTGCCGCCCCAGAAACAAAGGTGCTCCCATCTACTGACACAAACATTGCTTCGGTCAGGATGGTCGTAGTGGCCTTTGGCTGAAAGGGGTTGGCAGGGGGCAGGTCTCTCCCAATGGGTTGTGCGCCCGGCAGGCTCAGCCTCACGGCAGCAGTCCTATGGGGTGCCGGCAAGGTAGCTTACCGGGATCTACTTGTTTACGTGAAAGTATGGAGGCGTTTCACCTCTGCATGGATATCATACATGCACAAGTTCCCGGCAAAGCTTATCTTTTTCATTAATATGTTGATCAACAAGTACAAATCTCACGGAACATAAACATGGATACAAGAGGTTACATTATTTGAACTAAAATTTGGCAAGTGCCTACAGATTTAAGACTAAAAAAAGATAAGTGCCCCGTGATCTCCTCTTTTCGTTTTCCCTCCACCAGGTATTGCGATGGGAAGAGAAGACGGCTGAAAGAGCACCCAAACAGGAGCCTACCCCCGATCCCGTCGTGGCCTGCCGGGCGCGGTCTGACAAGATCGGGAGTGGTGAGGCTGTGAAGGAGGGGCACAAAGAGCAGCACGGCGTTGCCTTGGTCACCATCTCCAGGACCAGCAAGAAGCCCCAGCTCGAGTACCGGAGGGATCAACCACCGACGCCCATCTAGAAGACTGCTGGAGGAATGGGAAGGCACTAAGGGAACATCCCTCCCCGGCTATCACCCGAAGAGACTGGTGATGCTGGTGCTGGGGAGGGAGGGGAAGAGCGGAAACACGAGGCGGCAGGTCACCAATACGAGATGAAGGCATCGGTGCCATCGTACTCCGACCTGACACCCTGCCTCCCGCCTCCCCCGCCTTCCCTCGATCACTCTCCATCACCGCCGCTCCAGGAAGACGCCGAGCCCCCAGCCCGGCACCTCCCCCAAAGAGACGGCGGGCGGCTGCGACGAGCAGGACGCTCGAGGCGCGCCGCTCCCCACCTTGGCGGGGAGGAAGACGCCGCCGTCCTTAGCAAGAATGCGAGGTCCGCCAGAAGGAGCAGTGCTGGGATTACCAAGGACCCCATATACTGCATTCCAGGCGAGCATCAAGAGCCCTGGACACCTCGCCAGCAGGGTGGCGACACGCGGCACCGGACCAGACTCACTCCCCAAACATCAGCACAAGCATTTGACATCATCAGAAACTCCAAGTTAGGACCCGGGGCCTGGCCCCGGCCTCTTCCCTTAAGCATACACAGAAGAAGCGGAAGGTGGAGGAGGAGAGAAGTGTGGATGAATGCCTCCGCTCCTCCCCCGCTCCTCCTTTTATAGGCCGGCGGGGGCTGGGGGCTGATTCCCCAGCGAGTAACCGCCGTCCTCCTTCACCAATCCAAGAAGATCGGGGCCCTGCCCTGATGCTCTCCCGTGCCACGCACCTCCGTTACCTACCCCACTCAATGCATGTGGCATACATGGCTATGGATAAGGGCGCGGTGGAATGAGTGAATTGGCAGTTTTTCCGCCCGTGCGTTAAAGTCATTCACGGGCCATTACAAGAATGACCACACCACAATTGGCGTTGCACAGCATACGGGGAAACCGGAAACTGACCCAAACACGGGTTAATGAAGAAGCAAAGAAGATCTCAAGGGGCGGAGCCGCCCTCACATTTCTGCCTGTGAACCGGTTAGGGCCTACCCCGACGACGCCCAGCGGCGCGTCCGTGCCAGGCCCGGGGGCTCCTGTCGGTGCAACAGACCCTGGGTCCATTGCACGGACTATGCACAGGCCAGAGACAAGATTATAAGACCAAGATCATACCAAACAAGGAGGATCAATTCCTTTGAAGAATCCAAGTGCAAGTCGAGAAGGCCAAGATGAGCCAGAGGAGCAAGGCGTCACTAAGAGAAGGACCTACCTTGCCGGGCAGGCGAGCCTGACAGGGTTGGGTTTTTTGCCCCGGAAGCAAGCTCCAGATCGTCCCGGCAAGCCTGCCGGGGCTGGCGGAGGCAAGCCACTCCACCACTCCACCTCACAAGTGACGCAAGTCAGTAATCAAAGCGGTGTCGAGCTCCAAGGTGACTAAGTGGCTGCTTTTTGCCACATGGCAGCCGATTCCTACATCAAACACCTCCATATGACACCCGTCCTGAGACATGTCAAACGAGCAGGCGCAAAGCTGGCAAAACAGCCCGGCAGAGCCTGCCGAGTGAGCTGTGATGTGACACTGAGCGACACATTTAATGCGCTCTGTCAGCCTGCAGAGTTGCATATGATAGCACTGTTAGCTATCTAATCAGTACGCAAAGACTGATTTGCCACTGTGGTGACCCCTTAATCTATAAAAGGAGGCCCATGGCGACCGTAGAAGGGGTTGGCGAGTTGGACCCTCGCATATCCATACGCGCGTAGCCACTCTCGCCCCCAGAGCGACCTTGCCGGGCGAGTGTGCTACGTTCACCCCCATTATCCACCATCAATCCACCAAAGCAGGAGTAAGGTTTTACGCCTCACGGCAGCCCGAACCTGGGTAAAGACTGCCCATGTGATCTCTGCCGTGCTGCGTGACGCTTCTCCGCTCTTTGTGCAACGTGCCCATCCCCCCGCCGAACCAAAAGGGGCTCAGGGCCCCATAGGTGGCCGTGGTTTCCCACGACACTGAATGACATTCTTTGGGTCGTCCATGACGGAAAAAATCATGGTAGAAGCAAGGGCGAGGAAAATTTCGGGGAGTTCCCGGTTATGGTGGGTGGTCGGGGCCGAGCGATGCACGGAGGTTTGCGCGTTTTCTCTCGTATACGTATGCGCATGTGTGCGAGGCGTTGGGCTCTAAATGAACCCGAGTGAGGTGTTCGCTTAATGAACCTGAGCGATTGCACTAGCTACGTTACTGAACCCGAGCGATCTATCCCTTGGCTGTTAACTAAACCCGAGCGATTCCTTCGCTACTGCTGCTAGCTGAACCCGAGCGATCGATCGCTGCTGGTGCTGCTTACTGAAGCCGATCGAACCTGCTGCCTCTTGATGAATAGTGAACATGGGGGTTGGTTGAACGAGTCGAGACATACGTGGTTGGGGTTGGATGAACAGTTCCCGATGGGGGTTGGATGAACAGGACCCCGTGTTAGTAGTAGTAGGCCGTTGCCGCTGGATGAACAGGACCCCGAGAGGAGGCCGCCACAACCGAGCTGGTTGGGGGTGGATGAACAGGACCCCGTGGAGGGCTGGTTGAACAGTAGCCGGTGGAGGGCTGGATGAACAGTAGCCCGTGGATGAACAGTAGCTGGTGGAGGCAGGAGGAAGACGCGGTGGATGAACAGTGCATGTGGATGCTGAAGGAAGCCGTCGGTGGGTGAACAGTAGCCCGTGGAGTCCCGTTTTGCGGTACGCCACACCCCTCCGATGAACAGGACCCCCATTTTGACTGTAGCGCTCCAACACAAGTCCGTTTCCTCTGTTTTGCGGTACGCCACACCCCTCCCGATGAACAGGACCCCCGTTTCGACCGTAGCACTCCAACACAAGTCCGTTTCCTCCGTTTTGTGGTATGCCACACCCCTCCCGATGAACATGACCCGTTTTGACCATAGCCGGTCGAACAGAAGGCTGTTTCCTCCGTACTACGGTACGCCAGACCCCATTTCAGCTGTTCTGTCCAAGCCGGTTGGCTCCCGTTGAACAGGACGCATTCCAACCCAGTTTGTTGCCTCCTGATGAACAGGACGCTGTTTCTCTGTTTCGACCCAGCCGGTTGGCTGTCCGATGAATAGGATGCCATTGCTGCCGTCCGTTGCCTCTCCATGTACACGAGCCCTGGCCGTACGTATGCGCGAGTAGGCATTCAAGACCCCGCCCGTATGTACATACGTGGCCGTATTTTTTGGCATGTGGCTGTACGTACATGTACACGGTTTAGAAGGGACTGCCTGAACTGCTATGTCGAGGGCTCTACTACTACACGTACCGCTGCTTGCTCGGCCACGGTTCATCGCTGCAGAGAGACCGATCGACCAGTATGTACGTACACGTTCGCGACCAGAATGACAACGCTACGTATGCTTCGACCAGGTGGGTCCCGGCTGTCAGGGAGGATAAGGAGGCATTTCCTTGCATGCAAAGTTATTGATGGTGGGTCCGAGCTGTCAGGGGGAGGATTCATTTTTTTCGCACCTAATATGGAGGCACTTCCTTGCGTGCGAAGATGTAGCTGGTGGGACCATCTATCAGCCTCACCACGTACACTATTCTTCCGATGGCTGTCGTTCCTTGACCATGTTGACCACGCCGTGCGGATAGCACCCAGGCGGTGGACGACGGCGAGGCCTAGGAATGGAATGACGCTGAGCCAGGGAAGACGAGGCAGGTGGATGCCCATGTGGAGGGGAGTACGAGGGTTCACTAGTTCGGCTGCGGTGTAAGGCTACCGTCGCTGGAGAATAATAGGGGGTGTGGGTGAGTAGAGGGAAGGCCTGGCCAGTAGTAGTATGGTCGGGCAGTGAGGCCTGCGCGGCAGCACAGCCGGCCACGGGAGGCTGGAGCAGGCGGTATGGCGGGCGCAGGTTTGGGCGGCTGGAGCAAGAAGACCAGAGGTTGAAGACGCAGCTTGGCCATTGGATTAACATCCAATGGTCAGTGCAGCTAGAATCGTTTATTGACTAAGTTGACAAAGCCCTGCGTACGCGTTAACTTAGTAGGCCCACAAGTCAGCCTCCAAATCTGGTGGGTCCCAGCTAGCAGGGGGAATCAATTTTTTTTCCGCGTAATAAGGTGGCACTTCCTTGCGTGCGAAGATGTTTTCTGTTTTTTTTATTTCTTCTTTTTTGAGTTAGAATAAAAAGAAAACAATTTAGCATCTTCGGGACAATCTATATTTTCACGAAAAGGATCATAATAAAGCTGGTGGGTCCCAGCTATTAGGGAGAGGAAACTTTTTATTTCCGCGTAATAAAGGAAGCACTTCATTGCGTGCGAAGATGTAGCTGGTGGGTCAAACCTGTCAGGGGGAGAAATTATTTGTTTTCGCATAATACGGGGCACTTGATGCGTGCGCCCATGGGCCATGTGGGTCCCTACTGTCAGCCACTCCACATACATGCCTCTTCCGATGGCTATCATTTGTTGACAAAGTTGACCACGCCGCGCCGAGAGAACGAATGCAGTGAATGATGGCGAGTCCTTGGAAGGGAACGACCAGGAGCTGGTGAAGACACAACAGTCGATGCCCACGCGGAGGGGAGTATGAGGGTTCACTGGTTTGGCTGCGGTGTGAGGTTGCCATCGCCGGAGAAGAACAGGAGGTGTTAATGAGTAGAGGAACGGCCTGGACGGCGTTTGGGAGTAGGGTGGGCCGGTGAAGCTTGCGCGGCAGCACAGCCGGCCACGGGAGGCGGTAGCAGGCTGTACCACCAGCGGTGGTTTGGGCAGCTAAAGCAAGAATATCCGAGATTGAAGAAGCACTACAGCCGTTGGATGGATGTCCAACGGCCACTGCTGCTAGAATCGTGTCTTGACTATAAGTTGACAAAGCCTTCCGTACGCCTTAGTAAGCCCACAAGCCTTCTGTACGTGTCACTGACTATAATTCTTAAAAAAAATAGTAGGCCCACAAGTGAACATCACATCTGTGGCAGAGAACATATAGCCCATTTGCGATTTATAATGATGTACAACCCATTTTTGAATTCTAATGGAATTTACTACAACCCATTTACAGTCTGTTAAAATTACTGCCCATTTTCAAGCCAGGACAATGATTAATAATTTCAACAACCGCTCAAAATAGAATTCAACCAAAAATCCCACATTTTGATGGGATCCGAAATATTTTTATCCCAAAATTTCGAGTCAGATTAAATATAATTTCAAAATGAATTTGTATTAGGTAAAAATCTAACGAAATATTGCGCGCGCAATTAGTAATGAAATTAAAATTTTCAAATTCAAAAAATAATATTTTTGAAACTAATTACCTGTTTGGTGCATTTTTGTATATTTACAGCCCAGTTTTTACAATTACATCCCATTTATTATTTCTTAAACCCCATTTTCTTGTTAGGCCTAATGCATCCCTCCTAGGAAAGATTTACAACCTAGCGGGGCAGAGAATAATAAGTTGAACTGGGTTGGGTATTCCGCAAAAAAAGTATAGCTGGGCTAGCCATTTTCACCTTGAAACATTAATATCTGGGCTGGATATTTGGTCAACATAAAATAATATCCTGGGCTAGACGGGCCACAGCTCGCCCAGTTGATACCCTGCTCCTCTGAACAACAACAAAAACATCGCTCAAGAAAAACTCCGCTTACACCTAAAAAAACAAATACTGCTCGAGCTGCTGGGTTCCAGCTGTTGGCCGCTCCTTGTGCAATTCTCTCGTTTATTGACTATATAGGTTGACAATGGTGTGGGACCGTGATGTCAGGAAACCAGGAGGAAGCAAAAAAATATATACTTTCTATAATAAGGAGGAACTTGCGTACGTACGTCTATGGCCCTGGTGGGTCCCTACTGTCATCCTCTCTAAGTAAAGTCATCTCCTGATTCCTCATGTTCCTTGACCATGTTGACAATGCTCGGCGCTACGGCGAGCGCAACAACTCGAAGGACGACGGAGAGGGCCTCGCGGGCCCTACGGATGGTCTGATACAGCGCCCGCTGCTCATTCAAGAAGCCGGGATCATCGGACACCTATGAGCACCTTCGAGAGACTGAGCCGGCATGAAATGGTAATGCCGCACTTGGGAGCTCTGGATTGTTTCACACATGTATTAAGATACAAGTGTAATTTACTCGTCACCGGAAACAACGCGTAAAATACAGGCGTAATGAAACTGACGGCCCGAGGTCTGTAACAAAAACCAGTGAGTTACGCGTGTAATTTGAGAGACCAGTGTATATTTTACCAGTCGAAATCGACCAACCAAGCGCTTCGCCCAAGACCATATGCTTTTATTTACAAGCGTCAGTTTTACAAGCGGTTTTGGTTGGAAAATGACGATCCAATCACGGCCTAAGATGATGAGTTGGTCGGAAGATCATAAGGTTTCACCTCTAACCTACCCGAGTTGTCATATAGGCTATGAATGAAACATAAGACGATGAACTTCTTAAGCACAGAAACAACAGAAGAGGATGATCTTCTTAACATGCAAATCACTGGCATTAGATCAACATGCAAAACAATATGAAGCATTATTCTCAGGAGGCATGGTGAACAGCTCGTGATGCCGCATGCCACAACATTCCAAGCTCAACTTTGCAATCAAACTCACAAGGCCTGGCATTACATAGACAACATTCAGAACAAACTATTAAAATACCTTACATAAGTCAACATTCATGCGACTATGCATCTCAGCAGAGTAAATATTTACTTCTGAACTGTACACAGGAATAGGAAAAATGATCGACGCTGCTCACAGCAAAGGGCATCCCACTCCAAAATATCAAATGCATGTCTTCTGGCTAACATCAATGAGCAAAATTTGACAAGGTTTTCTAATTCCAATATATTAAACTAATGTCTTCTTTCTAACATCAATGATTAAACTTTGACAAGCTTTTCCCATTCAAAATATGTAATGCCTATGATTGTGGAACGGGCAGGGTTTGTCATTAGTTTGCACATTGAAATGGCACATGGAGCCGGATTAACCAGCGTATCTTTTTGTGCAGTTCCACTGAAATCAAACAATGTCTTGTGTAGCACGGTGGATTTCGTATTTATATGTTGCAAGAAAACAAAGACACATCAGCACACACATGAATATTGGCGCCAGTGTCAACTCACCAATCGGTGGACTGACAAACTGAAAGTACGGTAAACAGATTACCATACCCTGATGCCCCATCATTGTTGCTTAGAGTGACATTGACAGACTTGAAGTCCTATCCTGGCTTCTTGTACTTGTTTGGGCACTTGTTTGCCCAGTGTTCCTCTGAACCACAAGTAAAGAAGCCATCTCTCTTTTTGTCTTTCTTCTTACCCTTCTTCTTAAAGGTAGTATTCTGCTGGACATAGTTCTTTCCCTTGAACTTGTGGGAATTCTTCTGCCTTGAAGACGTTGGTAGCTCCATTCAGATGGGCAGGGTTTGTCATCAGTTTGCACATTGAAATGGCACATGGAGCCGGATTAACCAGCGTATCTTTTTGTGCAGTTCCACTGAAATCAAACAATGTCTTGCTTAGCATGGTGGATTTCGTATTTATATGTTGCAAGGCGTTGAACACATTGGCAGCTCCATTCAAGTAGATAGTCCGGTGGCTCAAGGTGATGACGAATGATTAGAGAACCATTCGATGTATTGTGCATGATGAAGTATTATGGAGGACACGAACCATCTGAACATTTTGTGCAGTTCCACTGAAATCAAGCTGAGCATCCCTGTGTGCATAAATACAGAAAAAGCGCGATGAATATAATAGTGGTACTAGTTGATTAAACATACGCTTACAACTATAATCATCTTCATTATCTTAACAGGAAAAGATAGCAATACAATAGCTTTAATTAAACATTTATTCAAAACAATACAACAATATAAGTAGCACAACATAACAAAGCACAATCATGTGGATGAAGGCCGATACTGACCTCGTTTGTTACAGCTGCGTCGGCAACTGACTTGGTCATACCTTTCCTTGTGGAGTGAATTTTGCACTCCATGTGTTGTTGTGTTTCCCATGCTCTCTGCAGACTAGTCATGTCACCAGTGTCTACTAATACTCTGTAAAGGTTCTCGATCATTCCTTGTGTAATGTAGCGCAAACAGTGACTGCTTCGTTCTCAAAAGTGGAAAGACCAACTGGGCCCAATAATGCAACACTTTGCCTTAGACACATTGGTTCCTATTGTGCAGTTCAACTAAAATCAAAGTCAAAATAGAACCAAGCAGAAGTTTTGATATCCCTGTATGCAACAATTGGTATAAAGGAAACAATTACTAAGAAATAATGGTTGATGACTTATACTCCCAGAAGAAAAAACATCTACCTTATCTTAATGGGAAACAAAGCAGGACAGTAGCAATTCTCAAACAGTGTGATTCATTCATATGAACTGAGACATTATCTTAACAATACCTTGTTTCAACATGTATAAATAACGACAAAGCAGAAAAGTACCATTCCTAAAACAATGCAACTGATTCATATTAACAGAGACATTATCTTAACAATACCTTAGTTAAACATGTAGAAAGAACTACAAAGCTGGGTAGTACCATTTGTAAAACACTGTAAATGATATATAATAACAGAGACATTATCTCAACAATACATTTCTTAAACATGTACTCCCGCCGATCCCTAACAGAAATGGTACTCCCGCCGATCCCTAACAAGTGTTGTTGTTTTGAACTAAGATTCGGTAGTTAATTCTAAGAGTGGCATTGCTTAATTTTGCTAGTGGCATTAGATTAACAAAAAGCATAAACAGTTTCAGGGGAGAGTGGGCGCAACAGCACCATGTGCTTCCATCTACTTATAAAGGGGGTGATGCAGAGTTTGTTGTAACAAAGCAACAAGCATCATGTCTGGGTTGGTCCCATTTTTGTTCACTTAATGGGAAAAGACAGTAATACAATAGCTTCAATTCAACATTTATTTAAAATAGTACCAATACAAGTAGCACAACATCTCAAAGCACACTGCACAATCATGTGGATGAAGGCATGTACTGACCTTTCATGAGGCGGACAAGATAAAATACGAATCTACCAACACGAATAGGAAATCCAATCTCGTTTTGTGCAGTTCCACTGAAATCAAGCAAAGTTGCCGGTGTGACATTTTAGTTGAACTGCACAAAACACTCTTAAAACAAAAGTGTTTTGCGTAGTGAAGCAAAAGGTCGCAATAGCAACGACTTGAATAGTTATCCCTGTTTTCAGAGGTAAAAAAAGAAACAATTACTGGCCAATAAAGGAGGATGAATCGTATGGCCACAAAAAGAAGCATCTACCTTATCTTGATGGAAAACAAAGTAGGAAAGTAGCATTTCTAAAACAGTTGCATTGATTCGTATTAACAGAGACATTCTCTTAAAATAACATTCGTTAAAAATGTAATTTACTTTTAACAGTGGCATTGCTTCAATTTTCCAGCGGCATTCTTAGATTAACAACAGCAAAATAGTTGTATGGGACATGGAACATGCCAGCACCATGTGCGTCCACACGTATAAATGGGTGATGCAGAGTGTGTTGCCAAGCAGCATATCTGCGTTGGTCCCATATTTGTTCTCTTTGAACCTTTTTCCTATGTGAGGGCAGTAAATCTAGTCCTGCACAAACTACCCGACCCCCAGTTTCTTTCCTTTTTCAACAAAGAGATCGGTTCCTTACAGATGTGTGTACTGGGTTACCCCCTTTTTCCCTTTTCGACCAACAAAGGGGCTGGATTGCCAGTCTATACTACTTTCCCTCCCTCCTTTTCTCATTGAACACGTCCTAGATTCATTCTCCACCCCACCCTCCCTTCTTTCCTCTTTGAACCAAGACCTAGATTTGACTACAGAATCGAAACAGATCCGCATGCTAGAGCAATGACGGTTTCAAAGAAAGTTATACCTTAAGGTCATCGGGATGTGGCTAGGCATGCGGCGGGAGGCCAGATCTGCCCACACTACGTACAGCAGCGAGGAAGAAGGGGTCGGAGGCCCTCTCGCACAGGCACTGGGTGAAAGAGAATAGCACAGCCGGCAGTGGATTGCCTCCCTCGCCGAAGGCGACAGAGTGAACGTTGCACCTCCTCCCCTTCCCGGATGGCTCCTTCACTGGGTGTGAGGGGGGGGGAGAGAGAGACGTAGTCTTGTTTAGATTTGATGAAGAGGGTGAGAGATTGTGAATAGAGCAAACCCTAGCAAAGGAACGCTGAGCCTCCAGCGTGTATACATATATGTAGTGCAGCGAGAGTGTGAAGAGTGCAAACCCTAGCGAACAAGCGCTAAGGCTCCAGCTTATATAGTACTAATATAGTGGAGTGGTTTTCTTTTTCTCTCCATAACAATCGTTTTTAATTGTGTACAAAACAAAACACTTTATTTAACGTACCAGTGAAGAAAACTATGATCAAGTAACGATCCACGCGTCCTGGTCGCACTTCCTGTCGTTCATGTGCGGTACACTACCCTCCGTTAGGTGAACAACCACACACGCGCCAAATTATCGGAAAGGTGGGAGAGTGTGTACAAATAAGAAATTTAATTTCAATTATTTTGTATGTACAGTTTGCCCTCTCTCAATAATTATGGGTTGTTGTGTTAAAGTTTGACTTTAGTCAAATCTAATATGCAGAGTAAATAAAAACGGAGGGGTACTACCTCCATCCGGGTTTTTAGTCCACACCATATTTTTAATCAAAGTCAGACCACATATTTAGTTAAAAGCTGGTCAAATAAAATTACAGGGTAGCTGAAGACAAAGTTGTGAGAAGGCTTAGAAATCAATACAAAACTTTTGCTCTTAGTACCAACCTCGATGCTTCTTCGAGGAAACATTTGGTTCATATCCAATTGTGTGATAAAATTGCACCAACGTAAATGACTGCTCCAAGATGAACTGATGAAGGATATCATCTTTGTGGTAACAAGCAAAGAGCGCTGATGGAAGACAGCCCGTTCTTCATTGAACATCGATCAGCTTCACCAACCGATGCAGCCATGAGACGCAACCATGAGCATCGATAGCTCATTGTGGTGTGATGCATCATCAATTTTGGCATCATGTTTGGGTCAGGCACCAATGAAGTTTGATAATCCTCACTGTGGTTTGTTTCTTCTCGGTAATCAAGCTCGAGAAAGGAAGAACTAAGCAACAGTGGCCATCCAATTTTGTGCATTTCCACTAAAAATTAAGGAAGACATGCCCGAGTATGGAGATACACATCCGTGTTTGCAAAAAGAATGATATTTAAGTAGTGTCGTTACTTTGTTTTAGCAGTGGAACAAGATTAACATCGGCATCTTAATTGTCAATGCCTCTACATGGGCATTGCTTCATTTTACCAGTGATAGTTTTAGATTAGTAGCAGCAATACGAGCATATGGACAATGACCGCACAACCACCATGTACTTTTTGTCGAAAAAAAAAACATGTATACCTCCAACGATGCATAAATGATAAACCTGGACAACTTTTGGAGTGGCCTTTCCTCTATAATAGTAAAAAATAGGTGATGTTGGACCAGCCGACGAACCCTAGCTACCGTACATGGGGAGCTGGGGAGTAGTGGTATAGAAGAAAACCCGCATGAAGAGTACAATGAAGCATGAAATCCAAAAGAAGTTATACCTCAGGTGGGCGAGATGTGGATTAGGCGGGCGGGCGGGATCTTCCCACACGACGGCAGCGAACAAGGGCGCGGAGGACCTTTGTCCGTGCCGGCGCCGGCTCAGAGAGGACGGTGCGCATCGGCTTCCTCCATCACCGACGGCGACAACGTCAACGCTGGACCTCCTCACCTCCCGCAGGGGATGGGATCCGGCCGGATCTGTGACCACCGATGAGGAGAGAGATAAAGTGGACACTATCATCTTGTTTAGATATGGAGAGGGTGAGAGAGCGAGACGCGAGAAACCCTATCAAACAAGAGGCTATATATACAATGGAGTAAAAAAATCTCTCCATAGCAGTGGTTTTAAATAGAATACGCGCGTTCCCGGAAAAAAGAAACGAAAACTGGCGGACAGATCTTTTTTTAACGTACCAAGAAACAAAACTCGATCAATAACACGCCCCCGCTTCCAGGTCGCAGTTTGTATCGCTCACGTTTGGTCCCCGACCCTCCTTTATTAAGTGAACAAATTAAAGGGTCAAATTATTACGTACGTAAGCTGCCTCTTCGTGTACAAATGCGCTCCATCGTGTACTCGCGGGTATCTCGGTGGCAGAGTGAGTGCATGTACATTTCTTCTTGTACGTCGTACTCCATTTATCTCACTTCATATTGTTTCCCACTCCTATGATATTCCTATCCTAGGAACAAAATGAGGAGGTACTAAGTTTGTGTGTGTGTAGGGAGAACGAGACATCGATGATGTTTACAAGTAGTCGCGAGAGTCGTCGCGCACACACACATAGACATAGACACACATATGACGTAAAATTATGTCGGTGTACTAAGTATTGGGCCATTAGTACCCCATACTTGTGCACGGGCAGTTATAGCCAAGCCCGCGGCAAGGCTTGTCGGGGGAATAGTTGGATATTGGTTCAAGGTTGTCAAAGGGACACTCGAGCCAAGAATCAAAAGATCAGGAGATAAGAAGAGCTGAAGACCGAAGGCTAGGCCCCCGGCAAGATCTTGCCGGGGTGGCTTGCAAAGCCCGGCAAGATTTGCGCCCGGCAAGATTTGCGCCCGGCAAGGTTCTACCACGATGCCACCGGTTCAGCACAACAACCAGCCTGGCATTCTGGGCCCTTCTCCGAATGCATGGCAAGGCACCAGTGGAGGAGAGCTTAAGCGGTGCTGATGGGATGGCCCCTTTTTCCATCCCCAAGAAAATAAGGACACCTAAACGGACACCTCACGGTGCATTAAATGCATTTGTCCTAAACCATCAGTGGTTAGGTATGATAACCCTGTAGCTACTTTACACCTCAATGTATGTACATTTTGCCACTGTGGTGACCCCTTTGAGCATATAAAAGGAGGCCCAAGGCAACTGCTATAGGGGACAGAGAGGCTCGGCCCATTCTGCATGCATAGCTGCTCTTTGAATGCACTGTTCATTGCAAGCGCTCCTGGAGCTTGGGCACAAGAACACTCTTAATAAAATAAGGCAGGAGTAGGGTTTTACGCTGATTGGCGGCCCGAACCTGGGTAAAAATCCCCTCGCACCGATCATTGGTTCTGCTCTTTGTGCATACCTCTCCCCTCGCCGAACCGAAAAAGGGATCCCCGCGATCCCATAGGTGTCGTACGCCGACATCTTTGGCGCGCCAGGTAGGGGGAGAAGGTGGCGCAAATCTGATCTAGTGATCGGCGCCACAGTTTCTTCATCATCTTTATCACCATGCCACCCAAGAAGAAGAGGGCCGCAACGGTGCTACCATCTACGTCTGTTTTGCCCGTGCCTTCGCGTACGGGCGACGACGTAGATGCAGAAGGTAGAGGTTTAGAGCCTCCACGGTGTTCTGGTGATCCAAGCCAGGCGAGCGGCGTCGTTCATAGCGGCGACGGCAACCTGCACACCGCTAGATCCAGAGATGGGGTTGTGCTGCCTACGGGCGGCGCGGCGAACTCCAGAGATTGGAGGACGCCTCCTAGGACTCCCGCACCGGCGCAAGCGTCGCGGCCTTCACAGGTTGCATGCGACGAGCAGCACCATGGCGCTGGTGGTTCAGGACGCCACCATGAAAGGACTTCTGCACATCGATCCCAAGGTGCGCAGGCCCAGCATGCACGCCAAACTGCCAGTGGAAGTGGCGCGTGGTCGCGCGATCGTGAAGGTGCTCCTTCTAACATTGTTAGGAGTCAGAGCACCTCACGTACCTCGCACCTGTCGCCGCCGCCTACACCAGCGGAAGCTTTAGCACGTGCACAGCTGCTCCTCGATTTCCCTCCTGCTCCAGAGAAGATGGAGGAGTGGCGATCTACCATCCAGAGCCTCATCGGCTTCGTCAACAAGGATGGGCCGCAGCAGGCAGGGCCCTCGCGACGGCGGTCCATCGATCCGGCGCGAGCTGATGGAGAGAAGACTGGAGGCGGTGCGACCACGATGCACTCCCCTCCATGATAGCAGCGGCGATCGACAACCCGGTGGACCGATGACCGTGATGATGACTCCACGGCGTCGTCCAATCCGCGGATGCGCCGCGATCAGCGTCAAGTTCTTCGGGAACGAAGCGAAGAGGACGCTCGAACTACCATCAAGCGGTGACGGGAGGCGCGCCATCAATCTGATAAACGCGTAGGACCTGCTTTCGACAAGCCTACGCCAAGGTACGCAGGCGACTTGCCTTAGGAGGTAGGATGTCCAGCATTTACCCGTGAGCTGCGGCGAGTCCAGTGGCCCAATTCCCGAACCTTTAAGCCAGAGGTCCCAGAGAAATATGATGGCAAGACCCACCCGTCGGAGTTCCTGAGCATCTACACCATTGTGGTGCAGGCTGCCGGGGGCCGAGACGATAAGATACTTGCCAACTACTTCCCGTTGGTGCTCAAACCCAATGTCAGGTCGTGGTTGATGCATCTGCCGGAGAATTACATTTCTTCTTGGTCAGATCTGTGCCACCAGTTTTTTGGCGCCTTTGTTGGAGGCCATCAAACTCCGGGCCAGGAAAGTGATTTGCATCTCATCCCCCAGAAGGAGGGCGAGCCTCTGTGCAAGTATATCCAAAGGTTCAGCCGTGTGCAATACAGCATCCCGGACGTTCATCCTGCCGCCGTCATCGGCGTGTTCCGTCAGAACGTGCGTAACCGCAAGATGCGGGAAGAGATGGCGATCAACAAGATCAGGGATATTGCCGAGCTTTATGCTCTGGCTGATAAATGTGCTCGGGCTGAGGAGGGAAGGAGACTTCCCGGCGAGGATGTTGGCACAGGGGGCGACTCTGAAGGCGAAGATGTTGTCGCCCCAACAAAGAAGGGCCGGCGGCGAAACAAGAAGCGTAAAGGCAAGGTCGTGCTTGCTGTCGAGGGATCCGACGACCCTGGCACCGCCAAGAAGGCCAAAGTTGGCGACCCCAGCAAGGAAGTTGCCGGGTGCGCCTCCTGTCAGGCCTTGGCGGCTGCCGACAAGCCGGAAGGCTCCGACAAACAGTATTGCAAGATCCATCGCACCAAGGACCATGATCTCCAAAATTGTCGGCAAGTTGAACAGCTTGTCGAGAAGCAGAGAGCTGAGTACGAGAGGCAAGACAAGGAGAAGGCCCAAGATAATGCTGAGGGGTCCGGCAAGAAGCGTGGAGGCCGGGGGGGTTGCCGCAGCAAGGCCAAGCAATAGAAGGAAAGGCCCGCTCGAGGCCGTGACAAGGAAGAGGGTGATGATGATGATGAAGAAGATGATGAGTCCAGTGAGCACGAATTTCAGAAAGCTACAGAGGCCATGTGTATCGACGGAGGCGCCTTGTTGCATTCTTCCCACCGTCGACTCAAACAGTGGGTGCGTGAGGTTAATGCAACGGAGCCATCATTTTTTACGCCGAGGATCACCCTGATCGCACAACTGCGGTCAGGTGTTTGCCATTGTTGGTTTCACCGACAATCCGCAACCTCAAGGTGACAAAAATGCTAGTTGACGATGGGGCCGGACTGAATCTAATCTCACGAGACGTGCTCAAGAAGCTGCAAATTCCTGATGAAGATCTCGAGGAAACGGGCACGTTTCAAGGGATCAATCCAGGAAGGACCCAGCCGAAAGGCAAGATAACACTACCAGTAACATTTGGTAGCGAGCTCAACTACAGGACGGAGAAGGTGGTGTTCGATGTCGCCAAGATCCCCAAGTTCATGGCGGCATCACACTATGCATATAATGTGCTGAAAATGCCCGGGCCGTTGAGCGTCATCACTGTCCACTCTGACAAAAAGGATGCGCTCATCTGCGCCGACCAACTCTATCGGGAAGCAGTCACAGCACATGCCGTCAAGGCATCTGCTCCTGCCGCTGGAACTCTCGGGGGGAAGAAGAAGACCGGCAGGAACCTTGGCGCAAACTCCGGCAAGCGCACCTCCTCGGAGTGCTGCGCTCCCGTTGAGGATGTACCAGGAAGTTCCACCGGCAAGAACAAGAAATCCAAGGCTGCTCCACCAGAGACCAAGAAAGTGCCCGTCAAAGAGGATGGTATGGGAGGAACTTTCACCATAAGTTCCACCCTTGATGACAAATAGGAAAGCGCGCTCATTGCCTTCCTGCGGGCGAATGTCGATATATTTGCATGGCAACCATCTGACATCCCCGTTGTTTCCAGGGAGGTAATTGAGCACCACCTTGCTGTCTGTCCTCACGCGTGGCCCATCAAGCAGAGGGTGAGAAAGCAAGCCTTGGAGCGGCAATAATTTATTGCCGAAGAGATCAGGAAGTTAGAAGCGGCAGGTTTGGTCAGAGGGGTGCTTCACCCAACATGGTTAGCCAATCCAGTTGTAGTGCGCAAGGCGAACGGAAAATGGAGGCTGTGTATTGATTATACAGATATCAATAAAGCATGTCCAAAAGATCCTTTCCCCTTGCCGCGCATCGACCAGATTGTGGACTCCACTGCTGGTTGTGACCTACTGTCGTTCCTTGATGCCTACTCAGGGTATCATCAGATCTTCATGGCAAAAGAAGATGAGGAAAAGACCGCATTTATCACTCCATGTGGTGCATATTGTTTTATACGAATGCCTTTCGGGTTGAAAAGTGTTGGTTCTACATTCGCGAGAGCGGTCCAAATTGGTTTTGAGCCTCAGCTGCATAGAAACATGGAAGCATACATGGATGACATAGTGGTCAAAACCAAAGACAAAGCGACGCTCATACAAGATCTAGAGGAAACATTTACGATTCTGCGCAAGATCAATTTAAAGCTCAATCCTGAGAAGTGCGTGTTTGGCATTCCTTCCGGCAAGCTTCTCAGGTTCTTTGTGTCTCAGCGAGGGATCGAGGCGAACCCCGACAAGATCAAAGCTATTGAGCAGATTGAGGCACCAAGACGCGTCAAGGATGTACATCGTCTTGCCGACTGCGTTGCTGCCCTAAGCAGGTTTATCTCCAAATCTGCTGAGCGCGCCCTGCCCTTTTTCAAAATTTTGAAGAAGGCAGGTCCAATGAAATGGACTCCGGAAGTGGAGGCTGCGCTGCAAGATTTGAAGAGATACCTCTCTTCTCCGCCGACGCTAGTCGCGCCTAGACCACAAGAGTCGTTGCTGCTGTACCTGGCAGCGACAAATCAAGTGGTTAGTGCTGTGTTAGTGGCGCAGAGAGAAGCTGATGAGGAGGCAACGCTAGCGGCAGGACCGCCAAGTGACGCGCCGGGGTCATCCCCGGCAAGGACTGGTGCCGACAAGACAGGATCTGCGCTGTCAGAAGAACCAGTTCAAAAGAAAAAGATGGTGCAGCGCCCAGTTTATTTTGTTAGCTCCCTTTTGCAAGGAGCTAGGTCAAGATACTCTGGTGTGCAAAAGTTGCTCTTCGGCCTTCTTATGGCCTCGAGAAAGCTGCGTCATTATTTTCAAGCACATGAAATTACCGTCGTCACTCGCTTTCCGTTGCAGCGGATTTTGCGAAATCCAGAGGCAACCGGCAGGATCGTGGAGTGGGCGTTGGAATTATCAAGCTTTGGTCTCAAGTTTGAAAGTACTTCAACAATTCAGAGCAGAGCCTTGGCGGAGTTCATTGCGGAATGGACCCCAACACTAGACAAAGAGATTCAAGAAATGACTCTCCCCGGCAAGGAAACTGATCAAGAATGGGTTATGTACTTTGACGGGGCTTTCTCGCTGCAAGGCGCTGGTGCTAGTGTGCTGCTTGTCGCACCCACCGGAGAGCACCTCAAGTATGTAATCCAAATGCATTTCCCCCAGGAGAGTTCGACAAACAACACTGCAGAATATGAGGGGCTGCTTGCCGGTCTCAGGATCGTGGCAGACCTTGGTATCAAAAACCTCATCATCACAGGCGATTTGCAGCTTGTTGTCAGACAGGTTAATAAGAATTACCAGAGTCCATTGATGCAAGCTTATGTGGATGAAGTGTTAAAAATGGAAGAGCGCTTTGATGGTCTGCAAATGAAGCACATTCCTCGTGCCGAGAACAGTATTGCTGATGACCTGTCGAAGCACGCTGCCCTCAAGTTGCCTGTGGAACCAGGAACTTTTGTGCTCCATTTGACTCAACCATCTGTGGCACCATCAATGAGGCAAGAAAAGAGAAGAAAGTTGAATTCTGGATAGTACTTTCCGGCAGAGCTCCCTGAAGCCGCCGGTAAGGAACTTGCCTGGATCAGCGACAAACCTGCCGAGGAACGACAGGCTCCGGCGGAATCTCAGGCTTTCGCCGTCGAGACAAATGTTCCCCCGGCGGAAGAGATGCCTTTAGTCCTAGCTGTCGAGCCCCAGGCTCCAGCATGGGCACAGCACATTGTCCATTTCCTTCAGACAGGAGAACTCCCCGAGGAGCAGGAAGATGCGGAAAAAGTAGCCCGTCAGTCTACTATGTACAAGTTCGTCGATGACGTCCTATACAGAAAAAGACCAAATGGTGTGAAATTGAAGTGTATTCCTCGGGAGGATGGACTAGAGCTGTTGGCAGAGATACATGGAGGCATATGTGGCTCTCACATAGGACCAAGAGCACTTGTTGGAAAGGCATTCCGACAAGGTTTCTTTTGGCCTAGTGCTCTCCAGGATGCAACTACACGAGTAACCAAGTGTGAAGTGTGCCAGTTTCATTCGAAGAAATCGCATCAGCCAGCCCAAGCTCTTCAGGCAATCCCTCTCTCCTGGCCGTTTTCGGTCTGGGGGCTTGACATACTGGGCCCTTTTCCCCGTGCCGCCGGGGGCTTTGAGTACTTGTACATTGCGATCGACAAGCTCATAAAGTGGCCGGAAGTGGAAGCAGTGAGAAAGGTGACAGCACAATCAGCCATCAAGTTCTTTAAGGGAATAGTTTATCGTTTCGGTGTGCCCAACAGGATCATCGCCGACAATGGCACGTAATTCACGAGTCGCACCTTCATGCAGTACGTCCAAGACCTTGGCGGTAAGATTTGTTTTGCCTCTATTGCTCATCCAAGAATCAACGGCCAAGCGGAGAGGGCTAATGCTGAAGTGCTGTGCGGTCTCAGGACCAGAACTTTTGACAAGCTGAAAAAGTGCGGAAAGCGCTGGATTGATGAGTTGCCGGCGGTTCTTTGGTCAATCAGAACGACACCAAATCGAGCCACTGGCCAGACACCCTTTGCTCTGGTCTACGGAGCAGAAGCAGTTCTCCCCACGGAACTCATATACGGGTCACCTCGAGTACTCACTTATGATGAGCTTGAGCAAGAGCAGCTGCGATAAGATGACGCTGTGCTCCTTGAGGAGGATCGTCTTCAGGCTGCTGTGTGAGCCGCTCGCTACCAGCAAGCTTTGCGCCGCTACCATAGCCACAAAGTTCATGCCTGAAGCCTTGAGGAAGGCAACCTTGTTCTTCGACGGATTCAGTCCGCCAAGAATTCAAACAAGTTGACACCAAAGTGGGAAGGCCCTTATCGGATAGTACGAGTCACCAGGCCCGGCGCTGTCTGCCTGGAGACCGAGGATGGCATTCCAGTGAGCAACTCCTGGAATATCGAGCATCTTCGCAAGTTTTACCCGTGAGGCGCGGTTGCCGGGGTATTTCTATTTTCTCTTCTTTCTTTTTCTCAAAAGATAGAAGGTTTCCTCGCGCGCATGTTTGCCGGGGGGAAGGAAGATATGGATACCAGTGGGCGACGTTCAGAACTGACATCTTACCGGAAGAAGTACGGCGACAGAAAGCTAAGTTACAAAACTTTGAGCAAGTTTATTTTATTGTGAAGTTATTTTCCTTGGAAGATTTCGGTCCTTGTATGGAAAACCTGCACGCGAAGGAACCCTTGTCGTAATCGGTTGCGCCCTTATTTTGTTTCGAGTCCGCTCAACAGTTTAAGTGGTGGCACTGAGAACGCCAAGGTGTCTTGCCGGCCGCTGCACCTCCAGCAGGCTGCTGAAGTCCCGCACCCAGCGCTCGTGGCAGGTTGCGCGCCGGCAAGTTTTCAGTAAGCGTAGGGTGTGCTCCATATAGAAAGAAATCAGACAAGGGAAATAGCATGCATGTACCCAAACATAAGCAAGTTATATTACATCAATAAGTTGCCGCAGTTCTAACTCAAGACTTAATTGTCTTTGGCATGGAATGGTGGCGACAAGGAAAAATGAGGCAGCTAGTCCCTGCGCTGGCCTTCGACCCTCTTGATTGAATCTACTTTCTCAAGGATGGGCGCGACAAGCTCCTCAAGTGCCTTGAGGTCTGCATCCTTCGGCAAACGATCGAGCACGTTGGTGAGGTCGACGCCAGGGTTCTTGTGCACCACCTTAATGAGCACCTTGCGGAGGATGGCCCGGTAGAGCTTGCAGGATTCATCGGCTAGTTGAGTCGCTCAGTTGGACTGGAGTAGCTTCAGAGCATCAATGATCCTTTCAAAGAACATGGTCAACCTGGCGCTCGGAGATACCCTTTCTTCGAAAGAATACTTGAAGTCTGACAGGCCCATGGTTGACAGCTTTGCTATGAGCTTCTCCGCAGTGTCGACAAGGCGTTCAGTCCAGATTTTCACCCCCTTCTCATAGTCGATTTGGGTGGCGGCGGCGCTCTTAAGCAAGTTCCTCTCATCTTGGAGATCTTTGCTCAAAGCCTTCTCACGGGCCCTGCCGTCCTCAAGAGACTTCTCCAGCGTGGTCAGCTTCAGCCTCAGATCAGCAATGATATCATTGGCTGAAGAGAGCTGCTTGGTCTTGTCGGATATGGCAACTTGCATCTCCGCCAGGCTGTGGAGAGTTTTCTCCGTGTCACCTTTGAGCGTCGAGAGCTCCTTGCTATGTTCTTCAAGATCCACCTCCAGCTTCTTCACTTTGTCACTCAGCTCGTTCTTGGCGGCCTCTGTAGCCTCGGTAGCATCGATGGCTTCCTTGAGCTTGCCGGCGTGATCTACAGTTAGAGCTTCGAGTGCCTCTTTGTGCTTCTGCTCCAGCTCCTGGGTCCGCTGCGCGACAAGCTTCTCGATTTCTTCATCTTTGCTACGAAGCTTGGCGGCGAGCGCCTGCTCACGTGCAGCAAGATCTTCCTCATGAGCATCAAGCGCAATGCGACGCTCCGTCAGGAGAGCATCTTTAGCGACAATTCTTTGCGCAGCTTCCTCTTGCGCCTTCTCTATGTCAGATTGTTTCAAGAGGAGCTCCGTCCAGTTTTGGCTCACTTGTTCCCGGTTGGCAGTCAACTCTTGAAAGGCCTTGGCGTACCAGATTTGCGTTTGCTCAACGCGCTTTTGAAAATCTGCCTCAGCTGCTTCAACAATTGCAGCTCTGGAGTCTACCTTCTCCTTTTGAGCACGGTGGAGCGCTTGGAGCTTGCGGAAGTTATCGCCCATGGCCTGAAGGAGCTGATCCTCCTTAGATTTGCTGCTGCTGGCACTTGGTTCGTTTACGATCTCGAGCCCGGCAGTAGTGATGATTTCTTCATCAAAAGTTTCCTCTCCGATCGGTGCCCCAATGCTTGCCATCCCCGGCAAGTTGACGAATAGGTTTTCACCAACTTTGAGATATCTGCTTGATGAAGGGATTTCGGATGTTGACGGTTGATCCTCAGCAACCGCCTCACCGGCGGTTGGGGGCTTCGTGGCCGGCGTAGCGCCTGGCGCTCCTGTGGCAGGAATGCCGTCAGTATGGTCACTAGCCTCCTCGCCGGCCCTTTCAGCAGATTCCTTGGCGGGTTCCTCCTGTGCAGCCTTGGCGGCCTCGTCGGCAGAGGTATCGCCGGCCTTGACGGTGGCATCTTTGGCGGCCTCGCTAGTAGCGATCTTGTCGGCTTCAGCGGCAACATCCCCAGCAGTCTCCTCAATGACAGCGTCGACGTCCATATGTTCCATCACAGGGAATTCTAAAGGACGAAGGAGGGAAACAAAATGAGATCAAGATCGAAGTTCAAGAAGACAAAAGAAAGAGAGATAAAGGAAAGGATAGCAAGCGCTGTGAGGCAATCGGTTACCTGCATCGAGCTGTTGAGAGGTGGCCTCGCCCCTCCCGGCAACCTTGGTTGCCGGGGAAAGGTTGCCGGCATGCTTGCCGGCTCCTCCTCAACCAAGATAGGCTCGTCGGTGGGAACTCTTGCCGGGGATGCGCTTGTGGGTGGCGTGGTCGACGGAGGTGGCACGACGGGAGCGTCTTCCAATGACTCTCCTTGTTGCCGTTCTTCTCCTGCAAGCCCAAAGATATCAGCGGCAAGAATAGAAACCTCAGCGCCTGCCAGCGGAAAATGAGTAATGGACTCACGCTGGGGGCTGTGCTGGGGGCTGCATCGAGGGCTAAGCTCCGGGCTGATAATGATAGTTTCTGGCGCACTTGTGAAACCTGCCGGAGGCTCGTCGCCCGTGGAAGTCTTCGCCCTCTTCGCCATTCTTTCTGCCAAGGTTTCGGCATCGCTGCGGAGACGAGACAAAACAAGACTATGAGATCAATTCGAAATTTTGGAGATAAAGGCTGTTACAGGATACTTACTCTTCCTCTTCTCTTTCTGGGCTGAAGCCGGAGATGTCGAAATCGACCTCCTTTGCAGTGTCCGTATGGGGAGGCGGAGGAGGGGTCCTGGGTCGTTTGGCTGTAGCAAGTGCAGGGGGTTGGCGTGGCTATGCTGCCTCAGCCTCCGGTGCGGTTGTGTGAGACACCCCTGCCGCCCCAGTAGTTGCCGCAGGTGTGTGTCTCGCGCGCCGCGCAGGCTGCTGTCGAACTCCTTGCCGCGGGGCAGTCTTGCCGACCGCCTTCTTGCCGGGAGCCTCGCTGCTCGAAGAGGGTTGGCTTGCCGGGATGCCAGAAGCGGCCTTTTGAAGAACGCGCTTTGTCTTCTTCGGAGCTAGGGGCTCCTCCTGCGGCTCTTCTTTGGCTGCGTCTTCGTCGGACGAGCTCTCAGCGGCTGCGTCTTCCATCACGACTTCGGCGTCACTGGTTTCCCATTCTGCGAAACCGACGTCGCCGGCCTCCGCGGCAAGATTCGCCTCTTCCACCCTTGTGGCAATGTACGCCACTTCTTCATCAGTGGTGGCACGAATGAGGTTCGTCTCTTCCCGGATGGCCCTCTCCGACAAGTTGTCGAAGAACTTTTGTGCTTCCTCCTCGAATGGCTCGGCCCAAGTCGCGTCAAGACCATGGGCATTGAACATTGGCATTGTGGCGATGATCGACCCCAGGGTAGAGTTGTTGCACAAAGGGACAATTCTTCCCGGCAACCGATGCTTGTCCTCACGCTGGAATAGCTTGTGGCGGAGAGCGCCAAGATGCATGGCAGTCAAATTGTTGTTCAATCCAGGGCGCAGCCTCATGATGTCCGCTGCGTTCCAATACTCCCAAGCTGGTCTTCCCCTGTTTTGCAAAGGGGCGATGCGGCGGCGAAGGAAATCGAAGCCAATCATCTCCATTGTGAGCCCGGCAGCTTTCAGACGAAGGATTCTAGTGGTGGCGATCGTGAGCCTCTCGTCTTCCGCGGCGAAATCGCTCCAGTCATTGCCGCGGACCACCTTCTGCTGTCGGGGCAAACAGAACGGATGGGGATCTTTCTCCTTGATCCAGCATCACTCGGACCGCCATTCATCCCACTTCACGCGGTAAACCCCATCTGGGTATATTTCCTTATTCCAAGCCCTTGGAATCCAGGTGATAGAACCAGAGAGGGCCTCCCCTTTTTGGATGCAAGGAATAAAGTAATGGCGGAAGAGGGCAGTGTTGGGAACTACTCCGGCAAATTTTTTGCAAAGATGGGCAAAGATGGACATACACATTATGGCATTCGGTAAAATCAAGAAGATGGAAGCCGTATGTGTACATAATATCATTGAAGAAATCAGAGAATGGAGGACAAAGCCTGCAATAGAAGTAAGTGACGAAGAAGGGATATCTGTCTGGTCCACTTTTGGAACAAGAACATGGAACCACGCGAGTCGCGGGGTGAGCCTTCGTCTCCCTCGCCGTCTCCCTCGCCCACATGCACTGGTACCGGTTCTTCAGAGCTTTTGCGTCGAGCGTCGGGGCGAAGACGACGTACTTTTTCCACATCTTCACCAGCTTGCTCTCCGGGACATCGGCTTTCGTCTCCTTGCCCTTGCCTTTGCTGGCCTTGGGTGGCATGGCGGCTGTGAGGGCGGAAACCGAGGATGGAGCGGGCACGGAGGCGGAGAGCAGATGAGGAGAAGCTTTGCTCTGGACTCAAGAGAAGAAAGGCAATGGCGAATTCCAGATTGGAAAGAAGAGGGGGGTAAATGGGCAGCGTCTCTGCAGTTTCCTCTTTATGGGGAAGGAGCGAGGCCGCCTCTTTTACTGCCCAATGTAAATACGCCTCTACAAGCGCGCTGTGGCTGCAGCCTTTCAGCGCACGCTTCCCACGTCGCGCATTCAACGCGTGCACTAGAGGGGCGCAGTAAGCAGGATAATTGCAAGCAGTTAACCCCAGCCACACGTGCCCATGCACTGTTTGGGCCTAGCCCAACAATGCCTCGCACTCGTGTGTGGCCTAGGCCCGGGGGCTCCTGTCGGTGTACTAAGTATTGGGCCATTAGTACCCATACTTGTGCACGAGCAGTTATAGCCAAGCCCGCGGCAAGGCTTGTCAGGGGAATAGTTGGATATTGGTTCAAGGTTGTCAAAGGGACACTCGAGCCAAGAATCAGAAGATCAGGAGATAAGAAGAGCTGAAGACCGAAGGCTAGGCCCCCGGCAAGATCTTGCCAGGGTGGCTTGCAAAGCCCGGCAAGGTTTGCGCCCGGCAAGATTTGCGCCCGGCAAGGTTCTGCCACTGTGCCACCGCTTCAGCACAACAACCAGCCTGGCATTCTGGGCCCTTCTCCGAATGCGTGGTAAGGCACCAGTGGAGGAGAACTTAAGCGGTGCTGATGGGATGGCCCCTTTTTCCATCCCCAAGAAAATAAGGACACCTAAACGGACACCTCATGGTGCATTAAATGCATTTGTCCTAAACCGTCAGTGGTTAGGTATGATAACCCTGTAGCTACTTTACACCTCAATGTATGTACATTTTGCCACTGTGGTTACCCCTTTGAGCATATAAAAGGAGGCCCAAGGCAACTGCTACAGGGGACAGAGAGGCTCGGCCCATTCTGCATGCGTAGCTGCTCTTTGAATGCACTATTCATTGCAAGCGCTCCTGGAGCTTGCGCACAAGAACACTCTTAATAAAACAAGGCAGGAGTAGGGTTTTACACTGATTGGCGGCCCGAACCTGGGTAAAAATCCCCTCGCGCCGATCGTTGGTTCTGCTCTTTGTGCATACCTCTCCCCTCGCCGAACCGAAAAAGGGATCCCCGCGATCCCATAGGTGTTGTACGCCGACAAATTCCATCTCCATCTCCAATCATATTTGTCCAACTGGCATATTATTTAAATTATTAATTACTCAGCAAATATTTACGTACAACATCTCTTGTTTGCGGGCGTCCGGACCGCTGCCACGCCCGCTCCTGACCGCCCTGGCCAACCCGAACCCTCTTCATCACCTACGTGTGCTTCCCGCCCGAAACGGTCTGTGCCGCATTCATGCCCGGCCAGAGCAGACGCGACCTCTCACTGGCGCCGGCATTGAAGCGGCACGCCGGCCGAGAGAGCACCGCCCGCGCTGCTTCCCGGTGCACGCGACTGCTCCACATTCAAACGTCGCCATGGCCGGCCACAATATGCATGTAAAAAAGTTCTTGGGAGTCCGTGCTACAGCTAGCTGTCCTCCCCCTCCTTGTCAATCTCTTCCAGTAGTGCTAGTACATCATGGCGCGATCCATCACGAAGTAGGCGGGAAAGTTATCGTATACATGGTTTGCGGTGAGTGGCATGCCGAGCGACCATGTGGGGTGGAGGAGGGTGCACGAACGCGACAGACGTGATTTGAACGTTGGTTTTGCTCGATGGCGCGATCCAACGAAACAAAATGTTGGTTTCCAAAAGAATATTGTACTGCATGAGAGAGATAGAGTGATGGTTTGCTTCTTCCGTCCAATAACTATACCGGGTCTACGTGATTTGGCGGCTCATTGGTCACTATTACTGCGGCGGTAGAGCGCCTGCACTCTTATTTATTTATTCTGTGATAAAACTAACTTTCTCCACTCTTACATCGGAGGAGTACGAAACACGGCAGCCCAGTGACTACATGGCCCACCTCCCACTATCACCATATTCCTTGGACGTCTTGCGACACCTCCGGTCCTTTTTTCTTTGCGTAGTAGTACATTTTACCACATGACCCACCATACACTCTCACATACTACCTCCGTCCCCTATGTAATTTATGCATGATATGATACTCCCCACTATGAGTAGCCTTATACGCATAAAAAAAGGACCGGAGGGAGTACGAAGCTTTATGATTTTGTTTCATGTATGTATCCTGACTCCAAGGTTGCCCCGTTACAACATTCCATCAAATACAAAGGAAAACTAACACGCATGCTAATGCATATCAATGATTCATAGATCATAGCCAATATTTACTTCACAACTAAAGACAAAAGTTGTGAGAGTGTGTACAAAAAAAACTACTGATGGGGTCTCTACGCCGTAAACCCTAATCCCTAAACATGATTTAATTTCCTGGCTAGGTAGAACCTGTCGAAGGAAAGAATCCTGGTACCCTTGGATCATACGATGCTTTTGTGCAATTCCACTAAAATCGAGCTGAGCATCCCTGTTGGCAAAGATACTGAAGAAGTGTGATTAGAATAATAGTAGTGGCACTAGTTCATGAGACATAAACTCATCACAAATAGAAGCCGGTATAAGTAGAGAAAGATCCACATGGAGATGGAGCTACGTGGGGAGCTGCGACAGTGGAGCAAGCTGGCTCCAAAACAAAGTTGTACCTGGGACGTTGGGGTATAGCTAGAAGGGCGGTTGGGAGGCGGCATCAGCCCATACCACTGGGACCCCCTAATCGGGACGCACCGACAGTGGGTTTTCTCCCTCGCCGCTGTCGACCGCGTCTACACAGAACATCGTCCCCTTCCCCTAGCGGCGGGATCAGGCCGGATCTGTGACCAGCGGTGTGGCCACCGTCGTTCTATGCTTGTGAACAGAGCAACCCAAGCAAGCAGGCTTGTAGCTTAGGCTCCTGCTAGTGTATAAATAGTGGAGCGGTTTTCTTTTTCTCTCCATATCAACCATTTTATATTGCGTACGTGTCATTGAAGACTGAAATGATGGTTGCTTCGTCCGAGTAACTTACTGTGTGATTTGACTGCTCCTGAGTGGCCCCTACACGTACTCCCCCTACGTGTATGACCGTTCCTGAGTCTCACTTGTACTTATCTCTATTTTCTTGCATGACTAGCAAGATGCCCATGCGTTGCACGGAACATCAAGATGCATTTGTATGAGTAGTTTATCTTGTGAGAGAAAAGGATGAACGAGGGAAGGCCTTGTTTGCAAATGTGGAGAGGGGTGTGGGTATCTTTTTGCAAAATTGCCATAGTTTCCTTCCTATCTATTAGATATAAATCAGACGGCCTATATCGCATGATGGCAGGCACACCATCATCACCAACTCTGTTTTTTATAAGAGTAGAGACACGTAGACAGGATGCGCATAGAGGAATTTTGTTACTGCACGTTGTTACGTACTACTAGTACCTACTCCCTCCTTCTGGTTCACGACTAGTACTCCCTCCGTCCTGGCTTATTGGTCCCCTTTGTACTCAATTCATGGGCTCGTTTTCCTCAAGAAATTGTATTTACCAATGTATTAATATCGGGAATGCATGCGTGAACAACGAATGATTAAGCCTTGCATGCAACGTTTTGACAAAGCATTGACTTATGAACATGTGAATGTGAGGGACTACAACCTCGTGCATGCATGCAGCAGTCACACGTACACATGGCCGCAAAAACGCGCACGACACCCTAATGCATGCATGTCCGAGCACACGACGGAACACACACGGTCACGCTTAAGTGCTCAACCTACACGTGCATGCACACACATACTCAGCCAGGGTGAGCTAGTGACCGTATAAGCATATATATTGACCGCAATGAGCGTATTATGATGTCCACTGACCGTATTTTTACAAATATACAGTGACAGACAGTGTATTTATCTTGTTTCAAATTAAGCCATATTAACCGGAAAGGAGGCAGTATGGACTAGCATTACTTTGTTGTGTCCTGTCAACTTGCAGAACGAGGAGAAGCTTGCAGGACGGGAGAAACTTTTGACTAATGCAAGCTCTCCCTCGCTCAGGCGGTGGACGTGCAATAGTTAATTCGTTGTCAGATTGCCGGAAGCATACACTGTACTAGTACCATTATTGTTCGACTTCCCGAAGAGGCAAACAGCCAAGCGCAAAGTTTAGAGTACTCTGAGTACTAGTATTACGTAGTACTACTAGTACTACTATATAGGTATGTACTACTAGGAACCGCATGGTGGTGCGTCTGCACTCTTATTTTATTTTAATCTGTGATAAAGCAATCTTCAACACATTTGGTTCTCTTCGAGGTTTCTCGCATGTGATAATGGAAGTTGATTGCATGGAACACTCGCCACAGTTCTCGCTTAATTCTGGATCCTATCCTGTTAGAAATAGGAGCCCTCAGTAATATTTTCTCTTTTTTTGTTATTCAGCATGTAAATAGGTCAGCAAACCTTGCGGCGCATCTTTGTGCGAACCGTGCTTGCTGCACTTTGAATGTGACCGAGAGCTGGCTTGATGAAACACCTCGCTTCCTTCTTTTTTTTGTGGGGTACCTCGCTTCCTAGTGACCAGTCTCTTGGTTGATTGTCCTAAGAATACTTATATATGAATAAAGCTCTCTCATTTACCCGCAAAAAAGGTTAAGCCATATTAACCGGAAAGGAGGGAGTATGGACTAGCACTACTTTTTCGTGTGTCCCGTCAACTCGCATAACGAGGAGAAGCTTGCAGGACAAGGTGAAGCTCGCTTACGCCCTCTCCGTCTACCTCAAGCTCGGTGGCTCGGAGGACAAGGAGAAGCTTTTGACTTATGCAACCTACCCTCGCCCAGGCGGTGGACGTGCAGCAGTTTATTCGGTGTCAGATTGCCAGAGGCATACACTGTAGTACCATCATTGTCCGACTTCCCGAAGAGGCGAAGAGCCAAGCGCAAGGTTTAGTAGTACGAGTAGTAGTAGTACTACTACTATACAGGTACAAGGAACCGCATGGTGGAGCGTTTGTACTCTTATTTTATTTTAATCTCTGATAAAGTACACATTTATTCGAGAGAAATGCGAAAAATGGCAGCCCAATAGTACTATTAAAAAACATCGAACATGTAATGATGATATCGATCAACCATGCTCGAATATATCTTGGCCTCCGTGCGAGCCCGTCTGTGTGTTCTCGCTCCTCGTCTCTCTCAAGGAACGGCGGGTTGGCCATTTTGCTGTCAATTGAGATAGGTTTGCTCACACTCCGGTCCCACATGTCAGTGATATGCCAAGAGGAAGTGCGTTGACCGACAGGCCATACGCGTACTTGGTTTTGCACCTTCATACTACTCCCTCTGTCACAGTTTATAGGGCGCGCTTCATTCTCATGCATTTCTCTCCATGCATTTCCACCACCAGAGAGATTTTAGACGTGTTTGGTTTAATGCTCAATTAATTAGGGCGTGCTAACCGCAATCAAGTCCACAATTTTCTCTCGATGTAGGTGTGTACGCGGAGTGGAGTAAGTGCATGCATGTGTGTACCCGGGGTGGAAGGACTGCATGCATGTGTGTATACATTATTTCCTCTAGTAATAGATGCTGTGCTATAACTACCAATGCTATTTTTCAGGCCGATCGCTAGTCGCCTTGGTCCCAGAGATTGTTGAAGCACGCTCTATAAACAGTGACGGAGGGAGTAGTATGAGCGGATTCAAAGAAGAGCGTATTGATGGTTGCTTCTTCCGAGCAACTTACAGTGGGAAAGGTGGGGCTTATGATTTGACTGCTCATTACTCACTATTAGTGCAGTGTAACGACCGGGCTGAGTCTCCCATGCGGTTGTGCACTACTCCCTCTGTTCCTAAATATTTGTCTTTCTAGAGATTTCAACAAGTGACTACATACGAAGCAAAATGAGTGAATCTACACTCTAAAATGTGTCTATATACATCTATATGTGGTAGTCCATTTGAAATTTCGAAAAAGACAAATATTTAGGAACCGAGGGAGTATAATTTGGTGCATGGCACATGGACCCGGATGCTGAAGAGGCTTCTGGCAATGCTATCAAGCTTCCAGCATTTGTTTACATAATTGACGTACTATACAAATAATTTTCCAGCGACATGAATTGTATAATGCTCTGAGCTTTTAGCTTTTGTTTTGTGTGTCTTGCCATCCATGCTCTTTTGGAAAAAATAAAAAACTAACTTCCTTGCTAATGCATCTCAATGATTAGCAGATCAGAGCTAATATTTACATCACAACTGAAGACAAAGTTGTGAGAAGGTGTTAAATTAAAATTGATCCATGCTTTCATTGGCAGCAACTTCCCCCCAGCTCTGTCTAAATCAATAAGGCATGTTGGAAAAAAAGTAGCTGTCAGGAGCATGCAACATTCCGATCATTTTGTGCAGTTCCACTAAAATAGAGCTGAGCGTTCCTGTTCCAAAGATATTAAGTGTGATTACAATAATAGAGGACTGTTGATGAAACAATAAACGCACAAATAGAAGCCGGTCACCTTTGCAGTCTCTCTTTTGGAGAAGATTAGGCTCGGAGTTGGATGAGGAGGATAGAGTAAAACCAATCTCCCTTTGTGCACTCGCACTGAAATGTTGAGACGTTGCCCGTGTGACATTTTAGTAGAACTGCACAAAACACTCTTAAGAAAAAAGTGATTTGTGCCGTTCACCAAAAGGTCGCAATAGCAACGTGGTGAAATGGATAGCTCTGTTTGCAAAAAAGAAATAGAAAGGAAACAATTACTGGCCAATAACAGTTGATGACACATACGACATAAAAAAGAAGCATATTCCTTGTCCTAAGGGAAGATAACAGCACGGTTGTGTTTATCTAAAACAGTGTGAGGACGAGATTGCAATATGGAAAGTATGCCGGACAAGCTATGTTTTGGGCAAAGAACTAGGGAAGATCCACATGCAAGATTTTCCACATGCAGCGACGTGGGAAGATGGGCAGTGGAGCAAGGCCGGAGGGGATACCTGGGGGTCATCGGGATGTAACTAGGAGGGCGATAGCGGGCGGGATCTGCCCATACTGCGGCAGCGAGCAAGTGTCGTAGGCCCTACCACACGGAGCTTGGTCAGAGAGAATGGCGGGTACCGCAGATCGGGACGTGCTGCCTCGGCGCCGTCGAATGGAGAAACGATGCACATCTTCCCTTTCCACCGGCGGACAGGATGCGGTCGGATCAGTGACGAATGGTGAGAGAGAGAGGCCATCGCCGCCTTGTGTGAGATAGTGTGATGAGAGACAAACCCCAGCAGGCAGGCTCCATTGTATATAGTGGAGCGGATTTCTTTTTTCCCGATGACAATCATTTTATATTCTGTACGTGCCATTGAGGAATATAACTTTATTTAATACTAACACATCAAGTCGAACTTTGTTCTGTGTACGCGTGGTACACGACCCTCCTTCGAGTAAACAACCGCTACATGCGTCAAATTTCACCGTGCATCCACGCGGGTGTGGCTGGGAACAAGACGTGAGTACGTGTGTCGTGCGTGCACCTCTTCTTTACGTGCAGGTACGTACGTGGGTGGGCGTGAGAGAGATGGTTTGTGCGAAACAGAGACAATGTGTCGATGATATCTCAAACAAAAAATGTAACATATGCAATGTGTGTGAAACAGAGTCATGGATATATCATATATAGAGGGAGCGATCCACGAGAAGAGAGTGGAGGGATCATTGGCGTGAGATATCGATAGAATCAAAAATAGGGATGAAGTGTGTGGGTGCGCGATCGATAAAGAGTGCCATCGAATTTTTGTTTGCCCACGTCAAAGATACAGGGCGGCTGGCCTACTAGAATGTGAGAGGGCAGAGGTGCAGTTTGTCTCTGTGGCATGGATACCTACCTACAATGTTCGACTATCGGTGTGGGGGGGGGGAGGGAGGGGGCAGAGACCTAACTATAGAGAGGTAGATCGACTAGTATATGTGTGGAGAAGGAGAGAGACCTAGCTATGTATTGAGGGAGATCGATCGGCGTCCATGCATATGTGTAGCAGAGGAATAAGGTTGGGAGAGAGACAAAGGTAGAGTGTCGGAGGGTTAGTGGTGGAGTTGATTCTCACAAATGGTGGGAGAGGCCTGCTAGACAAACGGAGGGTACGAGTGCAATATCAATAAGAGAGGGGATGTCTGCCTGTCTATGCACGTGCGTGTGAGAGACGAGTCGGGAGGTATGCAAGGATGATGAGGGGGGCGATACGGTTGTGGTAAGCAGACGTAACTACATAGGAAGATCAATTGTTGTGTGTCGGAGAAAGGGAGAGACATAACTAGTGAGGTACGTTGATCGGTGCGTGGGGAAAAAGACTTATAGTCGACCTAGCTATATGTAGGGAGATCGATAGGTATACATGCATGCATGTGTTAGAAGCAAATAATGTCCGGAGAGATGGACATGAGGAGAGGGATGCGGCTAGGAGGTGGTGCAAGAGGCCTACTATATCAATGGGGGAGGAGTGTGCGAGTATGAGATCGACGAAAAGAGGGGCGGGAGTGTGCACCAGCGTGGAACCGTATTGGACATAGGGGGGCATGGACGGTGAGAAGAGAAGAGGGAAAGTGTGTGTTTGTGGTAGGCACACTTGGCTAGAGAGGTATATCGACCGGTGTGTGCCGGAAAGAAGGAGCCGGGGGGCCTACACACACCGTGGGTGAACGACCTAAAGAGAAATAATGAATGTGTGCGATGGAGGGGACGCTGAGGGAGGGTGAGAGGGGGGTGGGCGTGTGCATGCACGATAGAAAGTTAGAGCTAGCTACAAAGAGAAGAGGATTGTGTGGGTGTAAAAGACGAACAGAGATCATAATTCATTATAAAAAAGTGGATTCGGATATTTGAAGAAGATATCATTGTGTTTTAAACCGACGCATGCATGAATATATATAATGGTGATACACATGGTGTGGTTATGAACATGTTATACTACATATAATATATAGAACATTTATTTGAATTTGTGATAATGTGTGGCTTTTGTAGCTCAGGGCTAAATACTTGTCATAATGTAGGGGGCGGGGCACTATACTTTGTGTGATAAACATAATGTATGTATGAAACATGGTTTAGATTATGAAGATCTAGTTAGTACATCAAATGTACTATTATTTGGAATCAACATCAAGTGTATTCAAAATTTTAAATTCGAGTTCATATAGTACACATAGTTCATATCTATCTCTATAGTAATCATGTGGTGTGTTGTTAAGATAATATACGAATGATGGTTTAACTTGGCAACAATCATGATTGTAGATTCTTATTCAAATAGAGAAATGAATTCAAATTTAGTTCGAATTGCAGCGGTAGTATAGACATTTGGAATGCACTAAAATGTTGGTATGAGTAGGTTACATGCATTATACAGCCAGTGAAAAAATTTAATTGGACATAACATGGATTCATAGCTTTGAATGGTATTTGTACAGTAAAACGGGACAAGACTCTCTCTTTGTGTGGTGCGAATAGTTTTATTTTTTTCATTTTTTCGTTGAGGGAAATGCGAATTGATTTGGTACGTACAATATTACACGTTAGGCTTGTCCCTAAAATTCAACCCTAGCTAGGCATAAAAACACATAGATCTAGGTATTGCCATAATAATAATAAGGCATATCTTGAATGCTCATCTCGTACTCCCTTCGTTCAGTAGCAAGTTTTCTTTGTGGTAAACAAAAGTAATCAAAAGGGCTAAATTTAATGGGATAAGGATCCCTAAGATCAAGCTTGGGAGGAATTGGTTCCTCCTTCGGCCCCTTATATTGTATGATCAACTCATCATTGTAAATGTTCTTTTGGCAAAAAGTCATGAGCTTATTTCCAAGAGAGAAACCTAATATGTTGTTTTGTATAATAAAATTATCATTAAGTTCAGAAATTTTATCAACTAAAACATCGGTAGGGACCCTTTTTCTCAAATTTTCATTATAAGCAACATGATCGAGAGATCGCAAACGCATTATTTCTTCTTGATTAAAGAGAATCCCCTCTATGGGAGAATGACCACCATCTATTTTATAATGCACAAAAGTTTCACTAGCTTCTTTCATAATGAATCTAAACTCATGGGCTAGAAATATAGTATCGGCGCGTTTAACAGAAGAATGCTCAATATTAGAGAACTCTAGAAAAATCCTTTGTATGCATGGATGCATATGAACAAATTGTCTTTCAAGTTCAATTACAATCAAAGTTATAGCATCTGTGAGACTATTAGTTTTATGGAGAATAGATCCACCTAACGTGGGGAGCGCACCGGCACAAGTAAAGAAATCTTGAATAACTCCTTTTCCAATAATATTGCCGCTACCTATGTGAAGTTTTTTAGTGTGCAAGATAGTAGATTCTTCATGAGGATTAATATTAGCAAAATTATCAAAGTTTCCCTCATCATTACTACTATCCTTTTCAATGATAATCTCCCCAGATTCAGACATGGTGGCAACAAATCGATCTAACAACTAGAGAAGCAAAAAGGCAAATGAAAAGAGGAACGAAAGAAGGGCGAATAAAAAGGCAAATCTTTTCGAAAATCATTTTAGAAGTGGGGGAGAGGAAAAGGAGAGGCAAATGGCGAATAATGTATTGCAAGAGATGAGTTTTATGATGGGTACTTGGTATGCTCGACGTAGATCCCTCCAACAACGAAGCCAGAAATTGGCAAGTCGATGAGAGACTAGTCTTGACTTGGCGTAGATCTCCCCGGCAACGGCGCCAGAAATTCTTCCTGCTACTTCTTGAGCTTGCGTTGGTTTTTCCCTTGAAGAGGAAAGGGTGACGCAACACAGTAGAGGTAAGTATTTCCCTCAGTTAAGAACCAAGGTATCAATCCAGTAGGAGAAGAACACGCAAATCACCAATACCTGCACAAACAATCAAACACTTGCACCCAACGCGATAAAGGGGTTGTCAATCCCTTCACGGTCACTTGCAAAGGTGAGATCTGATAGAGATAGATAAATAAAAGATAAAATATTTTTGGGTTTTTTGGTATATAGATCTGAAAATAAAAGATTGCAAAATAGTAGATCGAAAAGTAATATGATGGAAAATAGACCCGGGGGCCGTAGGTTTCACTAGAGGCTTCTCTCATGAAGGCAAATAATATGGTGGGTGAACAAATTACTGTCGAGCAATTGATAGAAAAGCGCAAAGTTATGACGATATCCAAGGTAATGATTATGCATATAGGCATCACGTCCGTGTCAAGTAGACCGACTCCTGCCTGCATCTACTACTATTACTCCATACATCGACCACTATCCAGCATGCATCTAGAGTATTAAGTTCATAAAGAACGGAGTAACGCCTTAAGTAAGATGACATGATGTAGAGGAATAAACTCAAGCAATATGATGAAAACCCCATATTTTTATCCTCGATGGCAATAATGCAATGCGTCTCTCGCTACCCCTACTTTGTCACTGGGTGAAATCACGAAAGATTGAACCCAAAGCTAAGCACCTCTCTTATTACAAGAAAAACCAATCTAGTTGGCCAAACCAAACCGATAATTCGAAGAGAAATACAAAGATATTAAATCATGCATAAAAGAATTCAGAGAAGATTCAAATAATATTCAAAGATAAGCTGATCATAAATCCACAATTCATCGGATCTCGACAAACACACCGCAAAAGAAGATTACATCAGATAGATCTCCAAGAACATCGAGCAGAACGTGGTATTGAGAATCAAAGAGAGAGAAGAAGCCATCTAGCTACTAGCTATGGACCCATAGGTCTGAGGTAAAATACTCACGCTTCATCGGAAGGGCAATAGAGTTGATGTAGAAGCCCTCCGTGATTAAATCCCCCTCCGGCAGGATGCCGGAAAAGGCCCCAAGATGGGATCTCACGGGAACAGAAGGTTGCGCCGGTGGAAAAGTATTTTTGTGGATGCCTCTGGTGGTTCTGGAATATATGTGAATATATTGGAGGAAGACCTAGGTCAGGAGGTCACCGAGGGGCCCACAAGGTAGGGGGCACCCCCCCTAGGGCACGCCCTCCACCCTTGCTGCCACCTCGTGGCTCTTCTGACTTGAACTCCAAGTCCCCTGGGTGTCTTCTGGTCCAAGAAAAATCATCGTGAAGTTTTATTCTGTTTGGACTCCATTTGGTATTCCTTTTCTGCGAGGCTCAAAAACAAGGAAAAAACAGAAACTGGCACTGGGCTCTAGGTTAATAGGTTAGTCCCAAAAATAATATAAAATAGCATATTAATGCATATAAAACATCCAAAATAGATAATATAATAGCATGGAACAATAAAAAATTATAGATACGTTGGAGACGTATCAAGCATCCCCAAGCTTAATTCCTACTCATCCTCGAGTAGGTAAATGATAAAAATAGAATTTTTGGAATGCTACCTAACATATTTATCCATGTAATTTTCTTTATTGTGGCATGAATGTTCAGATCCATAAGATTCACAATAAAAGTTTAATATTGACATAAAAACAATAATACTTCAAGCATACTAATAAAGCAATCATGCCTTCTCAAAATAACATGGCCAAAGAAAGTTATCCCTACAAAATCATATAGTCTGGCTATGCTCCATCTTCATCACACAAAGTACTCAAATCATGCACAACCCCGTTGACAAGCCAAGCAATTGTTTCATACTTTTGATGTTCTCAAACCTTTTCAACTTTCACGCAATACATGAGCGTGAGCCATGGACATAGCACTATAGATGAAATAGAATATGGTGGTTGTGGATAAGACAAAAAGAAGGAGATAGTCTCACATCAACTAGGCGTATCAACGGGCTATGGAGATGCCCATCAATAGATATCAATGTGAGTGAGTAGGGATTGCCATGCAATGGATGCACTAGAGCTATAAGTTTATGAAAGCTCAAAAAGAAACTAAGTGGGTGTGCATCCAACTCGCTTGCTCAGGAAGACCTAGGGCAATTTGAGGAAGCCCATCATTGGAATATACAAGCGAAGTTCTATAATGAAAAATTCCCACTAGTATATGAAAGTGATAACATAAGAGACTCTCTATCATGAAGATCATGGTGCTACTTTGAAGCACAAGTGTGGAAAAAGGATAGTAACATTGCCCCTTCTCTCTTTTCTCTCTTTTTTTTGGTTGGCTTCTTGGCCTCTTTTATTTTTTTTGTGGGCTTCTTTGGCCTCTTTTATTTTTTATAAAGTCCGGAGACTCATCCCAACTTGTGAGGGAATCATAGCTTCCGTCATCCTTTCCTCACATGGGACAATGCTCTAATAATGAAGATCATCACACTTTTATTTACTTACAACTCAAAAATTACAACTCGATACTTAGAACAAAATATGACTCTATATGAATGCCTCCGGCGGTGTACCAGGATGTGCAATGATCTAGCGTAGCAAATGACATCAAAAAACGGACAAGCCATGTAAACATCATGCTAGCTATCTTACGATCATGCGAAGCGATATGACAATGATGGAGCGTGTCATAATAAAACGGAACGGTGGAAAGTTGCATGGCAATATATCTCGGAATGGCTATGGAAATGCCATAATAGGTAGGTATGGTGGTTGTTTTGAGTAAGGTCAAAGGTGGGTGTATGTTACCGGCGAAAGTTGCACGATACTAGAGAGGCTAGCAAAGGTGGAAGGGTGAGAGTTTGTTGATGTCTACTACGCAACCTTCTTCTTGTAGACTCGTGTTGGGCCTCCAAGCGCAGAGTTTTGTAGGATAATAGCAAATTTCCCTCAAGTGGATGACCTAAGGTTTATCAATCCGTGGGAGGCGTAAGATGAAGATGGTCTCTCTCAAACAACCCTGCAACCAAATAACAAAGAGTCTCTTGTGTCCCCAACACACCCAATACAATGGTAAATTGTATAGGTGCACTAGTTCAGCAAAGAGATGGTGATACAAGTGTAATATGGATAGTAGATATAGGTTTTTGTAATCTGAAAATATAAAAACAGCAAGGTAACTAGTAGCAAAAGTGAGCAAAAACGGTATTGCAATGCTTAGAAACAAGGCCTAGGGTTCATACTTTCACTAGTGCAAGTTCTCTCAACAATGATAACATAATTGGATCATATAACAATCCCTCAACGTGCAACAAAGAGTCACTCCAAAGTTTCTATCGGAGAACGTAGGACGAAAACGTGCATCAACCCCTATGCATAGATTACCCCAATGTCACCTCGGGAATCCGCGAGTTGAGTGCCAAAACATACATCAAGTGAATCAATAGAACATCCCATTGTCACCACATATATCCCATCGCAAGACATACAACAAGTGTTCTCAAATCCAATACTCAATCCAACATAACGAAACCTCAAAGAGCAAGACTCAATTCATCACAACAAGAGATAGAGAGGGAAGAAACACCATATGATCCAACTATAATAACAAAGCTCGCGGTACATCAAGATCGTGCCAAATCAAGAACACGAGAGAGAGAGATCAAACACATAGCTACTGGTACATACCCTCAGCCCCGAGGGTGAACTACTCCCTCCTCGTCATGGAGACCGCCAGGATGATGAAGATGGCCACCGGTGATGATTTCCCCCTCCGGCAGGGTGCTGGAACGGGCTCCCGATTGGTTTTCGGTGGCTACGGAGGCTTGCGGCGGCGGAACTTCCGATCTAGGTTTATTTCTGGGGGTTTCATGATTTATAGGAGGTGTTGGTGTTGGGGATAAGTCAAGGGGCCCACGAGGCGACGACAAGGCAGGGGGCGCGCCCTAGGGGGTGGGCGTGCCCTCCACCCTTGTGGTTGCCTCGGGACTCCTCTCCGATATCTTTTCGTTCCAGTATTTTTTATATTTTCCAAAAATATTCTTCGTAATTTTTTAGCTCATTCCAAGAACTTTTATTTCTGCAAAAAAAACGACACCACGGTAGTTCGGCTGAAAACAACGTCAGTCCAGATTAGTTCTAATAAAATCATACCAAAACCATATAAAATTGTTGTAAACATGGCATGAATACTTCATAAATTATAGATACGTTGGAGACGTATCAGCATCCCCAAGCTTAATTCCTGCTCGTCCTCGAGTAGGTAAATGATAAAAGAAATAATTTATGAAGTGTGAATACTAGCAAGTGCACAAGTTTGATCAATAATAATTTCAATCACTTTTTCTAGCATCATTATATATCATAAACAGTAGCTCATCTCATAAAACTTCTCATGATCAAGTAGCAAGCTATTCACATGTTAAAGCATCGATAATAAACTTTCTTGAAAACTAACAAACTAAGTTCTCAGCCATCAAACAATTACAATTCATCTTATTTTCAGGAAGGGTCTATGTAAGAGCTTTGATTTAGCAAATCCCACATACTCAACTATCATATAGTCTTCCATGATTGCTACCACTCAAAGCATATTTTTTAGAACAAATAGCATCCATCAGACACAGAGAAAGATAGGGGCTTACTGTTTCGCCTCCCAACTTATTTATCATATAGATAATTGTCAACAATAATAATTCATGATCAAATATATTTGAATGGCCATATATGCTTAGATCTTTCCCCGCCACATGATGCTTTCCAACTAAAGAATAGGTTGGAATGAGAAGGAATACTACTGACTCTTGCATAAAAGTAAAAGATAGTCCCTTCGCAGAGGGAAGCAGGGATTTGTAGAGGTGCCAGAGCTCGAAGCTTTTAAAATAGAGATGAATATAATTTTGAGAAGTATGCTTTCATTGTCAACGTAACGACCGAGAGTTCTCACTATCTTCCATGCTAGACACATTATAGGCAGTTCCCAAACAGAATGGTAAAGTTTTTACTCCCCCTCCACCAATAATCACACTCCACGGCTGATCCGAAACAACGGGTACCGTCCATACCAACAACAGTCCTGGGGGAGTTTTGTTTAATTATTTAAAATTTTGTTTTTGATCTTGTGATCACTGGACTGGGCATCCCGATTTCCAGCCACTTTCTCGTGAATGACAAGTGAATCAACACTCATCGTGAGAATAACCCACCTAGCATGGAAGATACTGACAGCCCCTAGTCGCTACATGAGAGATTCGGGCATACAAAACAGATTATTATTTGAAGGTTTAGAGTTTCGCACATGCAAATTTACTTGGAACGGCAGGTAAATACTGCATATAGATAGATATGGTGGACACTCAGGGAAGAAACTTGGTTCAAGGATTTTGGATGCACAAGCAGTATTCCCGCTTAGTACAGAGATTTTGGCTAGCAAAAGATTCTAAATAGCAAGCACCACATGTTGGAGGATCCATAACAATATAACTTCTATACAAATATACCCAAGCATAACTCATTACGTTGTCTTCCTTGTCCAACTTCAACTAATTTGCTCAAGTTTGAAAATAATTAATGGGGCTCACAATCATAGAAGATGTCCAAGATAGTATATTTATATGTGAAATCTCTCTTCCTTCAATATTCTTTCATGAATTGTTCAAGTGACCAATACTATGTTTGCTAACTTTCAATAAATTTACCACCTATACTTCTTATATGTGAAGTCATTACTCCCCATGGGATAAGCATATGGAACATATATAATTTCAGATTTATGATATTCAATTTATTCAACCATTTACTCATGGGATATAAGTGAAGCACGGGAGTAAATGACAAACTACTCCAAAAAGATATAAGTGAAGATCAATGAGTAGTCAAATAATTAAGTAGCTATGTGAAGACTCTCTCTCTCTCAAAAATAATAATTTAGATCTTAAGTATTTTATTCAAACAGCAAGCAAAATAAAATAAAATGCCATTCTAAAAATAGCACACATCATGTGAAGAAGCAAAAACTTAGGCTCAATCGATACTAACTGATAATTCTTGATGAAGAAAGATGGGATGCCTACCGGGGCATCCCCAAGCTTAGATGCTTGAGACTTCTTAAAATATTAACTACAGATGCCTTGGGCATCCCCAAGCTTCAGCTTTTGTGTCTCCTTAATTCCTTTTATATCACGGTTTCCCTAAATTTTAAAAACTTCATGCACACAAAACTCAACAAGAACTCGTGAGATAAGTTAGTATAAATCAAATGCAAAACCTTATCATTATCTACTGTAGCAAATCACTAAAATTATTATTTAACATTGCATACTAAATGCCTCTGCATATTTAACACTCCTATTCTCAAATAGAATCATTAAACAAGCAAACATATGCAAACAATGCAAACATAACAGCAATCTTTCTAAACAGGACAGTCTGTAAAGAGTGAAATTGTACTCATACTTCCCTATCTCTAAAATTCTGAAAAATTTCCACACTTTATAAAATTTGTTTTTACTCATTGTGTAAAAATTTCAAGATTTTATCACGTTCTGACTTTCCAGAAGAATTCAGACAATGATAGAAAACTTTCTGTTTTCAAAACAGCAACATAGAGACTTGAAAAATAAGCATGGTAAAGACTATACTTGACCTTCTTATTGAAATAAAAGATGTAAAACATTACTCTAAATAAAATAAAGCAAAAACTAATAAAATAAAATGATGCTCCAAGCAAAACTCATATCATGTGACGAATAAAAATATAGCTCCAAGTAAGGTTACCGATAATGTTGAAGACGAAAGAGGGGATGCCTTCCTGGGCATCCCCAAGCTTAGTTGCTTGGGTATTCCTTGAATATTACCTTGGGGTGCCTTGGGCATCCCCAAGCTTAGGGTCTTGACACTCCTTATTCTCCTCATATCGATATCTAACCCAAAACTTGAAAACTTCAATCACACAAAACTTAACGGAACTTCGTGAGATGGGTTAGTATGATAAAACAAATCATTCACTTTGGTACTGTTAAGACAAGATTCAAATTTTTTATCACATGATACCTACTGTACACTATCATTTCTACAATTTATATTGAGCAATATAAGCCATAGAAACTAGAAAACAAGCAAACTATGCATCGAAAACAGAATCTGTCAAAAACAGAACAGTATGTAAAGATCTGAATTGAAATCATACTTATGTAACTCCAAATATTCTGAATAATTAGGAAAACGTATAAAATTTGTATACCCATCATCTGTAAATAATTCAGGATTTTTACACGTTCCAGTTAAAGACAAGAATTTCTGTATTGTACGCAAAAGTTTCTGTTTTTGCACAGAATCAAATCAACTATCAACCACACTATCCCAAAGGCTTTACTTGGCACTTTATTGAAACAAAAGCTATAAAACATGATTACTACAGTAGCTTAATCATGTGAACACACAAAAACAGTAGGGTTAAATATTGGGTTGTCTCCCAACTAGCGCTTTTCTTTAATGCCTTTTTAGCTAGGCATGATGATTTCAATGATGCTCACATAAAAGATAAGAATTGAAACATAATGGGAGCATCATGAAGCTTATGACTAGCACATTTAAGTCTAACACACTTCCTATGCATAGGGATTTTGTGAGCAAACAACTTATGGGAACAAGAATCAACTAGCATGGGAAGGCAAAACAAGCAAAACTTCAAGATTTTCAACACATAAAGAGGAAACTTGATATTATTGCAATATGAAGAAGCATATGCTCCTCCCTCATAATAATTTTCAGTAGCAGCATGAATGAATTCAACAATATAACTATCACATAAAGCATTTTTTTCATGATCCACAAGCATAGAAATTTTATTACTCTCCACATAAGCAAATTTATTCTCATGAATAGTAGTGGGAGCAAACTCAACAAAATAACTATCATGTGAGGCATAATCCAATTGAAAATTAAAATTATGACGACAAGTTTCATGGTTATCATTATTCTTTATAGCATACATGTCATCACAATAATCATCATAGATAGCAACTTTGTTCTCATAATCAATTGGAACCTCTTCCAAAATAGTGGATTCATCACTAAATAAAGTCATGACCTCTCGAAATCCACATTTATCAATATTGTGAAAAGATTCAACACCCTCCCAAATAGTGGGATCATTACCTAGAGTTGACACTCTTCCAAACCCACTTTCATCACTATAATCATCATAAATAGCAGACATGCTATCATCATAATAAATATTCTCATCAAAACTTGGGGGACTAAAAATATCATCTTCATCAAACATAGCATCCCCAAGCTTATGGCTTTGCATATCATTAGCATCATGGATATTCAGAGAATTCATACTAACAACATTGCAATCATGCTCATCATTCAAAGATTTTATGCCAAACATTTTATTAAATTCTTCTTCTATCACTTTGGCACAATTTTCCGATCCATCATTTTCAAGAAAGACATTATAGAGATGAATAATATGAGGCAGCCTCAATTCCATTTTTTTGTAGTTTTCTTTTATAAACTAAACTAGTGGTAAAACAAGAAACTAAAAAATTCAGTTGCAAGATCTAAAGATATACCTTCAAGCACTAACCTCCCCGGCAACGGTTCCAGAAAAGAGCTTGATGTCTACCACGCAACCTTCTTCTTGTAGACTCGTGTTGGGCCTCCAAGCGCAGAGTTTTGTAGGACAATAGCAAATTTCCCTCAAGTGGATGACCTAAGGTTTATCAATCCGTGGGAGGCGTAGGATGAAGATGGTCTCTCTCAAACAACCCTGCAACCAAATAGCAAAGAGTCTCTTGTGTCTCCAACACACCCAATACAATGGTAAATTGTATAGGTGCACTAGTTCGGCGAAGAGATGGTGATACAAGTGTAATATGGATAGTAGATATAGGTTTTTGTAATCTGAAAATATAAAAACAGCAAGGTAACTAGTTGCAAAAGTGAGCAAAAACACTATTGCAATGCTTAGAAACAAGGCCTAGGGTTCATACTTTCACTAGTGCAAGTTCTCTCAACAATGATAACATAATTGGATCATATAACAATCCCTCAACGTGCAACAAAGTATCACTCCAAAGTTTCTATCGAAGAACGTAGGAAGAAAACGTGCATCAACCCCTATGCATAGATTACCCCAATGTCACCTCAGGAATCCGCGAGTTGAGTGCCAAAACATACATCAAGTGAATCAATAGAACATCCCATTGTCACCACAGATATCCCATCGCAAGACATACATCAAGTGTTCTCAAATCCAATACTCAATCCAACATAACGAAACCTCAAAGAGCAAGACTCAATTCATCACAACAAGAGATAGAGAGGGAAGAAACACCATATGATCCAACTATAATAACAAAGCTCGTGGTACATCAAGATTGTGCCAAATCAAGAACACGAGAGAGAGAGATCAAACACATAGCTACTGGTACATACCCTCAGCCCCGAGGGTGAACTACTCCCTCCTCGTCATGGAGACCGCCGGGATGATGAAGATTGCCATCGGTGATGATTTCCCCCTCCGGCAGGGTGCCGGAACGGGCTCCCGATTGGTTTTCGGTGGCTACAGAGGCTTGCGGCGGCGGAACTTCTGATCTAGGTTTATTTCTGGGGGTTTCATGATTTATAGGAGGTGTTGGTGTCGGGGACAAGACAAGGGGGCCCACGAGGCGACGACAAGGCAGGGGGGCGCGCCCTCCACCCTTGTGGTTGCCTCGGGACTCCTCTCCGATATCTTTTCATTCCAGTATTTTTTATATTTTCCAAAAATATTCTCCGTAAATTTTCAGCTCATTCCGAGAACTTTTATTTCTGCACAAAAAATGACACCACGGTAGTTCTGCTGAAAACAGCGTCAGTCCGGGTTAGTTCTAATAAAATCATACCAAAACCATATAAAATTGTTGTAAACATGGCATGAATACTTCATAAATTATAGATACGTTGGAGACGTATCATGCGTATAATCCATGGACTCTACATTAGTCATAAAGAACTCACATACTTATTGCAAAAATCTATTAGTCATCGAAACGAAGTACTACGCGCATGCTTCTTGGGGGATAGATTGGTAGGAAAAGACCATCGCTCGTCCCCGATCGCCACTCATAAGGAAGACAATCAATAAGTAAATCATGCTCCGACTTCATCACATAATGGTTCACCATACGTGCATGGTACGGGAATCACAAACTTTAACACAAGTATTTCTACCAATCCACAATTACTCACTAGAATGACTCTAATATCACCATCTTTATATCTCAAAACAATCATAAGGAATCAAACTTCTCATAGTATTCAATGCACTTTATATGAAAGTTTTTATTATATCCCTCTTGGATGCCTATCATATTAGGACTAAATTCATAACACAAGCAAATTACCATGCTATTTAGAAAGACTCTCAAAATAATATAAGTGAAGAATGAGAGTTCAACAATTTCTATAAAATAAAACCACCGTCGTGCTCTAAAAAGATATAAGTGAAGCACTAGAGCAAAATTGCCTAGCTCAAAAGATATAAGTCAAGCACATAGAGTATTCTAATAAATCACGATTCATGCGTGTCCCTATAAAAAGGTGTGTACAGCAAGGATGATTATGGCAAACTAAAAAGCAAAGACTCATATCATACAAGACGCTCCAAGCAAAACACATATCATGTGGTGAATAAAAATATAGCCTCAAGTAAATTTACCGATAGACGAAGGCGAAAGAGGGGATGCCTTCCGGGGCATCCCCAAGCTTAGGCTCGTGGTTGTCCTTGAATATTACTTTGGGGTGCCTTGGCCATCCCCAAGCTTAGGCTCTTGCCACTCCTTATTCCATAGTCCATCAAATCTTTACCAAAAACTTGAAAACTTCACAACACAAAACTCAACAGAAAACTCATGAGATCCGTTAGTATAAGAAAATAAAATCACCATTTTTGGTACTGTTGTGAACTCATTCTTTATTTATATTGGTGTAATATCTACTGTATTCCAAGTTTTCCATGGTTCATACTGAAGGGAAACAGAGCATGCAATTTCAAAAAAATTCCTACGCTCACGCAAGATCTATCAAGGAGATGCATAGCAACGAGAGGGGGAGAGTGTGTCCACGTACCCTCATAGACCGAAAGCGGAAGCGTTAGGTTAACGTGGTTGATGTAGTCGAACGTCTTCACGATCCAACCGATCAAGTACCGAACGTACGGCACCTCCGAGTTTAGCGCACGTTCAGTTCGATGACGTCCCTCGAACTCTTGATCCTGCAGAGGGTCGAGGGAGAGTTTCGTCAGCACGACGGCGTGGTGACGGTGATGGTGATGTGATCCGCGCAGGGCTTTGCCTAAGCACTACGACGCTATGACCGGAGGAGTAAACTGTGGAGGGGGGCACCGCAAACGGCTAAGAGAACAATTGATGTGCTTTGGGGTGCCCCCTTGCCCCCGTATATAAAGGAGGAGAGGGAGGAGGCCAGCCAAGGAGGGGCGCGCCATGGGGGGGAGTCCTACTAGGACTCCAAACCTATTAGGATTCGCCCCCCCCCCTTTTTCCTTCTCATGGAGGTGGAAAGAGGGAAGGAGAGGGAGAGGGAGAGGGAAAGGGGGGCCGCGCCCCCTCCCCTAGTCCAATTCGGACTGCCCATGGGGGCCCATTACTTTCCCCGGGGGGTTCCGGTAACCTCCCGGTACTCCGAAAAATACCCGAAACGATCCGGAACCATTTCGGTGTCCGAATACTATTGTCCAATATATCAATCTTTACCTCTCGACCATTTTGAGACTCCTCGTCATGTCCGTGATCTCATCCGGGACTCCGAACAATCTTCGGTCACCAAAACACATAACTCATAATACAAATCGTCATCGAACGTTAAGCGTGCGAACCCTACGGGTTCGAGAACTATGTAGACATGACCGAGACACATCTCCGGTCAATAACCAATAGCGGAACCTGGATGCTCATATTGGTTCCTACATATTCTACGAAGATCTTTATCGGTCAAACCGCAATGACAACATACGTCATTCCCTTTGTCATCGGTATGTTACTTGCCCGAGATTCGATCGTCGGTATCTTCATACCTAGTTCAATCTCGTTACCGGCAAGTCTCTTTACTCGTTCCGTAATGCATCATCCCATAACTAACTCATTAGTCACATTGCTTGCAAGGCTTGTCACGATGTGCATTATCGAGAGGGCCCAGAGATACCTCTCCGATACTCGGAGTGACAAATCCTAATCTCGATCTATGCCAACCCAACAAACACCTTCAGAGACACCTGTAGAGCATCTTTATAATCACCCAGTTATGTTGTGACGTTTGATAGCACACAAGGTGTTCCTCCGGTATTCGGGAGTTGCATAATCTCATAGTCAAAGGAATATGTATAAGTCATGAAGAAAGCAATAGCAATAAAACTTAACGATCATAATGCTAAGCTAACGGATGGGTCTTGTCCATCACATCATTCTCCTAATGATGTGATCCCATTCATCAAATGACAACTCATGTCTATGGTTAGGAAACTTAACCATCTTTGATTAACGAGCTAGTCTAGTAGAGGCTTACTAGGGACACTGTGTTTTGTCTATGTATCCACACATGTATCAAGTTTCCGGTTAATACAATTCTAGCATGAATAATAAACATTTATCATGATATAAGGAAATATAAATAACAACTTTATTATTGCCTCTAGGGCATATTTCCTTCAGTCTCCCACTTGCACTAGAGTCAATAATCTAGATTACATAGTAATGATTCTTACACCCATGGAGTCTTGGTGCTGATCATGTTTTGCTCGTGGAAGAGGCTTAGTCATCGGGTCTGCAACATTCAGATCCGTATGTATTTTGCAAATCTCTGTGTCTCCCTCCTTGACTTGATCACGGATGGAGTTGAAGCATCTCTTGATGTGTTTCGTTCTCTTGTGAAATCTGGATTCCTTCACTAAGGCAATTGCTCCAGTATTGTCACAAAAGATTTTCATTGGACCCAATGCACTAGGTATTACACCTAGATCGGATATGAACTCCTTCATCCAGACTCCTTCATTTGCTGCTTTTGAAGCAGCTATGTACTCTGCTTCACGCGTAGATCCCGCCACGACGCTTTGCTTGGAACTGCACCAACTGACAGCTCCACCATTCAATATAAATACATATCCGGTTTGTGACTTATAATCATCCGGATCAGTGTCAAAGCTAGCATCAACGTAACCATTTACAATGAGCTCTTTGTCACCTCCATAAACGAGAAACATATCCTTAGTCCTTTTCAGGTATTTCAGGATGTTCTTGACCGCTGTCCAGTGATCCACTCCTGGATTACTTTGGTACCTCCCTGCCAAACTTATGGCAAGGCACACATCAGGTCTGGTACATAGCATAGCATACATGATAGAACCTATGGCTGAGGCATAGGGAATGACTTTCATTTTCTCTCTATCTTCTGCAGTGGTCGGGCATTGAGTCTTACTCAACTTCACACCTTGCAACACAGGCAAGAACCCTTTCTTTGACTGATCCATTTTGAACTTCTTCAAAACTTTATCAAGGTATGTGCTTTGTGAAAGTCCTATTAAGCGTCTCGATCTATCCCTATAGATCTTGATGCCCAATATATAAGCAGTTTCACCGAGGTCTTTCATTGAAAAATTCTTATTCAAGTATCCTTTTATGCTATCCAGAAATTCTATATCATTTCCAATCAACAATATGTCATCCACATATAATATTAGAAATGCTACAGAGCTCCCACTCACTTTCTTGTAAATACAGGCTTCTCCAAAAGTCTGTATCAAACCATATGCTTTGATGACACTATCAAAGCGTATATTCCAACTCCGAGAGGCTTGCACCAGTCCATACATAAATGGATCGCTGGAGCTTGCACACTTTGTTAGCACCTTTAGGATCGACAAAACCTTCTGGTTGCATCATATACAACTCTTCTTTGAGAAATCCATTAAGGAATGCAGTTTTGACGTCCATTTTCCAGATTTCATAATCATATAGTGCGGCAATTGCTAACATGATTCAGACAGACTTAAGCATCGCTACGGGTGAGAAGGTCTCATCGTAGTCAACCCCTTGAACTTGTCGAAAACCTTTCGCAATAAGTCGAGCTTTGTAGACAGTAACATTACCGTCAGCGTCAGTCTTCTTCTTGAAGATCCATTTATTCTCTATGGCTTGCCGATCATTGGGCAAGTCAACCAAAGTCCACACTTTGTTCTCATACATGGATCCCATCTCAGATTTCATGGCCTCAAGCCATTTCGCGGAATCTAGGATCATCATCGCTTCCTCATAGTTCGTAGGTTCGTCATGGTCTAGTAACATGACTTCCAGAACAGGATTACCATACCACTCTGGTGCGGAACGTACTCTGGTTGACCTACGAGGTTCGGTAGTAACTTGATCTGAAGTTTCATGATCATCATCATTAGCTTCCTCACTAATTGGTGTAGGCATCACGGGAACTATTTTCTATGATGAGCTATTCTCCAATTCGAGAGAAGGTACAATTACCTCATCAAGTTCTACTTTCCTCCCACTCACTTCTTTTGAGAGAAACTCCTTCTCTAGAAAGGATCCATTCTTAGCAATAAAGATCTTGCCTTCGGATCTGTGATAGAAGGTGTACCCAACAGCTTCTTTTGGGTATCCTATGAAGACGCACTTCTCCGATTTGGGTTCGAGCTTATCAGGCTGAAGCTTTTTCACATAAGCATCGCAACCCCAAACTTTAAGAAATGGCAGCTTAGGTTTCTTGCCAAACCACAGTTCATATGGTGTCATCTCAACGGATTTAGATGGTGTCCTATTTAACGTGAATGCAGCTGTCTCTAATGCATAACCCCAAAACAATAGTGGTAAATCGGTAAGAGACATCATAGATCGCACCATATCTAATAAAGTACGGTTACGACGTTCGGACACACCATTTCACTGTGGTGTTCTAGGTGGCGTGAGTTGCGAAACTATTCCACATTGTTTTAAATGAAGACCAAACTCGTAACTCAAATGTTCGCCTCCGCGATCAAATCGTAGAAACTTTATTTTCTTGTTACGATGATTTTCCACTTCACTCTGAAATTCTTTGAACTTTTCAAATGTTTCAGACTTATGTTTTATTAAGTAGATATACCTATATCTGCTTAAATCATCTGTGAAGGTCAAAAAATAACGATACCCGCCGCGAGCTTCAACACTCACGAGGCATGGTTCGCAAGCATCAAATGATTCATAATCAAGTGATTCCAAAAGTCCATCTGCATGGAGTTTCTTCATGCGCTTTACACCAATATGACCTAAACGGCAGTGCCACAAATATGTTGCACTATCATTATCAACTTTGCATCTTTTGGCATCAATATTATGAATATGTGTATCACCATGATCGAGATTCAACAAAAATGGACCACTCTTCAAGGGTGCATGACCATAAAAGATATTACTCATATAAAGAGAACAACCATTATTCTCTGATTTAAATGAATAACCGTCTCGCATCAAACAAGATCCAGATATAATGTTCATGCTCAACGCTGGCACCAAATAACAATTATTCAGGTCTAAAACTAATCCCGAAGGTAGTTGTAGAGGTAGCGTGCCGACGGCGATCACATCGACCTTGGAACCATTCCCGACGCGCATCGTCACCTCGTCCTTAGCCAATATTTGTTTAATCCGTAGCCCCTGTTTTGAGTTGCAAATATGAGCAACAGAACCAGTATCAAATACCCAGGTGCTACTACGAGCATTAGTAAGGTACACATCAATAACATGTATATCAAATATACCTTTGTTCACTTTTCCATCCTTCTTATCCGCCAAATACATGGGGCAGTTCCGCTTCCAGTGTCCAGTCCCTTTGCAGTAGAAGCACTCAGTTTCAGGCTTAGGTCCAGACTTGGGCTTCTTCCCGGGAGTGGCAACTTGCATGCCATTCTTCTTGAAGTTCCCCTTCTTTCCTTTGCCCTTTTTCTTGAAACTAGTGGTCTTTTTAACCATCAACACTTGATGCTCCTTCTTGATTTCTACCTCCGCTGCTTTGAGCATAGCGAAGAGCTCGGGAATAGTCTTCTCCATCCCTTGCATATTATAGTTCATCACGAAGCCTTTATAGCTTGGTGGCAGTGATTGAAGAACTCTATCAATAACACTATCATCCGAAAGATTAACTGCCAGCTGAGTCAAGTGGTTATGGTACCCAGACATTCTGAGTATGTGTTCACTAACAGAACTGTTCTCCTCCATCTTGCAGCTATAGAACTTGTTGGAGACTTCATATCTCTCAACTCGGGCATTTGCTTGAAATATTAACTTTAATTCCTGGAACATCTCATATGGTCCATGATGTTCAAAACGTCTTTGAAGTCCCGATTCTAAGCCATAAAGCATGGCACACTGAACTATTGAGTAGTCATCAGATCGAGCTTGCCAGACGTTCATAACGTCAGCATCTGCTCCTGCAGCAGGCCTTTCACCCAGCGGTGCATCAAGGACATAATTCTTATGTGCAGCAATGAGGATAATCCTCAAGTTATGGACCCAGTCCGTGTAGTTGCTACCATCATCTTTCAACTTAGCTTTCTCTAGGAACGCATTAAAATTCAAGGGAACGGTAGCACGGGCCATTGATCTACAACATAGATATGCAAATACTATCAGGACTAAATTCATGATAAATTAAGTTAAATTAATCATATTACTTAAGAACTCCCACTTAGATAGACATCCCTCGAGTCATCTAAATGATCACGTGATCCATATCAACTAAACCATGTCCGATCATCACGTGAGATGGAGTAGTTTTCAATGGTGAACATCTCTATGTTGATCATATCTACTATATGATTCACGTTCGACCTTTCGGTCTCAGTGTTCCGAGGCCATGTCTGTACATGCTAAGCTCGTCAAGTTTAACCCGAGTATTCTGCGCGTGCAAAACTGTCTTGCACCCATTGTATGTGAACGTAGAGCTTATCACACCCGATCATCACGTGGTGTCTCGGCACGACGAACTGTCGCAACGGTGCATACTCAGGGAGAACACTTATACCTTGAAATTTTAGTGAGGGATCATCTTATAATGCTACCGCCGTACTAAGCAAAATAAGATGCATAAAAGATAAACATCACATGCAATCAAAATATGTGACATGATATGGCCATCATCATCTTGTGCCTTTGATCTCCATCTCCAAAGCACCGTCATGATCTCCATCATCACCGGCTTGACACCTTGATCTCCATCGTAGCATCGTTGTCGTCTCGCCAACTATTGCTTCTACAACTATCGCTAACGCATAGTGATAAAGTAAAGCAATTACATGGCGATTGCATTTCATACAATAAAGGCGACAACCATAAGGCTCCTGCCAGTTGTCGATAACTTTTACAAAACATGATCATCTCATACAATAATGTATATCATATCATGTCTTGACCATATCACATCACAACATGCCCTGCAAAAACAAGTTAGACATCCTCTACTTTGTTGTTGCAAGTTTTACGTGGATGCTACAGGCATCTAGTAAGAACCGTTCTTACCTACGCATCAAAACCACAACAATGTTTCATCAAGTTTGCTGTTTTAACCTTCAACAAGGACCGGCCGTAGTCAAATTCGATTCAACTAAAGTTGGAGAAACAGACACCCGCCAGCCACCTTTATGCAAAACAAGTTGCATGTCTGTCGGTGGAACCGGTCTCATGAACGTGGTCATGTAAGGTTGGTCCGGGCCGCTTCATCCAACAATACCGCCGAATCAAAAGAAGACGTTCGTGGTAAGCAGTATGACTATCATCGCCCACAACTCTTAGTGTTCTACTCGTGCATATCATCTACGCATAAACCTGGCTCGGATGCCACTATTGGGGAACGGAGCATGCAATTTCAAAAAAATTCGTACGCTCACAGAAGATCTATCTAGGAGATGCATAGCAACGAGAGGGGGAGAGTGTGTCTATGTACCCTCGTAGACCGAAAGTGGAAGCGTTAGCTTAACGCGGTTGATGTAGTCGAACGTCTTCTCGATTCAACTGATCAAGCACCGAACGTATGGCGGCTTCGAGTTCTGCACATGTTCAGCTCGATGACGTCCCTCGAACTCTTGATCCAGCAAAGTGTCGAGGGAGAGTTTCGTCAGCACGACGGCATGGTGATGGTGATGGTGAAGTGATCCGCGCAGGGCTTCGCCTAAGCACTACGACAATATGACCGGAGGAGTAAACGGTGGAGGGGGGCGCCGCACTCCAAACCTAGTAGGATTCGCCCCCCCCCCCCCTTTTTTCCTTCTCATGGAGGTGGAAAGAGGGAAGGAGAGGGAGAGGGAGAGGAAAAGGGGGGCCGTGCCCCCTCCCCTAGTCCAATTTGGACTGCCCATGGGGGCCCATTACTTTCCCCAGGGGGTTCCGGTAACCTCCCGGTACTCCGAAAATACCTGAAACGATCCGGAACCATTCCGGTGTCCGAATACTATCGTCCAATATATCAATATTTACCTCTCGACCATTTCGGGACTCCTCGTCATGTCCGTGATCTCATCCGGGACTCCGAACAATCTTCGGTCACCAAAACACATAACTCATAATACAAATCGTCATCGAACGTTAAGCGTGCGGACCCTACGGGTTCGAGAACTATGTAGACATGACCGAGACACATCTCCGGTCAATAACCAATAGCGGAACCTAGATGCTCATATTGGTTCCTACATATTCTACGAAGATCTTTATCGGTCAAACCGCAATGACAACATACGTCATTCCCTTTGTCATCGGTATGTTACTTGCCCGAGATTCGATCGTCGGTATCTTCATACCTAGTTCAATCTCGTTACCGGCAAGTCTCTTTACTCGTTTCGTAATGCATCATCCCGTAACTAACTCATTAGTCACATTGCTTGCAAGGCTTGTCACGATGTGCATTACCGAGAGGGCCCAGAGATACCTCTCCGATACTCGGAGTGACAAATCCTAATCTCGATCTATGCCAACCCAACAAACACCTTCGGAGACACCTGTAGAGCATCTTTATAATCACCCAGTTATGTTGTGACGTTTGATAGCACACAAGGTGTTCCTCCGGTATTCGGGAGTTGCATAATCTCATAGTCAAAGGAATATGTATAAGTCATGAAGAAAGCAATAGCAATAAAACTTAACGATCATAATGCTAAGCTAACGGATGGGTCTTGTCCATCACATCATTCTCCTAATGATGTGATCCCGTTCATCAAATGACAACTCATGTCTATGGTTAGGAAACTTAACCATATTTGATTAACGAGCTAGTCTAGTAGAGGCTTACTAGGGACACTGTGTTTTGTCTATGCATCCACACATGTATCAAGTTTCCGGTTAATACAATTCTAGCATGAATAATAAACATTTATCATGATATAAGGAAATATAAATAACAACTTTATTATTGCCTCTAGGGCATATTTCCTTCACATACCCCCCGATACTACCCATAGATTCATCAAAATAAGCAAACAACACAAAGAAAACAGAATCTGTCAAAAACAGAATAGTCTGCGAAGATCTGAATTGTTCTAATACTCATTTAATGAAAAATTCTGAAAAATTAGGAAAACAGAGAAAATTTGTATATAAATACTGTGTAAAAAATTCAGGGTTTTTCACGATCCCATTAATTATTAAAATTCCGTTACTGGACGTAAAAGTTTCTGTTTTTCAGCAAGATCAAATCAACTATCACCGTAAGCCATCCCAAAGGTCTTACTTGGCACAAACACTAATTAAAACACCAAAACACAATTACTACAGAGGTAATAATGTGTATTTTATTCAAAAACAGAAGCAAAACAAAAAGCACAAAAATAAAATTGGGTTGCCTCCCAACAAGCGCTATTGTTTAACGCCCCTAGCTAGGCATAAAAACACATAGAGTAGGTATTGCCATAATAATAATAAGGCATATCTCGAATGCTCATCTCGTACTCCCTTCGTTCAGAAGCAAGTTTTCTTTGTGGTAAACAAAAGTAATCAAAAGGGATAAATTTAATGGGATAAGGATCCCTTAGATCAAGCTCGGGAGGAATTGGTTCCTCCTTCGGCCCCTTATATTGTATGATCAACTCATCATTGTAAGCGATTTTTTTTCAAAACTAGCACGTTTTTTATAGCAATTTCGAAAACTAGCAGTGCTAACTCGTTATTTCCAAAACTAGCACCTCGTCGGCCTGCCGTGGGCCGAGGGGGGGGGGGCCTGTCGGCCTCCAGTGGGCCGAGGGGGGGCCTGTCGGCCTCCAGCTGGCCGAGGGGGGGCCTGTCGGCCTCCCGTTGGCCGAAGAGTGTCAGTGGCACAAAACGTAATTAATATGGCCTCAAATGAAAAAAATTATCAACATTAAAAATCTTCGTCTCATCGAAACGGTTGATTTTGATATAAAAATCGTCTTAATCCGAGATCGTATGCAACCTGTAGAGTCAAAACAAGGTCAGGGGCAGAAGCTGCACAGTTACTTCGGGCAGAGTACACAAGTTAGGTCACGTTCACTCGTGAGACCGAACCAAACCAATCGGAGGCTCCGAATGGATCCGAAAAATTGCCAAAGATTCCTATCCGAGTTAAAGTTAGGATTTTTGATCCGAAAAATTATTCGTCTGCACCGGGAAGACTGCTTGCGTACCGCGCTTCCGGCTGGGTCTCCTTCGACGTGAGCTACGGTGCATCACCCCCGGCGTCGAGGGTACATGGTGATGTTTTTGTGTGCATCACCCCCGGCGTCGAGGGTACACGGTGATGGGCCTAAGAGGTGACCATTGCCTCTACTTTGCATGGTGGATGACGCCACCGCCGAAAGTTTTGGTCTCAATTCCTGCCATCGCAACAGAGACATTTCTTCAATGCCCGCATGTGTCTTCCCGGTGCAGACGAACAATGCCCACATCGATTTATGAGGCGGCCGGACTTCCCGTACAATAAAAGGACTAAAAATTCTATCCAAAAATCTTTGGCAATTTTTTGGATCCATTCGGAGCCTCCGAGTGGTTTGGTTCGGTCTCACCGAGTGAACGTGACCAAACATGTGTACTCTTCTATATTCCACACAGTCTCACCGGGTGCACCGGGTGTCCCGTGACAAATTTTCTGACATCCATTCGGTCTGTCCGAAGTAACTGTGCAACTTCTGCCCCTGACCTTGTTTTGGCTCTACAGGTTGCATACGACCTCGGATTAAGACGATTTTTATATCAAAATCAACCGTTTCAACGAGACGAAGATTTTTCATGTTGATAACTTTTTCATTTGAGGCCATCTTAATTACGTTTTGTGCCCCTGACACTCTTCGGCCAACGGGAGGCCGACAGGCCCCCCCTCGGCCCACGACAGGCCGACGGGGTGCTAGTTTTGAAAATAACGAGTTAGCACTGCTAGTTTTCAAAATTGCTATAAAAAACGTGCTAGTTTTGAAAAAAAATCTGGCAAAAAGTCATGAGCTTATTTCCAAGAGAGAAACCTAATCCGTTGTTTTGTATAGCAAAATTATCATCAAGTTCAGAAATTTTATCAACTAAAACATCGGTAGGGACCCTTTTTCTCAAATTTTCATTATAAGAAACATGATCGAGAGATCACAAATGCATTATTTCTTCTTGATTAAAGAGAATCCCCTCTATGGGAGAACGACCACCATCTATTTTATAATGCGCAAAAATTTCACTAGCTTCTTTCATAATGAATCTAAACTCATGGGCTAGAAATATAGTAGCAGCGCATTTAACAGAAGAATGCTCAATATTAGAGAACCCTAGAAAAATCCTTTGTATGCATGGATGCATATGAACAAATTGTCTTTCAAGTTCAATTACAAGCAAAGTTATAGCATCCGTGAGACTATTAGTTTTATGGAGAATAGATCCACCTAACGTGGGTAGCGCACCGGCACAAGTAAAGAAATCTTGAATAACTCCTTTTCCAATAATATTGCCGCTACCTATGTGAAGTTTTTTAGTGTGCAAGATAGTAGATTCTTCATGAGGATTAATATTAGCAAAATTATCAAAGTTTCCCTCATCGTTACTACTATCCTTTTCAATGATAATCTCCTCAGATTCAGACATGGTGGCAACAAATCGATCTAACAACCGGAGAAGCAAAAAGGCAAATGAAAAGACGAACGGAAGAAGGGCGAATAAAAAGGCAAATCTTTTCGAAAATCATTTTAGAAGTGGGGGAGAGGAAAACGAGAGGCAAATGGCGAATAATGTAATGCAGGAGATTAGTTTTATGATGGGTACTTGGTATGCTCGACGTAGATCCCTCCAACAACGAAGCCAGAAATTGGCAAGTCGATGAGAGACTAGTCTTGACTTGGCGTAGATCTCCCCGGCAACAGCGCCAGAAATTCTTCCTGCTACTCCTTGAGCTTGCGTTGGTTTTTTCCTTGAAGAGGAAAGGGTGATGCAGCACAGTAGAGGTAAGTATTTCCCTCAGTTAAGAAACAAGGTATCAATCCAGTAGGTTAAGAATGCGCAAATCACCAATACCTGCACAAACAATCAAACACTTGCACCCAACGCGATAAAGGGGTTGTCAATCCCTTCACGATCACTTGCAAAGGTGAGATTTGATAGAGATAGATAAATAAATGATAAAATATTTTTGGGTTTTTTGGTATATAGAGCTGAAAATAAAAGATTGCAAAATAGTAGATCGGAAAGTAATATGATGGAAAATAGACCCGGGGGCCATAGGTTTCACTAGAGGCTTCTCTCATGAAGGCAAATAATACGGTTGGTGAACAAATTACTGTCGAGCAATTGATAGAAAAGCGCAAAGTTATGACGATATCCAAGGCAATGATTGTGCATATAGGCATCACGCTCGTGTCAAGTAGACGACTCCTGCCTGCATCTACTACTGTTACTCCACACATCGACCGCTATCCAGCATGCATCTAGAGTATTAAGTTCATAAAGAACGGAGTAATGCCTTAAGTAAGATGACATGATGTAGAGGAATTAACTCAAGCAATATGATGAAAACCCCATCTTTTTATCTTCGATGGCAACAATGTAATACGTGTCTCGCTACCCCTACTTTGTCACTGGGTGAAATCACGCAAGATTGAACCCAAAGCTAAGCACCTCTCCCATTGCCAGAAAAACCAATCTAGTTGGCCAAACCAAACTGATAATTCAAAGAGAAATACAAAGATATTAAATCATGCATAAAAGAATTCAGAGAAGATTCAAATAATATTCATACATAAGCTGATCATAAATCCACAATTCATCGGATCTCGACAAACACACCACAAAAGAAGATTACATTGGATAGATGTCCAAGAACATCGAGGAGAACGTGGTATTTAGAATCAAAGAGAGAGAAGAAGCCATCTATCTACTAGCTGTGGACCCGTAGGTCTGAGATAAACTACTCACGCTTCATCGGAAGGGCAATAGAGTTGATCTAGAAGCCCTCCGTGATCGAATCCCCCTCAGGCGGGATGCCGGAAAAGGCCCCAAGATGGGATCTCACAGGAACAGAAGGTTGCGGCGATGGAAAAGTATTTTCGTGGATGCCTCTGGTGGTTCTGGAATATAGGTGAATATATAGGAGGAAGACCTAGGTCAGGAGGTCACCGAGGGGCCCACAAGGTAGGGGGCGCCCCCCCCCATAGGGCGCGCCCTCCACCCTTGCCGCCGCCTAGTGGCTCTTCTGACTTGGACTCCAAGTCCCCTGGGTGTCTTCTGGTCCAAGAAAATCATCATGAAGTTTTATTCCGTTTGGACTCCGTTTGGTATTCCTTTTTTGCGAGGCTCAAATACAAGGAAAAAACAGAAACTGGCACTGGGCTCTAGGTTAATAGGTTAGTCCCAAAAATAATATAAAATAGCATATTAATGCATATAAAACATCCAAAACAGATAATATAATAGCATGGAACAATAAAAAATTATAGATACGTTGGAGACGTATCACTGCCCACCTGGAGCCTCTTCCCCGACGACGTCATCCACCGCAACAGCTCGACGTCCCTCATCCACCGCCTCGGATGAGGATCCATCATCGATCTCATCGTCCCACCAGTTCAGCCACCCCGTCCTCCACCTCCAAGGAGCTGCTCCAACGATTGCCTCGTCTATCACGGCTGCTCCATCCCCATAGCGCCGCCTTAACCTGCTCCACCGAAACCGCAGCATCCTCACCGACTCCTCAGACGAAGCCGAGGCCTACTCAGCGCCACCAAAGAGGTTATACACTCATCGCATCGCACCTTCTCCTTAACTTGACCTCCCGGCGCCGCCGGTGCTCGATCCCGCTCCCCCATGGCCCGGCTACCTCGTAGTCGGCGCCGCCGGCGACATCTCCATAACGGCTCTCCCCCAGTGTGAGGCTCCCTCGGCGGCGGCGTCCATACCAGCCGGAGCTGCTGCTGCTGCTCCGGCTCTCGCTCGCTCGCGCTGCTGCTCTGCTGCTGCTACGGCTCTCGCTCGCTCGCGCTGCTGCTCTGTTGCTGCTATTACGGCTCTCGCTTGCTCGCGCTGCTGCTGCTCCGTCTCTCGCTTGGTCGCGTTGCTGCTCTGCTCTCCCCCTCGCTCGTGCTGCTGCTCTACTCTTGCTCTCGCTCGCGCTGCTGATGCTGGTACATGGGCTATTGTAGCTACACGAGTTGCTGCTCTGGCTCTAGTTCGCGCTGCTCCTCCAGGCGCTGCTGCTCCGGCTGCTATCTGCTACTGTGTTCCTAGTCGACCGCCTGCTGATTTAGATCACTGTTTCTCTACTACTAGTGCTCGAGCCGCCTAAACTACATGTGAAGTGCCTCTCTGCTACCAGTGCGTTCAGTTTCGATAGTAACATTCAGATTCCACAGTAAATTTTAGTTTCGACAGTTAAGTTCAGAGTCAATAGTTTTTACCTCATCTGTTGTAGTCAGGTGTTTTTTCGTGATGTAAATTTTACATCTATCACTTTTTGGTAATGTATTTTACATCATCTATTGGAGATGCTATTGGAATCCCACTTGAGATTAACGATGTCTGTCTTGTACTGCATCAACCTCGACGTCTTACGGTTCGCCGGAGCTGCTCCAATGACGAAACCATCCATCACAACAGAGCAGTGCCCTGGACGCTGTCTACAGACGCCTCAGATCTTCCTCCACACCTCCGACAGCCACCTCTGCCGCAACTTCTTCAGCGACCAACCCAATGATGCTGAGATCGACACGGCTACGCCAAAGAGGTTGTACACTTGTCGCATCACTTATTACTCTACATTCATGTTGATCCATTAGGGCTATTTTGGTTCAAAGGAAAAAGTGAAGGAAAAACATAGCAATAGGAAATTTTCCTATGGCACTCTACTATTCAATTATTCATGCATTTCGTTGAAAGGAATGGAGAAAAACATCCACCTGGACCTACTTTTCAAAATCCTATGCATGAAAACAAGACTAAGTGCATTAGTGGCAGAATAACATTCTAACTGTACACACTTTTATATAGTTTCACTTTAATTTGGCCATGTTTCTTTGCATTCCTCTGCTCTTCCAATTCCTGTGAACCAAACACCCAAGTTGACAGAAATCCTGTGTTTATAAATGCTCTGTTTCCCACGTGCATTCCTATCCTATTCCGGTGTTTTTCCTATCCCTGTGTTTTTAGAATCCTGCAAGCCAAAGGAGCCCTTACAGAATTACTTCAGTTACAGATAGGTGTCGAAGAAAACTTTGTGTAGTTTGTCTTGCTCCTGCCGCGATGTCATCCACCTCACCTGAGCTGCTCCATTGACAGAAGCATCCACCAAACCAGACATCATGACTCCTGACCGTATTTCGCTGCCTCAGATCTCCTTCCCTGCCGCCAACACCCACCGCAACTGCATCACCATCATCGACTCAGCAGATGAACCTGAGGAGTACACGGGTCCACAAGAGAGGTCGCACTCTTTTGTTTCTGCTTATGTTATGCATTGCTTAATATTACCTGCTACTTTCTCGTCTTGTTCACCTCTTAGACTCCAAGTGAGGTCCAAATTAAAGTTCAAACTTGAGTTTTAAAATTACTTGTGGGGCACATATTGAGGCAACAATGAATAGTATCTCTGTCTATTATCTGGTTCACCTAGGGTATGCCTATGTTGTTCATCTTGGGTGGGAAACAAATAGTAAAGCAATCATCATCTGTCTTTTTATTAAATTAAAGCTATCATCAGCCTGCTATCATTATTTTTGGATCCATCCACTGGTTGTTACCATCACTCTAGATTTCTGCATGCTCTCCTTACATAATCTCACTATATTTTTTTCATATGCATGTCAGATATTGTACACAGTCATGCTGAACATGTAGAGAAAAAGAGAAATGTTTTGCGCAGCAATACAATGTCATGCAGACATCGCTCCATGGTGGGTTCAATGGCAAACCCTCCCCTCCCCTCCAGATTGTAATCCAGAGGAAGATATCTGTTCTGAGGCGGATTCAGACGCAGCTGACCACTCCTATTTACCCCCCAAGGTATTTGCTCTAACTTGGCATGATGATGTTGGTCATATCATGCATATGTTGCCTTGCAGTGCCTACTTTCAACATCATATATGTCATCTGCTTAGTTTAGACATGTTCTGTAATGCCACCTGTTTAGTTTCTATATCATATATGAGAATTATGCAGTCTCATCTCTTTTAGCCAGCCATAATATATGTGAAATATGCAATGCCATACTGTTTAACCAGGCATCATATATTTGAATGATATCTTGCCAATCCTTTTCTTCATTACATCTCCATTTGTCGACAATGTTTGTACATTAAACTACTCTTCCTGTGAATCAACCATTTGAGTGGGTGATGGAAAAATCTGAAGTGAAAACAAGGTCTTCAGAGCAGACAGTGCTACCTGTCGAAGCAGATCTCTTGATGGGTCCCGATAGCTCCTCAGCGATGGATTCTGAGATAGATGACCAGTCCTATTCCCCCACCGAGGTGTATGCTCTAACTTGGCACAGTTATACTGCTCATATCATGCATATGGTGTCTTACATTGCATAGTTTAGACATCATATACACAATATTCAACACCATGTTCTTAGTTCAGACATCATATATGTGAATGCCCTTTCCTTAGTATATAAATCACATATGTGAATTAAATGATGCGATCCTGATTACTTAGATAACATGTATGTGAATTATGTCATGCGAACCTATTTACTAAAGACACCATATAACTATCTCATGCCATCCTGTTTAGTTAGTCATCATATCTTTGACTTATGTCATGCTATGCTATCCAATTTAGATAGACATCATATATGTGAAATTATGTCATGCAATCATTTTTAGTTAAACAATATACATGTCAACTATTTCATGCCCTCTTTTTTCCACACTATTTATTGCATCTGTCTCTCATACAAGGTTTGTACATTCAACTATGTTTCCTGTTTATCAGCCATTTGAATTGGAGCGGGTGATGGCAGTATCTAGCGGAGTAAAAACACGATCTTCAAATAAAACAGTGCTACCTCTTGGTGGAGATAGCACCCCGGTTGTACATGCACGAGAACCAGCCCTACCACACATAACCCAGACTCTCGCAGATTGTACCCCTACTACGATGGACAGAGAACCAGCTTCACCCAATCTAACCCCAACCCCAGCAGATAGTAACCCAGTTCCTGTTGACACAACACCATCTCCATCACAGAGCTCCCTAACAAGAGCAGTTAGTAAGGCAGCTCCAGTGCCCAAAGCGCCACTACTACCACGACGAACCCCAACTCCACCAGTTAGTACACCTATTCCTGTGGAGGAAGCACAACCAGCCATTCATAGTTTAGCATCTATCGCATTTGATGTTGTTAAATCCTATGTGCGTATCTTCCCATCATGGAAATATTATACGGAAGATGAAGGAAAATGCCAGTTGCAAGTGTTCGTCTAGGAGCTATGCGTAAGTAATGTTATTCATGGCAATTACTTTGCTTTGTCCCATACATTCTACCTCCATGATGGTTATAATACAGCAAATTTTCCCACTTTTCTCTATAGAGAAGGACCGATTTGGAAACTCAGGATGAGGTAACCTGTGCTAATACCTCTGCTATCTTCAAGAATGCTTGGTGGCAGTATCGGAATTACCTGAAGAAAACATACTTCACTGGCAAAGAAACTCATCAAATTCCCTTATGTTCTCCTGACACACATTTACGGGACGATGACTGGGAACGCCTTGTTCTGTACTGGTCCCGAACCAAGAATGTGGTAAGGTCTATGAGCTCATTTTTTATTTTTAAGTACTATATGCCTGTGTCTTACTGTACTCTGTTCGTGTAGAACAAGTGCTTAAACCTGAAGAACAACTGTTCACATTTAAGATTCCATTGCTATCGTGCATACTGCTTTGCTCTTGTATCACTGTATTTACTCATACAAACTTATTTTTAAATTGAAGGATCCAATCGAAACTCCAATGGCATAACAGGTATGTATAAGCATGTTTCTTTAATAGGTTTGCTCTTATAAATAGCTCTGTTGATTTCAATTTCAATTGTGTATACAGTTGACTTCTCATATCATGCACATTACTAGCATCACAACAGAGCCAATAGTGTTGTTGTACATGTAGACCCATGGTACCCATCTGAAATCTTGTTGTGCCGTGTAGTTTCCCACGCTTTGTATTCTTTCAATGTTGCTTTGTCTTGAACTTATATGATTTGAACCGTGTCTCTATTTTGATTTGGCAAGACAATGCAGTGACTGTCGGTGTCAAAACCGGCGGATCTCGGGTAGGGGGTCCCGAACTATGCGTCTAAGGTCGATGGTAACAGGAGACGGGGGACACGATGTTTACCCAGGTTCGGGCCCTCTCTATGGAGGTAATACCCTACGTCCTGCTTGATTGATCTTGATGAATATGAGTATTACAAGAGTTGATCTACCACGAGATCATAATGGCTAAAACCCTAGAAGTCTAGCCTGTCTGATTATGATTGCCTCTACAGACTAAACCCTCCGGTTTATATAGACACCGGAGGGGACTAGGGTTGTACAAAGTCGGTTACAGAGAAAGGAATCTTTCATATCCGAACGCCAAGCTTGTCGTCCACGCCAAGGAGAGTCCCATCCGGACACGGGAGAGAGCCTTTGGTCTTGTATCTTCATGGCCCATCAGTCCGGCCCACATTACGTTGCCCGGACGCCCGAGGACCCCTTAATCTAGGACACCCTCAGTAGCCCCTGAACTAGGCTTCAATGACGATGTGTCCAGCGCAGATTGTCTTCGGCATTGCAAGGTGGGTTCCTCCTCCGAATACTATAGAACAAACTTCGAGCACAGAAAACATGTCCGGCTCTGCAAAACAAGTACCACACACAACCGCAGAGAGTATAATATTTCACGAGTCCAATCCGCTGACAGCTTTTTGTAACGCGACACCACGTTCCTGCACGGTCATTATTTCGAACCGTTCTTTAGCCTCCCGCTCCATGCTTTAAGATGCGGTTTCCAGTGGCTCGTCTTGTCATAGCAGAAATCGTGTCCCTTAATTACGGGATTCTCATTAATATGGGCGTGGGTAATCCAACCGTGTCATTTGCACGGCCCTTGGGAATAGGCGAGTTTTAAGGCGAGTGGGGAGCCGCTTGATATTCACTGCCTTTATAGGGAGATAAGGACTCCCCCCTTTCACCCATGCCTTCTCTTTCTCTGCCTCTCCATTCCTGAGCTCCAGCGCCCAAGTTCTCATCTTTTCCGCCTCAAAGAAGCACTCCGACCATGTCCGGATCCGGAGCGTAGGGCAAGTGGATGGCCTCCTCCGTCAAGGAGATGGACATCACGAAGCTCCGGGAGGCGGGGTATTTGACCAAGGAAATCGCCCACCGGCTTCCGTCCAAGGGACAGATCATCCCCACCCCTAGGCCTCATGAGAGGGTGGTGTTCATCCCCCACTTCGTCCGCGGGTTAGGGTTTCCTCTCCACCCTTTCGTCCGCGGACTCATGTTCTACTACGGGCTAGATTTCCATGACCTAGCCCCAAATTCTTTCCTCAACATCTCGGCATTTATTGTCGTGTGCGAGGCCTTCCTCCGCATCCCACCCCACTTCGGACTGTGGCTCAAGAATTTCAATGTGAAGCCGAAGGTGGTGGATGGCCAACACGCGGAGTGCGGAGGCGCCATGGTGAGCAAGATGCCCAACGTCACATGGCCCAAAGGTAACTTTGTGGAGACCGTCAAAGGGTGGCAGAAACTGTGGTTCTATATCACAGAGCCCCGCGACGCCACCTGGGCCGCGGCTCCCGAATTCAAGTCCGGAGCCCCAATGTGGCTCACCTCCTGGCTAGAGAAGGGCCTAAATTGGGCGTCGTCGGAAGAGCTGTCAGCGCTGCAGGCGCGTATCCAGAGTATGGTCGACAAGAACATCAAGCTTGTCAATGTGATCCAGGTGATGCTAGTTCGCTGGATCCTTCCATGCAAAAGCCGGACTTGCAATCTATGGGAGTTCGATCCGGCCGAGCACCAGACCTTGCAACAGTTCTTCGGAGCTACGCACGAAGACATCTGGAAGGTGCTTTTTAAGGCCAACGAGAAATGGCCGGAGACGACCGAGGACCGTGGGCACGACCTGGCCATCCCGCTAGTCCGGTAAGTCTTTCGCGCTTCAAGGTGTATCCTTTCCCTGCTTACTCAGGGAAAATGCCTAAGCCTCCCTATTTATTCTTTTCAGGGCTGGACGAAGAAGGCAGAGCGGATTAAGTGTCCGGCTCCGCTGCCCGAGGAACCAGCCATCCCGCTTCTGACGAAGATGCTGGTCCCGGCGCCCTACCAGGTGCCGGAGAAGAAGGCCAAGAAAAAGGCCAAGGAGACGAGAAGCGGTCTCCGTCGCAAGGGAACTTCGGACGAGACGTCTGAAGACGCCGAGACTCACTCCACCGCCGCAGAGGACGACGAGGAGGAGGAGGAAAGCAACTCTCCCCCTGAGGGGGGAAGGAAGAAAAGGGCGGCCCCCATAAATCTTGAGGCAGAGGCGTCCAAGAAGGGGAAGGCCTCCCTTGCAGATAACTCCGCGTGGGACGTTGACAGTAGCCCAGAGCGGCACCCCCGAGATAAGCCCCTGGCCGAGTCGTGAGTACTCAAAGACCCTGACGCATTCATATATCCAGCCTCTTTTCTCCATAGTTTTACCATGTTGAATCATGTACTTGCAGTCCGGCTCATTCCGACCTCGAGCGATCCTCATCTTCGGGGAATTCGCTGGACCCGAAGGTGATGGACAGCGGGTCCCTTCCGGCGGCCTCCTCTCCCAAGGCCATTGATGACACCGAGGCGTTGTCCCGAAGGATCCCATGCCAGGGAGAAATGTAGGAGGCCGTCAGCGCGGCGCCAGAGGGCGAAACCTCGGCCGCCGGACACATGGGGGAGCAGATCCCCATGGAGACTGGCCATGGGGGCCAGGTCTAATTCGGTCCCCAGCCGAATACGGTCCCGGAGACCTATACGGCTCCGGAATCCGGCAAGCAACCTCCTTCAAAAGAAGGGGGTGTGCCTATTTCGCCGGTGACCTCTGTCCAACCAGAGGCACCAGACACCCTACTGGAAGCGCTGCGAGTAGAGGAACACCGTGCCCTTATGGGTACGGTGATTGAGAAGATCCAGTCCGCGAAGAGCGGACTGACCAAAGCCTGCACAAGCCTTCTAACAGGTTTTGAGGTATGAAACGCAATTATGTAAAAAAGAATGTCACAGTATAGACAGTAGCCCCTGAGACACTGTCCAGTGGTCGAAAAGAAAAGCCGGACAGAGGATCAAACAATTTTCGCAGGAGACTAACCACACATGTCTATGTGAAAAAAGCAGGCATCGCTTCTAGCTGCGACCTCCCATGCTGCCGAAGTCTCCGGACTGAAGTAGAGTCTAGAGCGGGCCGAGGAAGAACTCGGCCATGTGAAAAAGCAGCTGAAGGACAAGCAAGGTATGTCATGACCTTCTGTATATCAGAAAGGATAGATGACTTGTATTCACCATAGTGCCATGATATCTGTAGGAGCGGTGACCGAGGTGGAGGCCCTTAAAAAGGCGCTGGCCGAGGCCCAAAAGAGAGCGGCGGAGGAACAATCCGTCCGCGAAAAGCACGAGGCCAGGGTCGGTGAGGTCCAACAAGAGCTCCAGGACGCTGTAAAGAAATGCGAGTCCTTGGAGCGCAAGATTTCGGATCAAGAGTCCGAGCTTGCTAAGGCCCACCAAAGCACACAAGAGGCCCGGGTTGAAGCCCAGGGCGCCCTCCAGGAAATCCAAGAGGCCAGAAAAATCACGGCGGGTAAGGCCTTTATAATGCAAAGCAAATTTGTGAAGAAAAGGTACCTCTTACTGACCCGGATTTGGAGTTCTCCAGGAGCGTTTGCAGATCTGCCGCGCAGCATTGCTGATGCTGTGGATTTCTTCCGAGCCGAAGAGGGGAGCTCAACGGAGAAGCTATTCTGGTCGCAATACCTTGCGCCAGAGCATCTGGTGCCCTTTAGCGATCAGCTAAAGCAGCTGACCGAACTGCATAGGGCGGCCGAATTGGCCATGAAGGATTTGATAATCCGTCTATGGCCTGCCGAAGCCATACCCAACAACTACTTCGGGCTCATGAAGCGACTGGTTGCTGCCTGCCCTCGGCTTGATGCCATCAAGCGGTCGGTCTGTATTAAAGGTGCGCGGATGGCCTTCGCCCGTGGCAAGATACAATGGGCGACGAAGGGAAACCCTAGGATGTGATGGGCCATGTTGCATATTATTTTCCGACGAAGATGCGCGGACAGCCGCCCCCTAGGGAAACCCTAGGATGACTTGCCCAGCCAGGTGGAGGGAACTCTAGAGGGGGTGCCCGACCTCTCCTGGTTACGTGGGATGGGGTGAGTGGGGCACACAACCCCTTAGTGGGCTGGTTTGCCCCTTCCCCTTGGCCCTTGAGGCCCCCAACACTTGCCGGGGCCCCCCGAAACTCCTTTCGGTCTTCCTGGTCATAGCCTGGTACCCACGGAACACTTCCGGACTCCGTTACCCTTCGTCCTATATATCAATCTTCACCTCCAGACCACTCCAGAGTTACTTGTCATGTCTGGGATCTCATCTGGGACTCCGAACAACCTTCGGTAACCACCATAATGACTCAACTATACTTATATCGTCACCAAAAGTTAAGTGTGTAGACCCTGCGGGTTTGAGAACTATGCATACATGACCGAGACACCTCTACAGGAAATAACCAATAGCGGGACCTGGATGCCCATATTGGTTCCTACATATTCTACGAAGATCTTATCGGTCGAACCTCGATGTCAAGGATTTAGCTAATCCCGTATGCTGTTCCCTTTGTCTATCGGTATGTTACTTGCCTGAGATTCGATTGTCGGTATCTCCATACCTAGTCCAATCTCATTATCGGCAAGTCTCTTTACTCGTTCCGTAATACAAGATCCCGTGGCGAGCCCATTAGTCTCATTATCATGCAACTCACTGACACCGGAGGAGTACCTTGTGTGTACCAAACGTCACAATGTAACTGGGTGACTATAAAGGTGCTCTATAGGTATCTCCAAGGGTGTCTGTTGAGTTGGCATGGATCGAGACTGGGATTTGTCAATCGTATGACGGAGAGGTATCTCAGGGCCCATTTGGTAATACAACATCAAAAGAAGCTTGCAAGCAATGTGACTAATGGGTTCGCCACGGGATCTTGTATTACGGAACGAGTAAAGAGACTTGCCGGTAATGAGATTGGACTAGGTATGGAGATACCGACAATCGAATCTCAGGCAAGTAACATACCGATAGACAAAGGGAACAACATACAGGATTAGCTAAATCCTTGACATCGAGGTTCGACCGATAAGATATTCGTAGAATATGTAGGAACCAATATGGGCATCCAGGTCCCGCTATTGGTTATTGACTGTAGAGGTGTCTCGGTCATGTCTGCATAGTTCTCAAACCCGCAGGGTCTACACACTTAACTTTTGGTGACGATATAAGTATAGTTGAGTCATTATGGTGGTTACCGAAGGTTGTTCGGAGTCCCAGATGAGATCCCAGACATGACGAGTAACTCTGGAGTGGTCTGGAGGTGAAGATCGATATATAGGACGAAGGGTAACGGAGTCCGGAAGTGTTCTGTGGGTACCAGGCTATGACCAGGAAGACCGAAAGGAGTTTCAGGGGGCGCCGGCAAGTGTTGGGGGCCTCAAGGGCCAAGGGGAAGGGGCAAACCAGCCCAGTAAGGGGTTGTGTGCCCCACTCACCCCATCCCACGTAACCAGGAGAGGTGGGCCACCCCCTCTAGAGTTCCCTCCACCTGGCTGGGCAACTCATCCTAGGGTTTCCCTAGGGGGCGGCTGTCCGCGCATCTTCGTCAAAAAATAATATGCAACATGGCCCATCACAACCTTTAAGCGCCGCAGGTCATATGTGTGTTCCCGAGCTGTAGTGTCTTTGCCTTTACGGCGAGGTAGTATGGGCAGGTGTTCGGCTTGGGTTGCCGCTTTGTCCCAGCCACGTGGTGGTCAGTCAGCCGCATTACGTGTTGATGGCATGGGCTCAAGTGCCTCGTCGTCGAATTGGGGTAGCAGTTTACGCTTCGGGTAACTTTTAATGGGGCGCTCGAGTCCGTATTCCTCGGCTGCCAGGACATCAGTCCATCTGTCATTGAGTAGATATTGATCAGCTTGAAGCTGCTGCTGTTTCTTTTTCAGGCTCCTCGCAGTGGCTATTAGCCGGCGCTTAAAGCGCTCCTGCTCGACGGGTTCCTCAGGCACGATAAAGTCTTCGTCGCCGAGGCTCACCTCGTCTTCGGAAAGTGGAAGATAGTTGCTGTCCTCCGAGTCTTCGTCTATGGCCTGTTTGTCAGGGCTGACTTGCCCATCTTCCCTATCGTCCTGTTCGGAAGTCAGCTCGACGGGATCTTCTCTGTCTTCGGCATCGTCCGGAGTATTGTTTTCTCTCGTGCCAGTATTGCTGTCTTTTCCACGGCATGACTTAGAGCGGTGCCGCTGACGTCGGCGCTTTGGCTGTGTCTCAGGAGGTTTATCCTCGACTGGATCTTTCTTGTTATCGCCGTTATTCTCTTTGGGAGTATCCACCATGTACACGTCATACGAGGAGGTGGCTATCCAGCGCCCAGTAAACGGCTGGTTTTGGGCCTGCTCCTCTCCGGCATTGTCGTCCATACCGTTGATGTCTTCGGAGTCGTAATCGAGCATGTCGGTTAAGTCTTCGACAGTGGCAATGAAGTGGGTGGTGGGTGGGAAGCGAAATTCTCCGTCATCAGCCTCTAGTTCAAACCGGATATAATTCGGCTGTGAGTCCTCCGCTAAGGAGAGGGTTTTTAATGAGTTTAGCACATCACCCAAAGGTGAGTGTCGGAAGATGTCCGCGGAGCTGAACTCGGCGATCGGCGCTCGATCAAGCTCGATGGGCGCGGACGCACGCGGTTCGGAACCTGTGGCCGGAGACGAATCCGAGGTTCCGGCGACACAGATCCCGTTCGAAGTCGGGTCTGTGTGCAGCTCCAACGCCGTTGAGTCTGTGGCTTCCGTGGCGGGGTTGAGCTTCCCGTCCTCGGACGGCGCAATCTGCTCCGGATCTAGGGCCAGAGCAGTTACGGGCGCTATCTCCCGGATATGGTCCGATGACAGATTTAGGTCATGTTCATCGCGGTGGCAGGGAGCGGCTGCCATGGGCTCGAATCCGTCAAAGATCAAGTCTCCGCGGATATCAGCAACGTAGTTCAAGCTTCCAAACCTGACCTGATGGCCAGGGGCGTAGCTGTCGATCTGCTCTAGATGGCCAAGCGAGTTGGCACGCAGCATGAAGCCGCCAAATACGAAGATCTGGCCGGGGAGAAAGACCTCCCTCAAGGCAGCATCGTTGTGGATGATTGATGGAGCCGTCGAGTCTTCTAGCGACGACACAGCGGAACTCTCAATGAAAGCACCAATGTCGGTGTCAAAACCGGCGGATCTCGGGTAGGGGGTCCCGAACTGTGCGTCTAAGGTCGATGGTAACAGGAGACGGGGGACACGATGTTTACCCAGGTTCGGGCCCTCTCTATGGAGGTAATACCCTACGTCCTGCTTGATTGATCTTGATGAATATGAGTATTACAAGAGTTGATCTACCACGAGATCATAATGGCTAAAACCCTAGAAGTCTAGCCTGTTTGATTATGATTGCCTCTACAGACTAAACCCTCCGGTTTATATAGACACCGGAGGGGACTAGGGTTGTACAAAGTCGGTTACAGAGAAAGGAATCTTTCATATCCGAACGCCAAGTTTGTCGTCCACGCCAAGGAGAGTCCCATCCGGACACGGGAGAGAGCCTTTGGTCTTGTATCTTCATGGCCCATCAGTCCGGCCCACATTATGTTGCCCGGACGCCCGAGGACCCCTTAATCCAGGACTCCCTCAGTGACCATAGGACATAGATATATGTTTGTTTGATGCTTTTATTATGTACTACTTGGCAATAGAAGACTTGGTAGTTTAATCCTGTCCACCTTACTAATGAACTGGTTCACCGAAATGAGTTTCATATACTACATGCTAAACCTGTTATGTGTCTGCTTGTTTCTTCTTTTAGAATGCTGACAAAATATTGGGGAAGAGTGCCTTATTAAGCAATGGTAAAGGAAGTAATGCAGATAAGGTTCAGGATAGTGAGACATCCTTGTTGGTCTCCAACAAAGCTGATAAAACAGCTAAGGAAAACTATCTTGAAGACAGTGAGACAACCCCAAAGTCCTGTCTTGGTGTAGTGTTCGAGTTACTGGCCACTACCGCTGGCACAAGCTATTCGAACTCACTGTCTAAATCAGTTCGGTTTCTTGAGTTTCAACTACAAGCTGAAAGACATCGATCAGCTGTGCTGCGACAAGAAGCCGAAGGACTGCGGAAGTCCCGAGAGAATTCAGATGCATACTTTCTGGTGCAACAACAAGCATTGGAGGATTTTAGTGCCAAACAGGAGAAAGCTAACAAGCTTGCTAAGCTTATTGCTAGCATGGTGGATACCCAGGATAACGTTTCTTGAGCTCTTCTGAAGTTTTTTCAGTTATGGACTTGGTTTGCTGCCGTGTTTATTTGCACTGGTGGCCAATTTAGACGGCCAGTGTATGTAATATGCTGCTTTGTTCCCTATATTTGCACTGGTGGTGAACTTTGATGCCCAGTGGATGTAATATGTGTAATAGCCGTAATAGCCTAGCATTACTTTCTCACTTATTTATTTCCTTATTGTCTTGTTTAGTTGTTTGCTTGTAGTCACTGCAGTTCTTTTTCCGTGTTTTTCTAGTGGCCCCAATAACCTATTTTTATAACTAGGCCACAATAACCATGGCAACACACAGACCGTTGTAACCATGGTCCTGCTACCTGCTGTAGTGACCATGGGCCTCTTACGGGCCGTAGGATCCATGGGCCTTCTACGGGCCGTATAATCAATGGGCCTTCTACGGGCCGAATAATCGTTTGGCTAAACATGGGCCATACTATTCATGGACCAATAACGGTCAGCAAAATGGGCCGAAAACGGGCTAGAGTGGAAATCGTCTGTTTATGGCCCGACCACAACGGGCCGTTAATAGGTCATATTTGATGACGCTATGAAAACAGCCCAACGGGTTAACAGGCCACAATCAGGCCGACTGTAACCACGGGTTGAATTTGGCCCACAAGCGGAACAGGCCAGTAATGGACCGTAAGTAACCAAATTCTGGAAATTAGCCCAAGAATAAATGGGCCCTTAGAAGGCCGAAAGGTAACACGGGCTGGAGACGGCCTACGAAATAATGGGCCGTTAATGGGTATAAAGGGATACACTGTTCATTATGGGCCAGTTTCACCTCGGGCCTTTAATGGGCCCAGAGTTACAAAGGGCCTCGTATGGACCGAAAGACGTCATGGGCCATACATGGGCCGAAGGTTACAATGGGCTGGAATCATATTGGACAGCCCAGATGACACTACTGGGCCCAATTCGGATAGGCCATAATGGGCCGTGAGTTAGCGGACTATAAATGGGCTATATGCGAACAGGCCGTTAACAAGCTTTTCATGGGCCGGCCCGCTACCTTTTGACCAAGTCAAACGGGCCGACCTTTTCACCGAAATGGGCCTCTGTTGGGCCATGCCACGTGTCGATGTATCATAGGCGCCTGTGGTCCAATGAGTGGATGACATCTGTCCCAACGGTGAGCCGACACGTGGTTCCTCTGGCCATTGAGAATTTTACACGTGGAAAATCCCCATTGGTCCCGGCTGTTAACGGGTTATCGGATCCAAACCGGAACCCAATAGCTTAATGGCGACCCGTTACGGTGGATGCCACGTGTCGGTTACCCTTGACGAAAGCACTTCTATGACGCGCGATTTATCGTCATGGAAGTGGACACTTCCGTGATGATAATTTTGGTAATGTCATGGAACACTTCTACGACAGCACAGGTATGACTATCTTGATTCTGTCATAAAATCATCATGGATGTACATGCATGACAGAAAACGTGACGTACTATGACAAACACGTATCATCACGAAAGTGTATTTTTTTTGTAATGATATATGGAATACATGCCTACATTACATTGATGAATTGGAGCTAGTTTTGTGTCGCTCTAGGCTATAACTGTTACATGATGAATGCCATCCAATGCAATTATCCATCACTGATCCGATGCCTATGCTTTTCATATATTGATCTTTGCTAAGTTACTTTCGCCGTTGCTGCTGTTACAATCACTACAAAATTGCTACTGTTTCCTATTGCTACTGTTTCCTATTGCTACTGTTACCATAACTATCAAACTACCATATTCTTTGCTACTGATCACCTTGCTGCAGGTATTAAGTCTTCCAGGTGTGGTTGAATTGATAACTCAACTGCTAATACTTGCGAATATTCTTTGGCTCCCCTTGTGTCAAATCAATAAATTTGGGTTGAATACTCTACCCTCGAAAAATGTTGCGATCCCCTATACTTGTGGGTTATCAAGACCTTTTCTGGTGCCGTTGCCGGGGAGCATAGCTTTATTTGCTAAGTCACTTGGGATTTATATCTGTTGGTGACTATGAGGAATCTTAAGGATGATAGAACCAAGATCATTCCCTCTAAGACGAGGGGAGGTAAGGAACTGTTATCTAGCTCTGCACTTGATTCACCTTCTATTTTTAGTAAGCTTACAACACCACCAACTGCTAGTAATCCTGCTATGTCGCAAGTAATTGATGATGCTACTTCTTCTATGAATGATGCTATTGATGATGCTAGTATTTTGCTTGATGATAATGTGCCACTGGGTGAATTTCTTGATGAACAACTTGTTAGAGCTAAAGAAATTGAGAACGCTGAAACTGATGAAATCGTTGAAACTGAAAATGATGAAACACCTATTAGACCTAGCTCTCCTAGATATGAATCGCCCGAGATACCTGAGGGTTATGTTAAGGATGGAGAGGTAGCTAGGAAATTTCTTGCTTGTAATGATAGAGATGACCTTAAGAAATTACTATGTAAACTGGAAAAAAATCTCTGAATGCTAGAATGAAATATGATCCTAAGTTTGCTACTTCACCTATCTTTATTACTGATAAGGATTATGAATTCTCTGTCGACCCAGAGTTAATTACTTTGGTTGAATCTAATCCTTTCCATGGCTATGAAACTGAAACTGTTGTGGCACATCTTACTAAGCTTAATGATATAGCCACCCTATTTGCTCATGAGGAAAAAATTCGCTATTACTATATTCTTAAGTTGTTTCCTTTCTCATTAAAGGGTGATGCTAAGATATGGTTTAATTCTCTTACTCCTGGTTGTGTGTGTAGTCCCCAGGATATGATATATTACTTCTCTGAAAAATATTTTCCTGCTCATCAGAAACAAGCTGCTTTATAAGAAATATTTAAATTTATGCAAATTAAAGAAGAGAGTCGCCCTTGCTGTGCCTTCGTGCACGTTAACTTTTGCGCAAACACTTATCACCCTGTGGGTTGGAATTTTTTTTGATCAATGCATACAATTTGACCCGCCTTGGGCGTCTTACGTTTAAATATCACTCAACCATTGGTTGTGACTGCTTTTGATAAGTCGCCTGTAGCAACCTGTAAATGCAAATACTTCTGACATCTGTAAAAATTTCACCAAGTTATAATTGGGGTAAAATAACCCGCCAATTTTTGCGCCAGCGACTTATAGTCATAACAAACGATTGTGAAAACACAATGTTGAATTGATAATTTGGCGACTCATGGTTAAGAAAGTCAATAGTCATCACAAGCAACCCGGAGTTCTTTTGACCCGGAGATGTATAGTCATTGCCATAATGTGATTAAGAGCAAAAGGTTCCTATAGATACATAACCAATATTGATGTATATAAATATTGAATCAATAATAAGTTGGCTTTCGAGGCTCGACAAAAAGACTGGCTTTCGAGGCTCAAGTCTTGCTTCGATGAAGCTGGCATGATAGCCTTGGTTTATCCTCGCTTTCCATAAGCCGGCTCTCACAATGACTTAAGCCGCCATTTTAACCTTTACAAGTTTAGGGTCATAAAGATTGACTGTCAAGAGTACGGCCGGGTCATCTTTTTGGAGTAGCATCAAGCATACAGGCAGTTTTAACCAATAATGTGGCGTTTTTGCCAGGTCAATAGGGTGAGAAAGCTAAACTCGGTGAGTTGGAAGCCCCCAAGTGACCTATGCTCAACAAATAAAAGGCTCATGCACAATATATGAGATGAAATGACAGAGGCCCCGAGTTTCGGGGATGCCGGCTTTATTATATTTGATCATAAAATATATATACATGATATGTTTGTACAATGACTGGAGCTAGTGGCTCAAGTGTAGTAAGGCTGAAGATGAGCAATATTCCAAGGCCTGTTGGTCTCCTCCTCAGAGGTACGTGACTTATTGTGTTCACGTATGTCAATGAGATAACATGACCCATTGTTGAGGTTCTTGCTGACCACAAAAGGCCCTTCCCAAGGAGGTGGAAGCTTATGCATGCCTGTCTGATCTTGAATCAGCCAGAGCACTAAGTCGCCCTCCTGGGAAGTGCGGCTTCGAACCCTGCAGCTATGATAGCGATGCAAGTCTTGTTGGTAAATCGTAGATCGAGCCGCCGCAAGGTCACGCTTCTCCTCCAAGGCATACAAAGCATTCTGACGAGCCGTCTCATTATCTGTTTCAATGTAATCCGCCACCCTGGGCGAGTCATGCCGGATGTCACTTGAGAGAACTGCCTCGGCTCCATAAACCATGAAGAACGACGTGTAGCCTGTTGATCTATTGGGGGTAGTCCTTATGCTCCAGAGAACTGCGGGAAGCTCTTCAACCCAACAACCAAGAGTTTGCTCCAAGGGAACCATGAGCCGGGGCTTGATCCCTCGTAATACCTCCTGGTTAGCACGCTCAGCTTGGCCATTGGACTGTGGATGAGCCACAGATGATACATCAAGCCGGATGTGCTCTCTTTGACAGAATTCTTTCATAGCACCTTTAGACAAATTTGTCCCATTATCACTGATGATGCTATGAGGATAACCAAAGCGGAAGATCAGCTTCTTCACAAACTGAACTGCAGTCGCCGCCTCATAATTACTGACTGGCTCTGCTTCAACCCACTTAGTAAATTTATCGACTGCCACCAAAAGGTGAGTCTTCTTGTCCTTAGACCTCTTGAAGGGCCCGACCATATCAAGCCCCCAGACCGCAAACGGACAGGTTATTGGAATCATCCACAATTCCTGAGCCGCCGCCTCACAATTACTGACTAGCTCTGCTTCAACCCACTTAGTAAATTTGTCGACTACCACCAAAAGGTGAGTCTTCTTGTCCTTAGACCTCTTGAAGGGCCCGACCATATCAAGCCCCCAGGCCGCAAACGGCCAGGTTATTGGAATCATCCGCAATTCCTGAGCCGACACATGAGCTTGTCATGCAAATTTCTGGCAACCATCACATTTATGGATTATATCCTCTGCATCAGCATGAGCCGTCAACCAAAAAAAACCATGTCTAAAAGCTTTAGCCACTACAGACCTTGACCCAACATGATGACCACAGTCCCCAGCATGAATTTCTTGGAGAATCTCACGCCCTTCCTCAGGGGACACACAACGTTGGAACACACCAGTCACACTGCATCTGTGTAACTCGCCATTGACAATTGCCATGGACTTAGACCCCCTTATGATCTGCCGCGCCAATATTTCATCTTCTGGCAACTCGCCCCTAGCCAGGTAAGCCAGATAAGGCATCGTCCAGTCTGGAATAGCACGTAGAGCCGCCACCAATTGTCCCTCCTTGTCAGGGATGGCTAGGTCTTCCTCTGAGGGTAACTTGACAGAAGGATTATGTAGCACATCAAGGAACACATTAGGGGGAACCGGCGTACGCTGAGACTCGAGCCGGGACAACGCATTAGCTGCCTCATTATGCCGCCGGTCAATGTAATCCACTTGATAACCCTTGAAGTGGCCAGCAATATTAGTTACTGCTTGCCGATAAGCCGCCATGAGCGGGTCCTTAGAATCCCACTTCCCTGAAACCTGTTGTGCAACGGGATTTGAGTCGCCAAGGAATCTAACCCGACTCAAGTTCATCTCCTTGGCCATTCGGAGCCCATGTAGCAAACCCTCATACTTAGCTGCATTTTTAGTACAGGGAAATATCAGCCTCAAAACATAACAAAATTGGTCACCCCACGGGGAAGATATAACAACTCCAGCCCCCGAGCCTTCCAATTTTCTTGATCCATCAAAGTGTATCGTCCGGTATGTTAGATCTGGCTTCTCGTCAGGTGTTTGCAGTTCTGTCCAATCATTGATAAAATCTACCAAGGCCTGAGACTTGATGGCGGTTCTAGGCACATACTTTAGATGATGCGGCCCAAGTTCGATTGCCCACTTAGCAACCCTGCCTGTGGCTTCTTTGTTTTGAATGATATCCCCCAGAGGAGCAGAACTAACAACAGTGATTGGATGCCCAAGGAAATAATGCTTCAACTTGCGGCTAGCCATGAACACCCCAAACACCAACTTCTGCCAATGTGGGTATCTCTGTTTGGACTCTGTCAAGACTTCACTGACATAATAAGCCGATCGTTGGACTGGATACTCTTTGCCTGCCACCTTGCGCTCTACGACTACTGCCACGCTCACGGTCTTGTTATTAGCCGCCACATACAGGAGCAAAGGCTCTTTGTCGATCGGATCAGCCAAAATAGGCGGCTCAGCCAACTGCCTCTTAAGTGCCTCAAATGTCTCATTAGCAGCATCACTCGAGACAAAATGATCAGTCTTCTTCATCATCTGATACAAGGGGATCGCCTTCTCACCCAGGAGGCTTATAAACCAGCTCAGGGCTGCAATATGACCTGCCAGGCGCTGAACATCATTAACACAGGCCGGCTTAGAAAGAGAGGTGATAGCCTCGATCTTCTCCGGGTTAGCTTCGATGTCTTGTTCTGAAACCAGAAAACCTAGCAATTTTCCTGCAGGCACACCAAAAACACATTTGGCCAGGTTAAGCATCATCTTGTACACCTGGAGATTATCAAAAGTTTCCTTCAAATCATTGAGCAAGGTTTCCTTCTTCCTTGACTTAACCACATAGTCATGAACATTGTGTCCAATCTGCCCATGAAAACAATTCTGAACACAACGCTGGTAAGTCGCCTGTGCACACTCTTAAGCCCAAAAGGCATAGACACATAACAGAAAGCTCCAAAGGGTGTGATGAAGGTCGTCTTATCCTGATCCTCAACTGCCATCTTGATCTGATGATAACCAGAATAAGCATCTAGGAAACATAGACTTTCACTTCCCGCCGTAGCATCAATGATCTGGTCAATACGAGGGAGAGCAAACGGGTCAGCTGGACAAGCCTTGTTAAGATCTGTGTAATCAACACACAAACGACAAGTGTCGTTCTTCTTGAGCACAAGCACATGATTAGCCAACCACTGCGGATGAAAAACTTCAACTATGAACCCGGCAGCCAAGAGCCGGACCACTTCTTCTCCAATGGCCTTACGTCTCTCCTCGTTAAAGCGACGGAGGAACTGTCGGACATGTTTCATCTTAGGATCTACATTGAGGTGATGCTTAGCGAATTCTCTCGGTACACCCGGCATGTCAGAAGGTTTCCATGCAAAGATGTCCCGATTCTCATGGATGAACTCAATGAGCGCGCTTTCCTATTTGGGATCCATCCCTGTCGCAATGGTGAACTGCTGAGAAGAATCATCAAGAACAAAGTCAACTTGCTTCGTATCTTTAGCCGACTTGAACTTGAGCAGAGGGTCCTTCTCGGTGGTAGGCTTCTTCAGAGGGGTCATATCAGCTGGGTCAACATTATCTTTATAAAACTTGAGCTCATCTGTGGCACAAGCCGACTCTACGTAAGCGGCATCTCCTTCTTCACATTCCAGAGCTATCTTACGATTTTCATGAACTGTGATCGTCCCCTGTGGCCCAGGCATCTTGAGCTGCAAATAGACATAACAAGGGCGAGCCATGAACTTGGCGTAAGCCGGCCGTCCAAACAGTGCATGATATGGACTCTTGATCTTGACCACCTCAAACCATAGTGTCTCCACTCTGTAATTATATTGATCACCAAAAGCCGCCTCCAGAGCAATCTTTCCGACAGGGTAAGCCGACTTGCCGGGAACCACTCCGTGAAATACCGTAGAGGATGGCTTAAGATCCTTCTCTGTCAGACTCATCCATCTAAAAGTGTCATAGTACAATATGTTGATGCTGCTACCACCATTCATAAGCACCTTGGTGAACTTATAACTACCCACTTGAGGGGCTACGACCAGGGCCAGATGACCCGGATCATCAACTTGGGGCGGGTGATCTGCCCGGCTCCAAGTAATCGTATGCTCAGACCACCTTAAATATCATGGTACAGCCGGCTCAACTGCATTGACAGCCTGTTTATGAACTTTCTGGTCACGTTTACAAGTGCTCGTAGTGAAGACATGGTACTGACCACTGTTAAACTGCTTAGTATTACTCTGATATCCTAACTGATTATTATCTCCTAATTACCATGACTAGATTGTTGATTATGACCACCATGGTTCCCTTGGCTCTGATAACCAGAATTTGAGCCGCCACCACCAAAGCCGGCTCCCTGGAAACCTCCTAAGCCTAACCCACCGGGCGGCCCATTGCCATGATGCTATTGAAATGACTGGTTCCTGTACTCCTGCATAATATAACAATCCTTCCCAGCATGGGAAGACGGCTTGTTGGGGTAACTGTGCTTCGGACATGGCCCATTAAGGGCTTCCTCATAATTCTTGGGCTTTCCCCCATTATAAAGCTGCTTGCCATTACGATGCTGATTTTTGAACCCGGTGTTAGTGTTAGCCACAAAATCTGACCCGCCATCGGGGTGTTAGAGCTTTGCACCATTGCCATGGTTGTGATGATTACCGTTCTGTGCCAAGGCATTCTGCTACTGACCCTTGCCACCACCATTTTTCTTTCCCCTGCCAAATTTATCATCATCAGAATTGGGATCCTTCGTTCCATTAGAGTTGGCATATCTGGTAAGTATGTCCATGAGATTGCCCATATCCGTGCACTTGCGCTTAAGCCGACCGAGCTTCTGTATAAGAGACTGGACGTGATAGTTCTTCTCCAAGATCAAGGCAGCTTAAGCCGCCTGGATGCTGTCCAAAGAATGGATAATACTCGCAACCCGGTGAGCCCAATGATGGGCCGACTCATCCTCACGCTGCACATAGTGCTGCAAATCAACGATTGTCATAGGCTGTTTGCAAGTTCCTTGAAAATTCTTAATGAAACGCCCCTTCAACTCTACCCAGGTATTGATAGAATTGGGGGGCAGGTTCTTCAACCATGTGCGAGCCGGCCCCTCCAACACCATAGTGAAGTACTTCGCGCATACCGCATCACTGACATCCAACATATCCATGGCCAGCTCATAGCTCTCAATCCACGCCTCCGGAGGGAGACCCGTCGTGTAATTGGGCACCTTGCGAGGACCCTTAAAGTCCTTAGGCATGCGCTTATTATGTAAAGCCGGCATGAGGCACGACACTCCAATGATTCTGGCACTCGACCCGGCTCCCACCGAAGCTGAAGGAACTACCAGGGGCAGTTGATAAGCCCCCTGGTTTGTTGCCTCTACGTCGCGACGGGCCCTTGCACCATCCACAATTGCTTGAGCACCAGTCCTCAGATTATGGGGCGGGTTACGACGGTGTTCGCTGCTCGAAACCGCCAGCGACTCGGCAGTGGTGTTGAATGCACACGATGCCGATTGTAAGAGTAGTTAGCCTGCTGAGCAATCACTGATTGCAATAGTTCAATGGCGTTCCGGGTTTCAACTGCAACCGGTGACTCACCGGTGATCGGAATCACAGTAAGCCGTGTTGCCGCTACTACCATGTTATCCACCAGGTTGGAGAAGTGACCCAGCGTAGTCGGAAAGTGTGGCGGTGGCGTCCGAGCAAGGCAAGGGTTGGTGGCCGGCTCCTCCCTTCGGGCCGGCTCTAACTGGAGCGGTCGTGCTGCCACTCTGCTCCTTGGTGCATTAGGGGTTAATTGGGGTATAACCGGTGCTCCTGGAGTACTTGGGCCTGCCCCTGGCATGTTGAACAAACATGTGGGTTCATAACTCGGAGGTAAGCGGCTCCAGTACCTTCTCTGATGAACCGCATTGGAGGCGTTCTGCTCAAGGTTTAGATGCCAAGCCTCCGTTTCAGACAATCTGCCTCGGCATTGACCCGAGCTTGCAACTCGGTTGTTCGGGTGTTCTCAGCATTGATATCTTCCTGAACCTTGGCCATCTGCTCCCAAAGCTTTACAATCTCCGCATTACACTCTGCCTGATTTTTCGCAGTGACTTTGGTTGCCATCAAGGTCGTCAGGGTGGTCATTAGCTCAGCTAGGATTTTAGCCGGAGGCCTGACTGAGTCGGATGCTGATCACCTTGCTGCAGATATTAAGTCTTCCAGGTGTGGTTGAATTGACAACTCAACTGCTAATACTTGCGAATATTCTTTGGCTACCCTTGTGTCGAATCAATAAATTTGGGTTGAATACTCTACCCTCGAAAACTGTTGCGATCCCCTATACTTGTGGGTTATCCAGGTGATAGCCCTTATCTTGGAGCCCACATCCTTCTCGGCGAGCTCCTCTGGGTGCACCCGAGTGGGGTCCCTCAGCCCCTCGTACATCCACATGGGATGGGCCCTGGCCTGTAGCGGTTGGATCCGCTGAGTGAGGAATGTTTCCAGCAGATCCATCCCATTAACACCGGTGTTCACGACCCCAACCAGGGTGCTGGCTAGGATGCCGACCTCCGTCTTCTCCTCCTTTGTCACCGTAAGGGACTCAGGATACCTCACTCTCTCTACCGAGTAGGGGGTAAGGCCCAACTAGTTGTTGGCCCCAGGGACATCCCTACAGTAAAACCAAGTCCCCTGCCACCCCTTGATAGAGTCGGGAAAGCTCATCCTCGGGTTGGCACTCCCCCCTGAGCTGGATCCCTAGACCTCCGCATAGCTGGGTGACATGGGTCTTCGTACCAGTCGGCGAATCCTTCTTTATGGTCATCGAGCGACAAGTGAAGATATGCTTGAAGAGACCCCAGTGCGGGTGGCAGCCAAGAAAGTTTTCGCAGAGAGAAATGAAAGCTGAGAGATAAACAACGGCGTTGGGAGGAAGATGATGGAACTGCGCTCTGAATTAATCCAAAAGGACCTGAAAGAAAGGGTGGGGAGGCATTGAGAAACCTCGCTCGATATGGGTCACCAGAAGGACGCACTCGTCCTCCTACGGTGCCAGCTCGACCTGTCCCGCCTTCGGACGTCTCCATCTGTCCTGCGGGATGAGCCCCTCTGCGGCAAGGTCCTCCAGTCGCTTGGCCGAGACGCACGAGGAGATCCAATCCCCTGACGCGCCCCCAGCTAGAGCGCCAGAGCTCGAGGATGTGGCCTTCTCGACCTTCTTCGCCTTTTCCACCTTCGTCGTGGAGTCCCTCGTCATTGCTTCGAATGTTGTGAAGCGGTCGGGTGGAGAGGAGAAGTGGATGTGTCGAGGGAAAAAAGGGGATCTAGGGAAATTACCCCAGCTTTGATTCTTTTATATCTCCCATTAAAATCGCGTTGCGAATCTCCTGCCGCAGATCTCTGGATCAACGGCGCCCATGGCGAGGTCTTGCGCAGAGCAATAGTGGAACGTGGCAGATTTCATGGGCAGAAATCGAGGCATTGCCCTCACTTTCCCCACTAACCCACGTCGTTACTGCTTCTGCGCGCGCACACTCAAATTCGAATCCCATGATTTTTGGGGCGAATCAATCCGATTGATTGCCCGATGTCCCTTTCCTAAAGGGCATTCGTCGGTCCGACTGACCACCCTCCGCGGGGACCCGTGCACTCGGACACGCTAAACACCCGACTGAAGTCTTCTTCAGGATTGCTATGAGACGAGCTTGACACCCCTCCACGGGTAAACTTGGACCTTTCACTAGGCTCCAAGGCACATGACTCATAAATATGGACTCGGAGAAGGCCTGCACTGGCGTTCCCCTGGGATAAACAGTAGCGTATCCCCGGAGAGTCAGACCACGCGTCGGCATCGCCACTCGAGTTGTAATGGCATGTCCACACTTGGACCTCAAGTCTATCTCCCTTGAGAGACAAATGAATGCCACCAGGTTTTCCTCGGTGATCAACAGCACCCGATCACCCAGGGAACCATTTGGTTCATAATCCATTGTCTTTTCGTCTAAGGAGTGGTGGACTATGATTGCTTGTAACTGCGTTGGTATTTCCCCGAAGAGGAGAGGATGATGCAGCATAGCAACAGTAAGTAGTTTGCTTAGTTATGAAACCAAGTTTATCAATCCAGTAGGAGAACCAAGCAACACTATGTAAACATCACCTGCACACAAACCACAAAAACTTGCAACCCAACGCGTAAGAGGGGTTGTCAATCCCTCCTCGGTATTGAGATAGATTAAATTGTATGAGATTTAATAAATAGATCTAGCAAAAACACAAAATAAAATAAATAAAGAAAAAGTGCACCAAGGTATTTTCGGGTTTTAATATGATAGGAAATAGTCCCGGGGGCCGTAGATTTCACTAGAGGCTTTTCTCAAGAAAATAGCATACGGTGGGTAAACAAATTACTGTTGGGCAATTGACAGAAGAGCAAATACAAGTGAAGCATGAGAGTATATTTCTTCAAAAATTAAAGCACCACTGTGCTAAAAAAGATATAAGTGAAGTACTAGAGCAATTCCATAGCTCAAAAAGTTTAAGTGAAGCACATAGAGCAATTCTAATGAATCATAGCATCATTATGACTCTCTCAAATAGGTGTGTCCAGCAAGGATGATTGTGGCAAACTAAGAAGTAAAACAAGCAAAGACTCATATAATACAAGACGATCCAAGCAAAACTCATGATATGTGAAGAATAAAAATATAGCTCCAAGTAAAATTACCGATGGTCGTTAGAAGAAAGAGGGGATGCCTTCCAGGGCATCCCCACTTAGTTGCTTGGTTCTCCTTGAATATTACCTTGGGTTGCCATGGGCATCCCGAAGCTTAGGATCTTTTCACTCCTTATTCCTTCATCCATCGTGATATCACCCAAAACTTGAAAACTTCAAACACACGAAACTTAACAAAACCTTCGTGAGATCCTTTAGTATAATAAAGCAACTCACCACTCTAAGTACTGTTGCAAACCCATTCATGTTTTATTATTGCATTATACCTACTATCTTCTAACTTTACCATGGCTTATACCCCCCCCCCCCGATACAATCCACAGATTCATCAAAATAAGCACAAAATGCAACGAAAACAGAATCTGCCAAAAACAGAATAGTCTGTAGTAATCTATACTTTAGCCATACTTCTGTAACACCAAAAACTCTGGAAAATTAGGACAACGTAGGCAATTTGTATATTAATCTTGCGTAAAAAAAATCAGAAATTTTTGTAGCTTCTGTGATTTTAAAAAATTCTGCTACTGGACACAAAAGTTTATGTTTTCCAACAAGATCAAATCAACTATCACCCAACATGATCCTAAAGGATTTACTTGGCACAAACACTAAATTAAACATAAAAACACAATCATAATAGTAGCATAATTGTACAAACACACAAGGACAGAAAGAAAAAGAGAAAAAATATTTTATTCATTGGGTTGCCTCCCAAGAAGCGCTATTGTTTTATGCCCCTAGCTAGGCATAATGCATAGATTCAAGTATTGTCATCTTTAGTTTCCAATTCCTCAATCACACAACCATAATTCCTTAGAGATCTAGCATGCATATTTTCAATAATCACACTCCTCGGAATAAAATTAAAGAATTCACTCTTGCAAGTAGGGTCTTTTATTACTTCAACAAAGTCGGGGTAAATACTAATCATTTTAAGATCTTCATTGTTGCTACTAGAAGCGGTTGCCTTGTTTTTAGGAACATGTGTAGACTTGCAATTCTTACTAGTAGGAGTATTTTAGATAGTTTTAACGGAAGAAAAAGCCGCGCTCAAGTTACTAAAAAATTCTTCCAATTTATCAATCCGAGCAGGGCTCTCCTCTACCCTTTCGTTAACTACGGGTTTTTTCTCTCTTAGTAACTTAAGAGTATCTCCTATATTTGACCCAATTTGATTAGCATGATCATGGATCTTTTTATCCAAATTTCCAATGTGTTCTACGGTGAGCATTTTCGTTTCAATAGCATCTAGCCTTTGCATAACATTCTCAACAGTTAAAATCGTTTCATTTATAATGATAGATGGTGATCCCACTAAATTTCCCATAGCATTAAAAGCATCCATAGAGAGACACAACAAGAAATTCCCTCCAGTGATAGTGTCGAGAACAAATCTATACCAAGTAGTAATACCCACATAAAAATTGCGAAGAAGGATAGTAGTAGATTGCTTACGAATAGATCTATTATGAGCATTGCAAATCCTATACCAAGCATCTTTGAAATTTTATCCTCCCCTTTGTTTGAAATTGAGAACTTCATTCTCGGGGGTGCACATAGCAAGGGAGGAATTATCCATAATGATAGAGTGGGCAAGCAGACAAAATATCAAACAAGAAAAAGGCAAACAAAAATAATTTTGGATTTTTGCAAAAAAACGTTTTAGAAGCGAGGGAGATGAAAATGAGAGGCAAATGGCAAATAAAGTAATTTCAAGGAGATGAGAGTTTGTGCGTAGGAACCTGATAGATGTTGATGATGTCTCCCCGGCAACGGCGCTAGAAATTCTTCCTGATTGCTTGTACATGTGTTGGTATTTCCCCGAAGAGGAGAGGATGATGTAGCACATAAACGGTACGTATTTCCCTTACTTATGAAACCAAGGTTATCAATCCAGTAGGAGAACCAAGCAACACTAGGTAAACAACACCTACACAAACCACAAAAACTTGCAACCCAACGTGTAAGAGGGGTTGTCAATCCCTCCTCGGTATTGAGATAGATTAAATTGTATGAGATTTGATAAATAGATATAGCAAAAACACAAAATAAAATAAATAAAGAAAAAGTGCACCAAGGTATTTTTGGGTTTCAATATGATAGGAAATAAATCCGGGGCCCGTAGATTTCACTAGAGGCTTCTCTCAAGAAAATAGCATACGGTGGGTAAACAAATTACTGTTGGGCAATTGATAGAAGAGCAAATAATTATGACAATATCCAAGGCAATGATCATGTATATAGGCATCACGTCCAAGATTAGTAGATCGACTCCTGCCTGCATCCACTACTATTACTCCACACATCGACCGCTATCCAGCATGCATCTAGTGTATTAAGTTCATGAAAAATGGAGTAATGCAATGAGAACGATGACATGATGTAGATAAGATCTATTCATCTACGCTACAAAAAAAAGACACATCCGTGACATTATGGGCCAAACAAATTTTTTTATGTCATGCTTATGACACTTCTATGACAATAATTGTGACAAAACCACATATCATCATAGATGTGGTGGGCTACTAATTCTATGACAAAAAATCATGACAGGAAATGGGCTTTTCATCATGGGCAGGCCGGGGATGCACCTGCATGACATTCTTTGGGCCGTCCATGACGGAAAAAATCATGGTAGAAGCGAGGGCGAGGAAAATTTTGGGGAGTTCCCGGTTACAGTGGGTGGTCCGGGTTGAGCGATGCACGGAGGTTTGCACGTTTCTCTCGTACATATGTACGTGCATGTGTGGGAGGCATTGGGCTGTTAACTGAACCCGAGCGATTGCACTAGGTACGTTACTGAACTTGAGCGATCGATCCCTGGCTGTTAACTGAACCCGAGCGATTCCTTCGCTACTGCTGCTAACTGAACCCGAGCGATCGATCGCAGCTACTACTTACTGAAGCCAATCGAACCTGCCTCTTGATGAACAATGATTGTTGGGGGTTGGTTGAACGAGTCGAGACGTGGTGAGTCTAGCCGGTTGGTTGGGGTTGGATGAACAGTTCCCGGTGGGGGTTGGATGAACAGGACCCCGTGGTAGTATGCCGTTGCCGCTGGATGAACAGGACCCCGAGGAGGCCGCCACACTCGATCAAGCCAGTTGGGGTTGGATGAACAGGACCCCGTGGAGGGCTGGCTGAACAGTAGCAGGTGGAGGCTGGAGCGAGGCAGTAGACGGTGGATGAACAGTAGCCCGTCTAGTCCCGTTTTGCGGTATGCCACACCCCTCCCGATGAACAGGACCCCATTTCGACCATAGGTGCTCCAACAGAAGTCCGTTTCCTTTGTTTTGCAATAGGACACACCCCTCCCGATCAACGGGACCCTGTTTCGACTGTAGGCAGTCGAACAGAAGTCCGTTTCCTCCGTTTTACGGTATGCCAGACCCTTCCCGATGAACAGGACCCCGCTTCGATCGTACGTGGTCGAATAGAAGGCCATTTTCCTTCGTTTTGCAGTACGCCAGACCCCGTTCCGGCTGTTCTGTCCAAGCCGGTTGGCTCCTGATGAACAGGACGCGTTCCGACCCAGTGGTTTTGCTCCCGATGAACAGGACACGTTCTGACCTAGTCACTTGGCTCCCGGTGAACACGATGTTGTTTCCTCCATTCCGACCCAGCCGGTTAGCTGCCGATGAACAGGACGACGCGCTGCCATCCGTTGCTTCTCCATGTACACAAGCACTGGCCGTCCGTATGTGCGAGTACGCGTTTCGAGACCCCGCCCGTATGTACGTACGTGGCCGTATTTTTTGGCATGTGGTTGTATGTACGTGTACACAGTTTAGACGGGACAGCCTGAACTGCTACGTCGGGGGCTCTACTATGACATGTGCCGCTGCTTGCTCGGCCACGGTTCATCATTGCAGAGAGACCGATCGACCAGTATGTACGTACACATTCGCGACCAGACAGACAACGCTATGTACGCTTCGACCGGGTGCGTCCCAGCTGGTAGGGAGGATAAGGATGCACTTCCTTGCCTGCGAAAATATAGCTGCTGGGTCCCAGCTGTCATGGGGAGGCATCATCTTTATTTTGCTAGTAATAAGGAGGCGCTTCCTTGTGTTCGAAGATGTAGCTGGTGGGTCCATGTTGTCAGCCTCACCGCCTAAAGTCCTCTTCCGATGGCTGTCATTTGTTGACCATGTTGACCACGCCACGCCGAGAGCACCAAGGCGGTGGACGACGGCGAAGCCTAGGAAGGGAGCGAGGCGGAGCCGGGGAAGACGCGGTAGTGGATGCCCACGCGGAGGGGAGTACGAGGGTTGACTGCTTCGGCTACAGTGTGAGGCTGCCGTCGCCGGAGAATAACATGAGGTGTGGGTGAGTAGAGGGATGGCATGGCCACCGGTGGCAGCACAACATGCCACCGGAGGCAGGAGCAAGCGGCACAGCGGGCGCTGGTTTGGGCGGCTAGAACAAGAAGACCAGAGGTTGAAGATGCAGCACAGCGGTTGGATTAACATCCAACGGTCACTGCACCTAGAGTCGTTTGTTGACTAAGTTGACAAAGCCCTCCGTACGCGTCAACTTAGTAGGCCCACAAGTCAGCGTCCAAATCTGGTGGGTCCCAGCTAGCAGGGGAATCATTTTTTTCGCGTAATAAGGTGACACTTCCTTGCGTGCGAAGATGTAGCTTGTGGGTCCCAGCTATCAGGGAGAGGAAACATTTTTTCACATAATAAGGAGGCACTTGCATGCGTGCAAAGATGTAGCTGGTGGCTCAAACCTGTTAGGGGGAGAAATCATTTGTTTTCGCATAATAAGGAGGCACTTGCTTGCGTGCGGCCATGGACCATGTGGGTCCCTACTGTCAGCCACTCCACGTACATCCCTCTTCCAATGGATGTTGTCTGTTGACAAAGTTGACCACGCCGCCCCGAGAAAACCAACGCAGTGGACGACGGTGAGGTCTAGGAAGGGAACGACCCAGAGCCAGCGAAGACACAGCAGTGGATGCCCACGCGGAGGGGAGTACGAGGGTTCATTGGTTCGGCTGCGATGTGAGGCTGCCGTCATCGGAGAATAATAGGAGGTTTTGGTGAGTAGAGGAATGGCCTGGACAGCGATGGGAGTAGGGTGGGACGCTGAGGCCTGCGCGGCAGCACAGCCGGCCACGGGAGGCAGTAGCAAGCGGTACCGCCCGTGGTGGTTTGGGTGGCTGAAGCAAGAATATCCGAGATTGAAGAAGCATGACAGCCATTGGATGAACATCCAACGGCCACTGCTGCTAGAATTGTGTGTTGACTATAAGGTGAAAAAGCCTTGTGTACGCGTCAACTTTTTTTAGCACTGCATACGCATCAACTTAGTAGGCCCACAAGTGAGCATCACATCTGTGTGGTAGAGAGCATCTAGCCCATTTGCGATTTGTAATAATTTACAGCCCATTTCTTAATTCTAATGGAATTTACTGCAGCCCATTTACTGTTTATTAACATTACTACCCTTTTTTCTAGCTAGGACAATGGTTTATAATTTCAACCATATTTCCCACATTTTGATGGGATCCGATATATTATTTATCCTGAAATTTTGAGCCATATTAAATCTAATTTAAAAATAAATTGATATCAGGTAAAAATTAAACGAAATTTTTCGCGCAATAATTAATGAAACTAAAATTTTAAAAATCCAAAAAATGCAATCTCGGAGCTCCCCGCCCTCTGACGAGGTTCCGTCAAGAAAATCCAAAAATAATAATTCTGAAACTAATTACCTCTTCTTAGCTTTTTTTATATTTACATTACATTTTTTATAATTACAGCCCATTTATTATTTTTTTAAAGCCCATTTTCTTGGCAAGCCTAATGCATCCCTCGTAGGAAAGATTTTCAGCCCGGTGGGTTGGAGAATAACAAGTTGGCCTGCATTGGGTATTCCTCAGAAAAAAGTATATCTGGGCAAGCCATTTTCATCTTGAAAAATTTATATCTGGGCTGGATATTTGGTCGACATAAAATAATAGCATGGGCTAGACGGGCCACAGCCCGCCCAATTGATACCCTGCTCCTCTGAACAACAACAACAACATCGGTCAAATAAAATTTTGCTCACCCCTCAAAAAACAAATACTACTCGAGCTGCTGGGTCCCAGCTGTCGGCCGCTCGTTGTGCAATTCTCTCGTTTATTGACTATATATGTTGACAATGGTGTGGGACCGTGATGTCAGGAAACCAGGAGGAAGCAATTTTTTTATATAGTTGTAATAAGGAAGCACTTGCGTACGTACGGCGATGGCCCTGGTGTGTCCATACTATCATCCTCTCCACGTAAAGTCATCTCCTGATGACTCATGTTCGTTGACCATGTTGACAACGCGAGACGGCGGCGCCACGGTGAGTGCAACAACTCGAAGGTCAACGGAGAGGGCCTCGTAGGCCCTACGGATGGTCTGATACAGTGCCCACTGCTCATTTAGGAAGCCAGGATCATCAGGCCACATGTCTGCGACTGCATTGACGTCCGCTTGTTCGCCGTCGATTTGTCCCTCCATGAGCTGGTGCTCATTGTGGAGACATAGGTTGTAGCACTGGTCCTCCTGCACTTGCCAAAATGCCGATTGCGGCGGCACTGGTAGCTCTTCTGCCATTAGGGCGTCGAAGTGCGGCCGCACCTGCTCTATGGTGAACAAGGCATGAACTGGCTTGGGCGGTGGTGTCGGCTCCTGGTTAGAATCCTCGTCCATCGTCTGGTTGTCGTCGCTGAGCACGGCGAGCTCGCTAGCGAGCCAACATTTCCGGCTGCTGCACCGGACCGCTACCAAGCACAAGTCTCACCGCCCTGGCCCCCCAGACCCCTCCCTCACCCGCACTCGCTTCCCGCGCAAAACAGTCAGCGCCGCCCGTGCCGCTTCCCGGTGCCGGCTACTGCTCCGCGTTCAAATGACACAACTGCTGTCCATCCTTCCATTTGCTACCCACATTAATGATACATGGTTGCCAAGGCAGCTACTCCGGCGCCACCCATCCGTCCCTCTACCACCCACCATTGCTATATAAACTACTACCACGGCCATAGCCGCAGTCATCCGCGTCTGTTCCATTTCTCCTCTCCACACCATTCCCACCATGGCTTCCTCGCTCTCCATCGCTCTCCGGGACGGGCGGACGACAGACCAGAAGAACGACTGTCTGTGTCAAAACAGGCGGATCTCAGGTAGGGGGTCCCGAACTGTGGATCTTGGATCGATGGGGAACAGTAGACATGGGACACGATATTTACCCAGGTTCGGGCCCTCTTTAAGAGGTAAAACCCTACGTCATGCTGGATTATATTGCTTGTGTATAATTGGGTTACAAAGTAGATCTACCATGAGATCAGACAAACTAAACCCTAACTAGTAGGATGGGGATTGTTCTTCTAGCTCCACGGACTAAGCCCACTGGTTTATATAGACACCAGGGGTACTAGGGTTTTACAGATAGTCGGTTACATCAAGGAAACATTGGATCTTCCATCTTGACTTGGGGTAGACACCAAGGCAGAAAAAGTCCGGCCCACGTGAGATGAGCCAACACCCCGAGGACGCCTTAGTCCAGGACTCCCTCAGTAGCCCCCGAACTAGCCTTCAACACCTACATCTTATATTTCCCAAGACTGTAGGCTCCGGCTTGCAGGCAAGTTCCATTGTCTTCTGAATATTTGGAATAATCTTCTGTGATGAGGCTTTTTAAACGGATGATTGATGCAGTTCGGCTATGCATCGGACCATATCCGGATTCTGAACTATCAAGTTTACTTAGCCTCGAAGGTCAATCGCTCCAACGTGAACAATATTTTTGGCTGACAACTTTCGGCGAAGGGTCACGGCCAATCGAACCATTATGAGGGCTCGATGCGCGGCTCGACGCACCCCCTCCGTCGAAACATTCCATCTAGGGGAGATCATGTTCCATCCTTTAAGGGATTTGATCAATGATCCCCCATGTCTACCGCGCGTGACGCTTCGGATATATCGGGATGGCGAGGCCAACAACGCGTTTAAAGGACTCCTGGTATCATGACTGCTTATAAAAAGAAAAGAGCCATAATTATCCCCATACGCCTTCTTCTTCCTCTCGCCATAATCTTTTCCCATCCTCAGAGCTCGAGCGCCCCAATTCACCTTCCCGCGAAGTCGAGTTCAGCAATGGCCGGATCTGGCGTGAAGGGCGAGTGGGAGGCCTCGTGTGTCACCAACAACGACATTGAGGATCTGAAGCGAGCGGGCTTCCTTTCCTCCAACATCATTCATCGGGCCCCTGAGGAGGGCCAGGTCGTGCCAACACCTCGTGCCAGCGAACGGGTGGTATTCGTCCCTCATTTCATCCGGTGACTGGGTTTCCCACTCCACCTATTCGTTCGAGGTTGATGTACTACTACGGGTTCGACTTCCATGACCTGGCTCCAAACTCTTTTCTTCACATTTCGGCCTTCATCATCATCTGTGAAGCCTTTCTTCCGGTCCAACCACACTTCGGCCTATGGCTGAAGATTTTTAATGTCAAGCCGAAGATTGTCGATGGCCAGCATGCGTATTGCATGGCACCATGGTGGGCAGGCTCACCCGTCTTGGCTGGCCGGAAGGCATGTTTGTAGACACGGTCAAGATCTTGCAAAAAGAATGGTTCTACATCAGAGAACCCCGCGAGGCGTCCTGAGCAGCTACTTCGGAGTTCAGATCCGGGCCCCCTGCGTGGCTAACCTCATGGACCAAAAAAGGGCTTGGCTGGGGATCTGCCTCAGAGGTAAAGGCGCTGCAAAAACGCGTCTCTGGTATGATAGGGGCGGGGGCCGCACTAACCAACATGGTCCAGATCATGCTCCACCGCAGTCTGCTGCCCTGCCAATTTCGGGCCACCCCAATGTGAGACTGGAAGCCCAAAGACCCCCGCCCCGTGCAATACCTCTACGGCACCACCCATGAGAAGCTATGGAAGGCGTTGTTCAAGCCGCAGAAGATTTGGCCGGCCAAGAAGGAAGACATTGGTCTCGACACTGAGAACCCCCCTAGGGAGGTAAAATAATACTATTCTCTTTATGTTCGGATATTTGCATTCCCGTTATAGCCCTCAATTCCCTATTTATTTTCCCAGGGCTGGCTCAGGAAGGCCGTGAAGATAGACAATCCGGTCTCGCTACCTGAAGACCCCGTATCAGCTCCGCTAGAAGAGATGCTGACAGTGGTGCCCTACAAGGCGCCAGAGAAGAACCCCGCAGGGGAGGCCAGAGAGGGCCTCCGCCCATGAGTCCCTTCACACACCAAGTTCGGGGACACCCACGCCTCCTCCACACAGGAGGGGGAGCAGGAAGAAGAAGAAGAAGAGGAGGAGAGTGATTCCTCCCGCTCCAGGAAGAGAGCGGCGCCGGCCGAAGCCCAAGGGGAAAACCTTTCCCCAGCTCCGAAGAAGAAGAGCAAGGGCAAACTGGCCCTGCTTGATGATAGCTCGGACTCCGACGAGGAGTCCACAGTCTTCGAGAAGGTACCGGAGAAGGTTTCCAGGGTCAAACCCCGCGCCAAGAGGTGAGATTTTGAAGACTATCCGGGTGCCGGTCTAACCAACCTGTTGCTAAAAAGTGTATACTTTCTCGTGTTGCAGCCCGCCGCGCGACCTCCCCACCGATGAAACCTCGGAAGGCACTTCTCCGCCGACCGATCTAGAGAGAGCGGAGGCGCATCGCACTCTGCGCCTTCCCCGGTCATCGGGGAGACCGGGGAGGTATTGTCCCAAAGGACCCGACCCGTGCCGAACACGGGGGGCGATGGTGACATTGACATGGCCGAAGCTAACGCTTCGGCTGCTGAAGACTAGGAGAGGGGGCTTGGGTGGGCCGATCCCTCTTAGAAGACTATTCCGGAGCCTTCACAACCTTCCGAAGTGTCATAGCCACCTCCCACCAAAGGGGGGACGGGGGCCCCGCCACCGAACACCGGGGACCAGGCCATGGTGGAGTGGCCGAACAGGATGGAGGAGGCTGTGAACAACTCCTCCATAGTCACGGAACACCGCTCCCTGATGGGTGCAGTTTTGCAAAGCGTTCGGTCCATAAACAGCGGACTGAAAGATGCTTTCGGAGGCCTCTTGACCAGCTTTGAGGTAAACCAAGTAATATTTCCATTTTCATGAAAGTATATTTTATAGTCAGGACATTGACGATATTTAGACATAGCAGCCCCTGAGACTATGGCAGGTTTTGAAAAGAAACCTGGCGGAGGATCTAGGTCATCAGAATGGTAGGTTAACCAAGGTGGTTGTTGCGTAAATGCAGGCTTCAGCGTTAGCGGTGGCAGCCAATGCCGCCGAACTGGCTGAGATGAATCGAAAGCTTAAACGTTCCGATGAAGAGCTCGACCTCGTCAACAAATGGTTTGATGAGGCACAAGGTTAGTATGAGTGAAATGTGGTTCCTCGGGATTCTTTGCCGAACAAAGTATCCAGAATTATTCCTAAGCGAGAGCCTGTTGTGCAGCTGCCGCTACGGAGGTTGAAAACCTCAAGGCCGAACTGCTGCGGGCGAGGACGGAAGCGACCGAACAGAAGGCGGCGGCCGAAGCGGTGGTTGCCAATCTCGCGTTGGTAAAAACCGAACGCGAGATGCATGAGGCTAGGGTGGCCGAAGTGCAGCAAGAGCTCAAGGATGCCGTCACTAAATGTGAGGACCTTGAGCAAAAGAATAAGGAGCACACCACCGCGCTGGCGAATATGAAGATGAAGGTCCAAGAGGCGCCGTCGGAGACACAAAGTGCCCGGGAGGAGCCAGGTCTGGTGCACTGCAGGCGCTTTTCCGGAGCTCCCGAGGAGTGCGGTTGACGCGGCGAGGCACTATGCGGCTCAGGAGGGTGACACCGATCTAAGGCTATTCTGGGAAAAGTTCCAGGCGCCGGAGCACCCTCCCCTCCTCGTTAATCAAATAAAGCAGATGATGGAGCTGCACCACATGGCGGAGCCGGCCATGAAGGATCTTTGCATCCGGCTATGGCCTTCTGAGCCCATGCCGACCAGCTACTTTGGTCTGGTGGCAAAGCTGTGTGACGCTTCTGCCCATATAAAGGCCATTAAGCGCTCTGTATGCATCGAGGAGGCTCAGCTGGCGTTCTCGAAGACGATGGTGCACTGGCCGAAAATCAAGCCCGTCGAGATGGCCACCGGCCCTCCACCTACTAGGAAGGAGCATAGGCGCCCGGAGCAATACTTCGCCACCGTGATGGACGGGGCTCGGGCAGTGGAGGCGCAGTGTTCCAAGGATGTACTCCTTGAGTAATTGTGTTGTGATGTATGAACTTATGATGGAACCTTGTGCTTAATGAGGCAGTGGTATTCTGTATGGTTTATCATACTTGTTTGCCCTTATGTTAATTTTAACTCCCGTGCGGCTGTTTTTATTCTGAAAGTTACCAGTCGTCTGCTTCAGCCCCCACGTAGATGCTACGAGGGGTGTTCTATTCTCCGTATTGTAACCCTTAGCCGACGTCTCGGTGCCCGGAGGCGCTAGTGTAGGAGGAGAACAAAGCAATCAGACTGTGCGGCTTTATGACTTGCACTTAGCCATAGGAGCTTGATTGCGGGAGCTGATAACCAGCCCCCAGTGTGGGAAAATGCGAGGCAGGCCCGAGGGGTAGGCATCAACCACCTGATTTGTGCAAGGACAAATCCTTCGTGTTACACGGTCTAATCGCTAACGATTTGAGGTTTGATACCAGTCGTCGGATCGCTGACTAGTTCGCGCCTATTATGACAGTCAGTTTTCAGCTTTCTCCACTGAGGTACTTAATCGAACTAGGCGGTAGTACAATCGCAATGGTTCTCCCTTTACCTTCTTAGCCAAACATGCGGAACGTAAGAAGGTAAGCACAAGAGCGGGGCAACCCAACTATTGACCCAAGACATAATTCGCAACCGATGCATATAATGCAATATCCGAGACGCCAGACACGTTTAGAAAGTCAGGTGCCAGACTTAGAATGCGGGGTGAGTATTAAGGTCGAGCCCCTGTTCTATTAGCCGGTTTGCATGTGGGGGCGGATATACGCCAGACGGGTTTTGAGACAAGATCTAAGAGTGGGGAAAAAGAGCGTAGTACAAATAACTGTATAAGGACCGAAAAAGGCTTGCTTTTATTTCCCATGGGCTCGTGACATTTAGTCGTACAATTCAAACTTTCCGAACACAGCGTTGGAAATGATGAAAAAGAGGAAAAATTTACAGATGAAAGGTTTACATAGGGCCTTGATGGGTGGGTTAACTCCCGAACTGTGCCCTACTACATGTTTGCGCCTCTTCTTCTGTTGGAGAGAGCAACTCCAAGGGTTGACTGTCCACTACTGGGTCCCTAAAAGGGAGACTTCAAAAGGTCGCTGCATTGGTGGGGCTTGATGTCGAATAGGTCCTAGATGGTACCTGTTCATCGTCCGAAGACACGTTGTTCCATAGTGTGGTCGAACCGAACTATTGGTTGGGGCCCCACAGCTGCCCATGGTATTTTGAGCGCGAAGTTGTGATCTCGAGGCACGCGATATGCCCCTCTGGTGGGCAGGCCATTGGGTCGTATTCCTATGTACATCAAACGCGGGAAGGCCCCTTGGCCGGATATAGGGCCCATGCTCGCTTGCTCGCTTCACGCGCCTTGGTGGAGAGCAGGCACTTCGGCCCTTCGTATTCGGCCGCCAAGGCCGCAGTGTGTTCCTCTGTCCGAAGAGAGCGCTCTGTGTTGCCATTGGCTATGATAATGCCTCTTGGTCCGGGCATCTTCAAATTGAGGTAGGCATAGTGGGGGACAGCGTTGAAATGAGCAAACGTCGTTCGGCCTAGGAGAGCATGATAGCCGCTGCGGAAGGGGGCGATATCGAAGATCAAGTCTTCACTCCGGAAGTTATCCAGAGAGCCGAATACTACTTCCAGGGTGAGAGTGCCAGAACAACGGGCTTTGATGCCGGGGATAACTCCCTTGAAGGTTGTGTTGCTAGGTTTCATCCTTGACGGGTCAATTCCCATTTTCTGGATTGTATCTTCATAGATCAGGTTAAGGCTGCTGCCTCCGTCCATTATGACTCTAGTGAGGTGGTAGCCATCGATAATTGGGTCTAGGACCAAGGCCGCTGATCCTCCATGATGGATACTAATCAGGTGGTCCATGCGATCAAAGGTGATCGGACATGCCAACCATGGATTGAATTTCGGGGCGACAGGCTCTAAGGCGTAGACATCCCGAACTGCGCATTTCCTCTCCTTCTTGGGTATATTAGTGGCATAAATCATGTTCACTGTTTTAACCTCAGGAGGGAATTGCTTCTGGCCTCCATTATTTGGCCTGCGAGGTTCCTCATCGTCCTCGCTGCGGGGGCTTTTGCCCGTGTCCTCGGCTGTGAGTTTGCCGGCCTGCTTGATTACCCAACAATTACGGTTGGTGTGGTTCGCGGGCTTATCCGAGGTGTCGTGGATCTGGCACGGCCTATCTAGGATGACGTCTAACTTAGTGGGTCCGTCCTGGTTCACTTTAGAGGGCTTTTTCTGCGCTCCAGACTTGGAATTGCGGAATCCGGCATTCACTATCGTATCGTCGGCCTCGACGCCATTGTGTCAGCATTTATTTTTGTTACGCCTTGGCTTTCCGTTGCCGTCCCGAACTTCCGAAGTGCCAGGGTCCTCTGGGTTGATGCTTCTACAAGCCAACCAGCTATCTTCACTCGCGCAGAAGCGGGTCATAAGGGAGGTGAGGGCTGCCATTGTCCTCGGTTTGTCTTGGCCGATCTGGCGTGTGAGCCATTCGTCTCGGATACTATGTTTGAATGCGGCTATGGCTTCGGCGTCCGGGCAGTCGACTATTTGATTCTTTTTGGTTAAAAATCTATTCCAAAACTGTCGGGCCGACTCACCGGGCTGCTGGACCACATGACTCAGGTCATCGGCATCCAGAGGCTGAACATAGGTGACTTGGAAGTTGGCTCGGAAAGCATCCTCAAACTCTTCCCAGCTCCCAATGGAGTCTTCGGGGAGGCTGTTTAGCCAATGCTGGGTTGGTCCTTTAAGCTTTAGTGGCAGATATTTGATGGCGTGGAGGTTGTCTCCTCATGCCATATGAATGTGGAGAAGAAAATCCTCAATCCACACGGCCGGATCTGTCGTTCCATCGTATGGCTCGATATTCACGGGTATAAACCCTTCCGGGAATTGGTGCTGCATCACCTCATCGGTGAAGCACATTGGGTGAGCGGCGCCCCTTATTCGGGCCACATCCCATCGAATCTCGGATTCCATCCTGCCCGGTGTTGTTCCCGAACTCTATCGTTCCGTTCGAGCCATGCTTGGTATCCATCTCTTCCTTCTAGAGGGTATCATTTTGATCCATAGATGGATCGTGACTGGCCTGCTCTAACAGCCAGGTCGTGCCGAAGATCGTATTGATATTCTGGTTGTGCCGCCTCCTTGCCTTTACAGAGGGGAGGGGCAGGTAGGTGTTCGGCCTCCCCAGCCGGCCTGTCCCTACCTCGAGGGTGGCGGTCGGGCTGGTTGCCACGCTTTTGTTTGGGTGGTGCGGGCTTGAAAGCCTCATCATCGAATTGCGGCAACAATCTGCGTTTGGGGTAACTCTTCGTTTGCCGTTCATAGCCGTACCCCTCTTCGACTGCTAGGACTTTCATCCATCTGTTGTTGAGGGTGTCTTGTTTGGCCTTGATCTATTGCTGCTTCTTCTTTAAGCTTCAAGCAGTGGCTATTAACCGTTGCTTGAACCGATCCTGTTCCAGTGGATCTTCTGGGACGATAAAATCTTCAGCCCCGAGGCTGACTTCTTCTTCAGAGAGAGGCATGTAGTTGATGTCTTCGGGGTCATTGGTGTCCTCGGCGTTATGCTGGCATGTTTCCTCGTCTAAGCCATCAGATTGGTGCTCGGGGGCGGGGTCACTGAGGTCTCCCGCGCTGTCCGGAGTGTCATCCTCTCCGGTGCCCATGTTGCTTTCCCTGCCACGTCACCCTTTGAATCGTCGGTGTTGTCTTCGGCGTTTGTGGGGATCCTCTCTAGGTTTATTATTGTCCCTTCTAGGGGTCCCATCCCCATAAGAGCCATCATCGTCGTCTTTGGGGGTGTCCACCATGTAAATGTCATAGGTGGATGTGGCCATCCGTCGGCTGGTGACGGGAGGGGTGGCTCCAGAGTGGGCCGCGGCCTCGCTATCATCATACATGTCGTCGGCCTACTCAGAGGCATAGTCGAGCATGTCAGTTAAATCCTCGACAGTGGCTATTAAGTTGGTGGTGGGTGGGACGTAAAATTCCTTGTGGCCTACCTCGAGGCTCTGTTGAGCATGAGCCGAGGACGGGTAATCTACAATAGTCATCATCTGGATCCGATCGAGCACCTCGTTTAACAGAGCGAGGCTAACCAGATGGGTGGAAGAGATTTCTTCGGAGCTGACCTCCGTTGCAATGGTGGGGAGAGGTGTGAGTCTGGCCAGGGCGAAATCCTGGTCTTCGGATGTCGTACCTGTCTCGAAGCTCACCGCCGGATCTGTAAGGAGTCTGACTGGGGCTGCCTCCCTGTCTTCGGGCACAGAACTCCTATTAGGGCTCGAAGCCAGATCCTCGACGAGAGGAACAGTCTGTACGAAATTGATTCCTGGTCTTCGGACGTAAGTGTTGCACCCAAGCTCAAAGCTGACTGTACGGTAAGGGCCGATCCGGAGATCGGATCGGAAAGAGGCACCGAAGTTAATGCTTCAGGAGCTGTGGTGGTTCTAGGTGAGGCTGAGAAGCCGATGAAGATTAGATCGCCCCGAGCATCTGTGACGTATTCGAAGTTACCAAACCTGATCTGATGCTCGAGGGCGAAGTTGTCGACCGGGTTGAGATGGCCGGCCGAGTCGGCGTGCAAGACAACACCGCCGAACATGAAAAGTTGCCCAGGGACAAAGATGTCCCCAGTGCTAATGCCGCCTCTGATGATCAGGCGAGCCATCGATCCTTCGGCGATCTGAGAGCGGAACTCTCAATGAAAGCACCAATGTCGGCGTCAAAACCGGCGGATCTCGGGTAGGGGGTCCCGAACTGTGGATCTTGGATCGATAGGGAACAGTAGACATGGGACACGATATTTACCCAGGTTCGGGCCCTCTCTAAGAGGTAAAACCCTACGCCCTGCTGGATTATATTGCTTGTGTATAAGGGGGTTACAGAGTAGATCTACCACGAGATCATACGAACTAAACCCTAACTAGTAGGATGGGGATTGTTCTTCTAGCTCCAAGGACTAAGCCCCCTGGTTTATCTAGACACCAAGGGTACTAGGGTTTACAGATAGTCGGTTACATCGAGGAAACATTGGATCTTCCATCTTGACTTGGGGTACACACCAAGGCACAAAAAGTCTTCGGTCTAGATACGATGAGGCCCAACAATCCGGCCCACGTGAGATGAGCCAGCACCCCGAGGACCCCCTAGTCCAGAACTCCCTCAACGACGATGTCCCAATGGAGAACGTGGTGGTCGAGGAGCCGCCGCCAACCTCTTCCTTCACGCCATCCTCGTTGGTGCATTGCACCATGACCATCGGCGAGGCCCGTGCCCAATACACGGACATGATGAGGCAACAGCAAGAGGAAAGTTCTGGGAGTCTAATGCTGATGCTGCCTACAACCATCAGGTCCTCCAGGAGCACCTGCAGGCAGAGGAGTAGATTGCCGCGGAGCGAGCCGACCAGAAGGCGCTGCTCGAGTCATACCGCTCCACCCGCGAGAGCCGCCTCGAGCACTGGCGGTACTGCATGCGGGTGGCGGAGGTTGCGGTCGCCTACAAGTAGGACGATGAAGCATGCGAGGTGCTGTTTGGCGACACCGACGATGAGGCGGAGGACTTCGCCGGCTCCGCCGACGCAACGCCCCGCCGGCTCCGCCGAGGCCCCTTCCCGCCGGCAACAAGCTGGAGGACTTCGCTGGCTCCGTCAAGGCCCCGCCTCGCTGGCAATGTTGCAGAGGACATCGCCGGCTCCGCCGAGGCCCCGCTCCGCCTTCAATGAGGCGGAGGATTTCCCTCGCTCCACCGAGGCGCTTCCCCACCAGCAACGAGGCAGGAGACACCGATGGCTCCTTCAAGGCCCCGCCCCGCCGGCAACGAGGCCACGCTACACAGAAAACGAGGAAGAGTAGAAGATGGTATGTCGTCGCTGCTCGTGTCCAAGTAACGCCACTGCTCCTACCCTCTGGTTGAAGCCAAGCTTGGCGGGTTGAACATCGACGGCTGATTAGCTGCTTGGAGGTGACGTGAAGTCGGACAGCTTCACTTCCTGTGGCTCCGGATGCGGAGCTGGAGAAGAAGCTTCAGTTCTTGGGCCAGACACGGGGAATGGGCGTCGGAGATCATAAATTAGGTTAATTTATTAAACCTCCAGAGCCGGACAAGCACCGCTTTGTAGTTGAAGAATGTGTGAAATGTAATGAAATCCGACATGTTTATATGGAATCAGGCCATGTATGAACGAATTTAGACCAGTTAGTTTGAATTCTTGTATCAGTTGCATTACATGAACATTCAAAACAATACGTACTACTCCCTAGTCTAGGTGTGTAAGTCACCTGATGAAAACCAAATAATCCCAAAATACTTAGGTGCGGTGCATTAACTCTCACCTCGTTTATTGTTTTCTGACATTAATAAAGGAATCAACCAATAAGATATGTGGGGCATGTATGCTATCGATGACTTGAGACTACCAAACATGACATGCAGTGGTCATTCCATTGCATGCAATGCTATTAAGAAAATAAACATTAAGTTCTCTTGTTTATCCCTCCGCCTTGGTCGCGGTGCACAACCTAAGATGACTTAGGAACCTAGACAGAGGGAGTAGCATTATTCTCAGGACGCACGGTAATCACGTCGTTTGCTGCAGTTTCACACTTCCCAAAAGTTTGAGCAGCTTTTTAGCGTGCCTATACATTGCAATCAAACTCACAGGCCTGGCAATTCATTGAACAACAATCGATCGATGATTATGCATCTCAATTATTCACACGTCAGAGCGAATATTTACTTCACAACTAAAGACACAAATAAAGAAAAATCGATCGAGCATCTCAATTATTCACATGTCAGAGCCAATATTTACTTCACAACTGAAGACACAAATAAAGAAAAATCGATCGATGCTGCTGACAGTACAGGGTGTCCTATTCCAAAATATCAAATGCATGTCTTCTTGCTAACATCAATGAGCAACATTTGAAAGGGTTGTCCCATTCCAAAATATCAAAAGCATGTCTTCTTGCGAACATCAATGAGCAAACTTTGAGAAGGTTTTCCCATTCCTAAATATCAAATGCCTACGATTGTGGAATGGGCGGGGTTTGCCATCAGATTGCACATTGGCATGTCACCTCGTGCTAAATAAACCAGCTATTCTTTTTGTGCAGTTCCACTAAAATCAACCAACTTCGCGCGTAGCTTGTAGGATTTTGCCTTTATATGTTGCAACACCTTCAACATATCGGCACCATCAGAACATTTTGTGCAGTTCCCACTGAAATCAAGCTGAGCATCCCTGTTTGCATAAATACAAAAAAAGTGATTAGTATGAAGCAAACTGGATTATGAATTTACAGTTTAAACAGGCACCTGCATGATCCATGGAGAGCACACATTTTAAAAAATGGAACTCACCAGAAAGAATCCTAAAACAACATTGTACTTTCCCATCACAGCAAAAAAGATGGAAATCTGTGAGTCCTTCAGAGCTGAAATTAGTTTGGTCTTGTGGGCAGTAATGTAACCATCCTTCAACTACTCCTTCTGATGAGAAGGTAGACTAGGCTTCTTCATCCTGGCATAATCGGAACTAGGCACTTCACGTACTCCATATTCTTCTTCAGAGGAGGATGATCCTGTTGCGCGAAGACAAGAGAACAACTAAATGCTAGCATCCCTTTTTGCTCGAAAAAAAGTAAAGGAAATATTTAAAACAGCCATTACATTAACAATGGGAGTAAATGATGAAATGTATAGTCACAAAGAGATGCATCCTCATTATCCTCATAGGAAATGAAATGATAGCACAGACAACAGCTCAACTTGAACTGTATTATTACTTAATTTTATCAGTGGCTATAACGGTGGCAAACCGGTGGCTCAATTTATTAGCAGCCTTAGAATAACATGCAAAACAATACCACTTTCTCATGACAGTAGCTAAACAGTAGCACACCACCAATAGAGATGACAAAGCTCAATCATATGGATGTAATCCATGGGCACCAACCTTTTTCAGGAGGCTTATTGTGTAGAGCATACAGATGAGCACTTCTCCGGAACCATTCGTTATTATCTACTATGGTTGCCATCCTTACTATATACTCCTCGATTAGTTTAATGTTTCCAACATCTTCTTGTGCAGTTCCACTAAAATATATGTTATCTTCAAACAAGATTCCTGTTTGCACAAGTAGAGATAATTACATATTACATTAAGAGTGGTATCAAATAACAGTGGCAAAACAATTTCTCATTCCAGCCATAGCAATAAATTAAGATGCAAAACTATATCATTACTCGTGTCATCACAGTTCCAGTGCTTCATTACAGCACCGGGAGTTGATTTTTGTTCTTCCGCTTGTTCTTCCCCTTCATCACTTGGTTCAATAACAGACAAGCTTCGCCTTCAATGTAAGATTTGGCATGTCAATTAGGGAGCACAAGTATAGCACTAAACAACAACATTAATTTTTTTATGACCGTAGCAAAATACAGGCCAACAGTTGTGAAATATCATTATCTTACCTCAATGGGATATTATGGTGCACATACAGATTGGAAGTCTGGTCTCCTTTTGTGTAGTTCACTAAAATCATGTAATATTACCGTATAAGTAGCACAACATATGAAAGCACACTGCACAATCATGTGGAAGAAGGCCAGTACTGACCTCTCATGATGCAGAATTCAAACAACTCACAAGAAGAAGATCTGAAACAAATTTGCCAACACGGATAGGAAGTCAGATCTCCTCTTGTGCAGTTCCACTAAGATCAAGCAATCAAGCAACATTGTCGGTGTGACATTTTGGTTGAATTGCACAAAACACTCTTAAAACAAAAGTGTTTTGTGCAGTGCAACCAAAGATCACAATAGCAATGAGATGAAGTAGATAACCCTGTGTTGGTGCAATAAACCCTGGGTCTGTTGCCCAGACCGTGCACAGGCCTAAAAGAGATAGATTGTAACATCCAAGACAAGGCCAAGCACAAGAGGTCAGCTCTCTGAGAAATCAGAGTGCAGATCAAAAGAACCAAGTCAAGCCAAAGAAAGCAAGATACCATTAAGGGAAAACCTCTCTTGCCGGGTAGGCGAGCCTGGCGAGGTCGAGGTAGCCCCAAGAGCAAGCCTCAAGACCGCCCCGGCAGGCCTGCCGGGGCCTACGAAGGCAAAAACACCCCGCCAAGGCTTCACCGCTCCACCTCACAGCGATGCAAGCCATCGATCGGTGCGGTGTCAAGCCCCAAGGTGACTATGTGGCTGTTCTTTGCCACATGGCAGCCACTTCCTACAGAAATCACCTCCAAATGACACCCGTCCAAAGACGTGTCATGCAGACAGGAGAGAAGGTAGCCAAATAGCCCGGCAAGGTGTGCCGGGCAGGCCATGATGTGACACTAAGTGGTGCATTTAATGCGCTATGCCCTGTCTGCAGAGTTAGGTATGATAGCACTGTTCGCTATCTAATTGGTGCATAATGGCTGATTTGCCACTGTGGTGACCCCTTGATCTATAAAAGGAGGCCCATGGCAACCATAGAAAGGATTCGGACCCTTGTACACTCGTACGCACGTAGCTGCTCTCGCCCCGAGGCAACCCTGCCGGGCAAGGGCACTGCGCTTCCACCACCATCCACCATCAATCCACCAAAGCAGGAGTAGGGTTTTACACCTCACGGCGGCCCGAACCTGGATAAAATTGCCCGTGTGATCTCTGCCGTGCTGCGCGACATTCTCTGCTCTTTGTGCAACGTGCTCATTCCCCCTGCCGAACCAAAAGGGGCTCATGGCCCCATAGGTGGCCGTGGTTTCCCACGACATCTTTGGCGCGCCAGGTAGGGGGAAGCGCTTGCACGAACCCGAGAAGCGTACGTAGCGCGTCATCTTCACCGCCACCTTCTTCATCAACGGCTTCATCGTCCATGGCGCCCAAGAAGAAGCCCGGCGCCGCAGCTCACCCGTCCACCTCGAAGGCCCTGCCGCTTGCAACCGCAGACGCCGTGGGGGCTACGGGGACGCCTGGAGGTGCGGACGCTATGGGGGACGTGGTCGGCGCAGGCGGCGTCGTCACCACCTCCCCTATGGCCGAAGCAGGAGCAGGAGGCACCAGAGAAGGACAGCACCAACACCATCCCAGCGGCCACGGCCCACGAGGTACGGGAGGAGAGATCATTTTATCTGCACCTTCCCGTCCGGCCGAGGGGCATAGCTGCAGTGGGGGTACCCGCTCTGGGGGGAATCGCAACTCCCCGGTCGCTCCCGCCGCGGGTGCGACCGCAGCGCACGCGCCACCCCCAGAATGAGACGACCCAGCCGCTACGCTGAATGGAGCCGCTGGTCCTCAAGTGCCTCCGCCTCGTCACCACGCCGCCCAGGCGACTGGCTCACGACAATGAGGGCACGGCGTGACCGCTACCGGCACCGTCAAGAGTCGGGCGACGTTGTGGTCTTCATCAACATCCATGCCAAGCACCGCTTCGGAGGCCGTGGCACGGGCCCAGCTGCTGTTGAAATTTCCACCACCAGCCAATCAGATGGATGATTGGAGAGCCAGCATTCAGAGCCTGATTGGTTTCGCTGAGACGGGAGGATCGCAGCGAGCTGGCCCGCCACGGCCTCCCCAGGCAACGACAACGGCCCTCGCTGCTGGCCATGCGGGAGGGGCCACCCCCATGGTATAGTCCCCTCCACAGCAACCAGCACGGGAGCCGCGCAACCAAGAACCCGATGATGTCTCGATGGCTTCGTCCGACCCTCGAGCGCATCAAGGACCAATGGTGGGTCCTGGAGGATAGGCAGAGGGAAGGCGCGCGTGCCACCACCGAGCGACACCATGACGCCCACCGCCAGTCTGATAGGTGCGATGGTCCCGATGTCGAGGAGCCCGCAATCGCTGAAGGCAGGTACCTGCCTTTCGAGGCTGGGTGCCCTGCCTTCACCCGTGAGCTGTGGCAAGTTCGTTGGCCGTCCACTCGCACGTTCAAGCCAGAGATACCAGAGAAGTATGACGAAAGACTGAACCCGGCAGAGTTCTTGAGCATCTACACCATCGTTGTTCAAGCGGGGGAAGAGATGAGAAGGTATTCGCCAACTACTTCCCTTTAGCACTCAAGCCAAATGTGAGGTCTTGGCTGATGCACCTGCCGGAGAACTCCATTTCGACCTGGGCTGACCTGTGCCATGAGTTCGCTGGCGCCTGCACGGGTGGCCATCAAGAACCAGGGCGGCCCAGCGACTTGCAGCTTCTCCCCCAGAAGGAAGCAGAGAGCGTACAGAAATACATGCAGAGGTTCAGCCAAGTCCACAGAAATATTCCAGACATCCACCCGGCAGCTGTGATAGCTGTGTTCCAGTCCAACGTGCGCAATCGTCGGATTTGTTCCAAGATGAACGTTCGATTTCCCAAGACTGTGAAGGAGCTTTACACTCTGGTGGATAAGTGTGCTCAGATAGAGGAGGGGAGGAAACTCCCCGAAGAAGAGGATGGCATCGACGTTGATTCAGAGGACGATGACGAGGCCGTCAGTCAGAAGAAAAAGAATAAGAAGTGCAACAAAAGGCGCAAGGATAAGGCGGTGATGACCGTTGAGGGGTCGAGCACGCCTAGTACCGGCAAGAAGGCCAAGGCTGAGACACCTGGCAAGAAAGCTGCCGTGTGCACTGATTGCTAGGAGGCCGCAGCTGGCGAGAAGGCTGGGAATGGCGATGGCCCGTACTGCAAGATCCATCGGACCAAGGGCCACGATTTCCAGGAGTGTCATCAGGTTGAGCAGCTTGTCAAGAAACAGAGGGCTGAATATGAGAAGCATGATAAGGAAAGAGGTCAGAATGGCGCTGGCGGGAAGGGCCGGGGCGGCGAAGCAGGTCGCCCCGGCAAGGCTCCTCGGAACCAAGGGAAACCCGCCAGGGGCCGTGAGAAGGAGGATTGCAATAATGAGAGCGATGGAGGAGAAGAAGAGGAAACCAGTGAGCAGGAATTCCAGAAAGCCACTGACGCCCTGTGCATTGATGGAGGTGCATCTTTGCACTCCTCCCACCACCAACTTAAATGGTGGGTGCATGAGGTCAATGCCGTGGAGCCAGCGGCAGATTCTTAGAGGCCGCTCAAGTGGTCCCGCACGCCCATCATCTTCGACGAAGAGGACCACCCTGACCACACCACTGCGGTAGGGTGCTTGCCATTGTTGGTATCACCAACAATCCACAACCTCAAGGTCACAAAGATGTTGGTTGATGGCGGGGCCGGGTTGAATCTGATTTCTCCAAAGGTCATCAGCAAACTCTAGATAGCAGATGAAGAGCTCAAGGTTACTAGCACGTTTCAAGGAATCAGCCCCGGCAGGAGTCATCCTAAGGGGAAGATCACACTGCCGGTGACATTCGGGGGAGAGTTGAACTACCGAACTGAGAAAATCACATTTGATGTGGTTGACCTTCCCCTGCCGTACAATGGAATCCTTGGTCGTCCAGCTCTGGCCAAGTTCATGGCGGCATCCCACTATGCCTACAACACTTTGAAGATGCCAGGGCCGGTGGGCGTCATTTCCATTCCATCAGACAAGAAGGACGCAATTATTTGCGTGGACAAGATGTATCGGGAAGCAGTCACGGTAGAGGCCACCGAAGCCGTAATTCCCACCAAGGAAAGTAATGGAAAGAAGAAGGCTAGCAGGGACGCCAGCAAGGAATCCGGGAAGCGTGCCTCTTCAGAGTGTGCTGCGCCTGTTGATGACTTGCCGGAGAGTTCCAATAGCAAGAGATTCAAGGCTTCTGCACCCGCTGTGAAAAAGGTCTCGGCAAGGCTGGCTGGCGCTGATGGTACCTTACCACCCTTGATGACAAATAGGAAAGCGCGCTTGTTGCCTTCCTGCGGGCGAATGTCGATGTGTTTGCATGGCAACCATCTGACATCCCCGATGTTCCCAGGGAGGTAATCGAGCACCACCTTGCTGTCTGCCCACATGCCCGACCCATCAAGCAGAAGGTCCAAAAGCAAGCTTTGGAGCGGCAACAGTTCATTGCCGAGGAAATTAAGAAACTTGAGGCAGCTGGTCTGGTCAGAGGAGTACTGCACCCAACGTGGTTAGCAAACCCAGTGGTAGTGTGCAAGGCTAATGGGAAATGTTGGCTGTGCATAGATTTCACTGATCTGAACAAGGCCTGCCCGAAGGACCCATTTCCCTTGCCGCGCATCGATTAGATTGTGGATTCCACCTCCGGGTGTGACCTACTTTCTTTTTGGGATGCCTACTCTGGGTACCATCAGATCTTTATGTCCAAGGAAGACGAAGAGAAGAAAGCGTTCATCACTCCATGTGGCACTTACTGCTTCGTACGTATGCCCTTCGGATTGAAGAGCACCAGATCCACCTTTGCAAGGGCAGTCCAGATTGGTTTTGAGTCACAGTTGCATAGAAACATTGAGGCTTATATGGATGATATTGTGGTCAAGACCAAGGACAGATCAACCCTTATCCAGGATTTGGAAGAGACCTTTGCTAATCTGCGCAAGATCAACTTGAAGCTGAACCCGGAGAAGTGTGTGTTTGGCGTCCCCTCCGGCAAGCTACTTGGCTTCTTTGTGTCCCACCGGGGGATAGAGGCCAACCCCGACAAGATCAAGGCTATCGAGCAGATTCAAGAACCCAAGATAGTCAAGGACGTGTGGCATTTGACAGGATGTGTTGCCGTGCTTAGCAGATTCATCTCCAAATCTGCCGAGCATGCCTTGTCATTCTTCAAAATTTTGAAGAAGGCAGGACCCATGGAGTGGACCTCAGAAGTAGATGCTGCACTACAAGATTTGAAGGCCTACCTTTCCTCTGTGCCCACTTTGGTCGCTCCAAAACCTCGAGAGCCGTTGCTGCTATACTTGGCGGCAACTAACCAAGTGGTTAGCGCAGCACTGGTGGCGCAGCGGGAAGTGGATGAGGCAGCAAATACAGCTGGTACCCCTTCTGGGGAGGAAAGTGAGCACACCCCGGCAAGGCTAGGTGCAGATCAGGATAGAAAAGTGCAAAGCAACGGAAGCAGTTCTCTGGTCACGGCAAAGAAAAAGGTGGTGCAACACCCAGTGTACTTCGTCAGCTCCCTGTTGCAGGGGGCTAGATCCAGGTACTCTAGCGTGCAAAAATTGATTTTTGGCCTTATCATGACCTCAAGGAAACTACACCACTACTTCCAAGCCCATGAGATCACAGTTGTCGCACGTTTCCCTTTGCAACGGATACTCCAAAACCCTGAGGCTACCGGTAGGATAGTGGAGTGGGTTTTGGAGTTATCCAGCTTTGGTTTGAAGTTTGAGAGCATGTCAACGATTCAGAGCAGAGCATTGGCAGAGTTTATTGCAGAATGGACGCCAACTCCAGATCAAGAAGTGTTTGAAACAGTTGTTCCCGGCAAGGAAGCACCCCAAGAATGGATCATGTATTTTGATGGTGCCTTCTCCCTGCAAGGTGCGGGGGCTGGCGTGCTTCTTGTTGCTCCCACTGGAGAGCACCTGAAGTACGTCGTCCAGATGCATTTTCCCCGGGAGGAGGCTACCAACAATATAGCAGAGTATGAAGGGCTCCTTGCCGGGCTCAGAATTGCAACAGAACTAGGGATCAAGAAGCTGATCATCCGTGGAGACTCACAACTTGTGGTGAGACAAGTCAACAAGGATTACCAAAGTCCATTGATGGAGGCATACATTGAGGAAGTGAGAAAGTTGGAGGAGCGCTTTGACGGATTGCAAACAGAGCACGTACCCCGTGCGAAAACCAGCATTGCTGATCATCTGTCGGAGTGCGTTGCGCAAAAGCTCCCTGTGGAACCAGGAACTTTTGTTCTCCATCTGACTCAGCCCTCCGTATCCCCGGCAACAATGGCCAGAAAGAGGAGGAAACTGGACTCTGGCAAGCCTCTCCTAGTAGAACCTCCCGAGGATCCCGGCAGAAAGCTTACCGGGCACAACTCCCCTTCGGTCGCTGAGCTGCATCCTCCCGTCAGGCCACCAGTCCCCGTGGTCGAGGATTGCACTCTCACGAATGAGGAGGTGCCTCTTGTCCTTGTTGCCGAGCCACAGGCTGCGCCTTGGGCACGGCACATAGTCCATTTCCTCCAAACTGGAGAACTTCCCGAAGAGCAAGAAGAAGCTGAAAGAGTAGCCCGGAGGGCCAGTATGTATCAGTTCGTTGATGACACGCTATACAGAAGGAGGCCCAACGGTGTGAAATTGAAGTGCATTTGCCAGGAAGGAGGAAAGGAACTACTGTCAGAGATACACAAGGGTATGTGCGGCTCCCACATTGGATCAACGGCACTGGTTGGGAAAGCTTTCCGGCAAGGATTCTACTGGCCCACAACCCTCCAAGATGCGGTTGAGCTTGTCACCAACTGTGAAGCCTGCCAGTTCCATTCCAAGAATATCCACCTGCCTGCCCAAGCTCTTCAGACAATCCCTTTATCATGGTCGTTTTCGGTCTGGGGGCTTGATATCCTCAGCCCTTTCCCCCGAGCTGCCGGGGGCTTTGAATTCTTGTTCGTAGCAATCGACAAGTTTACAAAGTGGCCGGAAGTAGAGCCCGTGAGAAAGGTGACTGCTCAGTCAGCTATCAAGATCTTGAAAGGATTGGTGTGCCACTTTGGAGTTCCTGCCCGGATCATCACTGACAACGGCACCCAGTTCACGAGTCACGCCTTCATGCAATACGTTCATGCCCTCGGAAGCAAAATCTCATTCGCCTCTATGGCCCACCCAAGGAGCAACAGACAAGCTGAGAGGGCGAACGCTGAAGTGTTGCGAGGACTCAAGATGAGAACATTTGATAGGCTGTAGAAGTGTGGCAGGCGGTGGATCGACGAGCTGCCGGTGGTTCTTTGGTCCCTCGGGACAACACCAAATTGAGCTACCGGGCAAACTCCCTTCTCCCTAGTCTATGGGGCTGAAGCAGTTATCCCCATGGAACTCATTTACGGGTCACCTCGAGTGCTTGCCTACGATGAAGTGGCACAAGATCAGCACCGGCGTGACAATGCTGTGCTACTCCAGGAGAACCGTCTCCGAGCTGCTACACGTGCTGCACACTATCAGCAAGCCCTGCGTCGCTATCACAGCCACAGGGTTCATGCCCAGTGTTTTGAGGAAGGCGACCTTGTCCTTAGGTGCGTTCAGTTCACCAAGGGTACAAACAAGTTAACGCCGAAGTGGGAAGGCCCTTACCGGGTAGTACGAGTCACCAGACCTGGCGCGGTCCGTCTGGAGACCGGAGATGGCATTAAATTGCAAAACTCATGGAACATTGAGCATCTCCACAAGTTCTACCCATAAGGCACAGCTGTCGGGCCCTGCCCGACAGCCACCCTTTTGTACAGGCCTTGCCTCAGTTGCATGTAACCCCTTGTACAAAGCCATGTGCAGACCCTGAGCAACAGAGAAATAAATGAAGCGCTGGGGGGCCCCCGACAAAATTGTATGCATGCATAAGCATATCATGAGCATTGCATGTTCATGTAGATAAGATCGCATGAGGCATCATTTTCATCTGCATCAAACTGCAGGCTCCTGCCGTGGACTTGGTCCCAAGAAGGAGAAGAGAAGACGAGCCTACATTGCGATCCCCGGCAAGCCCAAACAGATAAGTTCTCTCCCTTATCCATACGCATTCTGTAAGTAAAAACTTGTGCATAAGGAAACCTCGCCACTTTCAAAACTTAGGTGCTCCCATCCCTTGACCCGAACGTTGCTTCAGTCAGGATGGTTGTAGTGGCCTTTGGCGAGAGAGTTGGCGGGGGGCTGGTCCCTCTATACAGTTTGGGCCCGGCAAGCCCAGCTCCGTAGTAGCAGACTGAGGGTACCAGCAGGATAGCCTACCGGGTGAACTTGTTTACTTGAACGTATGGAGGCATTTAACCTTTGCATGGATATATTACATGCACAAGTGCCCCGCAAGGTTTATCTTTTTCATTAATATGCTGATAAACAAGTACAGACCTTACAGAACAAAAACATGGATAAAAGAGATTACATAATTTGAACTAAAGTTTGGCAAGTGCCTACAGATTTTAGATTGAAAAAAGATAAGTGCCCCGTGATGCCCTTTCTTGGCCCTCTCCTTCTAGGCACTGCGGCAGGAGGAAAAGAGGGCAAAAGGAGCACCTAGGCAGAAGCCCAGCCTGACCCCGTCGGGTCCGTTGGCGAGGAGCCTGGCGAGAACGGGAGGGCGCGGGCGAAGGTGATGGTGAAGAGATCGGCGGAGACGACCCGTCAAGTGCCACCACCAGGGCCAGCAGGACGTGGCAGGGCGAACGAAGCTGCAGCCCATGAGGAAGCCTGCCGGGGTCCAGCTGGAAGGCTGCTGGAGGAGCCAGGAGCACCATCCCTACCCCTGCATCCAACTCCCCAGCAAATCACCTTGCCGGAGAGGAGATGCAGGTGCAGATGTTGGTGCTGCCACCTGACGGTGATGGTGCGGCTGGTGTTCAGCCGGAGTCAGAGTCGTCGCCCTCCCGGCCGATGCCATCATCATCGCCGTCACTGTCCTCCTCGTCGCTATCGCTCGAGGAGGAGCTTTCGTCGTCGGTCGAGCTCTCCGCGTAGCACCCTAAGCGAGCACTCGAGCTCCCAAAAACCTTGACAGAAAGGAAATCGGCCTCCATTAACTTAAAATGGAGGACTGCCCTTCTGACAAGCTATGGGCACGGCTAAAAGTCTTCCAACCACGGCGGAAGTACATGACATGAGGGGCGGGGAAATATACATCCACCCATATGCTGCCATTCCCGCAGCCCCTCATGTGTAGTCTCAACGCATGCGGCTATTCGAGCTCCATCGCCCTTGCGAATGGGGTGGGGAGACGAAGGCGGCCGCGCGGGGGCTTATACAGCCTAAGGACGAACTCCAGGGGCTGGTCTCCAACGTGGCCTTCCATCGGGGGAGGGGCGGTCGGCGGGGGCGCAATCAGAGCGCCACCCCGTCCCCCTCGGCCCCGTGCACCACGACGACCTCGACCTCGTCCTCTCCCACCTCCTATCATAGCCGGCTCCGTCCTCGCATCCTCGGAGGGAGGAGGGAGACGCTGTCGAGCAAAAGTTCTCGTCGCCACTTGGGGAGGGCCGGACCCTCGACCTCTCACCATGACAGACGTGGGCTGCTGCAGAAACGAAAAAGGAGGGAGGTGTGGAGGAACGTCTCGCACCACGCCCCTTTTTATAGGCGGGCGTGTCAGGGGGCTGGATTTTCTTCATAGAGGTGGCCACCCCGCTTGGCCAGTCTGATTCCTCCTCGCCATCAACGGCTCGAAGAATCAAGGGCGACCCCCTGCGCCAATCTACGGCGCCTGGCTTTCTGCCATGGTGCTAATTCCCACGCCCTTCGCATCCGCCGCCAACCTAGCGCAATGCATGTGATACACGTGGCGGAGGCATTTGGAGCGGGGAGAGTAGTGGGGTGGCAGTTACCGCCCCGTGAACAAAGGACATGGGTAACTCCACGGATCGTGGCCCATTTTCTCCATTACTGCGGATGGCGTTACACGACGCATGGGAGAACCGGAAACTGACCAGGGCTCAGCTTAATGAAGAAGCAAAGAAGATCTCAAAGGACAAGCAGCTACTTCCCTCTCGCCTGTGCACAAGTTAGGGCCTACCCCGATGACGCCCGGCAACGTGTTCGGGCCAGGCCCGGGGGTTTTTGTCGGTGCAACTAACCCTGGGTCTGTTGCCCAGACCATGCACAGGCCTAAAAGAGCTAGATTGCAACATCCAAGACAAGGCCAAGCACATGAGGTCAGCTCTCTGAGAAATCAGAGTGCAGATCAAGAGAACCAAGTCAAGCCAAAGGAAGCAAGATACCATTAAGGGAAAACCTCTCTTGCTGGGCAGGCGAGCCTGGCGAGGTCGAGGTAGCCCCAAGAGCAAGCCTCAAGACCGCCTCGGCAGGCCTGCCGGGTCCTACGAAGGCAAAAACACCCCGCCAAGGCTTCACCGCTCCACCTCACGGCGACGCAAGTCATCGATCGGTGCGGTGTCAAGCCCCAAGGTGACTATGTGGCTGTTCTTTGCCACATGGCAGCCACTTCCTACAGAAATCACCTTCAAATGACACCCGTCCAGAGACGTGTCCTGCAGACAGGAGAGAATGTGGCCAAATTGCCCAGCAAGGCGTGCCGAGCAGGCCATGATGTGACACTAAGTGGTGCATTTAATGCTCTCTGCCTTGCCTGCAGAGTTAGGTATGATAGCACTGTTCGCTATCTAATCGGTGCATAATGACTGATTTGCCACTGTGGTGACCCCTTGATCTATAAAAGGAGGCCCATGGCAACCATAGAAAGGATTCGGACCCTTGTACACTCGTACACGCGTAGCTGCTCTCGCCCCGAGGTAATCCTGCCGGGCAAGAGCACTGCACTTCCACCACCATCCACCATAAATCCACCAAAGCAGGAGTAGGGTTTTACGCCTCACGGCGGCCCAAACCTGGGTAAAATTGCTCGTGTGATCTCTGCCGTGCAGCACGACGTTCTCCGCTCTTTGTGCAACGTGCTCATTCCCCCTGCCTAACCAAAAGGGGCTCATGGCCCCATAGGTGGCCATGGTTTCCCATGACACCCTGTTTACACAGAGGTGCAAAGCAAACAATTACTGGTCAATAATGATGGATGACACAGAAGCCCACAAAAAGAAGCATCTAACTTATCTAAATGGGAAAGAAAGCAAGACAGTAGCATTTTTCAAACAGTGGCATTGATTCATATTAACAGAGAGATTATATTAACAATAAAATTCATTAAACATGTAATTTGCTTTTAACTGTGGCATTGCTTCAATTTTTCAGCGGCATTATTAGATTAACAACAGCTAAAGAGTTGTATGGGACACTGGACGCACCAACACCATGTGCATCTACCGATGTATAAAGCGGTGATGCACAGTCTGTTGCAACAAATAACCAAGGAGCATATTTGTGTTAGTCCCATTTTTGTTCTCTTTAGACACCTTTCCCTATGTGAGGGCAGTAAATCTAGTCCTGCTCAAACTCTACAGCCTTGTCCCCCACCCACATAAAGATCAGTTCCTTACAGATGTGTGTACTGTGTTTGTCATTGTTTTCCCTTTTCGACCAACATAGGTGTTGGATAGCCAGTCTGTACTACTTTCCCCCCGTCCTTTCCTCTTTGAACCACGTCCTAGATTCATGCTATACAACTTTCCCCACTACTTTCATGTTTGATTCAACACCTAGATTCGAGTGCAGAAGCGAAAAAAATTGACATGCAGCTAGAGCAATGCCTGTGGATTAAGTAAATTTTACCTTAAGGTTCTCGGGGTGTGGCTCGGTGGGCGGCCGGAGGCCGATTTGACCACTCTATGGTAGGCAGGGAGGAAGAAGGGGTCGGAGGCCCTCACGCGCCACCGCTGGGTGAAAGAGAATAACGGCGCCGGCAGTGGATTCCCTCACTCGCCGACGGCGACAATGTTAAGCCTCCTTCCCTTCCCCGGCGGACGGGATGCTGTCGGCTCTTTGACCAGCAGTGTGTCGGGGTACACAAACAAGGGTGTTCCCCCCTGACTTGTGCACGGACGAGGATCCTCCGCCCTGGCAGCCATGGCTTGACGAAGGGATGGTTACTTCAACCTACAAAGCAAGGCCAAGCCAGAGAAACCGCTCTTTGTGAGATCAAGGAGCGGATCAAGAAGACCAAGTCAACATACAAGACAGCAGAGCATCACCTTGGGAAGGCCTCCCTTGCCGGGCAGGATAGCCCGGCCAGGTCGAGACCACCCCAAGGACAAGTCCAAGATTGCCCCGGCAGGCTTGTCGGGGTCGCCAAGGGCAAGAACTCCCGCCAAGGCACCACCGCTCCACCGCTCCATCGCACCACAATGCAAATCGCTTATCAATGCGGTGTCAAGCCTCCAGATGATTAAGTGGCTTCCACTAAGCACGTGGCAGCCCGTCGGAAGAAATATTACCCTCACATGACACCCGTCCAGAGGCGTGTCGAATAGATAAGCCGAAGATGATTAAGCGGCATGGCAGGCTTGCGGGGCTTCACCCTCAGCATGACACCTAGAAGTGCATTTAATGCACTTTGTCCTAACTACTAGAGTTAGGTATGATAGCACTGTTAGCTATCTAATCACCAGATAAAGACTGTTTTGCCACTGTGGTTACCCCTTGAGCTATAAAAGGAGGTCCAAGGCTACCTAGAAAGGGATTTGGACCCTCGCACACTTGTACGCGCCTAGCAGCTCTCCCCGAGGTCACCTTGCCGGGCTTGAGCGTTGCGTGTTCATTGTGTTCCTCCATCCAATCCACTAAAGCAGGAGTAGGGCTTTACGCTTCCCAGCGGCCTGAACCTGGGTAAAAACCACCAGTGTCGCCATCGTTGTGCTACTTCATGGCTTTCGCTCTTTATGCAATGTGATCTTCCCCCTTGCCGAACCCCAAAGGGGCCAGTGGCCCCATAGGTGATTGTGTTCTCCCACGACATCTTTGGTGCGCCAGGTAGGGGGATCGCTTGCGTGAACCCGAGGTTGTGAACAGCGCGTCCATCATCATCATCTTCATCATCACCCTCTTTGTTAATGCCTTCAAAGAAAAAGAACGGTGCTACTCCCTAGCCTCGTCCCTTCCAGATTCCATCGTTCGCCTCTGCCGCAGTGGCAGCGACGACGAGGAAGAGGGACGATGGCACTGCGGATGCCATGGTTGGCACGAATGGCATGGCCACCATGCTACCCATGGCCAGAAGAAGGAGCGGGATGAGCAGTGGCACCGCCCCTTCTTGCGGCCCCCTGTTGAGCGCGTCCGATCCCAAACAGTGTTGTTTGGGCGGCAGATGAGAAAACGGTGTGTAATTGCCCCCCCCTTCCTCGTCGCTCACCAATGATTGGACCGTGCTGTGGTGATGCTGCCAGCGTCGATAAGCCCGCATGGAGCTCGGTCCTGCATTTATCCCGCCAAGGCTAAATCCTGAGTGAGCGCTAGTGCAAATCCGTTGGCTGGCACCCCGGCAAGGCCTTTTGCGCCAGTGTGTCCTTCATGCCAGCAGCCGAGAGAGCATTGGAACTGAAGGAAAATGAGGGAGGGGCCTATTCTTCTCTTTTTCCACCATATATCATTAGTTGTAAACATTTTTGCTGACTCCCCCAGCTCGTGTCGGGGCTGGGTACATAATTAATGGACTGCCTAGTCCGTCCCTTGTGCTCCTTCCCATTTTTCATCTTTGCAGAGCGAAAATGGATATGCGAGCATGGTCTCCCCAGGAGACACGGATAGGAGGGGCAACCACGGGTGGAAGAGAAGATGTTATGTGTGATCAAATGTACATCCCGGCAGGAGGGGGGCATAGACAAAAAGCTAAGTTGGCCTGCTTGTTAGCTTTTCTTTAGAGCTTGCACTTGCCTATCCCTCAGACAACCAAGGTTTCGTATGGCAAGTCCTTTGTATGATGGAACCTTACTGTATTTGTCTGCGCCCTCGCTTTGTTTTGAGCCTGATCAACAAAGTGGGTGGCAGCGTTAAGGACTGTTAAGGAAAAACCCACCGGTAGCGTGTCCTTGCCAGCTGAATTATAAGGATCCGTTCCTCAAAGCAATCGCGGCAATATGCTATTGGCGGGCAACCAAAGTACGCAAGGAAACTAACTATACGAATACCAATGGATAAACACAAGAGGGATAGCATGCTTTAGCATATAAACATCAGTTCGACGAGCATTAAAGTGAGAACAATACGAAGCCTAAAAAAGAGATACATATAGTGTCTTATTACAGGGCGACACGGCAGTAGGAATAGCTCAAGGCTGGACCCGACGGCCTCCGGGAACCCTTGGGACGGAGAGAACCTTGTCTGCAAGGGGGGCGGCCTTCTCCGCAGCGGCAGAAGTGTCGGCACCTGGCGGTAGCCTCTTGAAGCCATCGACGAGGTTGAGGTCCAGATGGTGGAAAGCGAGGTTGCTCAAGACTAGGAAGAGGGCGTCACTAGCAAGCTTCCGGGACTCATTAGCGAAGCAGGCGGCCCTGTCGTCCTCGTACATCTTCAGCCCTTCAATCAAGCCTTCGAAGAAAAGTGTCAGCTTGACACTTGGAACTTCTTGCTTGGCGATGGAGAAGGCCCAGCTCTTCATATCCATTTTTGCAATCTGGGCAATGAGGTGTCGGTGATGTCAACCATGTTCCCGATCCAGAGGTCGCGCTGCTGGATTTGGTTCTCCAGTTTGTCCTCTGCATCTTTTTGGAGAGTTTTTGCGTTGGTCAAGTCCTTCATCAGCAGCTTCTTACGGTAGCCGACAGATTCAATTTCCTTCTCCAGAGAGTCAAGCCGTGCTTTCATGTCAGAGATGGTGCCGTTGGTAGTGTCAAGGTCCTGGCTCTTGGAGGAAAGCTGCGATTGCACCTTCTTCAGGGTGGTCTCTGTTTTTTGTGCTTCCTCTTTGAGAGCCATGATCTCTTTGTCGCTCCCGGCAAGGTCCTCCATTAGCTTGCCCACCTGATGATCAAGATCAGTCTTGGTGGCAGATGTGGCAGCTAGCTTATCGGTGAACTTCTTCAATTGGGCTGAGGATTCAAGAGCAAGCGCGCTGAGAGCGGCTTTGTGGCTGTCCTCCAGGTCCTTGGTACACTGTTGTACAAGGGCCTCCAGCTCCTCATCCTTGCCGCGGAGGGTGGCTTTGAGGTTCCCTTCCCGGGCGGAGATGTCCTTCTCCTTGGTGTTCAAAAGCGCTTCGCACTCCACCAAGCGGACTTCCCGGGCAGTGATATCTTCCTTGGCCATGGTCAGCACCTCCTCTTGCTGCATGATGGAGTGGGATTGCTTCTTGTACCATTCTCGCAGTTCATTGCCCTTGTCCGCTAGCTTCTTATCCATAAGAACGACGGAGTCACGCTGCTCCTTGAGTGCCTACCACTTGAGATCATACCTGTGTTGCACATCTTTGAGCCCTGCCGCCATGGATTCTAGGAAGGCTAGGTCCTTGGCGCTGTCAGCAAAATCGTCAGCTTCTACAACTCTCTGGGATAGCGGCGCCAGTATGTGTCTGATCTCTTCATCAAAATCCATGTCCGCTGCAGCAGACGAGCCGGGAGCTGCGAGCCCAGGTTGGGCAAGAACTAATGCCAACTTGCTCAGGGAAGGGTGCAAAGCTGCAGCCAGAGGATAGTTCATGGGGAGAGGGATGTCGGATTCAGGGCTCCATAGACCCAAGAAAGGTTCAAACTTTGGGGCATGTGTGAAGAACTCAAACTATCCAACCAACCAATACGTCGCCCTATAGCCTAGCTCGATGGATCAAGGAAGGAGATGGACACGGCAGTTTACCCAGGTTTGGGCCACCTTGCGGTGTAAGACCCTACTCCTGCTTTGTGGTGGATTTGCCTCACGAGGGGCTGGGGATGAACTAGTACAAGGGAAGAACAACCTCGCAAGGTCTGCTCTAGGGTGAGGGTGAGTCATCCTCGGTTTTGATCAGATCAGATCCCCCTCTATGGTCGTGCCTAGCCTATACTTATAGCGGCCTCGGTCCTCTTCCTCCAAAGCGAAGGCGGGAAGGGATCCCACAGTGGCCAATTTGAAAGGGGACAAGTAGTACATCTTATCCTGATGAAAGGTGGTCTTTGCCTGCAAAGCTTCTGGTCATGATGTCGCGGTGGGCTCGGCGATGACATCCGTCCTACCGTCCTGGCGGTCTTGGTCTTGTTGCACGGGAATGGAAACCTTTACCTGATTCCTCGGGAACCCATGCCTGCGCTTGCCTCCTTAGCACCAAAGAGGAAACCTGCTCCTTTGCGCCTGCTGGCGCCCGCCTGGCCTTGGTTGCATGGCTTGTGTCACCGCAACCTCATGAGGTTGGATACCTGCATAGAAATCTCCGCTTCTCAGAAGGCAGCCTGGGGAGGCCGCTCCCTCAGGAGGTCTTGGCGATGTCTGCCTCGCGAGGCTTGGCCCCTCGCGAGGGTCTTGCCTTGTTGGCGTTGAAGCTACGCCGTACCAGGCCGTCGATGCAGCCATGTCGTGGGCTGCAGGCAGGCAAGTCTGGGTACCCTGGTTCCCAGAATGCCGACAATAGCCCCCGGGCCCAAGGCGCGCTCAGACTTGGCTTTGAGGCAAAGCCAAAGGGCAAGGGCGAAGCGCTGCGGGCCCCAATCGCCTGTGGACCAAGTCGACATGTGGCGCTTGATGGGACGTGGGCGTCTCCACTTCCCCATGCTACCTCGGCAACCGCGCGACTTGACAGTTGCCTGGTGCATGCAGGTAAGCCATCATTGATCGGGGCGTGAGAGGCCGGCGGTTAGCCTTCCTCCGGCTATAAATGGGAGAGGGGGCGGAGCCCCCAGCTCATCTTCATCTTCTCGCCTCTCGCTTCTCCTTCTTCTTTGTTCCGCTATCTTGCCAGAGCATTCATGGCACCAGTGAGGAGGTTTCTACCGCGGAGAAGGGAAAGGCTCCCAAGGAAGGGCCAGGCTCGCCGCCGCCCAAGAGAGGCCGCGGCCGCCCTCGTAAGCACGCCGCAACGCCAGCGGTGGCTCCCCGAGGGCATGGGTGCACTCCCTCGAAGGCTGGCGCCACTTCTGGCAGTCGCGGGGGTGCTCCCTCCCATGGCGGAAGATGCTGTGGCCAGGGTAGCCGCGACGATGAGGGAAGGCATGTGGCAGCTGCTCGGCCGCCGCGTCCGTGATCCCACTCGGCCGACGCATCCTCGAAGTTCGTGGTGTGGGCAGAGAGAACCGCAGGCATCTGGTTCCAGCTCCCGTGCTTCTTTGCGGGCGCGCTGCCGTCTGGGGGACCTGGTGGCCTTTGGCTGCAGGCCAATGGTTGCTGCAGCAAGGCCTCATGGGTGGAGGTCGAGGTTGCCGGCAACGTGTTCCTGAACCGTGGGTGGCAGTCATTTGCCCGCGCGCGTGGCCTGCAGGAGAGGTGTACTCTCCACTTCAGGTATGACGGCGCTGCGACCCTCTATGTCAGGGTCTTCGGGGAAGATGGCCAGAGGTTAGGGTGCTGCTCGGAGAGCGACAGCGATGACAACAGCGTCCATCCTTCCGATGATGATGGCTAGAGGGGTGGCACCATCTCCGGTGGTGAGCTTGCCCTTGGCGACGGCCGCGATGCCTCCAGCGGCGGTGGCTCCTCCTCTAGGGAGAGCACGAGTGACGGTGACTATGACGAGCCACCACGCCGTGGAGGGAGATGAGCCGCCTCGCCGCCGCGCCCTGTTGAAGCAGGAGGAGGATTCCGACTGAGCGCGGGCGTCACTGGAGGTGGGTCTCAGGAGCTGCTGTAGTCGCGCGACTGCTTTTGCTTCTTTATTTCTCCTGCATTAGAAAAGTGGAAAGCCCTGTCGGGGCGTGTAATGGACCACGGCGCTTGCGCCATTATGTTATCATTTTTATATTGTGTCCTGACATCCGTGTTGCCGCTGATTGTGATTGAGATGACTTAGCTTAGCGTGCTTGCGGTAGACTCACGCGCCGTGAGGGCGAGCTTCTCTGGAGCTTGGACTTCCTGCACGCCCTTCGTTCCGGAGAGGTTCTCCAGAGGTTTCCTTCTTGAGGATTCGAAATTCCTCAGGCCTCGGGAGGCGCCCTGTGGCTGCGGCGGTAAGGGACCTCCGGAGATGCCATACCTCACGCGAGCCCCCGAGCATGGGCTGGTCGCCACTAGCACGCCGCGTCGTGATGCCCGGAGGCACGGACTCAGGAGGGCATGCGTGCACGTTGGCTCATTTAAGAGCATCGCACGAGGATTAAGACGCCAAGGCTTTGGCGAGGTGTGTTCATGGGCGGGCCCAAGCGCACACACCGTGCCCAGCCCCCATGCGCGTGACGCGCGGGGAAGAGCAACGAGCAACTATCACTCTTCCTAAGGCAAGACCTAGAAGAACGCTGCGAGGAGAAAAACTTCCCAACCCTTTGAAATAAAGACGCGAGAACTTCAAATTTCATTCCAAGAAGTTGCAAACCAGCTACAGAAAGCAAGCAAAAGAACAGCCATGTCCGGCACCTACACTAGTCTTCTGGTCTTCCCGCCAGCGTGGAGCATGGGGCTTCCACTAGGATGTGGGTGGGAGCCCCCGTGAGGCCCAAGGGCGGCGCTCAGGAGACTCCGGGGCGTGTACAGCCCCACTCATTATTACGTGAGAGTGTCACGGGTGGAGACTTGAAAGGCGCATGGCCTTGGCCATGGCTAGAACTTCCTGAGGTGCTGGATGTTCCAGGCATTCTGGATGGGGACCCCGTCCTGCGTCTCCAGGCGCGCAGCACCAGGCCTGGAGACACGGGCGATCCTGAACGGGCCCTCCCACATGGGCGAGAGCTTGTGGAGCCCCTCCCTGGAGAGCACCCGTCTCAGGACGAGGTCACCCACCTCGAGGGTCCTGGAGCAGACGCTACGGCAGTTATACCGCCGCAGCGCCTGCTGGTATCTCGCGGCACGGAGCGAGGCTTGGCGGCGGCCCTCCTCTCCGAGGACGAGATCCATCCCCCGCGAGGTGTCCTGGCATGCTTTGTCAAATGCCAAGACCCACGGGGAGCGATGTTTGACCTCATGAGGGAGGACCGCCTCAGCCCCGTAGATGAGGAAGAACGGGGTCTCGCCGATAGGCTTGGTCACGGTGGTGCGGATGGACCACAGCACGGATTGAAGCTCATCGAGCTAACCCCTGCCGCAGGCCTCGAGTTTCTTCTTGAAGCTCCTCGCCTTGAGGCCCCTCAAGACCTTCGTGTTGGCGTGCTCGGCTTGGCCGTTACTCCGTGGGTGTGCCACCGAAGCGTAGCATATCTGCGTTCCAAGGTTAGCACAATATGTTTTGAAGAGGTTGCTCGTGAACTGAGAGCCATTGTCAGTGATGATACAGTTGGGGACCCCGAAGCAGCTCCGGAGGCCCTTGATGAACTTGATGGTCGAGCCAGCAGGTATGGTGCGCACGGGCTCCACCTCCGCCCACTTGGTGAACTTGTCGATGGCGACGTAGAGGTAGCGGTAGCCCCCAGCTGCTCGAGGGAATGGTCCCAGGATATCCAGCCCCCAGACCGCGAACGGCCATGAGAGCGGGATGGTCTGGAGGCCCTGAGCGGGCTGGTGGATCTGTTTGGCGTGGAATTGGCATGCCTCGCAGGATCTCACCAGCTCAGTGGCGTCATTGAGCACCGTGGGCCAGTAGAACCCGCTGCGAAATGCCTTGCCCATGAGGGTGTGCGATGAAGACTGATGCCCGTAGTCCCCGCTGTGGATGTCAGCTAGCAGCTCGCACCCCTGCTCCTTGGAGATGCACCGCAGAGAGACGTCGTTTGGGCGTCTTCGGTAGAGCTCGCCATCCTAGACGCAGTAGGCGGTGGCCTGGCGGGCCATGCGTTATGTGTTTTCCTCCTTCTCTGGCAAGATGCCCCGGAGCAAGTACGCCTTGAACTCCTCAGTCCAGCACCCCTCCTGTGGTTCGAGTGTGAGGAGCAGGAGAGCTCCGGAGGTCTGACCGCAGGCTGGGGCGCCCGAGGTGGGTGCCACGGGCGGTTCCTCCCGGAGCAGCGCCGATCCTACGGTGGGGGGGAGCCGCCGATGGCTTGAAGAGCCGCTCTTCGAAGACGCCAAGCTTCTGGGGTTGGCGCCGGGATGCCCTCTTGGCGATGTTGTCTGCCTCCTTGTTCGTGCCGCGTGGTACGTGCTGCAATTCCAAGCCTAAGAATCGCTTTTCAATTTTGCGTACCTCCTCTAAATATGCCTCCATGTGCTCATCTTTTGGCTTGTACTCCTTGTTAGAGAAGCTGACGAGGAGCTGAGAATCGCCCTTGATGGTGAGCTGCCCGATCACTAGAGCCGCCGCGGCCTTGAGGCCGGCGATTAGGCCCTCGTATTCCGCGATGTTGTTGGAGACCTTCTCTCCATGCTGGAAGCAGAGCTGCACGGTGTAGTAGAGCTTGTCCTGAGTAGGTGAGATGAGCACGGCTCGAGCCCCCGCGCCCTGTCGTGTGAACGCGCCGTCAAAGTACATGACCCAGCCATCTGGTGCCTCATCCCCGGGCGTGAGGGAACGGTCCTCGCCCTCCCCTCGGTCGGGGGCATCAGTCCATTCCGCTACAAAGTCAGTGAGGGTCGCGCCCTTGATGACCCTAGTGGTGCTGAACTCCAGCTGGAACACCTGCAGCTCGATGTTCCATTCAGCAACCCTTCCTGCAGTGTTAGGGCTCCGGAGCACCTTCTCCAGGGGTTATGCGGAGACGACCTTGATGGGGTGGCCTTGGAAATAGTGGCGCAGCTTCCTAGAGCCGACGAGGAGCGCGAGCAGGAGCTTCTACGGCATGGGGTAGCATGCGCGTGCATCGCGCAACACCGTGCTGACGAAGTACACAGGGTGCTCGACGAGGGAAGAGGTGTCGATGGCATCCGGCCCTGCCTGAGGCATGGGGGCCTCAGGAGCCTCGCCTTCTATCGGGGTGACCGAGGCCTCAGGAGCGCCGTCCTGAGGTGGCGATGGCGTGGCTGAAGACTGGGTGCTGCACCGTGCGCCTGTGCCCGCGCGCTCTTCCCGGACCGCCACGAGTGTCGCGCTAGCCGAGTGGGGTGTGGCGGCTAGGTAAAGCACCAGGGGCTCAAGGGGTCGAGGCGCCACCATCACCGGAGGACTGGTGAGATACCTCTTGAGGCCTTGAAAGGCTTCCTCAGCCTCCGGAGTCTATTCGAATGGGCCCTTCTTCTTCATCAACTTGAAAAATGGGAGGGCGCGCACACCGAGCTTGGAGATGAAACGCCCCAGCAAGGTCACGTAGCCCGCGAGCTTCTGCATTTCCTTGAGGGTCTGCGGCGGGCTCATTCTTTCTATCGCCTTAATCTTCTCTGGGTTAGCCTTGATTCCCCTGTGTGACACCAAGAAACCCAGCAGCTTGCCGGACGGGACGCCGAACACGCACTTCTCCGGATTGAGCCATAGGTTCACTTTGTGTAAGTTGGTAAATGTTTCCTCCAGGTCTTCGACGAGAGTTCTTGCCTCCCGCAACTTGACCACTATGTCATCGACGTATGCCTCGGCATTCCTCCCGAGCTGTTTGCCCAGGGCGATGTGCATCAATCGCTTGAAGGTCACGCCAGCGTTGCACAACCCGAACGGCATGCAGGTGTAGCAGTACACCCCGCACGGGGAAAGGAAGGCCGTCTTCTCGACGTCTTGCACTGCCATCTTGACCTGGTGGTAGCCCGAGAAGGCGTCCAGGAAACACAGTAGGTCGCACTTGGTGGTGGAGTCTACGATCTGGTCGATGCACGAAAGAGGGAAAGGGTCTTGAGGGCAAGCCTTGTTGAGGCTCGTGGAGTCGACGCGCATGCGCTCCTTTCCTCTCTTCTTGGGGATGATGACCGGGTTGGCCAACCAATCCGGGTGCCGCACTTCTCAGATGACGCTAGCTTCTTGCAGCTTGTGGACCTCCTGGACGATGAACGATTGTTTCTCCGGGGCTTGTCGCCGTGCCTTTTGTTTCACCGGGCGCGCACCGGGGCACACCATCAAATGGTGCTCAATCACGTCTCGCGGGACACCAACCAGGTCCGTCGCCTCCCATGCAAACACATCCTTGTTCGCATGGAGGAAGCGGACCAATGCTTCTTCCTAGTCTGGTGGGAGGCCGGCGCCTATGGTGAAGGTGAGGCTTGAGCCCTCATCGTCAACCCGCACCTGCTTCGTCTCAGCCCTGTCCTGAGAGAACAGCTGCTTCTTCGCGGGCACGGCCTCCGGGATCTCCGGAGCGCCCTCCGCATCCGGCCGCATGGCCGCCGTGGCTTTGAAAGCGAGCTTGAGGGCTAGGAGGGCATCCTTGGTGTCTCCCACCACAGTAAGGATGCCGCTGCTCCTAGGCATTTTGATGACGTTGTAGCCGGGGTGTGTCGCCGCCATGAACCTGGCGAGGGTCGGGTACCCGAGGATGGCATTGTATGGGAGGCCGATGCGGGTGACGTCAAAGTCGATAAGCTCGGTGCGGTAGTTGCAGCGCGTGCCGAAGGTGACGGGGAGGCGGATCTACCCCAGGGGGATGACGGAGCCATCGAGCACCCCTGAAAAGGGCCTGGTGGGGGCGAGCCGGTCATAAGGCACCTGGAGCAGGTCGAAGGGTTCCATGGAGAGGATGTTGAGGCTAGCTCCGCCGTCGATGAGGGTTCTGGTGACCGCGACACAGCTAATGGTGGGCGTGCACAGCAAGGGAAGCACGCCCGCGCCGACCGTAGTCTTGGGGTGATCGGTCTGAGGCGCTAGCCGGCCCGAAGGAGCCCCCTGCCATGGCTGGGCGGCCCCCATCTGCCGGAAGAGCTGCTTGACATGGCGGCCTGAGGCCGGCGCCTGCGACCCACCGAGGATGGCCGCAACGGCATGGGGCACCGGTGTCGCGAAGCGCGCGATGAACTGATTGCGTAGCTCCTCCCAGGAGGCCACTGACAACTCTGGCAGGCTAAGCATCCAGGAGCGTGGCATGCCCATGAGAGCCATGGGGAGCCGGTTCGCCATGACCTTCTCATCACCGCCTGCCGCCTCGATGCTTAGCTCATACAGGCGAAGGAACTCCATGGGGTTCCCCGTGCCGTCATACCACGGGGGCAGCGTTGGCCTGAACTTCTACGGACATCGCACCTGCCGTAGAGCGGGGGAGAAGGCCCGGTGGCCCGCGACAGCTCCGAGTGCGCCCAGCGACTCAGCGGGTGGAGCGGCGCCCGCCATGGGAGGCGTGTAGTGTGAGCGGTGCACGGCTGATGAGAGGGGTAGAGCTTCGACACGCCCCTACCTGGCGCGCCAAATGTCGGATTCAGGGCTCCGCAGACCCAAGAAAGGTTCGAACTCTGGGGCGTGTGCGAAGAACTCAACCTATCCAACCAGCCAATACGTCGCCCTATAGCCTAGCTCCATGGATCAAGGAAGGAGATGGACACAACAGTTTACCCAGGTTTGGGCCACCTTGCGGTGTAAGACCCTACTCCTGCTTTGTGGTGGATTTGCCTCACGAGGGGCTAGGGATGAACTAGTACAAGGGAAGAACAACCTCGCGAGGTCTGCTCTAGGGTGAGGGTGAGTCATCCTCGGGTTTGATCGGATCAGATCCCCCTCATGGTGGTGGCTAGCCTATACTTATAGCGCCCTCGGTCCTCTTCCTCCAAAGCGAAGGCGGGAAGGGATCCCACGGTGGCCAATTTGAAAGGGGACAAGTAGTACATCTTATCCTGACGAAAGGTGGTCTTCGCCTGCAAAGCTTCTAGTCGTGACACCGCGGTGGGCTCGGCGATGACATCCGTCCTGCCGTCCTGGCGGTCTTGGTCTCGCTGCACGGGAATGGAAACCTTCGCCTGATTCCTCGGGAACCCACGTCTGCGCTTGCCTCTTTAGCACCAAAGAGGAAACCTACTCCTCTGCGCCTGCTGGCGCCCGCCTGGCCTTGGTCGTCATGGCTTGCGTCACCAAACCTCGTGAGGTTGGATACTTGCATAGAAATCTCCGCTCCTCAGGAGGTAGCCTGGGGAGGCCGCTCCCTCAGGAGGTCTTGGCGTTGTCTGACTCGCGAGGCTTGGCCCCTCGCGAGGGTCTTGTCGTGTTGGTGTTGAAGCTGGGCCGTACCAGGCCGTTGATGGAGCCATGCCGTGGGCCGCAAGCAGGCAAGTCTGGGTACCCTGGTTCCCAGAACACCGACAAGGGCCAATGGACTAGAGAGGAGCTTTCTCCTCAACGACTATGCCTAGGCCAGAAGTGTTGCCGGGGTCTTCTCTGTCTCTTTTGGGGACTCCTGGATATCCCCGGCAGTCTGTTTGTGACCTTCCGCGGCAACAATCTTGGTTGCTTCCTCGGCAACACTCTTCCCAATGCTAGCCACCTCTTCCAAGAGCTCGGGTTCTTCAATCAATGGAGCTACAAGTAAAATCAACAGATACTGCTAAGTCAAAAACTAAGAAGCAAAGTAATTTAAGGAGGTAGAAACAAAGACAAGTGGATTACCCGGTGGTGTTTGCTGTGGAGGAGCATCCCCCTCCTCGGCAACGTCAGTTGCTGGCGTGCGGTCCATGTCCGCTCCCTCGGTGGTTGTGATCTCAGCGTGGGCAGACCCTCGGTGGAGGCCCTTGCTGGTGATCCCTCTGCTTGGACTTTGGTTGCGGTGGACCCCTCTTGGTGGACCCCGCCCTGCTGGATCTCACTTTCTCCCTTGGCGGGGGATGAAGCATGTTCCTCCGCGTCTCTCCGGGCGGGCAGAATCTGCCCCATGCCTTCGCGCCGGGGGCTGGGCTGGGGGCTGGGCACGGGATCCCCTATCCTATCCCCCGCCAAACCCGTGCTCGCCAAAGAACCCGACGCTGCCGCGTGCTTGGTTCATTTGGCCTGCTGGGCGAGGGGTTTTTCATCTTTGCCAAGTCAACAAAGAAGACTGAATCAACAACTATCAAGTGCATAATACCTCAGCAAGAAGCTCAGTTGTTCTCCTTACTCTGGGTCCACGACATGGACCCCAGCTCGTATGCCGCAAGTGGCGGGGTCGCCCTGCCCCTCTTCAGAGTTGGAGGAGCGGAGCTTCCTGGAAGCTTTGAGCTCATCGGTGGGGCCGAGGTCTCTGGCGGGATCAGGCTTTGAGAAGAAGTTGGGCTTGACTGGGGGCTAGGATCAACTCCAGTGACCACACATCGCTTGGCGGGTGGGGTCTTGGCCTCCGACAGGCGAGTGGATTGGCGGCATACCACCTCTAGCTTGTTGCCCTTAGAGGCGATCTTCTTCACCCTCTTTGCGGCTGACGAAGAGGCAGGGGCCGCTGGCTGGCCTGCCTGCAAAGGCGTTGTCCTGGATCTGGCCCTGGGGCTTGAGGACCCATTGCGAGCCATTCTTCCTCCACCTCAGGCTACTCAGCCCCACCCCCTTCTTAGGCCTCTGCTGCCGTGGTATGATGAATTCCAACCCCGGCAAGGTCAAGCCCGGCAACTTCCTCCGCGTCGTGCTCCTCGCTCCCTTCATCAGAAGAACCCTCACCTTCAACATCCTCCACCTCCTCCTCCTCTTCAGGCCTTGTCCCTCCGGCAGCCCAAAGAGCTCTGTCCTCTGCAATCCGCTTTGCAACGAACGCTGCTTCTGCTTTGGAGGTGCACTTGATAAGATCGTTCTCCACCCTGGAAGCCCTTTCTTCCAAACTGGAGACCCACTCTATCTCTGCATCCAGTTCAGGCAGTTGCCAATCAGCCGCAACTCCGTAAGCATTACAGTTGGGCATCCATTGCAGAATTTGGTGCCGAGAAGAGTTAAGACGCAGAGGGACAATCCCTGCCAGCAAATGGAATGGCCCGAGGTTGTCGAGCAGTTGTTCGCACAGCCAGCCATGGCCATATATCGACAAGTTGTTGGTGGGGCCTGGATACAACCTCATCCTGTCGGCCGAGTCTCCATATTCCCAGGCAAACCTGTCCCTTCTCTGCAGCGGCACAATGCGGCGCTGAAGGAAGTCGGCCCCCACATGCTCGACGGTTAGCCTGGCAGCTTTAAGATGAGCGATCTTGTTCAGCGCTGGGCGAAGCATGTCGTCGAAGAGGCCCAACTTACTCCAGTCGCTACCGTGCGTGACGCATTCAGTCCGCGCCGCGCAGAATTCAGGGGCATCCCTGTCCTGGATCCAACACCAATCCACCCTCCATTCCTCCCACCTGCTGTGCTGCTAGCCGGGGAGATAATCCCATTCACCCTTCTTGCTCCTGGGAATCCAGCTTATGTTTCTCGAGCGGTGAGAATTGTCTTCTATCCGTGGGATGAAGAAGTGCCTGAACAGGTCCACATTGGGGGCGACTCCAACAAAGTTCTCGCACAAATGGGCAAAGATTGCCATACACGCCATTGCATTGGGCGTGAAATCCAGAAGATGGAATCCGTACACCGTCGTCATTGCACAAAAGAAATCAGAGAAGGGGGAGGTGAGGCCGTAGAGGAAGTACGCGCAGAAAAAGTGGTACGAGTTCGATGGAACCTTGTTTCCCTCCGGCAGAACCACGGGCGCTCCATGCCCTTTCAAAACTTCCCTTCCCCACATATACGCGTACCTCATGATTAAGGTAGGGCCATCCAGGCTCGACGGGAAGAAAACCACATCTTCCTGTTGCTTCCTGTCCAGCTCCTCCGCCCTTTTCTTCCTCCCCTCCATCACGGCGTCTTTGGCGACGGCCGCCCGCTTCCCCTTCGTGGCGCCTGTTTTTCGCCCCATCTCTTACTCATGGGATGGGCGACAGATCTGGCAGAGCTTTGGGGGCAGATGTTGGCGTAGGAGCGGTTGCATGGCTTGAGGAAGAAGATGAAGGGAGAAGAGACAGATACGAATGAGCAGCGCCCCTTTGCGTTGCCTTTTTATTGGGGACAGGCGCGGGGGCTGGCTCTTCACTATCTTTCCTCGGAAATTTACCGTTTTTGCAGGTGCACTACCCATTAACTGCTACTATTGCACGACCCCACGACCTGCGGTAATTACGCAGAGTGGACGTTGGATTGACTAGTCATCAAAACAACCGCTGCATGAGCAGCATTTCTTTGACACGTGTCCATGCACTGTTTGGGGCCTAACCCAATGTGCCCAGCGACATGTATGGCTCAGGCCTGGGGGCTTCCGTCGGGGTACACAAACAAGGGTGTTTCCCCCCTGACTTGTGCACGGGCGAGGATCCTCCGCCTCGGCAACCAAGGCTTGACGAAGGGATGGTTACTTCAACCTACAAAGCAAGGCCAAGCCAGAGAAACCGCTCTTTGTGAGATCAAGGAGCGAATCAAGAAGACCAAGTCAACATACAAGACAGCAGAGCATCACCTTGGGAAGGCCTCCTTTGCTTGGTAGGATAGCCCGGCCAGGTCGAGACCACCCCAAGGACAAGTCCAAGATTGCCCTGGCAGGCTTGTCGGGGCCGCCAAGGGAAAGAACTCCCGCCAAGGCACCACCGCTCCACCGCTCCACCACACCACAACGCAAATCACTTATCAATGTAGTGTCAAGCCTCCAGATGATTAAGTGGCTTCCACTAAGCATGTGGTAGCCTGTCGGAAGACAGATTACCCTCACATGACACCCGTCCAGAGGCATGTCGAACAGATAAGTAGAAGATGATTAAGCGGCACGGCAGGCTTGTCGAGCTTCACCCTCAGCATGACACCTAGCAGTGCATTTAATGCACTTTGTCATAACTGCCAGAGTTAGGTATGATAGCACTGTTAGCTATCTAATCACCAGATAAAGACCTTTTTGCCATTGTGGTTACCCCTTGAGCTATAAAAGGAGGTCCAAGGCTACCTAGAAAGGGATTCGGACCCTCGCACACTTGTACGCATGTAACAGCTCTCCCCGAGGTCACCTTTTCTGGGCTTGAGCGTTGTGTGTTCATTGTGCTCCTCCATCAAATCCACTAAAGCAGGAGTAGGGTTTTACACTTCCTAGCGGCCCGAACCTGGGTAAAAACCACCAGTGTCACCATCATCATGCTGCTTCATGGCTTCCGCTCTTTGTGCAACGTGATCTTCCCCCTTGCCGAACCACAAAGGGGCCAGTTGCCCCATAGGTGATCGTGTTCTCCCACGACACAGTGAGGGGAGAGTGAGAGAGCAAGAGGCCAACGCAATCTTGTTTAGATCTGGAGAGGGTGCGAGAGTGTGAAGAGAGCAACTACAAGCGATGAGGCTCTAGCGTGTATATATATAGTGGAGAGAGAGTGTGAAGAGAGCAAACCCTAGAAAACAAGCGTTGAGGCTGCAACGTATTTAGTTGGAGTGGTTTTCTTTTTCTCTCCATGAAAATCATTTTAAATTGTGCATGAAATGGAACTCTTTATTTAACATACTAGTGAAGAAAAATACTAGGGCAATGCTAATACGTGAAGAAAATTTAACGCTCAAAGGAGTCAACTTGCAATTAACGCTCCATGCCTCCCGAACGCACTTACTATCGTTCATGTGTGGTACACAACTATGACGCCCCCGACTCAATGGTGCACTAATCATACACGCAAACATGCATGATCAAGCACAGGGACTCACGGGAAGATATCACAACACAACTCTAACACAAATAAATGGAGATCCACAATATTACATACCAGGGATCTGAAGATCCGAATACATAAGTCAGTCAAACAAATAATATCTAAGTACAGACATAGTTAGACAAGTTTTGCCTTAAGAAGGCTAACACAAACAATGACTCTAGATCAAAAGGCGAAGGCCTCCTGCCTGGGAGCCTCTGATCCTACTCCTGGTCGGCTGGCTCGATCCAGTAGTAAGTGTCATCTGGACCCTCTTGGTAGTAAGCTCCGGCTGGGACATCTGGCTCCTGGACTCCATTGTCTGATGTATCATCAAGGTGGGGTATGGGGAAAAGAGAAAGTAAAGCAACCATGAGTACTCATCCGAAGTACTCAGCAAGCAAGGATCTATACTACATATGCAACATTATCAATGAAAGGCTGTATATGTGGACTGGGCTGCAGAGAAGCCAGAATAGAGAGAAGGCCTAGTCCTATCGAAGACTAGCATCTTCACGAAGCCATCATCTTGCAGCAGTAGAAGAGAGTATAATAGCATTTTATTTAGCAAACATGTTGAAGCAAGCCTAGAGATCCTTCCTTGACTCCCAGCGAGAAAGCGATCCCGAAGCTTCAATTAAGTAACAAGTATCCAGTTCAAGTAGTAGATCGGGATACACAAACTGAGCGTCCTTTACCGTAGGACCGGCTATCGATAGATCATTCATCCCTGCAGGGGTGCACTACTGTTACCCAACACGCTCGATCACCTCTGGCCGGACACACTTGCTGGGTAATGCCCGACCTCGAGAGATCAACACGAAGCAGCGCCCTACCTAGGCTCAGCAGAGAGGTCAGCACGCCAGACAAACCTATGCACCCAGAGGTCTTGGGCCATCGCCCTGGGCACCCTGCGCGTTGCGTGGCTGGCCGGGGTGCAGGCGCGACACTAAACTCGTCAGTGAAGTATCCAGCCCAATCCCGGCGATCAGCCCGCATGGTGAATCGTGACGTCTGATGAGCTTTCAGGAGAAACGTACATCGCAGAGGGCCCCATATCCATTATCCTGCGTGGTGGTAGTGCATATAGGGCATGTCGACCCACTCAGATCACACACCCAAATCCAATAGGCTCATTTAGTATCACGCGGAGACAATCAGAGTTTCTGAAGCTCCGCCACAATATCACACTTGAGTGCCCTTCTGGCACATTCGACATCATAGATCCCCAGCGGGTAGCCACCAGGGTCGACCCGCCTGTAACAAAGGTCAAAGTAACTGTGTGGTCATAACATCAAGGGGGAAACCCGAGGAATCACCCTCGGAGGATTCCACTCAATGAAATCATCAGGATGAACGTTTGAGGCATCACCCTCGAGGTTCACACTGAGGGGTTGCATGACAGAGTTGTATCGAAAGTGGAGAAGGAGGAATCACCCTCGATGACCACGACAGAACAGCTACGCTGCAGAGTATTCATCAGGAGTGTGTTATGAGGTATCACCCTCGGCACTCGAGAGTAGCTATGCAGAGTCGTACAACTAAGGGGGTGGAGTGATGTGTCGGTCTCTGGTCGACGATCACACTGATCGAGTCGTCGATGATCAAGCAGGGGCAACAGGGGTAAGGTGATGGGGTCACTGATGGTTCATTACCACCCTATACTAAGCAGTTTAACATAGGCAGGTAAGGTAACAATAAATAGGTTACAAAAGCAGGCTATGCATCAGAATAGGAGCAAGCATTTAATAGTAGCAAAATCTAATGCAAGCAGGAGAAATGGAATGGGCGATATCTGGATGCTCAAGGGGGGGGGGCTTGCCTGGTTGCTCTGGCAAGAGAGAGGGGTCGTCAACGGGCTGCTCGTCTGTAGCGTAGTCGTACCCGGCTGCAATATCGTCGGTCTTGGCGTCTATCGAGAGAGAAGGAGGGGGAGAGAAACAATAAATTCACGGCAATAATGCAAACAATATGTATGACATGCCTAAATGCTATGCCGGGGTGTTCTACTACCTAACTAAATGGTTTAGTTAATTTAGGAATTTATTCGGATTCATTTAATTAAAGTTGGGCACTATTCATTTATCGAAATCGGTCTAAAAGTTCCATGTTCATCTAGCTAGGGGCATCTGACAGGAATACGAGGGCGTATTCGGGTTCGTATTGAAATTCTGAGCAACTTTCATATATAAATTATTTTCATCAGAGTTACGGTTTATTTTATATGATTTTCTAAAGTTTTTATTAATTTCTGGAATTTATTTAATTATTTGAAATCAACATTATCCAGAACAGTGAAAAGTGACGTCAGCATGACATCACCATGACATCAGCAGGTCAAACCCAGCTGACCAGGGTCAAACCTGACAGGTGGGTCCAGTGGGACCCACATGTTAGTGACAGAGCTAATTTAAACAGGGTTAATTTAATCTAACTAAACTAATTAGCAGGTGGGGCCAGCAGTCAGTGTCTGTTAGTTTAACTAAATAACTTAATTAGCAGTTTATCTATTTATTTAAATTCGTTTATTAGGTGGGGCCCGCATGTCAGTGAGACAGGGGCGGCCACGTCAGCAGTTGACCTGGTCAACAGGTCAACTGGGGCCAAGGGCAGTGGCACTGGGCAGGGCCCACCCAGGCCAGGTCAGCGCTGGCCGGCGACGCGCCGGAGTTAGCTCCGGCAAGCCAAACGCGGCGGCGCGCGTCGGGCTCGGCTCGGGTTTTGCACACAGGGGGCTATTCGCGGCGCGGTTGCTTGCGTTCGACGCGGCTCGGCGTCGCGCATCGAACGGTGGCGGTACGGGGTGCTGGGGAGGCCGGAGTCGAGCGGCACGAGCTCGCCGGCGGCGGGGTGGTTCAGGCGTGCGACGGAGACGGGGCTACGGTGCGAGTTCGGGCAATCCAGAGAGCGGGGCGAGGCCTACGTGCACGCGCGAGCAAGACGGGCGCGAGCAAATGACCAAAAGGTCATCGGAACGATGCCGGCGACGAGGTCCGCAGTGGTGGGCTCGGGCTACGGTGGAGCGAGCGCTACGGGTGGCTAGAGGGGGCAGGGGAGGGCGCGTTCGGCGCAGGGGCTCACCGGCATTGCAGAGAAGGCCCGGGGAAGAACGGAGGAGCTCGGGGCGGCGCGAATCAACGGCGGCGACGCAGGCGGCCGTAGGGGAAGAAGATGATGCAGGCCGGCGATGTAGAGGCGTTTGGCTTCGGTTCATCGGCGCAGGAGGCGTAAAGGAGCACGACGGAGCTCGTGGACATGTCGCGGTGGCGAGGCAGAGGCGGTGGCCGCGAGCTTCAGCGGTGGCCGCGAGCTTCAGCGGAGGCCGATCATGGCGGCGTCGGGCGAGGTGGGGAACGAGGGAGGAAGGGGGGGGAATGGTGGCTAGGGTTCGCCAGGGAGAGCGGGGAGCTGCTCTTATCCCCATCATGGGCGCGGGCGCGCTGTCGACCGCACGGAGGGGGGCCCTGGCTCGCGCGCGCGAGGTGCTTGACAGCGAGGCGCGGAGCAGTGCGGGAGGTGGGGGACGGCGTCAGGTGGGCTGGGCCGGCACTGTAGCGGTGGGCTCGAGTGCACAGTAGCGCCTTTAGGCCTTTTCTATTTTCTCTTTTTTCGGTTTCTTTTCTTCTTTGTTTGCTAAATGTTTGGGCACTAAATGAATTTTGTAAATAGTGTGACCTAGTCCAAAATTAGCAGTGCATTATACCCCAACACCAAAAACTAGTTTGGGCAAAACATCATTTCACATTTGATTTAGATTAAATAAAAGGCTATTAAATATTGTTTTCAGCCACTGTTAGAGGATGTTTGAGTTACTTAATTAATTTATTAAATATTGGTTACAATTTTAGAATAGTCTCTGGAATATTTGTTATTCATTGAGCATTTTAGTTTCAGTGTTTGAGCAACTTTTATTTTCCACTTTAATTTAAATTTGAATTTGAGTTAGGAGTTGAAATGCAATATGATGCAAATGATGATTAGGCACTGTTAATCATGCTGACTTGTCATTATCAACAATGATTACTGTGGCTAATGACATGTGGTGTTACAATTCTCCTCATCTATCAAGAATTCTCGTCCCGAGAATTAAGAGGAAGATTAAAAGAAAGCGGGGTATTCTTCACGAAGACGATCCTCGCGTTCCCAAGTGGCTTCATCTTCAAAATGATTCGACCACTGAACCTTGAGGAATTTGATTGACTTCTGATGAATCCGGAGTTTAGCTTGATCAACAATACGGATGGGATATTCTGGATAAGATAGATCTTCCTGTAATTCAAGCATTTCGTGATCCACAGCTCGAATAGGATCCTTGAAGCAGCGACGGAGTTGGGATACATGAAAGGCATCATGCACTTGAGAAAGATTTGGCGGCAATTGCAACTGATATGCCACTTCTCCTCGACGGGCAAGAATACGGAACGGGCCAATGTAGCGAGGAGCTAACTTGCCTTTGATTCCGAACCGATGAGTGCCTTTCAACGAAGTGACGCGAAGGTAAGCTTGCTCGCCAGGCTGATAGACCATTTCCTGGTGCTTTCAATCATAGTTGCTCTTCTGACGAGACTGAGCAGTTTTCAGATGTTCACGAACAATGCGGACTTGTTCTTCAGCTTGCTGAACAATGTCTGGTCCGATGAGTGAGCGTTCCCCAGTTTCTGACCAATTCAGAGGGGTTCGACACTTACGTCCGTAAAGAACTTCAAACGATGCCATCTTCAGACTAGCTTGATAGCTATTATTGTAAGAGAATTCAGCATACGGGAGAGATTCCTCCCATTTCTTACCGAAGGAGATGACGCAAGCTCGAAGCATATCTTCGAGCACTTGATTAACTCGTTCGACTTGACCCTGAGACTGAGGGTGAAAAGCGGTACTAAAGGACAGGTGAGTTCCCATAGCTTCTTGGAAACTATTCCAGAATCTGGAGGCGAAGAGGCTGCCACGATCAGAACAGATCTCCAAGGGAACACCGTGGAGTGACACAATTCAGGAAACATACAAGTCTGCTAACTGACTAGCAGTGATTGTCTCCTTAACTGGCAGAAAGTGAGCAACCTTTGAGAATCGATCAATGACGACAAAAATAGCATCATGACCCTTCTGAGATCTGGGAAAGCCAGTAATGAAATCCATTTGGACTTTGTCCCATTTCCATTCAGGAATTTCAAGGGGTTGCAGAGTTCCAGCAGGCCTTTGATGTTCTGCTTTAATGCGGCGGCAAACATCACACTCAGAAACATAACGAGCAATGTCTCGCTTCATATTAGGCCACCAGTATCTCTGACAAATGTCACGGTACATCTTTGTGCTACCAGGATGAATTGATAGACGAGTGTCATGAGCTTCTTTCATAATGTGTTCCCTCTCATCCTTGAACTTAGGTACGAAGAGACGGTGTTGGAAGAATAGGATCCCATCATCATCAAGATGGAATTCTGACGGCTTTCCTTTTTCGAGGTATCGCTTAATTCTTTCAACTTCAAAGTCATACCGTTGCATAGTCTTGATGCTGTGCTCTAAATCTGGTTCAACAACCAGGGTATTGAGATAACCCTGTGGAACAATATGGAGGTTCAATTTGCGAAGCTCTTCATGGAGAAGAGGTTGCGTTTCCTGAACCATATGGTTGCTGCAATAAGCCTTGCGACTCAAAGCATCGGCCATTACATTAGCCTTACCAGGGGTATATGAGATATTCATATCATAATCGGCAATTGTTTCGAGCCATCTTTGTTGATGAAGGTTCAGATCTGGTTGAGTATATAGATACTTCAAACTTTGATGATCCGTGTATATCTCACAACGGTTACCGAGAAGGTAATGTCACCATAGCTTTAAAGCATAAATAACCACAGAAAGTTCAAGATCATGCACTAGATAATTTTCTTCATGAGGACGCAATTGTCGAGAGGCATAAGCAATCACCTTACGCTCTTGCATTAGGACACAGCCTAATCCTTGAAGAGATGCATCACAATATATCACAAAATCCTTTTGGGAATCCGGGGGTGCTAGCACTGGGGCAGATGTTAACTTATCTTTTAGTGTCTGAAAGCTCTCTTGACATTTTTCTGTCCACTCAAATTTAACACCTTTGTGGAGCAGATTCGTCAATGGTTTTGCAATCTTGGAAAAATTCTCAACGAATCGACGGCAATAACTAGCGAGTCCGAGAAAACTTCTGACTTGCTTGACATTCTTCGGGGGAGTCCAATCAAGAATAGGCTGAACTCGCTCCGGGTTAATAGCAATTCCATCCATGGAAATCACATGACCAAGATAGGTCACTTCAGATAACCAAAACTCACACTTGGAGAATTTAGCATACAACTGATGTTCTTGTAGTTTCTGCAATACAAGCCGAAGATGTTCAACATGTTCTTCTTCATTCTTGGAATATATAAGGATATCATCCAGATAAACCACGACGAATTTGTCGAGGTAATCCATGAAGATATAGTTCATCAACCAGGAGAAGGTTGCTGGGGGCATTTGTTAAGCCAAATGACATAATGGTGTACTCATAAGAGCCATATTGAGTAACAAAGGCAGTCTTCGGGATATCCTCTTCGCGAACACGGATCTGATGATAACCCAACCTCAAGTCGAGTTTCGAGAAGACAGAGGATCCAGCAAGCTGATCATAAAGATCATTGATCCGGGGCAGTGGGTATTTATTCTGGATTGTGGCTTGGTTAATGGGCCGGTAATCTTGAACCAATCGATTAGTTCCATCCTTCTTCCTAACGAAGAGTGAAGGTGCTCCCCAAGCAGAGGAACTGGGGCGGATGAAACCTTTCTTAAGTGACTTGTCGATTTCTTCCTTAAGCTCGAGAAGGTGGTGCGGAGGCATCTTATAAGGACGCTTCGCAATAGGGACAGTGCCAGGCTTCAAGTCAATGACAAACTCGACAGCTCTAGCCGGGGGTATGCCTGGAAGTTCTTCTGAAAAAATGTCCGAAAAATCTCGAACGACAGGAATGTTCTCGATCCCTTCCAGAGGTGAGGCGTTCAAAGCATTCAGAACATATATCTGAGCTTCAGCGTCCCGTGTAATGTGGGCGGAATAGTTCACTATCTCATCGGAGGGGTGAAGAAGTTGGATAACTTTGGTGGCACAATTGATCGAAGCAATGTGAGCTTTCAACCAATCCATTCCGAGTATGAGGTCTATGGTGGAAGACTTCAGGATAATGGGCGAAACAAGGAATTCCAATCCCTTAATTTCAACGGGAACATTGTGTGCCATCATAGTGGTTTGACACTGGCCTCCAGGGGTGCGGATTACTACTGGCAGATTCATCTTTTGAAATGCAATGTCATGCGATAATGCAAATGCTTCTGACATGAATGAATGCGATGCTCCTGAATCAAATAATACAGAAGCGGGTACTGAGTTAACGACAAGGGTACCCATCACAGTAGCAGGTTGATCCTGGACTTCTTCAATATCAATGTTGTAAGTGTGTCCACGACCATGTGAAGCAGACCCAGTATTATAGTTGCGGGTCTGATTGTTGCCACGACTATTGCCACGGCCAGTACAAGGAAAAGCCAACTGATTCTGAGTCTGGCGGCAGTCTTTAGCAAGGTGACCTGATTTGCGGCACTTGAAGCACAGACCATCTTCAGGACGAAGAGGAGCATTGTTTTGAATAGCTTGAGCTCTTGGCTGCCTCGGTGGTGGAGGAGGCAGACGTGGTGCAGCATAGTTGTTCTTTGGCGCAGGGGCATTTGGACGGAACACGTTGTTGGGAATCTAGACTCGACGCTCCTGTGCTGAGCTCGAAGATGAGCCAGCATCACGATGGCGCTTCTGCGAGTCCTTGTGCTTCATCTGAGCGGTCTCAACTAGAATAGCCTTGTTCACAAAGTTGAAAAGTCGTTGAAGTCTTGAGCAGCAAGGGCTAGCTCGAGGTCTGGGTGTAGTCCATTATGGAACTTCTCTTGTCTACGGGCATCTGTGGCGATGTCTTCTTCAGCATAGTGAGAGAGGTCAAGAAATTCCCGCTGATAAGCTTCGACAGTCTTGTTGCCCTGAGTGAGGTTGCGGAACTGGGTCTTCATCCGTTCCATAATTGCCTGAGGGATATAACGGGCATGGAAAGCAGCCTGGAACTCATACCAGGTAATGACTGTTCCAGCAGGCAGTGTACGCTTGTGTGTGTCCCACCATTGAGCAGCGGGACCCTTTAGGAAAAAGGCCGCGAAGGTGACGAAGTTGGCAGGGGTGACATTAGCAGACTCCATCTCGTGAGTGATGTCATGGAGCCAGTCATCAGCATCCAATGGCTTGTCAGAGTTGCGGAAGTGAGTGGGGTTAAGTCGCATAAACTCCGGCAGTGTTATTGAAGGAGGGTTCTGGTTCTGGTTGTTCTAATGCGGAAACTGAGTCATGATCCCAGTCATGAACTGGCGGTTGAGCTCGAACTGTTGCATCATAGCTGCCATATAGTCTAGTGGTGGTGAGTGTTCAGGGGCACGACCACGACCACCTGGTCTAACCATCCTGCTAAGTATCAACAAGGGGTAGTTTAGTAAAAGCAATTGTGGGTATTTAGCGACAAGCATGATGTAACACGCAAATCAATTAAGCAGTGTAACAGATACATAACAGTAGTCAATTAAGACATACAGATCCATACACAGAGTTGGGTACATGCGGACAGCATAACGACGCAAATTTAAAAGCTAGACATACTAGGCGGTGCACAGGCACGCGGTAAGGAAGTACACAACGAGGCATAGCAAAGGCTACGTCAACATCGGGGAAAACCACGGAAACGGGGTAGCTGCGAGTGCGGACGACGAATGTTCGTCGCGGAAGGATCCTGCGCTCCATGTGCACTCTGATGCAGAACCCGGTCTCGAGTTGTAAGAAGAGGTCCACGTGTAGGTGTGTGTCCTCCAACAGCAGGCCAATCAATACCAGCATACATCTGAGTCCTGCGCGAATAAAGGATGTGCTCCAGATGTATCCCTGCACGAACAGCGGGTAGCAACTGCATCATAGCATCATAGAGACGTGCTCGAGTGGCAACCAACTCGATGGCAAGAACCCAAACAGTGCGATCCAGAGCCTGAGTGCACTGAATCAGAACATGCGGGCCGTATCGGCGATGCTCGTACGGGGCACAGATAGCTGTGTAGTATCCAGTAGCATCTCCAGCAGGGGCATAAGGAATGTATCGGAACTCGGAGTCATCCAAGACATCGCTGAACTCTCCTCGAAGACGTGCGACAGCAGAGTAGGCGGCATCATGGACTGCCATCTCAATCGTCACGCCGATACTGTGAAAAAGGTGCAGCTCAGTGTCTGAGTCATCTTGCTGATCATAGATACGAACATCAGCATGGTACTGCTCCTGGTTGAACTCGCGGTAATCCTCGTAGACCATGTACTCGGGGTACCAGCGGTAGCCAAGTCTGGTCAGGAGGGCGATCAGAACAGCTGGAAACCCAGGGGCATCACGAGCCCAAGCGCGAAGCACAAGCTACGTTGTAGGATGTGGTGGAAACAAACGATCCATTTGAAATAGAGGAAATTCAGTTTTGTTAAACGACAATGAGAAGTTTAACAGAACTCGGAGAGAAAGGTGAAACAAAACAATGGAAAGGAAAATGATTATCAGACTAATCAGATCAATGACAGGGAAATCGCACAGATATCCAGCTCTCCGGGTAGACGGGATTCACGAGATCCAAAGTGTCGGCGTTAGTAAAATTTATTTAACCCAAATAGAAGAGAGATCAGAGTCCCAGAGTATAGACGAGGAATAAAAGATCCTAATACCACCCAGTTGGTGATGTGGGCCCGTAAGCCACACAGCCAAGTTAGTAAATTGGTTTTTCGATGTCTAGACTCAACTTCGGCCAAGGAATTTGTAAGGGGGCTTCCTATAGGTAGTCGGCTCTGATACCAACTTGTGACGCCCCCGACTCAATCGTGCACTAATCATACACGCAAACATACATGATCAAGCACAGGGACTCACGGGAAGATATCACAACACAACTCTAACACAAATAAACGGAGATCCACAATATTACAGACCAGGGATCCGAAGGTCCGAATACATAAGTCAGTCATACAAATAATATCTGAGTACAGACATAGTTAGACAAGTTTTGCCTTAAGAAGGCTAACACAAACAATGACTCTAGATCGAAAGGCAAAGGCCTCCTACCTGGGAGCCTCTGATCCTACTCCTGGTCGGCTGGCTCGATCCAGTAGTAAGTGCCGTCTGGACCCTCCTGGTAGTAAGCTCCGGCTGGGACATCTGGCTCCTGGACTCCATCATCTGATGTATCATCAAGGTGGGGTATGGGGAAAAGAGAAAGTAAAGCAACCGTGAGTACTCATCCGAAGTACTCAGCAAGCAAGGATCTATACTACATATGCAACATTATCAATGAAAGGCTGTATATGTGGACTGGGCTGCAGAGAAGCCAGAATAGAGAGAAGGCCTAGTCCTATCGAAGACTAGCATCTTCACGAAGCCATCATCTTGCAGCAGTAGAAGAGAGTATAATAGCATTTTATTTAGCAAACATGTTGAAGCAAGCCTAGAGATCCTTCCTCGACTCCCAGCAAGAAAGCGACCCTGAAGCTTCAATTAAGTAACAAGTATCCAGTTCAAGTAGTAGATCGGGATACACAAACTGAGCATCCTTTACCGTAGGACCGGCTATCGATAGATCATTCATCCCTGCAGGGGTGCACTATTGTTACCCAACACGCTCGATCACCTTTGGCCGGACACACTTGCTGGGTAATGCCCGGCCTCGGGAGATCAACACGAAGCAGCACCCTACCTAGGCTCAGCAGAGAGGTCAGCACGCCGGACTAACCTATGCACCCAGAGGTCTTGGGCCATCGCCCTGGGCACCCTGTGTGTTGCGTGGCTGGCCGGGGTGCAGGCGCGACACTGAACTCGTCAGTGAAGTATCCAGCCCAATCCCGACGATCAGCCCGCACGGGGAATCGTGATGTCTGATGAGCTTTCGAGAGAAATGTACATCGCAGAGGGCCCCATAACCATTATCCCACGTGGTGGTAGTGCGTATAGGGCATGTCGACCCACTCAGATCACACACCCAAATCCAATAGGCTCATTTAGTATCACGCGGAGACAATCGGAGTTTCTGAAGCTCCGCCACAATATCACACTCGAGTGCCCTTCCGGCACACCCGACATCATAGATCCCCAGCGGGTACCCACCAGGGTTGACCCGCCTGTAACAAAGGTCAAAGTAACCGTGTGGTCATAACATCAAGGGGGAAACCCGAGGAATCACCCTCGGAGGATTCCACTCGATGAAATCATCAGGATGAACGTTTGAGGCATCACCCTCGAGGTTCACACTGAGGGGTTGCATAACAGAGTCGTATCAGAAGTGGAGAAGGAGGAATCACCCTCGATGACCACGACCGAACAGCTACGCTGCAGAGTATTCATCAGGAGTGTGTTACGAGGTATCACCCTCGGCACTCGAGAGTTGCTATGCAGAGTCGTACAACTAAGGGGGGTGGAGTGATGTGTCGGTCTCTGGTCGACGATCACACTAATCGAGTCATCGATGATCAAGCAGGGGCAACAGGGATAAGGTGGTGCGGTCACTGATGGTTCATTACCACCCTATACTAAGCAGTTTAACATAGGCAGGTAAGGTAACAATAAACAGGTTACAAAAGCAGGCTATGCAACAGAATAGGAGCAAACATTTAACAGTAGCAAAATCTAATGCAAGCAGGAGAAATGGAATGGGCGATATCTGGATGCTCAAGGGGGGGCTTGCCTGGTTGCTCTGGCAAGAGAGAGGGGTCGTCAATGGGCTGCTCGTCTGTAGCATAGTCGTACCCGGCTGCAACGTCGTCGGTCTCGGCATCTATCGAGAGAGAAGGAGGGGGAGAGAAACAATAAATTCACGGCAATAATGCAAACAATATGTATGACATGCCTAAATGATATGCCGGGGTGTTCTACTGCCTAACTAAATGGTTTAGTTAATTTAGGAATTTATTCGGATTCATTTAATTAAAGTTGGGCACTATTCATTTATCAAAATCGGTCTAAAAGTTCCATGTTCATCTAGCTAGGGGCATCTGACAGGAATACGGAGGGCGTATTCAGGCTCGTATCAAAATTCTGAGCTACTTTCATATATAAATTATTTTCATCGGAGTTACGGTTTATTTTATATGATTTTCTAAAGTTTTTATTAATTTCTGGAATTTATTTAATTATTTAAAATCAACATTATCCAGAACAGTGAAAACTGACGTCAGCATGATATCACCATGACGTCAGCAGGTCAAACCCAGCTAACCAGGGTCAAACCTGACAGGTGGGTCCAGTGGGACCCACATGTGAGTGACAGAGCTAATTTAAACAGGGTTAATTTAATCCAACTAAACTAATTAGCAGTTGGGGCCCAACAGTCAATGTCTGTTAGTTTAACTAATTAACTTAATTAACTAATTAGCAGTTTATCTATTTATTTAAATTTGTTTATTAGGTGGGGCCCGCATGTCAGTGAGACAGGGGCGGCCACGTCAGCAGTTGACCTGGTCAACTGGGGCCCAGGGGCAGTGGCACTGCGCGGGGCCCACCCAGGCCAGGTCAACGCTGGCCGGCGACGTGCCGAAGTTAGCTTCGGCGAGCCAAACGCAGCGGCGCGCGTCGGGCTCGGCTCGGGTTTTGCACACAGGGGGCTATTCGCGGCGCGGTTGCTTGCGTTCGACGCGGCTCGGCGTCGTGCGTCGAACGGTGGCGGTGCGGGGTGCTGGGGAGGCCGGAGTCGAGCGGCACGAGCTCGCCGGCGGCGAGGTGGTTCGGGCGTGCGACGGAGACGGGGCTACGGTGCAAGTTCAGGCAATTCAGATAGCGGGGGAGGCCTACGTGCACGCGCGAGCAAGACGGGCGCGAACAAATGACCAAAAGGTCGCCGGAACGACGCCGGCGACGAGGTCCATGGCGGTGGGCTCGGGCTACGGTGGAGCGAGTGCTACGGGCGGCTAGAGGGGGCAGGGGAGGGCGCGTTCGGCGCAGGGGCTCACCGGCGTTGCAGAGAAGGCCCGGGGAAGAACGGAGGAGCTCGAGGCGGCGCGAATCGATGGCGGCGACGCAGGCGGCCGTAGGGGAAGAAGACGACGCAGGCCGGCGATGTAGAGGCGTTCGGCTTCGGTTCGTCGGCGCAGGAGGCATAGAGGAGCACGACGGAGCTCGTGGACACGTCGCGGTGGCGAGGCAGAGGCGGTGGCCGCGCGCTTCAGCGGAGGCCGATCATGGCGGCATCGGGCGAGGTGGGGAACGATGGAGGAAGGGGGGAATGGTGGCTAGGGTTATCCAGGGAGAGTGGGGAGCTGCTCTTATCCCCGGCGCGAGCGCGGGCGCGCTGTCGACCACACGGAGGGGGGGAAGGCTCGCGCGCGCGAAGTGCCTGATAGCGAGGCGCGGAGTAGTGCGGGAGGTGGGGGACGGCGTCAGGTGGGCTGGGCCAGCACTGTAGCGGTGGGATCGAGTGCACGGTATCGCCTTTAGGCCTTTTCTATTTTCTCTTTTTTCGGTTTCTTTTCTTCTCTGTTTGCTAAATGTTTGGGCACTAAATGAATTTTGTAAATAGTGTGACCTAGTCCAAAATTAGCAGTGCATTATACCCCAACACCAAAAACTAGTTTGGGCAAAACATCATTTCACATTTGATTTAGATTAAATAAAAGGCTATTAAATATTGTTTTCAGCCACTGTTAGAGGATGTTTGAGTTACTTAATTAATTTATTAAATGTTGGTCACAATTTTAGAATAGTCTCTGGAATATTTGTTATTCATTGAACATTATAGTTTCGGTGTTTGAACAACTTTTATTTTCCACTTTAATTTAAATTTGAATTTGAGTTAGGAGTTGAAATGCAATATGATGCAAATGATGATTAGGCACTGTTAATCATGCTGACTTGTCATTATCAACAGTGATTACTGTGGCTAATGACATGGGGTGTTACAACAACCCTCCGAAGTGAACAACAACTGAACCACACACGGTCAAAATATCGGAAAGGTGGGCTACACCATCCTCCAATTTTAAATATTTTGGGCACTTGTATTCGACCTAAGTCAGTGTGCCACCGTATGTACTAAGGCTTACATCGGGTGCTAAGAAACTAGGGCGTATTGTTGTACAAGAGTAATTGCGGTGCCGTTTATTTGTAGGGTCACTTGCAAACTGTCAAACTCTATTCTCCTCTTATTTAATGGATGAGGCAAATCTATTGCCTGTGTTTCAAAAAAAATCAAGAAATTCAATTTTAATTATTTTGTATGTACACTTTGGTCTCTTCCAATAATTTTGGGCACTTGTATTCGGCCTAAGTCAGAGTGCCACCATATCTCGTACTACTACCTCCCTCCAGGTTTTTACGCCACATCATATATTTTTTGTCAAAGTTTGACCAAAAAATTTAACTACTCCCTCCTTTCCGGTTTATAGGGCTTAAATTTGAAATCTCATCAACCAAGGCAGATGATGAGTGGAGAAATGCACTCCATCTCGTAGTTTACAAAATTACTCAAACTTTAATCTACATTAATCATATTCATGGACGACCACTAAATGAGTACTAATGGTTACATGCACTGGTTGGTTTCTTTTAATCCTTGCATGCATCAATTTAATGCACCTTGGAATGTGAACATGTGGTGGAAAAAGTGAAAATAAGATTGTATAATATGGTAAAACTGTAAGTGCATCTAGTGCCACCCTTAGTTGGTTTTGGAGTATTGATGACAAACACGGTTGAGCGACTAATATGTTTGTGAGATTCACAAGATAACACAGGTAGAAGTCCCTCATTGATTCGGTTTACCTATCAGAGATGACCCCTAAAAATGTATGAAGAAATTGAAGACAATGGTGGTTCGTGAAGACATTCACGTCGAAGATAATGACGTGTGAAGACATTCACTTGAAGACAATGGAGTGCGAAGACATAGTTTCTTTCGTAGTTTCATTTTCTTCCTTCTTGAGTCATAAGAACCACCGAACTCTTAAGTGAGGTCCAAGTGAACAGAGTCAGAAAACTGATGTGATGCTAAACCCAAATCCTATGTCTTCGAGTGAAGACAATGAGAGAAAATCTTATCCAGAGTTGGATGAGTCAGCTTTGCTTGTAGCCCAAGTCAAGCTGCCGCGTGTGTTTGAAATCCGACTGTTGGACACGTGTCAGTTCCTTAGTGACCCAGGGTCATTTTGAACATATCAGGTCGGGTTACCTCCTGGCTATAAATAGCCCACCCCCCTACACCATAAATCGGTGGCTGCTCAGAGTTAGTGCACAGCTTTTGTCGTTTGAGAGCAACCCACCTCCGAAGCCTTTAAGAGAGAAACCTTGCGAGGACAAAGCCCAAAACACCCAGAGCCCAAAGAGTGTTTGGCATCACTGAAGTCTTTCTGTCCGCGTGATCTGAAGACTTATTACACTTAAAGACTGTGTATCTTCCAGTCGGTTAGGCTCATGTTCTGAGGATCCAAGAGTCATTGTGGATCGCCAGTGAATGAAGTCTGTGAAGGTTTGGAAGTCTACCTTGAAGACTTACCAGAGTGATTGGGCGAGGACTAAGCACTGGTACAACAAGGTGCTATACAAACGGTTTTTAACCCCTTTCCACGACGGTGTTCGGAACCGTCGCCAAGTGAGTGACTGCGATAGGGGGGTCCTTCCCACACGACCCAGAAACCATCGGGGATAGGGAGCCTCGATGCATTTATAGTACTCCCTACTCGTTTGTGCTCGCATTTCCATCGCAGTCGGTATTCTGTGGTGCTACGTTTACGATGCGCGACCCATCACAAATAGTTCACGATTGTAGAAGTAAACAATCACACACATTTACTTTTCCTTGACTGTGTGTGATTCGATGTAAGAGCGCACATAGTTGTCGCTATAAAACTGTATGCGAAGCTTGAATACATCCCACACGATTCATCTGTCGTACCCGCGTCGGATGATCGACCTATCGCACGCGTTCTTCTATGACCAAACATTTGCGATGCGCACAACATCACAAACAGTCCGTAATTTCAAAGCGTGTGTGATAAGGTGACTATCACAAACATTTAATAAGAAAGAACTATGTGCGATGTTGTTGTTAATCGCACACGTTTTTTCTTGGCTGGTCGTGTGTGCAGTGGAGATTGATCGCACATGTAGTGGATCCTAGAAACGCATCTGATCTCCACGTCTATCGCAGACATTTCGCTTTTGCAAACCGTGTGCAGTGTAATCCCTAATTAATCCCTAACTTAAAAATCAGATGTTTTGAATTGGAAAGTAGGCAATCACTTATTTCATATCCAACCATGTTTATTACAAATATAGGTTCAACCATGAATGCATAATTCGATGCACAGGTACATATACTGAAGAACTACAGAAGCACCAAGTAAAGAATATTGAACCACAGTTGTACTAAAGACTGTAAAGAGAGAGGCGAAAGACATTCTGGTTGCTGGAGAAGGTGAAGCAGAATGCCCATATTGTGCCCTCCTCCATGCATAATGCACGCATGACTCTAGGCCAACCCCTTGCGATGGTTGCCCGTCCATCCTTCATTGTCTTCATTACGACTTCTCGATGCTCATGTAGTTTGGATGAAATACTTTAACCTTCATTGCGTGTCCACCAATCATGTACTTTGCGAGGTAATCTTGAGTGAACTGCTTCGGGAACCACTGCGAACAAAAAAGATTCAGACATTGTTGTCTAACAACTCATTATGGGCAGTAAAAAGAGAAGGCTGTAGAGTTTGTAGTTACCATCCTACAGCTCACTGTTGTGTTGGATAGAGCATAAACAAATAATTTGCTTGCCACCATTCGTATCTTTTTACTAATAATCCTTATCAGTTTCCTCACTTGATGCTTGTTCATGAATATCTCATTGCCCCATACGCAAAAAGGGTCGATGCATGGATCCTTGCCAAGGGCATATGTACCTACAAGCAACAAGTCAATATTACAAGCTAACAAGTGTCCAGGCTTGGATCTATATGCATTACATTATGGAACGACGAGGGGAGTACAAGCCGAGGGATGAAACTAACCTCGGCGGAAAATGGTGGCCATTCCCATTGTTGTCCTGCATAAGTAGTGGAAAGGCATGATAAGTACAGTAACCTTAACATCAAAAAAATATAGCAAAGGTAAACAACATCATCTCCAAATGATAGCTTGAATGTGTTGGTTTCAGCATGCTGTTAAAGCAGATATAAAATGAAAGGCAATGTTACCGACAACAGGCTTAACAGCCATCAAATATTGCAAATCAAACTGGTATTGTTGAAAATGAATAGAACGTAGGTAATGCTTAAACATCACAATGGATAAATGTGTAAAACTAAAATAAAGGGCATGTGTTAACTACACCAGGCATAACTGGAACCAAATATAGCCATTCAAATTGGTATTGATGCAGTCAAGCGGCATAGTTCCGACTTGCACATAATGAACATCACATCGTGAATGACTGAAATAAACAAGGCATAAATGATCAGTATAACAACCAAATATAGCCATTGAAAACTGGACAGAGTCTCACTGCAACCAACCTAACAAGCAAATACAGATAAACAGGGCATATGCTTGAAAACTAGACAAATGCTCACTGCAACCAACCTAACATGCAAATACAGATAAACAAGGCATCTGCTTGAAAACTGGACAAATGCTCACTGCAACCAACCTAACAACCAAATACAGATAAACAAGGCATCTGCTTGATAACTGGACAAATGCTCACTGCAACCAACCTAAGAACCAAATACATATAAACAAGGCATCTGCTTGATAACTGGAAAAATGCTCACTGCAACCAACCTAACAACCAAATACAGATAAATAAGGCATCTACTCACTATAAACAACCAAATATAGCCATTCGTGAAACTGAAGTGGACAATTCATACTTAAACATCACATAGCCCTATTGAACAATACATTTTTGCATAACTGAAATAATTAAACACGAAACAGTTAAAGCACCGCACGACAAATGCTACTACAACAAAGGGTACGGGTTGGCAAGCTAGAAAAGGTAAGATTTGCTGATAGGATGTTGCCTCACATGTCATGGACGGGATCCTTCCAGTTGGAAGAGCACAGACCCATGGTGCGCTCTCTGATGTCACGGATGGGCTGTTTCACCTTGGAAGAACCTTTGTGGGTGCCCTCCTCGTGGTCGTGGTCGATGAGATCTGACTTGGCAATTGAGGATCCCAAGCCGCCGCCGTAGAACGTGTCCTTCAGAAATGATAAAATGGGCTCGATGGCGTACAAGGATCGCAAATCCTTGACCGCTTGGCGGAGGAGATCAGCGGCAGGGCCGTCGAAGAGATCGACGGTGGTTGAACCAGAGGGGTTGGGGATGGACCACTTAACCTGTGACATGGCCCGCGTGAAGCCGTCGCTGTCGACGAGCTTGATGTCGTAGCTAGTTTTCCTGAGATACAGTAATACACTAGCCCACTGACATGAAGCCTTCGGCATGGCAACGTAGTCAACGTCTTCGCCGGCTTCCGCGGCGACGTGTTGCTCTGGGATCGACAGGGCGGGGCGAACGGCGGCCACCTCGCCAATGTCTGCCGGAGAGGCCATGATAAACCTCTTCTTGGCCGAACGCTCGTCGGGCTCCCCGGGATACGTGGCCGAGCTTAGGCTGCGACATTCTGGAGTAGGGGATGTGGATCTGGCGGGGAGGGACACCGCAGGCCTCATCTAAAAACTCAGGGGAGTGGGGCAACGATATGGGAATCGCTGGGTAACCTGAACTTTATTATCTAAGCTAGGAGGAACGGGCAGACCGACAGGGGTTGGCGGCGGCGCCGGCGGCGTCGGCTGCGGCCGTGAGCTAGGGTTCAACGGGGGGAGGGGCCGGGTGGGGGGACTGTGCAGGGGGGGTGTTTGAGGATACGCTGCGGCTACTGGAATTTTTAGTAATGGTGGGTGGAGATGGTGGTGGACGAGGGAGGGCGACGGTTCAAATGCCTCGGCTACTGCAATTTTACTATAAGGTCGGTGCTGGAGGAGTGTGGGCAACGGTTGAAGTACGGCGGCTACTAAAATTTGGGTAAAGTAATTGATGCGGGGTGGGAGTGCCCAAGATCGCGCACGGTCCAATAAGAATATGCGTGTATGATAATAAGGAAAAGTGGCGGAACCGCCAATTTTTGCAACGCTCAAGGCGGCTAGTTTGTTTTTATATTTCTAGCTAGCTGGTCTATCACACATGGTTCATCCTAATTTCTAAATAAACTACCTGCCTTTAGCTTGCATAGGTAGTGATTTTACAGTGCACTTGCATCGCACACGGTTAAGCCAGTACCTCCACCCTTTGCTCGCGCTTGCGCAGTCGTGGTGATTTTACAGCGCACTTGCATCGCACACGGTTGAGCCAGTACCTCCACCTTTGCTCACGCTTGCGCAGTCGTGGTGATTCACAGCACACTGGTAGCGGGAAAACGATGGGAGAAGAGGCGGGAAACCGATGATAGGAGTGGCGGGAAACGGTAGCCTGTTTTGATATATAACAAGATTAATATAGAAAACTTAGTAGAGAAGGAAGCGTGAGCTAGCACGACGCATGCGCACAGTGCTTACCCATGTACTGCATGTGCTGTCGAAAGGGCTGAGGATTGCCGTTCGATCTGGGAGCATCCAACGGTGCAGACGTATGATCCATGGGGTTTGGGTTCTGGCCAATCAGAACGTGGGGGGGGGGGGCATCAGCCATGGTTTGGTAGGCACACGGCTTTCGTGAGTGAATCGTGTGCTATTTGAAAACATTTCGTGAGAAGAATCTCGGTTTTTAAATCCCCGTGAATCCAAAACTCACCCGAAAATCATGAAACTTGGCATGGTGTCATGACATGGCACATATATGTCGAGGAATTTTTTTCGTCCATTTTGGCGCAAGTTTTATTACAAGCCTCTTACAAACCGGAGCTTCTCTCAAAGAAGCCTCATGGTTCCTATAGGGAAATGTGTCCCCCTTATGGGCGAAACGATAATCACTGCCTCTTTTCGCCTTGTATTTTCTTCTACGGGCAACATGGAACGAGAGGATATCCGTGCTGAAATTTAAACTTATTCAGGGTTTGTTTGGCCTTTTTATACACTAATTGAGTTTCCTAGGCATTTAATATCCATAAGTCAAATCTGAAATTCAAATACATGCTCCAGTTCACCAAAATGGCTAGAAAAAATATGCATGGGTCCTTGGGTGCATGTTTAGGTCCCATGCCAGGAATGGGAACGAATTACAACCGTACTGGCGTCCTGGCTCGTCCTCAAACATTTGGAATCTCAGTTTTTAAATCCCCGTAAATCCTAAACTCACCAGAAAGTCATGAAAGTTTGCATGGTGTCACGTCATGGCACATATATGTCGTGGTAAAAACATTGTCCAATTTGGGCCAAGCTTTATTACAAACCTCTTACAAACCGGAGCTTCTCTCAAAGAAGCCTCGTGGTTCCGATAGGGAAACGTGTTCCCCTTGTGGGCGAAACGTAATCACTGCCTCTTTTCGCCTTGTATTTTCTTCTACGGGCAACATGGAACGACAGGATATCCGTGCTGAAATTTAAACTTATTCAGGGTTCGTTTGGCCTTTTTATACACTAATTGAGTTTCCTAGGCATTTAATGTCCATAATTCAAATCTGAACTTCAAATACATGCTCCAGTTCGCCAAAATGGCTAGAAAAATTATACATGTGTCCTTGGGTGCATGTTTAGGTCACATGCCAGGAATGGGGATGAATTACAATCGTACCGGCGTCCTGGCTCGTCCTCAAACATTTGGAATCTCGGTTTTTAAATCCCCGTAAATCCTAAACTCACCAGAAAGTCTTGAAAGTTGGCATGGTGTCATGTCATGGCACATATATGTCGTGGTAAAAACATTGTCCAATTTGGGCCAAGCTTTATTACAAACCTCTTACAAACCGGATCTTCTCTCAAAGAAGCCTCGTGGTTCCGATAGGGAAACGTGTTCCCCTTGTGGGCGAAACATAATCACTACCTCTTTTCGCCTTGTATTTTCTTCTACGTGCAACATGGAATGACAGGATATCCGTGCTGAAATTTAAACTTATTCAGGGTTCGTTTGGCCTTTTTATACACTAATTGAGTTTCCTAGGCATTTAATGTCAATAATTCAAATCTGAACTACAAATACATGCTCCAGTTCACCAAAATGGCTAGAAAAATTATACATGTGTCCTTGGGTGCATGTTTAGGTCCCATGCCAGGAATGGGAATGAATTACAACCGTACCGGCGTCCTGGCTCGTCCTCAAACATTTGGAATCTCGGTTTTTAAATCCACATAAATCCAAAACTCACCAGAAAGTCATCAAAGGTGGCATGGTGTCACGTCATGGCACATATATGTCGTGGTAAAAACATTGCCAATTTGGGCCAAGCTTTATTACAAACCTCTTACAAACCGGAGCCTATCGCAAGAACCCTCGTGGTTTCGATAGGGAAACGTATCCCCTTGTGGGCAAAACGATAATTGTTGCCTCTTCTAGCCTTGTATTTTCTTCTACACGCAACACGGAACAACGGGAGATTCGCGCTGAACTTTGAAATTATTCAGGGTTCGTTTAACCTTTTTTATTCATTAATTGAGTTTTCTAGGCATTTAATGTCCATAATTCAAATCTGAACTACAAATACATGCTCTAGTGCACAAAAATGGCTAGAAAAAACGTACATGTGTCCTTGGGGTGCATGTTTAGGTCCCATGGAACGAATGGGAATGAATTCAACCATCTCGTCGTCCTGGCTTGGCCACAAACATTGCGAATCTCGGTTTTTAAATCTCTATAAATCCAAAACTCACCAGGAAATCATGAAACTTGGCATGGTGTCACTACATGGCACATATAATTGTCCAATTTGGGCCAAGCTATATTACAAGCCTCTTACAAACCGAAGCTTCTCGCAACCCTCGTGGTTCCGGTAGGGAAACATGCCCCTCTTGTGGGTGAAACGATAATCGCTGCCTCTTCTCGCCTTGAACTTTGTTTTCTACAGGCAACATAGAATAACAGGACTGTCGTGCTGAAATTTGAAACTGTTCAGGGTTTATTTGGCCATTGTATATATTAATTAAGTTTTCTAGGCATTTAATGTAGTCCATAATTCAAATTTGAACTACAAGCACATGCTCCAGTGAAGCAAAATGGGTGGGAAATCATACATGTGTCATTGGGTGCATGTTTAGGTCTCATTTAAGGAATGGGAATGAATTACAAACTTCTTGTCATCCTGAAACATTGAGAATCTCGGTTTTTAAATCCCAGTAAATCGAAAACTCACCCAAAAAACATGAAACTTGGCATGGTTTCGTGACATGGCACATATATGTCGTGGTAAAAAAATCGTCCAGTTTGAGACAAGGCGCACACATTAATAGCCAACGAAGTCCTTTTGAAACAAATAGCTGACACGTTAATATCACAAATGGTTGTATTATATGAACCGTGTGCCCCCGTAACCATTTAAGTGCGGCCACTACCTCTGCCAAAATTTAACCATACTCAGTGGCGTGCGTGCAGCTGTTTGATTAGACGGGACGAGCGCGAGAAGTCCGCCGTGCAGGCTCGACGGGACGCGTGCGAGCAGTCCGCCATGTAGGCTCAACGGGACGCGTGCATCCTGTCCACCTCGCAGGCTCGACGGGACACGTGCGAGCAGCAAGACCGCCCATGCTCACCGGGAAGCGAGCTCTTTGACCTCCATCCACCAGCCGCCGCCCGCCTCGCTCACAACTTCTCCATTAATGGGTTAATTAAAGCACCTGGACGGAGGGTGTTTGCTTGTGATCCCATGGCAGCATTTGCTTTGTTCGTGTTTTCAACTCATATTCCGGCCTAATTTAAATTGCCACATAGGGAAATGGATAATACAATGACAAATAAAATGGCAACGGATAATACGATGACAAATTTACAATGGCGTAGATAATAATTGTCTTACATATTCCGGATAATTTAAAATGCCACATGCGGCAAAGCCCGAAAGACACGGGGGCAAGAGAAGAAGGAAATCGCAGACAACGATATGGGTCGCTACTGTCTCTACTCGTCGATGGATCGCCGGGCGACAACATCCTCCAGCTCCTTCTTCAATTCCTCCCGACTTTGCTTGAAAGCAGCCACGGATTCCTCCACCTCCTGCTCGCGCTCGATCCGGAGCTTCCTCAAGTCACCCATCAGTTCCTCGATGACCGCTGTCAGCGTCATCCCCGAGACACTGCTCTGCTCATGCAGCATCTTCCAGCCGGCGGCCTCCTCCTCCTTCTCGGCGAGCACCTTGAGGAGCTTCGCATTGTCACCCATGAGTTGCTCGATGAGGCCGGTCACCTTGTCAACCGAGGCATCGCTGATCTCGAGCAGCTTAATCAAGCCGTCGACCAGCTCCTGCTGCTTAATGAGGCCAGCGAGAATGTCGTCGTCGCCGGCCAAGGACTTCAGCAACGCCAGCTCATCGTGATCGCCGACGCGGCGAATGCGCTTGTGAGAGCCCTCGCGTGCCCGTGAGAGCTTGTTCGAGGGCTCCGCGGCATGCCGGGACATCTCTGCTGTGGCTGCCGCTTCACGGCAGGACCTCTCTAGTGCTTTTGCGGCCTTGGTCTTTGCTGTTTGGTTATATGTCCACCCGAAACTCCTCCTACCGGTCATGGCGGAACGACTTGATAGGAAAGACCAGTTTTGTGGGTGATGAGGAGAGGAACTGTGAAGTAATTTTCGAGTGGGTAGTTTTTATAGCCCGGTGCTAAGTGGGAACACATATTAGTTTGATAGGTGTGAACAGATTTGCAATTAGTTATTGCGTTGTAATCTGCAATGTGACGAGGAACAAGGTCAAAATTTATTGATGGTTCTGGGCCTACAAAGCCCGTTTCTGTTGTTCTAGCTCATCGCAAACAGTTCTTTTGGATCAACCGTATGCCACGCATCGGAAGCCCGAAACGTGGGCCCACGTTCTCGGATGTACGTGTACGTGTCTGCCCACTATCACACACGGTCAAGATATCACCATCGTGTTCTATGGATGCGCCGTCGCGTCTCCCACGGGGTGCCAGAAGGTTGACCACGTGGTTGCTCGCCGTTGAGGCGGCCGCGGCGCGCTTTGCTCGCGTCCGTCCGCGCGTTTTGCTCGCCATTGAGGCGGCCATGGCGCGCTCTGCTCTGGCATCCCTGCGCGCTCTGCTCGCCGTTGAGGCAAATTTACAATGGGAACGGTTAATAATTGTCTTACATATTCAGGATAATTTAAAATGCCACATGCGGCAAGGCCCAAAACACTCACGACCTACATATGCATACAATTATAACAAAATATAGGCTAAAAGGCTGAGCCGGCGGCCTTCCGACGACGGTCTTCTCGGACTCCATGATCAGCATAGCACCATTGCGGCCGTTCATTCCAAGTGTCCTGACCCGCCTCCGCCTACGGAGCTATTGGCGCTGGGAGGCTCTTGGGGCTGCTGGGCCTCTTCCAGAAGAGCTTGACAGCGTGCAATCGCGCGCATGATATCTCCGTGGAACCGCTCCATTTCCATGTCTCTGGCTTGGTAGCAAATTCGATCCATCACCTGCATCCTCAAGATATCACGTTGGTGATGTTCTACTTCGTTGGGGACGTCAACTCCACCAAGGATGCGCTCGAGCCTGGCCACCACATCATCAGGATCGAGGTTGACAAGGCCGCCGTGGGCAATGATGAAGTCGCAGGCTGCCTGTGTCTTGACTGAATCGCAGAGGTCCTCTGCCCATTCCTTGCGGGGCATCAAGCTTTCGATGAGCACTGGTGACGGTGGCTCTTCGGGTGGGTCGTCGATCATGCCGCTGAGCAGCTCTGGATCTTTTGCACGGTGGATGGCAAACTGCTCATCACACCTCCTCTGCAATATGTCGATTGTGCGCCCAAGGACTGTCATGCCGATATCGCTGCCGATGGGCCATGGTGCCTGCACGGGCCGATGAAGCTCTTGCTCCCCGACCTGCTCTAGCTCGTTCTCCTCGCCGAAGATGTAATGCAGGTAGGGGTCGACGTCGAAGCTTTGGTCATTTCCTGGCATGCTTGGAATAACTAATGGTAGATGGGTGAGGACTAGATCTGCGCAGAGTGTCGCGACGGTGCGTTGCCGCCTGGGTTATATGCAGCAAGCCATTAGCTGGTGGTGGGAAACCGTTGAGGGAACAGGCGTGGATTTTACAATTCACCCATGTGGAGCGCGGGAAGACTAAGTGGAACACACACACAACCCGAATACCGTATGCGGTGCCACATGTTATTTATCACACACGTGTTAACATAAGGAAACGTATGTGTAACTTACTAAGCATCGCACACGAGTACTCGCAGACGCATCATGTGCGATACTCCTAGCCACCGCAAGCAACTAGTTTGCATTTTTCAAAGTTTTTTGTACGAACAGAATCGCACACGAACTAACTATAGTAACCGTATGTGCTATAATTTCTCATCGCAAACAGTTCATCCGAGTGGGCTGTTTGCTGCGTATCACACACATCTTGTTTACACGAATCATTTGTGTTCTTTTGGCTCATCGCAAATGCCGCATATCACACACATCTTGTTAAGTTGAACCGTTTCTGTTCTCTTCCCTAATCGAAAACAGTTCGTTTGAGTGAACCGTATGCCGTATATCACACACACCTTGATCTGGCTGACCGTTTCTGTTGCATTCCCTAATAGCACACAGTTCATCAGAGTGAACTATATGCCGTATATCTCACACACATTGATATGGCTGCCCATTTCTGTTGTTCTGCCTCATCGCAAATAGTTCTTCTGGATCAACCGTATGCCCCGGATCGCACACGTAACTAAAATCTGAACCGTGTTTGATGTCTCTGCCATCGCAAACGTTTTGCATCTTTTTTGATGGGTTTTTTACATCCCTGTTTGCGATTAATGCATCGCACACAGTTTCATCAAAGGGTCTCTGATCATAGTGTTGCGTTAGCAGCATCCTGCAGTAGTGAAGTGTCCTTAGCTCAAGGGGAATAAGGTGAAGACGCGGTCTTCTGAGTTCAATCTCAGCCTCCCTAACCAGACATACAGTTGTCAGAGCAACTGGAACTGGTCTACCAAATCCTTGTCTTCGTCAAGCAACTGGTTCTATCACTTTACCCTTTACTTACTGTTTCGCTTCGTGAAGTCATTGCTTGCCTGCTCTGTTTGACTTCACTGTGTGAAGACATTATTTCTGTTTGCATGTTTGGCTTGATAATGTCTTCCTAGTCTGATCCACTCTACCTAGTTGTTGTTTGTCTTCGTGTTTACTCTGTACTATTTCTTAGACTATGGCATGGCTAGTGTAGTTTATCTTCCGCTACATACTATGTAGGTTGTATTTGGTTGTCTGTCTTCGAAGACATTGCCTGTCTTGAAGACTTTCATAAAAATTGCCTATTCACCCCCCCCCCTCTAGTCGATAACTAGCACTTTCAATTGGTATCAGAGCAAGGTGCTCCCTTGTTCTGTGTGATTCGGCTTAACCACCTGGAGTTTTACCTATGTCGACTGCAGGGATAATCAAAGTCTCCGCTGCGCGCCCCGTCTTTGATGGCACTGATTACCCCTACTAGAAGTATAAGATGCACATGCATCTTGAAGTCATTGACAACGACCTCTGGTATGTCATCAGGACTGACGTTCCCAAAGTCGGTGAAGGCGTCACCGCTGCTGATGTCAAGAGGTTCGTGCAATTGGACTCGACTTCCAAGAACATCATCTGTGGTCATATGACCAAAGGGCAGTACGGTCGCGTGAGTGCTCTGGAATCTATGAAGCTAGTCTGGGACTGGCTGTCCAAGGTCAAAGAAGGCGTCTCAACTCAAAGAGACCCAAGAATTGATGTGCTTCACAATCTCTTCAATCGATTCAAGAGGAATGACAATGAGAATGTCCAGCTCACTTTCGACCGCCTCACTGATATCACAAATGAGCTTCGTGCTCTGGGCGCCACTGAAATCACCAAGCATGAGGTCGCGAAGAAGCTACTGAGATCACTTGACAGCTCATTTGACACTCTAGCCTTGATAATCCAAGAACGCCCTGACTTCAAAGATCTCGATCCGTTTGACATACTTGAGAGGCTCAACACACATGAATTCTAGCTATCTGAAAAGAGAGACGTCTATGGTCCCAACTATGGCTGATCTCGTGCTTTGAAGGCAAAGGCAGAATCCTCATCTAAAGAATTTGACTACAGTTCTGATGATCCTGAAGACATAGGCAAAGAGCTAGCAATGCTTGTGAGAAAGTTCCAAAAGTTCTCCAAGAAGAATCGCTTCGGAAAGTCTTCAAGATCCAGCTCCAAGAATGATGAGGCTTCCACTCGTGACTACAAGAAGAGAACGTGCCACAAATGCAAGAAGCCAGGCCACTACATATCTGAACATCTTCAATGGGACAAGGAAGCAAATAAAAAGAAGAAGAGCAAGGAATATGACTCCGACAATAATAAGAAGAAGAAATCCTCAAAGTCTTCATCTTACAAGAAGAGCTCGTCTGGCAAGGCTCGTGCATTCATTGGCAAGGAAATGGATTCAGAGGAGGAGTCTGCGTCTGAGGAGGTGGAGGTGGAGTCTAAGGAGGAGTCTGATTCGGGTGTGGCAAACCTGGCTCTAGCTTTGGCATTCGTCGCCAAGTCCATCTTCAACATCGAAGACAATGGTCACGACGCCGACGCTGAAGCCAATAATGACGATGATTCTGCTCCCACCTTCTGCTTCATGGCAAGAGGTGCTAAGGTAAGCTCACGCGATGCTTACTTTCAGACCTCCAGTGAAGATGACTCTGAATGTGAATCCAAACCCAGTTATAAAACTCTTGCTAAAATTGCAACTGAACAACAAACAGCCATGGAAAAGATTCAAAAATTGCTAGACAAAATCGATGACCTATTGGACGAGGAAATGAATCGAACTCAATCCTTAATTGAAGACATAAAAAATCTTTGTGTTAAGTACGAAGAACTTGAAAGTCATCATGAAACTCTCTCAGCCACTCATGAAAAGCTTTCCTATGATTATCTTCAAAGGAAGCAAGATCTAGCGAAATTGAGAGCATCTCATGAAGATCTTCAAAAAGAAAACGATTCACTACTCGCTCAACAGATCAGTTCCGCTCAGGAAGATTTTGTGCCACCTTGCTTAAAATGTCTTGAGCGTGACAATGCTATCTCTATTGCTGAATGTTCTACTGTCTATGAAGTTGCAATATCTTCAACTGTTGATGTGGTAACTAACCCCTCTTCTGAGGATGCCACTACTATTACTGATGAGAATGCCAGGTTGAAGACATTGCTTGAAACAGGCATGTATAAAAGCCTCAAGGGGCATCAGACACTATGTGATGTCCTCAAGAAACAGATTCTGAATCGAAACCCTAGGAAAGAGGGTGTTGGTTTTGAGAGAAAAATGAATGTTGATGGCTCTTATTGGAAGCCTGAGCAGTTCCCCAAAACCACATGGGTTGCTGCAAAGGGCCCTTCAGTAGATCCATCCACCTTATCTGGCTTCACTTGTGCTAACCCTATTGTCATTGATGAGTCATTCGACTCCAACTATAAACTATTCAAGAATCAGAATGGTGAAGTGTTTGCCAGGTTTATTGGAACTAACTGCAGGAATGGGCCACCTATGAAGATGATCTGGGTTCCTAAAAGTCGTCTTGAGAATCTTCCCGTGAATGTCATCATGACACCACCAGGGACGAAGACAAACCTCAGACCAAAGGCTTCATATGGCCCAAAGGCTTCATACAGACAGAGGACCTCACAAGGTCACACTAATGCCAATGTTTTGCAGGGAAACTATCATATGACTCATGAATACGAGCGTGTTTCTTCAAACCGCTATGTTCACAAATCAAAGAATTTTTCTACATATTATTTTGAGTACTATTCACCTCCTGCAAAACTATTTGCTAGGGCTTCTAAGCCAAAATTCTTAGATGATGCACTTAGACTCATTGCTTCTAAGCCACCCCTTCAAATGTGGGTGGTTAAGAAGAATTAACTTCTCTTGCAGGGTCGGGCCTCGAGCCGAAAATCATTGACTTCTGAAGACAATGCTGGGGACCTAAAACATCTTGTTGGACGCAAGATAAAATGCCAAAATGGTCTTACCATCCAAGAATCTTACATTTTATAGTATGCTTGTTCGTCAAATGTTTCTCCTTCACAATACTCTTTGTGAAGCCTATCCTACTAATTGCACTGTAGGGTACAACTCCGAAAGCTACTGAATGGATCATGGACAGTGGATGCACTAACCACAGGACTGGTGATCGAAGTCTTCACATGGATTCTACTCTTCGACCATCTACTAAAAGCCATATCACATTTGCTGACACTGGTAAAAGCAAGGTATTGGGCCTTGGTAGAGTTGCTATGTCAAAGGATCAACACATGGATAAAGTGATGCTTGTTGAATCCCTTGGATACAACTTAATGTCTGTCTCAATGCTTTGTGATCTTGACATGATTGTGATATTTGGAAAATATCGATGTCTTGTGCTTATGGCATCTGACAAATCTCTAGTCTTCGAAGGTTATCGAAGATGTGATTTGTATATGGTAGATTTCTTCGCAGGACCAGAACTTGCCGTATGTCTTCGAGCTAAAGCTTCAGAGTGCTGGCTTTGACATTGAAGGCTAGGACATGCGGGCATGAGAAACTTGCACACTCTCGTGAAGAAGAAGCACATCATAGGCATCGAGGGCGTCAAGTTGAAGAAGGACCATCTATGTGGTGCTTGCGAAGCAGGGAAGATGAATAGGGCAAAACATCCCTCAAAGACAATCATGACGACTCCACGTCCCTTCGAGCTACTACACATGGACTTATTTGGCCCTACTCACTATTCTACCCTTACTACCACTGCACATCTTTATGGCTTCATTTTTGTTGATGATTATTCTAGATATACCTGGGTGCACATAATTCTCTATAAGACTGAAGTGCAGGATGTCTTCAGACGATTTGCCAATCGCGCCATGACTAAATATGACATCAAGATCAAGCACATCAGGAGTGACAACGGCACGGAATTCAAGTAAGAATTCAAGTACACATGCCTCGACGCTTACCTTGATACACTTGGCATCACACATGAGCTCTCTGCTCCATACACTCCTCAGCAGAATGGCGTAGTGGAGCGCAAGAGCAGGACCCTTATTGAGATGGCTCGTACGATGCTCGATGAGTACAAGACTCCAAGAAAGTTCTGGCCTGAAGCCATTGATACTGCATGCCATATCATCAACATACTTTATCTTCATAAATTCTTCAAGAAGACATCTTATGAACTACTCACTGGTAAGACGCCAAATGTAAGCTATTTCAAAGTCTTCGGTGCTAAGTGCTGGATCAAGGATCCACACCACACTTCCAAATTTGCACTGAAAGCACATGAAGGTTGTATGCTTGGTTACGGAAAGGATTCGCACACCTACAGAGTCTTCAACCTCTTTCACTATAAAGTGGTTGAAACTGTAGGTGTGCGGTTTGATGAGACTAACAGCTCGCAAAGAGAGCACCTGCCAAATGTTCTAGATGAAGCTTCTCCTAGTGAATCTATCAAGCTAAGGGGTACTGGAGAAATCATACCCACCGAGGAACAGGCAGAAGAGGAAATTTTCGTTCCAGCTCCTATTCAACGTGAAGACAATGCTGAGCCCGAAGACAATGCTGAAGATGAAGACAATGATCAGTAACAGCAAAATCTTCGCCATGTTCATCCTCATGTGGCCAATGAAGTTCAGATTGAGAAGATAATTGATAGCATCAACGCACCTGGTCTGCTAACTTGATCAAGAGCTACGCAACTAGCAAACTTCTGTGGGCACTTTGCATTCGTCTCCATATCCAAACCCAAGAAAGTTGATGAAGCCTTTATGGAACCAGAATGGATTCAAGCTATGCAAGAAGACCTTCAAAAATTTGAGCTCAACAATGTCTGGGAGCTAGTCAAACGTCATGATCCTCGCAAGCACAATATTATTGGCACCAAATGGATCTATCGCAACAAACAAGGTGAACATTGTCAAGTTGTCAGAAACAAAGCTCGTCTTGTTGCTCAAGGTTACACACAAGTAGAGGGAATTGACTTCGATGAAACCTTTGCTCCTGTGGCTAGGCTTGAAGCCATTTGCATACTGCTAGCCTATGCAAACCACAACATTATTCTCATGTATCAAATGGATGTGAAGAGCGCTTTCCTAAATGGCAAAATTGACGAAGAAGTATATGTAGCTCAACCCCCTGGTTTTGAAGATCCAAAGCATCCTGATATGGTATACAAACTCAACAAGGCATTGTATGGCCTCAAACAAGCACCTCAAGCTTGGTATGACACACTAAAAGACTTCCTGAAGAGCAAAGGCTTCAAATCTGGTTCTCTAGATCCCACTCTCTTCACAAAGACATATGATGGAGAACTGTTTGTATGCCAAATCTATGTGGATGACATTATCTTCGGATGCACTGACCAAAGATATAGTGATGAGTTTCGGGCATATGATGTGAGAGCAATATCAAATGTCAATGATGGGGGAGCTTAAATTCTTCCTTGGTCTTCAAATCTGCCAACAGAGAAATGGCATCTTCATATCACAAGAAAATACCTCAAAGATTGCCTGAAGAAGTTTGGAATGCAAGACTGCAAAGGGTACACGACGCCAATGCCAACCAAAGGCCAATTGGGCCCCGACAACAATGGTAAAGAGTTCGATCAAAAGGTATACCACTCCATGATTGGTTCTTTATTGTACTTATGTGCATCTAGGCCAGATATAATGCTTAGTGTTTACATGTGTGCCCGATTCCAAGCGGCACCAAAGGAGTCGCTTCACCTCATGGTGAAGCGAATAGTTCGATATTTGGCTCACACACCAACGCTAGGATTATGGTATCGAAAGGGCTCAAAGTTTGATCTACTTGGATTCTCAGATGCTGATTATGCTAGTGACAAGGTTGATCGCAAGTCTACATCAGGCACATGTCATTTTCTTGGACGATCTCTTGTCTGTTGGTGTTCAAAGAAGCAGAACTGTGTATCACTCTCCACTGCTGAATCTGAATATATTGCTGCTGGATCTTGTTGCGCTCAGATTCTCTGGATGAAGCAAACCCTCAAGGACTATGGCATCAACATGAAGAATGTGCCCCTCTACTGCGACAATGAAAGCGCCATAAAGATTGCTCACAATCCAGTTCAGCACTCGAAGACAAAGCACATTCAGATCCGTCATCACTTTCTCAGAGACCATGCGTTGAAGGAAGACATTGATATCATTCACGTCAACACTGAAGAGCAATTGGTAGATATCTTCACAAAGCCCTTGGATGAGAAAAGGTTTTGCAAGCTGCGGTGTGAGCTAAATATCTTAGAATCCTCGAATGTCCTGTGAATGGACACACATCCTAACGCTTATGCATATTGATGACTTAGGTGCGCAACACACAAAGTAACGTATGTCTTCAATGCATGAAGACGTACACTCTAAGTGTGAATACATTAATGTGGAATTTGACTTCGGAGCGCCATGATAATTGTGCGCCGTGTCTAGGTCTAATACTTCCTATACGGTGGGTAACGCCACCACCAATCTTTCTTGAAGATTTATATTTGGCGTCATATTGCATTATCTTCAAAGTTGGTTTGTCTTCAACATAGGTTTATCTTCACAATGATTGATTTGGTCTTCATTTTCTTGAAGATTTATGTTCTGTCCTCTATAGCATTCACTTATAGCTATGTCTTCAAGTTGCCATTTTCTACACTAAGTGAATGTGATCGGACCCTAACCCCATCTGTGCTTATCTCTCCTACTCTCTCTAAATCTTCATATGCATTCTATTGACACGTGTCGATTGTCTTCATTGTGTCCTTGTCAGTCGAAGATTAAGAGCCAAGCATTTAAAATGCTTTTAATACCCCAATCCTTTTTGCCTGAATCCGGAGAAGGCGGAACGACCACCCGACAAACCAGGCGCGCGTGGGATCATGGCACAACATTTAAGTTGTTGCATGCTTGCCACGTGTTGCTCAGATGTGAATCGCCAGGGGTAGCAGAGTAAATTCACTATGTCGTTCCCTTCCTTATAAATATCCAACCCCCTGCGGTCATTAAATCTTACTCCCCTCGCTGTATTGCTCAAAACCCTAGGGTCGTCGCTAGCTCTTGTCGTCGCCGCAGATGAAGCGCTTCGCTGCCGCGACTTCTCCGTCGTCGTCTTCATGCCGGCCGCAGACCTCCTCTTCCCGCCGCTGTCGTAGGTGTCTTCTACCACCGAGTTAGGGCACGGGAGATTGGACTGCTCGGCCTCCATCTCCAACTCATCTAGCAATTCTCTACTGTTCTTGAGCGGTAAATAAAAGTTTATTTTTACCGCACGTTTGAAATGTTAAACTTTCTAAATCTTCAGAAAGTTGTTTCTTCACTTCCAAATCTGGATCTTCCATACTCTTCATCTCATAACCTGCAAATACTTTCACTTATGCTTTACAACTAGTTTGATTCCTCACTTGTACCTATTCATGGATTCATACAAATCTGGAACCAACATATATCGATAAGTGAATGTCTTCGCACTATGAGGTCAATGTCTTCAAACTGATTTATCTTCAAAAATCCTTTGAGAATGCATATGACCTCTTCCCCTTCCCTCGTGTCTCTAATGTTGTCACAGGTACATGTCTGTGGGTGAGTCTCTTGGTTCTCATAGTCTGAATTCATTTGCAGAATTCTTACAGCATCACATTGAATCTCCTGAAGCCAGTTCTTGTCTGGCCAGCAAAGCAAAGCCTATCACTTTTGTGAAGCCAATCAGTCTTGTGAAGCCAATGGCAAGTGGCAAATCTGCGAAGAAAGGTGGCAGACAGCACCGTGATAACACTGCAAAGGACCTGCCTCCCGGTCTTTATGAGTTATACAAGTCTGATCCTGAAGAAAGCTATGGTGAGCGCACATCCCGCGTCCAATGGATTCGCAGATACTGGGCAGAGCAATGGTTTCTGTATCATTTTGTGACTCCTGATTATGCTGACAAGAATGTTGTGAGGCCACCATGGGCTGACATTGTGTACCGCAAGCTTCACCCCAAGAACAAAGCTGAAGCCATACAAAGAGGCTTCTTTCCTACATGGTCAGAGGACCAATGCCTCAGAATGCCGACCCATCCAGTCTTCTATGGTGTCGTGAAGATGATCTATTTGAAGCCAACTATTAGTTTGCTAGGGCTTCAGTAGCTCAAAACAAGAAGGACTTTGGGATTGCCTTGAACCCAGGTCCAGCTGAGCCAAGGCCCGATGGCAGTCGTGAGGCCGAACCAAATCTCATCGGCCGATTTGATGATTTTGCCTCATTTCTGGCACACTGTGCAGCCCAGAGGGCCAACATTGAAAATGCTGCTGAGGATGAGGAACAGGCTGTAGATCCAGAGCCCCGAAGCCAGGGAAGAATCAAAGGCTTCAAAGCCTATAGCTACCCCAAAAGCTTCAAGAGTGAAGCCATTGAAAACTGCACCTCCTGAATCCAGTGTGCATTTTGAAGACTTGTCCCGCACATCTGCTAAGAAGAAGAAAATATCTGGGCAAGGGCTTACTCCTGCAAGCATCCTGCACCATGAAGAGGATGTGATAGATCTGTCAGGTGATGAAGATCTTGCAGATGATGCCCTTGAGTTGCTGATTAAGAGCAAGCAGGAGGTCAAAATCTTCAAGGATTTGCCTATTTTTTATGCTGATATTCTGAACAACTTCATCGATAAATGGTTTGAAGAATGTCTCTCGCCATTGATGATCTGCAACTACCTATTGATATCAACATCACATTTCAGGGCTGCATTGCCAAAGAGCTTGCTATTGCTCAGAAGGTTGTTGAGTAGAAAAACAAGATTGACCATGAGAAAGCTCTCTTCAAGAAGCACATGGCAAAGCTCAGCGTGACTGATGTTCAGAACTTCAAGAAGATGATGGCTAATCTTAAAGCTGAGTTCCATAAGCGTCGTGATGAAGCCAAAGGCCCCCGAGAGTGCCTCAAGTATTATGCAGAGAAATGTGTTCAGGCTCACAATGAAGCCGTCAATAGAAAGGCACTTGGGCGTCCAAGCATTAACCCAAGGTTGGCCGCTAAGAAGAAGAAGCCAACTAAAGCCGAAGCTGAGGCTCCAAGGCGGGAAAGGCCAAGCATTGTCTTCCTTGCCAGTATGACTGGCTCGAAGCCAAAAGTTCCATCAACTGCTTCCGAAAGGAAGAAGACCAAGCAAGCAGAGGCTGAAGCTAAGAAGCGCAAGCATCAAGAAGCTCTAATGTTGCTCCGTCTCAGAAGAAGCTGAAGACAAAGTCTTCAAAGACTTCAAGAAGGGCCCAAGCACCAACTACTTCATCTGCTCTTGAGGAGCCTCTGCTTGTTGAGCCCATCTCAGTCACCTTACCTGACTCCTCCAACCGCGATAGAAGACTAGTTGTGCTTGAGCCTGCTCCCATAGAGGCCCATAACACTAAAGAAATTCTAGCTACTAACACCATCGCAGCTGAAGACATTGGTCCTGAAGACAATGTTGATGATGATGATGAAGTCCTTCCTCAAGTTCCACAGCTTACGCAGAACCGGTATCATCGCCTGCTCCCACGAGCAGTGAACAGATCATTATTGGAGGTCCCACGACGCCAATCACTCAAGATGATTTCTGGGATGAGCAACATCCAAACTCCCCACTCCATGAAGTCATACCGTGCACTCCACCTGCTCATGTCACCACCCCAGTACTTGAGACACCCCAGGCAAGACCAGAAGACATGGAGAAGACCACTCCATCACCACAAGCATCGCCCTCACTCCGAAGGCTTCACAGAGGCCCAAGGCTATCGGTCTCCATGTCTAGCATTCCTGAAGAGGATGTGCATGCCACAAGCTCCGTAGCACGTCAAGTGTTTCCTGAAGCCATCCCCTCAGTGACTACTCAAGAGTCTGAAGCCAAAGAGGCTGAAGATATTCCGGCTGCATCAGCCGATGAAAGAGATGAAGAAGAACAAGTTGTGATTCCCCCTGCTGCACCAAATGTGACTCCTGAAGTGATTGTGCCTGACCATCCAGTGATTGAAGCCTCTGATGCTGCTGCTACTGCCACACATAATGAAGTCAATGATGTTGTCACAACTGAAGCCCATGCACAGCCAGAAGCCAATCTTCAGACTGAAGCCCCTGATACCACCGAAGACATTCAGCCATCCACATCAGATGTTGCTGCTGCACCACCAGTTCCACACACTATGGCAAGGGCCTTCAATCGTGAAGGTGAGCTCATCAGCGTCAGATGGCCAATTATGACACCTCCTGAAGCCTCTGGACCCCAATATGATTATCACATTTCACAAAGGCCTCAGACACAGAAGCCTATGCCAAGAATGCCAAGGCTTCCAAGCATTGTCACCACACAGAGCTCATTCAGTGTCTTAAGCTTTAGAGAGCACAACACATTCTTCGACAAGGCCAAGAAATCCAACATTTCCTCTGACAGGTTCTGGAGTCATCTTCAGAGAAGCTATTACTCCTGCATCTTATACAACCAGGACAGAATCTTCCCACACAAGCGCCTGTGTTGTGATGCCATGGCTGATCTGCCTTGCCTTGAAGAAGCTCTTGACTGCTTTCGTGAAGTTGGCTTGCTCCAATTTGTCGTCGACAAGGAGCAATGGAATGAAGAGCTCCTGCTTCAGTTTTATGCCACATTACATATCTCTGGCTACAACAGGGATCCTAAGACATGGGTCCTTGAGTGGATGATAGGTGACGTACATCATGAAGCCAAAGCTCAAGATATCATTGAGCTTACTTCCCTGCCCACTCCTGGTGATCTCTATGAGCCAGGTTGTCAACGATATGAAAAGGAACTTGAAAGCATCTTCTAGAAGCCAGAGCCCAACATGAGTCAAATGCTGAGCATGATGAAGCCATTGCCAGTAGAAGCTGAGTACCCCAAGCACTTTCTTGTCAATGACCTTGAATATCTGCCCCGCACCATATTGTGAGGCATACTCTATGGCCAATTAAAGGGCACTCCCCCTCTGCAAAGATTGAAGGCACCATGAAGACATTGGTCTTCTAAATTCTCAATGGCATCTGCTTCAACACTCATGACTTCTTCATCCATTAGTTGGCAGCCTCAGGCATTGATCTATTTGGCCTCAAATTCTATGCACCATGGATTGTGCGGCTGATTAAGCTTCACTCGTTAGTCAACTATCAAGCTTCAGCGCGCAATCATGTTGTCTTCTTGCCTGAAGTTGATATGTCTCATGAAGCCATCTATCCCGAACCTGCCAAGGCACCAGTTTAGAAGCTTCTCAGCACCACTTGAAGCCATTCATGTGCGCAATCCCACTACTGCTCTTGGTTCTCTGGTCGGTCAGCTCAGGCTGCCGCATGCTGCAAACACTGATGCAACCACAAGCATAGTACCACAAAGGCCTCAGAAGCGTGCGCGAGTCCTCAATGACAGAGAACTTCTTGTTTCTCTACATCAGAAGCAGGATAGGCATCATGACTGGATGAAGCGTCAGATGCAAAGTCTTCTTGAGGATGTCAATCGCATATGCAACCTCTCCGCCAAGAATTCTTTTGTTGCTCCTGAAGCCTATCAGCATGCCTGGAAGAGCCTCACTCTGCTCTGCTTTGAAGATGAACTCGCTGCAGATGGCTTCACTGAAAGATTCAAGTTTGACTCCAGGCCTCCGCAATCAGCAAGTTGGCGTCCTACTCCATCTATTGAAGATTCTGACTACTCTTCATAAGCTCCAATTGTTGTTGCTCGATTCATTGATGAGGAGGACGATGCCACTTCACCAGCTATGGCTTCACTGCATCACGATTCTGCATCAGGCCCTTCTGCACCGCCAAACTCCACCATCGACCCGGCTGCCCCAACATCTTCACCAACACCTCATGGGAACGCTTAGACACTCTATGTATTCACTCCTTTTTGGTCATTCCTGACAAAAGGGGGAGAAGCATATGGGTTGATAGTCTTCAAGTGGGTCTATATGGGTCGGGTGCTTATTTTTGTTAAGTTTTGCAACTCTCGTTCTTGAACTGTTGGTTTTGAGTTGTAACACTTAAGTCCAGATGGGACGCCTGCTACATTTTCCGCTAACTTTGATTGCGTGGTTAAATTTCTATCTTATGCGCATGAAGTCATTCTACAGACGCCCATTGTTCAATGTGCATGTCATTATCTTCAATACATTTTTATATGCATGATGAATTGTCTTCATGAATTGAAGGAGATCTCCACAAAGCAAAACCTGCAATGTGCATTTGCATTCAAAGGCAAACTACTTATGTGCACATCTTTAGGGGGAGCCTTTTCAACTTCATGAAGCCAATGACCGCGTTCTTTAACTTTCAGATATTTTTGCCCCCGTTTTAAACCTCAACTAGTTTGTCATCAATCACCACCAAGGGGGAGATTGTAAGTGCATCTAGTGCCACCCTTAGTTGGTTTTGGAGTATTGACAACAAACGTGGTTGAGGGACTAATGTGTTTGTGAGATTCACAGGATAACACAGGTAGAAGTCCCTCATTGATTCGGTTTACCTATCAGAGATGACCCCTAAAAATGTATGAAGACATTGAAGACAATGGTGGTTCGTGAAGACATTCACGTCGAAGATAATGACGTGTGTAGACATTCACTTGAAGACAATGGAGTGCGAAGACATAGTTTCTTTAGTAGTTTCATTTTCTTCCTTCTTGAGTCATAAGAACCACCGAACTATTAAGTGGGGTCCAAGTGAACAAAGTCAGAAAACTGATGTGATGCTCAACCCAAATCCTATGTCTTCGAGTGAAGACAGTGAGAGAAAACCTTATCCAGAGTTGGATGAGTTAGCTTTGCTTATAGCCCAAGTCAAGCTGCCGTGTGTGTTTGAAATCCGACCGTTGGACATGTGTCGGTTCCTTAGTGACCCAGGGTCATTTCGGACATATCAGGTCGAGTTGCCTTCTGGCTATAAATAGCCCACCCCCCTACACCATAAATCGGTGGCTGCTCAGAGTTAGTGCACTGCTTTTGTAGTTAGAGAGCAACCCACCTCCGTAGCCTTTGAGAGAGAAATCTTGCGAGGACAAAGCCCAAAACACCCAGAGCCCAAAGAGTGTTTGGCATCACTGAAGTCTTTCTATCCACGTGATCTGAAGACTTATTACACTTGAAGACTGTATATCTTCCAGTCGGTTAGGCGTCGCATTCTGAGGATCCAAGAGTCATTGTGGATCACCGGTGAACGAAGTCTGTGAAGGTTTGGAAGTCTACCTTGAAGACTTACCAGAGTGATTGGGCGAGGACTAAGTGTCCTTAGCTCAAGGGGAATAAGGTGAAGATGCGGTCTTCTGAATTCAATCTCTACCTCCCTAACCAGACATACAGTTGTCACAGCGACTGGAACTGGTCTACCGAATCCTTGTCTTCGTCAAGCAACTGGTTCTATCACTTTACCCTTTACTTACAGTTTCGCTTCGTGAATTCATTGCTTGCCTACTCTGTTTGACTTCACTGTGTGAAGACATTCTTTCTGTTTGCATATTTGGCTTCATATTGTCTTCCTAGTCTGATCCACTCTACCTAGCTGCTATTTTTCTTCGTGTTTACTCTGTACTATTTCTTAGACTATGGCATGGCTAGTGTAGTTTATCTTCCGGTGCATACTGTGTAGGTTGTATTTGGTTGTCTGTCTTCGAAGACATTGCCTGTCTTGAAGACTTTCATAAAAATCACCAATTCACCCCCCTATAGTCGATAACTAGCACTTTCAAAAACAAAGAAAATGAGATGAGTCCAATAAACGAAGAAAAATTCAGAACCAACGTATAATACGGCCACCGGCCGTATGCACACATTTATTTTCCAGCACACTTCTTTATTTCATGAACGACATTTTGATACAGGGAAGTACATTCACCAATTCTTTGCTAGGAGAGCAAGACGAAAGAAAACAAGAACCACAATTAGACATTTTAAAAGATATCCAATTTCCATAACTGCTCCCACTAATTGTATTAATATCTTCTCTATGTCTTCATTGTTGATTTGTGGCTTCTCGAGCTTGCACACTTCTTTCTTCTTCGATTCTAAAGAACTAGACATTGCTTCACATCTAATATCATCTCTAGTCTCATCTCTAGCCTCTATGCTAGTAAGGAGTGCACGAGCATCTACCAAATTTCATGATATCAATAAATCAATGTATTCTTCTTCCCAAAACCAAAACTTGCATCCATCCTACACACAAGTTTGAGTATGAGCTATCGAACATGCGCCGAATAAGGGAGCACAGCCGAATCAAAAGAAGTACTACGCACCTTAACTTTATCGCACTTGATGAACACCCATCCAAGATGTTCTGGCGTGGTCGAAACGCGGCACAGGACCTGCCGCGGTAGCCATCGCACTTTATGAGCGGCAACGGTGAGCCGACTAGCCGTTGGGCTAGGGCCGAGCCTGGACGGTGGTCGGCCGTGTCTTTGTCGGCGATCTGCCGACGGGATAGATCCGAGCGGCTAGAGGCGGATTCAGTACCTGCACGCGAGTGGAGGCATTGCCATTGTTGTGCAACCCAGTAGCCGAACAATCCATGGCAAGGCGTAGTCGCACGCGGCCGGAATGCTCCAAATCTGGCAGCCACGTGCGTCAAATCCCGCGGCCACAGATATAGCGGTTGACCGCCGGCACCGGGACGAGAGAGGCATAGATCCGGCCATCGTGTTGTGGTCGGCTGGGCTACAGTGCGAGGCAGCGACTGTGTCTCTGACGGACGTGTGTGCACCTCTTCTCTTCTTGTGCGTAATCCATTTATCTCACTTCCTGTGGCTTCCCACTCCCACGATATTCCTATTCTATGAACTTGTGTGTGCGTGTGTGTGCACGCATGTGTGCGCGCGCATGTGTGTGTGTTTTAACAGCGTGTGTGTGTTAGAGAGAGCGAGACATCGACCTACAGAGAGATGGTGTGTAGTACTATGATTTAGCCGCGAGAGTCGGTGCGTCCTCTCGTTTTCGGGCGTCCGGTCGGGACAACTGCCACACCCGCTCCTGACCAGCCTGGCCCATCCAAAGCCCCACCATCACCCGCGCACGCTTCCCGCCCGAAACGGTCAGCGCCGCTCCAGAGAATCAGTGCCGCATTCATGCCCGGGCAGAGCGGGTGCTACCTCTCACTGGTGCATGCGTTGAAGGGAGAAGCGGATTCAATGAAAGAGTGATGGTTGCGTCGTCCGTCCAACTTACTGTCGGGTCTATGTGATTTGACGGCTCATTGGTCATTATTACTGAGGTGGTACGACCATGCTGAGTCTCAGTTGTACTGTACACTTTACTTTGGTGCATGACACGTGCACCGGATGCTGGATGTCCCACGTTTCGGCGAAAGGAGGTAGAGAATCTCCACTCTTTACAATTTTCTCCACTCTTATAGCGAAGGAGTGCGAAATCAGTGAAAACACGGCAGCTCGGTGATTACATAGCCCACCTCACACTACCACCATATTTTTTGGAAACCATGCAACACCTAACTCTTTAGTACACAGTACTGTAATTTCTCAGCGAGATAAAATTGTACAATGCTATGAAGCTTTCAGCTTCTGTTTCATGTATCTTGCTTGGAAGGTTACCCCATTGCAACATTCCATCAAATACAAAGGAGACTAACATGCATGCTATTGCATCTCAATGATTCACATATCATAGCCAATATGTACTCCCTCCGTTCCAAAATAAGTGTCTCAACTTTATGCCGACTTTAGTACAACATTGTACTAAAGTTGACATTTATATTGGAACAGAGACAACTAAAGAAAAAAATGATCCATGCAGTCCCTAGGCCTTGAACCCTAAACCCTAACCAGGCTTTAATTTACTGGCGACATCGAACCTTCCGAAGAAATGAAGTTTGCAACCCTTTGACCATCGGATCATTTTGTGCAGTTTCACTAAAATCGAGCTGAGCATCCCTGTGGCAAAGAAATTGAAGAAGTGTGATTAGAATAAGACTAGTGGGACTAGTTGATGAGACATAAACTCATCACAAATACAGGAGAAGCTAGTAGAGGTACGTGCGGGGCAAAGAAGTAGAGAAATATCCACATGGAGCGATGTGGGCAGCTGGGGTAGTGGTGCAAGCCGGCTGTAAACGTAGTTGTACCTGAGGGATGTCGGGATGTAGCTAGAGGAGGGCGGCTGGAGGCGGCAACTTCCCATGTCGCGGCAGTGAGCAAGGGATGAAGGCAACCGCACCGGCTTTGTGAGAGAGAACGGCGGGGACCCCTGATCGGGACGCGCCGACAGTGGGTTTTCGCTGTCGGTGACGGTGACCACATCTACACAAAGCATCCAACCCTTCCCGGTGGACGTGATCTGCCTGGATGTGTGACTAGAGATGTTGCCACAGTCATTTTGTGCGAGAGAGTTTGAAGAGAGCAACCCCAGCAAGCAACCGTGTAGGCTCCTGGCTATGTATATAGTGGAGCAGTTTCTTTTTCTCTCCATATGAACCTATTTATATTGCGTACGTGCCACTGAAAAAAATGTTATTTATAAATAACACGACACTGTTCATGCGTGGTTCCCGACCCTCCATTAAGTGAGTAACTACTACTAGACGCGTAAAATTATCACGTGGGCTGCATCATCGTATAGAAATGAGCTCCACTGTGTCACGTGTGTGGTTGGGGAAGACGCAAAGAGTGCATGGGTGCGTGGGTGCGTGCACCTCTTCTCTTTGAGCATGGTTATTAAAAGTATAGCCAACTACTCTACCACACGGTTATTATATGGGCAAAGAGTATAGGCAGTAATAATGACTAAAGAGTCGTCAAATCATGAGGCCCACCTTTCTCTATGTTTGACCGAGGAAGCAGCCATCATTTCACTCGTTGAATATCCATCCGTTGCTACCTCCGCAAATAAATAAAAATCCGCTGCTACCTCTGCAGCATGGTTAATAATATAGCCATGTCAATCACGACGTAGAAATATCATTCACTGATACAATAGGGCTGGCTCTAAGGCTTGTGATTTTTTTTACTTTGTCTCTTTCTCTTTTTCTCACATTTACTCATTTTACATACGAGCACGTGTAGAGGATGGCTATTCCTTTCGACGGGACTTCTTCATGGGGTTTAAGACTAAGCAGCTCCACTGCCCACCACTCTGATTCGTGCCATCTATGATACTCCCATTGCAACAATGAGGTCCACTAGGTCTAGCACGTCCTGTAAGAAGAGACTATCACGCAAAACATACATTCTTGTTGCCTTCTTCCTCATATAGTACGTACTACTAGTAGTACTACTACTCGTTCTCCTATAAACATTGCGCTTGGCATCTAAAAAATATTAACCTTGTGCTTGGCTCTTCGCCTCTTCGGGAAGTCAAGCAATGATGGTACTACAGTATATGGTTTTGGCTATCTGACACCGAATGAATGCTGCACGTCCACCACGTGGGCGAGGGGCGAGGGGTGAGGGAGAGTGTGTACTACTACGTTTGTTTCAATATGGACTACATACGGAGCAAAATGAGTGGATCTATAATCTAAAATACGTCTATACATCAGTATTTGGAGTATGTACTAGTAGTTCATATTGAAATCTGCTAAAAGACATATACTTCAAACAATATGATAATATCTCTAACCAAGGTAGGGACGAGGAGTATACATCTAATGGAGGGAGTAGTAAAATTTTCTTCTTGTCCTGCGAGCCACCACGCATGTGGGCGAGGGAGCGGGCGTAGGCATAGTAAGCAAGCTTCTCCTCGTCATGCGAGCCACCGCACGCGTGGGCGAGGGAGCGGGCGTAGGCGTAGTAAGCAAGCTTCTCCTCATCCTGCGACTCTACGAGCCACCGCGCCCACGGGCGGGGCAGAGGGCGTACTAAGAAAACTTCTCCTCGTTTTGTGAGTTGACGGGACACATCAGAAGTAGTACAGAGCATCTCCAGTGTATAGAGCCTTGCCTCTAAGGTAGGCCCCACATGGTTTGCCTCTTATTAAATGAAAAAACCACAATGTATAGAGACTCTAACCAGCCTCTAAGGTGGGCCCTAGCAGAAATTTAAAAAGTATGGATTAGCACCACATTTGTCCAATCAGTAATATTTCTCTTGTACTTTCTTATGCTTCCTAAGGCTGACAAGTGAGACCAGATGGATTGTTAAATTGTTAGAAGCAGCCTCTGAGGTTAGACGCGATGCTAGCCAATTTTTTGTTAGAGGCAGTTCATGCAATGTATAAAGGCTGCCTCTAAGAGGAGAGAGAGGGCTTAGAGGCAAGAAAAAGCATACATTGTGGATGCCCTAAGTGCCTACTTTCCGATCTATATGACTCAATTTGAAATATCCCTAACCATAATAGATGCTGAGTGGTGGAATAAATTTAATACTTCCATAGTTCACAAAAGTACTGAGCATGTGAGATGGTGAATGGAGGCAGTACGATACCATTAGTACTATAGTTCTTTTGGAAGGGTTGTAGTAGTCCCTCCCATTCACATGTTCACATTTCAAGCTTCAATAAAAACGTTGCATGCAAGGATTAAGAGAAAACTCATCAATGCATGTACTCCCTCAATCCATATAGGGTCTAAAATGCATTTTTGAGGCTAACTTTGACCACATGTTAGAGCAATAATATGACATGCAACTTACACAAATCATACAATCAAATTCGTACGTGGTCATTGTACTGCTAACACATGCATGCGTTGCAATTAGTACGTACATGATACAGTAGTAAACACTCACTATCTAGTAGTACTAGTTCATTCATTGGTTTAGATTTGGAATTGAGGCCCATAAACCGGAAGGAAGGGAATATTATTTTCAAGAACCATCCCCATATGGCCATACTTGATGTTTCGGAGAAGGGTTATATGTCTTGCTGCAACAGTACCGTCCAATCTTCACGTGTGGTGTTTTTCTTGGAAAATTATTACGAGAGGATTCTATGATGTGTGAAATGATGTGTTGTTCGTGTGTCTAGCTTACTATTGGAAAGGTGTGGCTTTGAGATGTGACTGCTCATTAGTAGTATTCCTTGTGGTTGTGCACTCATAATTTGGTGCATGGCACGTGGACACGGATGCTGGATGTCCGACATGTCGAGGAAAGGAAGTTATGTGCTCCTAGAATGGTTTCTCGCAATGCTATAGACCTTTCAGCATTTATATATATATATTGTGCTAGTAAATGTAATTTCTCAGTGAGATAAAATATACTACTACAATGCTACGAAGCTTTCAGCTGTTTTTCATGTGTCTTGCCTTGAAGGTTTTCTTGTTACAACATTCCAACAAATAAAAAGGAAACTAACATGCATGCTAATGCATATCAATGATTCACATATCAGACCAAATATTTACTTCACAACTTAAGACAAAGTTGTGAGAAGGTGTACAAATAAAGAAAAAAATGATCGATCAGGTCCCTAAGCATGCTTTCATTTCCTGGCCACGGTGGACATGTTTGTAGCCATTTTCATGCGGCTCGTTGATGCCCACCAAGACATGTAGCAGTTGGATGCATGCACCATCCCATCAATTTGTGCAGTTGCACTAAAATGGAGTTGAACATCCCTCCTGACAAGGATATTGAATAAGTGTGATTGCAATAATAGTGGCACTGTTGATGAAACATGGAAAGTACGCCGGCCGAGCTACAGTATGTTTTAGGCAAATAACTAGAGAAGATCCACATGTAGCGATGTGGGAAGATGGGCGGTGCAGCAAGGCTGGTTCCAGAGGAAGCTGTACCTGAGGGTCGTCGGGATGTAACCAGCACTACAAAAAAACACTTCCGTGATGATACGTGTTTGTCACAGTAGGTCACATTTTCTGTCATGCATGTACATCCATGACGATTTTATGACAGAATCAAGATAGTCATACCTGTGCTGTCGTAGAAGTGTTCCATGACAATACCAAAATTATTATCATGGAAGTGTCCACTTCCATGACGATAAATGGCGCGTCATGGAAGTGCTTTCGTCAAAGGTAACCGACACGTGGCATCCACCGTAATGGGTCGTCGTTAAGCTATCGGGTTCCGGTTTTGATCCGATAACCCGTTAATAGCCCGGACCAATGGGAATTTTCCACGTGTAAAATTCCATTTCACCGGAGGATCCACGTGTCAGCTCAGCCTTGGGACAGATGTCATCCAGCCAATGGACGGGACACGCCTATGATAAGTCGACACGTGGCTCGGCCCAACAGTGGCCCATTCAGGTTAAAAGGCCAGGCCTATCAGAATAAGCGGGCCAGCCCATTAGCGGCCTACTTGCATTAGGCCCATTCACAACCACGGCCCATACGAGTTACATAGAATTGGCCCATCAAAGGCCCGTTGTAGATTTGACAATTTCTAGCCCATCGTCAATTCCAGCCCGTTAACGGCCGGCTACGTCTTTGGGCTCAATTACGGCCCGACCTTCTTTCGGCCTGTTAGCAACCCATTATAGATATGGACCAATATGCCGCCGGTACGTCTTTCGTCCTTTTCTCCACCCATTCTGTAGTTGGGCCAACTTCTAGCCCGTTGTGACTTTTGGCCTTTCCTCGGCCCATTTTGTACATGGGCCAACTTCTAGCCCATTTTGTCTTTTGGCCTATTAATGGCCCGCACAACAGTTGGGCCTTTGTCGGTGCCACCTGAATTTTGGTCCATTAGTGGCCCACTTTAAGCAGGGCACAATTTCAGCCCGACGGGACTTTCGGACTGTTAAAAGCCTAGTTCGTAAATTGGGCCTCTTTTGGCCCAAAACACTTTCGGCCTCTTACTGCCCCGTCAAGTAAAAGGGCCGAGACAAAATTGATATTTATTTCGACCTGCTAGAGGCCCGCGGGCCGTTTCCATTTATACGGCCCTACCGAGCTTTCAGCCTGTTAACGGCCTGCTAAGGTTGTTACGGTGGGCCACAGCGATTGGGATCCACTAAATATTAGTTGACTAGCCCAATTAAGGCCTGCTTTAACTACACATGTTTGTTCGTTCGGATGGCGTCCAGGTAATGTTTGGGCGTGTTGGTCCCCGTTTCAATGATATATCATATACAAAGAATTATCCTACTCTATACTATCGCCTCTAAAAAACCTACACTATACAATAAAGAGACTAAGGCATAGAAACGAAGAATAATCTTACACTATACAATAAAGAATTTACAGTAGATTATATCCACTGGACATTATAGTTCCGCACCAGTGATAATAAAGCGTACAGAAACAGCAAATTACATACACTTGGCAAATAAAGCTCATACATCATGGACGCGCATCAACAGAACTTACCATTTGAACTATAATCTCTTCAGAAAATAGGATTGGCCAGATTCAAATAGCACAAATTTCAGTCTGCAAAATCTCCAATTCCTTTGTGGTTTCCTCAGTGTCTTGTTTTTTTTTACTCCTGCATCTAATACCTGCAACTCCAGCCTCAACATTTTGATTACATGTTGAGAATCATATATACGTTGTCTTGCCACTTCTAGTTGATGCTCAAGAACATCAGCACATTCCAATTCCAATTCATAATCATTTGGTAATGGCCATGCCGCACTGCTCTGAGATCTTTGTGTTGATGTCACTTCATCTTGAAATGTTTCTGTAAGTACACATGACTAGGGCAAAAATATAGTTACAATAGTGAAGCGAGCAAGACAAACTATCTTGTACATGGCAAAACAGGACTAACAATAATGTTACACATCATGAAGCATAAGCAGGTGATATTTTAAAAATTACAAAAATGGTAGTCTGTGCAGCCCGCATACAGAAATCTCTCTTAGCTCACTAGAGGAGCTGGAAGTTGGGGCCAAATCCAAAACACAGACAGGTTACAAATTTAGACCACACGCAACTACTGAACATTTATATATATATTTATTTATTTATTTATTTATATATATCTTGCCTATAAGTATGCAAGCAATTGGCCATTCTGTAGCTCAATTAACTAGCTGGAACATTGTGTGCCATGTTCCAGAAGAGTCTTAGGGAGCATAATGAACAGCAAAGGGATTCATACAAACCTACTACAGCAAGCAAAACTATGCACTCATTAGCCTCGTATAAACTAGATTGTGAGCCTCATGCAGTAATAGTTGGTTAATAGACTTCAAAGCTTCAGGCACACTTCGCCAGAATAATTAAATGGTAAGGCCTTTAATTATGTCAACTAATAGTTATACAAGTACCCTACATCAGGCATCATTGTTTGGGCATCTCATTAACTGGGGACAAATAAAGCAATTGAAAAGAGCAATTTAACTATGCTTGAAACAAACAAGCAATTGAACTGTTGAGTTGGCAGCATGCATACATGCACGCCTCAATAACATACATGGCCTAGCTACATTTACTATATAAAGGAACAAGTAATGTAGTATTATTTGCCCCCTATGAAGTATCTCGACTAGTATGTAATCAAGATCCTAGTAATGATACGGAGGCTAATGATGTGAATATGCGTTTGGTTATGACATCGACAACTCTACCATAGCAGGAAGTAGTTTCACACTGTTCACTACTATAAGATGTTTTAGATATTTAAAAGTAGACTACATCCGTAATGAGTGAACAGACACATTAAAATGTGTTTACATACATCTGATATACAAAAAAGTTAGAACATCATATAGTAGTGATCGGAGGGAGTTTTAATCAATGGCCCAATGACTGGGTTATAGGTGAAGAACCCTACGCAAGCACAATGTCAGACAAATAGGATGTCCTGATAATTGTAATAAAGTGACTTACCATAACTGGTTGAACATGCTCAGTGCTGCTCCTCCTTCTCTTGCAAGGCTCCTTCCTAACATCTTGTACTTGGAAATCCTCAATCTTATCTTCATTGCACCCCCTCTGCAAGGTGACACAAACTAGTTACTGGTCTCCTTGGAAGATAAATATGCATAATTTCCAGTATGTGAACAACACCAAAGGGTGAGTTTATAACAAAACAACACCACATAATGAAACATGCCACATCTCTTGCACACAATGAAATAAGCATTTACTATGTGTGCGCTGTGTAAAAACTAGGCATACCTTCGAACTGGACCTCCAGGTACTCTTGGAGAGCCTACTTTAGTGTACAGCCAAACCTTTATGTCACCTATGAGTTATACAAGCCCCCACTACAGTAGCCCTTAGTGTTTAAATCGTTGACAAGCTCTGATAAGTCAAGAACAACAAGTAATCAAAGCAAACAGTCCTAGAATGGCTGGCTGATACAAACAAGCAATTGAACAGATGTGTGAGCAAATCTTGCACAACACTGAATTACATATCAAGAAAAGAAGCATAGAAGGAGGCTTAAAGACCATCACTTGAGTGACCAGATTTAAGGGGCATTTAAACATCATGTGCAACGTTTGAACTAACATAAACATTGCATATTTTAGATTCCATAATGAAATGCACATGTATTAGGTTATGCCATGTATGATGCCTAAATGTACACTATAGCAGGCAGGAGTGATTCATCATTGCACGCACAATTGAATTGCAGGTTAAGAACCAGTTCTATTTCGCCTTTTCAAAGTTTATTGTCAAAATAAGCCATAAAAGATGTAAAGAATTCATTTTTGAGTTATGGGCTTGGGCTTAACTTATTTCGCTTTGGGGGGGTGCTTCGGGTAGAAGCTCACCAAAAATTGAAGGGAAGGGGAATAGCGAAATGACTCTGTTGTCTGCCTATATTACACTCAAAATGCCACTGCTCACGCCTGCGTCACACCTGACCCTCAAGTAAAAACAAACACGCAAGCGTTCATTGCTCTGTCCGCTTGCATCTCCTCTCCCCTTTCCCTCTACCTCAATCCCCTGCCTGCAGCGCTAGGGTTCTCTAGCGAGCCGCCGCCACTGGTCCCATCTGGCCTGCTCCTCAATGATGCTCTTTCCAGCTAGGCTACATGGCCGGCGAGTAGGGCCAAATCTCCCCGACTGCTCCTCCCTCTGGCGCCGCCCCTCATTCTCATGGTCTCCAGCAGCTGCTCCGCTATGGTCCGTCCAACGCACTACTCCGGTGGTCGCCGCACAACTACGGTCGATGCCCCACTCCAGCAGAAGGCACCTCGTTCCCCCTCCCCTCCTCCCAGGCCGTGGCCTTGAGGTGTTGTTAAAGGATGAGCTCATCCAATAAGATGAGGATCTCCTCTGATTTTTTACCAAATTTTCATTCTGATCCGCTATACGATGAATTGCTATGAGCTGCTGCTGCTGTTATATGATGCATTGCTATGAGCTGCTCTAATGCTGCCATATGATGAATTGCTATGAGCTGCTGCTGCTGCTATATGATGAGTTGCTATAAGCTGCTCCTGCTACTGCTATATGATGAATTGCTATGAGCTACTCCTGCTGCTGCTATATGATGAATTGCTATGAGCTGCTACTGGTATATGATGAATTGTTGGCTGCTGCTTCTGCTGTACGATGAGTTGCTATGAGCTGTTGCTGCTATATGATGCTTTCAAGTGGTGCTGCTATATGATAATAACCAGCCACTTGGACCATCGAATTTCGATAAATAATGGTTCTTCATTTAAATTTAGGCAATGCGTTATTCATTTAAATTAGGCAATGGGCTCTCTATGGAAGACATTGACCAAAGTAGATTGTGCCAAGTAGATGGTATCTTTGTAATTGCATTTTGAACAAATATTGATGGTATGTATTCCTATCATATTAATTACTGCACTGGGTTCAATTTGTGATGTTTGGAAGTCAAAATAATTTTCATATGGGCAGCAAAATGGCAAAATATAATGCAATCTAGACTTTTCACTGATCATACCACAGATAAGCAGAAAAGGCAGGCAATGAAAAGAACTGATTAGCTTATTATCTGGAGATTATATTCAAAGGTGCTTATTTCTTTAGGATAACTCGAAATAACTGTCCCTAAGAACCCTGGCCAACAGCACTGACATACAAATAACATGTCACGATGATTGCAATGGAGTGACCTACCATAGCACACTGTATAGGCTCACCGCTGCCTCTCCTTTTTTTTGCGATGTTCCATGAAATTGCCACATACATCTTGTACTAAGAAATCATGTACTTTTTCATTGTGGCACCCCATCTGCAAGTTGACACGGCTAATTTGAGATATCTCTACATGATAATACATTGCATATCCCTTGCGCATATTTAAACCACCAATTAACGATTGTGTGCGTAGCATAAACTAGCCATGACTCTGTGTACTGGACTAGTAGGCACTCTAAGGGAGCCTAATGTAGTGCACTGGAATTCCTACATGCCACCTACGATTTTGTGTAATGTACTACCTCTATTCCTAAATATATGTCTTTGTAGAGATTCCACTATGGACCACATACAGATGTATATAGATGCATTTTCGAGTGAAGATTCACTCATTTTGCTTTGTATGTAGTCTATTGTGGAATCTCTAGAAAGACATATATTTAGGAACGGAGGGAGTATCATGTATGACATCTACAACTCTAATTTAGCAGCCAGTAGTGGAAATCATTGTCTGCACAAAGGGATTACTGGGCGAAAATCCTAGCAAAGCACGCTGGCAGGCACGCAACAATAAAAGAGAGAGACGCACTTACAAGATCATAGCAATGCCTCTGTCCAAGATCTTGGTTGGCCAAGCTGTTAGATCAAGAAGAAACATCATCCTTGTAGTTCTTGCCTGCTGCATAGCATGTAACAGCGACCTGTTAGTATATTTGAAGTACATCGGGCAGGTGATGCTAGACGGGTTTAAAGGTGACAAGTACCTAGGCTGCGGAGGGTGCTTGGCATCTTGCCAGACGGTGGGAATCAGGTTAGAAACGTCAAGGGTGATGATGCTGCGCTGGCTATCGGGGTCCGGTAAGGAGATCTAGAACCGTGGAGTAGGGTGTTTGTGGAGCGGCTCCGGTAGGGTGGACTATGGTGTGGGCGAAGCGGATCTGAGGCCGTGGATGAGGGTGTCGGTGAAGCTGCTCCGATGGTTGGGTTTAGGATGGTGTCGATGATGCGGATCTGCGACCATGGATGGGGCGTCAGAAGCTGCTCCGGTAGGTTGGACGAGGGTACGACGAAGCGGATCTGAGGCCGTGGACTTGGGCGTTGGCAAAGCGGCCCCGATAGGGTTGAGAATGGTATAGGCGAAGCTACTCCGGTAGGGTTGAGGATGGTGTCGGCGAAGCGGTTCCGGTAGGGTTGAGGAAGGTGTCGGCGAAGAGGATCAGAGGCCATTGATGGGGGTGTCGATGGGGCGGCTCCGGGGGTGTGGACGAAGCGTCTCCGGTGGGAAGTACGAAGGAGCCACTGCAAATGCACTGCGGTTGATGAGAGTACCAGCGAAGCAGATCCGGCGCTGTGGACAAGGCCAGCACTGAATGGGTTGTGGTACAGTGGTGGATGAGCAGTCTACTTGTTTCTATGGGAGGTGGGAGGGTAGATGCGGCCGCAGAAGCAGATCTGGCGAGGTGGATGACGCTGGCAGTGAATGGGCTCTGGTATGCCGGTGGATGAGCAGTCTAGGGTTTCGAGAGGGAAGGGGTAGAAAGGCCGATGAAGTACGGATGGCGTGATGTAAGATGCTCTGGTGTTGTGGAGTTGTCGTTTTTGCGGGAGGGGGAGAGAAAATGGGGGAGCCGTGTGGTGTGGGGAACCGGAAGTTACCAAAGCAACCCCGACCTATTATGTAAATGAGGGCCGTATTATAACTATTGTTCTCCGTGCACCAAGGACATAAGGGCAATTTCGCATGCTAAAGACTAGGTGGCGGAAATTTTAGAAGGAAGCGAAAGATTTTGCCGCCCGCGGGATCGTTCGTATCCAGTTTCAACTAATTTTGGACAGTGCTAGCGGGAAGGTCATGCGAGACTGTGTACACGGGGCACACGTCAGCAATTAATAACTGGTATGAAGTCCACCCCAGAAAAAAAGACAATAACTCAGAATGATGCACCGATAACTTGGACGTTCACATGGGCGTGGCCAATTGTATGGGTGTAGAGGCGTGTTCACAAAAAAACGGATCAAATCCTCAGCCTATGTATTTCTCATGTAAATATATAATTTAGTGCCATTAGTTATTTATTTTAAACATAATGCATTGACGTGTTAATTTTAATTATATTGCACAGTAACAAATGGTAATATAGATGCACAAAAGAAACAGATGTTGTAGTCCGCTACTTAAAAGTGTTACCTCATATGATTACATGGCCTCCATTTCATAAATATCATACCCGTTGAATTCATATATGAATATTACATATATTTATTCATAATAGAACCTTAAATCATCCAAGACTAATGAATTTGAATGCAAAACTAACAATGGTGCATGTACATGATAACTACAATGGTTGTTTGAAGAAACATCACTACAACTTTGTCATGCACAATTGAAAAAGACTATTTGAAAAAATTGCGATATGTGAGTGTCCAATCTTTGTAGCGTTGAATCGATATTGTATCGTTGGCCATGATACGAAGTAGATATTGATTATGTTCAAGCGATGCACGTCCACGATTGCTAGATAGTGATACGTGAATGAATTGTGCAATCTCTCTCACACGCATACATATCTCGTTTCTCCGTGGGCATCGGAATCACACACACGCACTTCATGTATTTCTCTACCTCCGTCAAGGTTAGAATTCATCTTTCTACCCCATCCCACAAGTCTCTCACACAAAAACACACACGCTCTCTCTGTCGAACACGCCCACCCCTTTAATTCTGCCCACCCACCACCACTAATGTCTCAAAGTATAACTATGTCTCGCACACATATGCATAAGGTTAACTCGAGTCCCGGAACCATATGAATACATACAATGGGATTCCAGCAGAGCACCCTTTGTTTTGAGATTTCGCTCACACACACACGCGCGCGCGCAGACATTGTTTCTCTCTTCATTTTTTCCGGCACTTGCATGCACACCGCTTGTTTATCTTCGTGATGCTTTAAGCATGCCTCGCACACATGTTATCTACCTATCCCTTAATATAGATATGTATCACACAAACTCCTTCTCCCTATATCTAAGTGTCACTGGCACCCTCCCCCCACACACACACTCACACACACACGTCCCGACACCGAAGGAGTAGGGTGACACCTCGATCTTGATACTAATCTATCTACTGGATTCTCTCTCTCTCTCTCTCTCTCTCTCTCTCTCTCACACACACACACACTTCCCAACACCGAAGGAGTAGGGTGACACCTCGATCTTGATACTAATCTATCTACTGGCTTCTCTCTCAAACACACACACACACTTCCCAACACCGAAGGAGTACGGTGACACCTCGATCTTGATACTAATCTATCTACAGGCTTCTCTCTCAAACACACACACACACTCGCTAGTTGTGTCTTTGTGCCTACCGTGCGCACACTCTCGATATGTCTTTCTCTCCCTCCCCCCTCCCACCCCCCTAACAATGACAGTAGAAGGGTGACAGCTTGATCTTGATCTTAATCTATAAATTGGCTTCTCTCTTAAACACACACACACACACACTCGCTAGTTGTGTCTCTGTGCCTCGCTCACACACACTCGATACGTCTTTCTCTCCGTAGCCCCCCTCGATATGTAGATTTCTCGCGCGTGCACAACTGTAGTGACGATGACGCTGAACCCAGTGTGCCTTGTTTTTACCGGCCTCATGTGATAGTTTTCACCCTGTTTTCTGTTAGTTAACAAGGCAACCTTTTCTTTGTTACTACTAGTGAATTTGAGATCATTCGGGGCAGACATAAAATATATCACTTCAACCCAATTATCGCAGTAACTATTTAAAAAGAAACAAGCAAGATGCCCGTGCATTGCACGGAACATCAAGATGCATTTGTATGAGTAGTTTATCTTGTGGGAGAAAAGGATGATCGAGGGACGGTCTCATTTGCAAATGTGGAGAGGGGTGTGGGTATCTTTTTGCAAAATTTTCATAGTTTCCTTCCTATCCGTCAGATATAAATCGGATGGCCTATATTGCAGGATGGCAGGCACACCATCATCACCAACTCTGTTTTTTAGGCTGGTCGTAATGGGAGTATCATAAGTGGTATCATGCATGCCAACTAGACTTTTTTATGATGTGGCACACAATTAAATGAGGAAAGAGAGGATGTGGTATAATATCATGATACCATATCATATTAAATGTTGTACTACTTTGTGTCAAGCATGGCAATTAATAAGGCAAGCTAAGATACTAACTTATGATACTATGCATTACGGAAGTAGTATCATACACTAGTATCATATGCATGATACGAGTAAATGATACTCCCCATTACGACCAGCCTTATAAGAGTAGGGATATATCTCCTGCATCATCCACAACGAACATCTCGTGGACTGGTTAGTGCCGGATGCTCGCAACGCGATGACCTGAGTTCGAATTATGTCTTAATAAAGCTTTAGATATTTATATTATTTTTAATATATACTTCTTTCGCTACTGTACTGACAGTGGAACCCACAGAGTACTTAGAATACAAGATTAAGGATGGATTTGTTTCTTTTTAATTTTCTGTTATGAATCTGTAGCCACCCTGCAAGTCATGTACACTATACATGCAATTAACTTTTTATAGAGGGAGAATCATACACGCAATTAACTCAAATGGATTGGATGTGACTCTATTATTTCCAGCATAAGAGCATCTCCTACGGCAACCGGCAAATTTCCTCCCGCTTCCTTCCGCGGAGGACGACATCCAACGCCAGCGGCATCCATTTTCACAACTCTAACCAACCAGAGGAAATTCGTGCAAATACGGACTCATTTCATATAAGCATGAAGGATTTTGTATAAAAAAGCCGGATCTTCATATAAACATCACGGATTTCATTACATTTACATGAACTAAGCGGTGCTAATCCGGCTCTCATGGTATAATTAATACCTAATCTAAATGGCCGCCCGCGGATCCCTTTGTCTTCCTCATGTCCGACAGACCCTAGCGAGGTCGACGAAGGTCCTCGCAAGAGACGAAGCAGCCAAGAGACCACCTGTATACGCAGTCGTCACCTCGGCAGTGGCCTTCATGGGACCCAAGCGGCGGCAGCCTCCCGTGTTCTACTTCTCCTTGATGATGGCGGTGGACACGGAGAAGCTGGCCACCGACTCGTCGCTCTCCATGCACCCGGCTTCTGTCTCTGCCTGCATGGCGCTGCCGCAGGCACGGGAGGCATGGCCACCGCAGACACGGGAGGCGCGGCTGCAGACACTGGTGGCGCGGTACGACGCGGCAGCAACGACGCCCGTGCCACCGTGCTCGCCGCCGTGCCGGCGTGGAGCAACTCGCTACTCCTCATCGAGCTGAACTAGAGCGGCGAGTTGCTGAACCACGCGCCGGCTTGGGGCACCAACTGGCTTCGTCGGGCCAGGCGAGGTAGGTGAAGCACCGAGCGGCCTCGCTCGTATCCGGAGGGCTCGGCTGGCCACCCAGCCGGGTAGTATGCCGGAGAACGGCTCCTCGGAAGCCATCGGAAGTGTGGAGCAAATGGTGAAGGAGGAGATAGGGGAGCAGCGGAGGGGTGCGATTCTTGCCCGCTGTCTGGCCTCGTTTGAATAGAGGGCGGATGGTAGGAGCTTGGCCGGCGTCTAGCCTCGTTTAAACTGAGGGCGGACGAGAGGAGCTCGGCCGGTGTTGCGTTTAATTCTGGCCCGCTCATCAACGGACGTGTGGCCGGGGTAGGTTTCTCAGTTTGCATGCGGGTTTAACGGAGGCGTTTGATGGAGGCGAGGAGGCGTGTTCAGCCCGGCGTGCAGCGGGCGGCGTAGTATGATACGTCTCCAACGTATCTATAATTTTTGATTGTTCGATGCTATTATATTATCTGTTTTGGATGTTTTATATGCATTAATATGCTATTTTATATTATTTTTGGGACTAACCTATTAACCTAGAGCCCAGTGCCAGTTTCTGTTTTTTCCTTGTTTTTTAACTTCGTGGAGAAGGAATACCAAACGGAGTCCAAACGGAATAAAACCTTCGCGATGATTTTTCTTGGACCAGAAGACAACCAGGAGACTTGGAGATGAAGTTGGAGGAGCCGCGAGGCGGACACAAGGACGGAGGGCGCGCCCAGGGGGGTAGGGCGCACCCCCCACCCTTGTGGGCCCCCCATGACCCTCCTGACCTAATTCTTTCGCCTATATATTCCCAAATATCCCCAAACCACCAGAGGCATCCACGAAAACACTTTCCACCGCCGCAACCTTCTGTACCCGTGAGATCCCATCTAGGGACCTTTTTCGGCACCCTGCCGGAGGGGGATTCGATCACAGAGGGCTTCTACATCAACTCCATTGCCCTTCCGATGAAGCGTGAGTAGTTTACCACAGACCTACGGGTCCATAGCTAGTAGCTAGATGGCTTCTTCTCTCTCTTTGATTCTCAATACCATGTTCTCCTCGATGTTCTTGGAGATCTATTCGATGTAATACTTTTTTGCGGTGTGTTTGCTGAGATCCGATGAATTGTGGATTTATGATCAGCTTATCTATGAATATTATTTGAATCTTCTCTGAATTCTTTTATGCATGATTTGATATCTTTGTAATTCTCTTCGAACTATCGGTTTGGTTTGGCCAACTAGATTGGTTTTTCTTGCAATGGGAGAAGTGCTTAGCTTTGGGTTCAATCTTGCGGTGTCCTTTCCCAGTGACTGTAGGGGCAGCAAGGCACGTATTGTATTGTTGCCATCGAGGATAAAAAGATGGGGTTTTCATCATATTGCTTGAGTTAATTCCTCTACATCATGTCATCTTACTTAATGCGTTACTCCGTTCTTTATGAACTTAATACTCTAGATGCATGCTGGATAGCGGTCGATGTGTGGAGTAATAGTAGTAGATGCAAAATCATTTCGGTCTACTTGACACGGACGTGATGCCTATATTCATGATCATTGCCTTAGATATTGTCATAACTTTGTGCTTTTCTATCAATTGCTCGGCAGTAATTTGTTCACCCACCGTATTATTTGCTATCTTGAGAGAAGCCTCTAGTGAAACCTATGGCCCCTGGGTCTATTTTCCATCATATAAGTTTCCGATCTACTATTTTCCATCATATTAGTTTCCGATCTACTATTTTGCAATCTTTTACTTTCCGATCTATAAACCAAAAATACCAAAAATATTTACTTGACCGTTTATCTATCTCTATCAGATCTCACTTTTGCAAATAACCGTGAAGGGATTGACAGCCCCTTTATCGCGTTGGGTGCAAGTTGGTTGATTGTTTCTGCAGGTATTAGGTGATTTGTGCGTTGTCTCCTACTGGATTGATACCTTGGTTCTCAAACTGAGGGAAATACTTATCTCTACTTTGCTGCATCACCCTTTAATATTCAAGGGAAAAACCAACGCAATCTCAAGAAGTAGCATAGTACTATTGGATTTGACTACTACTACTAGTAAACCAGGACGGTAAAAATATATTGAGTAAACCAGGACAGTTCCCGATACGGCTTTAATGTAGACGAGGGAGAGGGTAGCGGTTCCCGAAATGTTGAACGGCCAATGATGCATCCTCCTTTAATTAGCATGATGAGGGAAAAGAGGTAGCACGATGTGAATGCAACGCAGTTTGCACTCATATAAAGGCGCCCCTCCATTCCAATGCATCTACCACATCGTACGCACCTAAGCACCTACACTAAGTGCAAAAGTGCTCACTCCGGACCCATGGCAGCGATGCGCGCGAGCGGCCAGTGGCTGTGCCAGATGGTCCATGACGCCGGCCTGCGGCATGGCACCGAGGATCGTCTCCAGAGGGTGTTGGCGACCGGTTGGTTCATGGCCATCGTCGACGCCAGCTACGACTCTCAGTTGGACAAGATGATCGTTGCCACCATCAACAAGTTCACCGTCGTCAAGAAGCTCACGGAGGACATCACCGTACTCCTCTAGCCCGCGCGCCCGGGCTCCTCATTGCCTGCCACCCTAATCGGCCTCCATGGTGAGAACATATTTCAAGCACTGGTGGCCCTGCGACTGCCTGCAGACGCAACAAAGAATGTCCACCTGGAGGTCGCGCTCGCCGCGAGGCGCCTCGCCCTGCAAGAATTCGTCGACCTACAACATCCACGTGTACGAGGAAGTCGTGTACATAAGTATCTACAAGGCCGGTGAGGACGCTACGACGTTGGCCTTCGTCAACCGGCTGGAAGCCTTGGACGCCTTTGTTGAGAAGCACCTTGACCTCGCCACAAAAGCCGCCACTCCTAAGCCGCTGGTCGGTGGCCCGGCGCACTGAGTCGAGGAGGAGGAGGTCATACGTTGATGGCTGCATCTTTCTTATTGCCTCCTGTAACCACCACTGCGATCGCATCATCGTGGCCTTAATTCTTATTGTGCTATCGCATTCTCGTTCCAGTCAATAAAGACATGTGCGATCCCTTTGCTCACATTTGGAGGCAATTATATGCATCACTGTAACTAGTACTCCATCCGTCAATTTATAAGTTGCACTCCATCCATCACTGTAACTTCGTAATTTACATTCGATGCTTGACCCGACCTAGGAACTACTCCTAAATTCAAAAACTGAGACCGAACTTATAAATTCAAAACTACTCGTGCAGCACGCCTGTCAGGTTCGCAAGTTCAAAACAAGAAACTGGAACATGTACATGAAGCATGTCTCCCTTCCCCGTCGCATACCACACTGTCGTTCCGGCCCCCTGGTCAACGCGCATTGGCTAGGCTTTATATGACTACAACATGTGGGACCGCATGTGACCAAACTGATGATGCGCCAACCTAGCTACTACCCTGCTTATCTGGCAGGAAAAGCCCAGCCCTAGCGTTTCCAATCGTTATTTCTATCTATCGATCATGCTAAGGAGCAGAACCAAATGTTACAATTTATACAAGTTTCTCTACTCCAATAAAAGACTCAGTTGGTGATGATGGTGTGTCTGCCATCTGTCATTTCTGGCCATTAGATCTGCATCTAATGGTTGTGAGGTAAGTTGTGGCATTTTTGCAACAATAGCCCACTTCTCTGCTCCAATTTGCAGAAAACCCCTTATTATCTTGAAAGCAACCACATCCCTCCCTCACCGCATCAAAACAGCCTGAGAAATATATTTGAGTGAAACATAATATATTTTTAGTGCTATATGTATATAAAAACAAGAGTGTTTTCTTTCAAGTTTGTGAACAAGTACTATTCTACTTTTGATCCATTGCAACGCACGGGCACATCTCTACTCTTTCTCTACTCTTATAAAAAACAGAGTTGGTTATGATGGTGTGCCTGCCATCCTGCAATATAGGCCATCCGATTTATATCTGACGAATAGGAAGGAAACTATGGCAATTTTGCAAAAAGATACCACACCCCTCTCCACATTTGCAAATAAGGCCTTCCCTCATTCATCCTTTTCTCCCACAAGATAAACTACTCATACAAATGCATTTTGATGTTCCGTGCAATGCACGGGCATCTTGCTAGTTGCTAGGAAAAGGAAAAGGCCTGCCGTGTTCGCGTCGCACCCCCACACGCCCGGGAATCGGGAGTACTCCACGGCTCGTCCGGCACGCGACATAGCTAGGGAAGGCGTGTTGCCTAGCATTTTCACTTTCATGTGGGACCGCCGTTGAGCAAACCGACTATCGGCAAATTGCACCCCGCTCGTCGCGTTGGAAAACAGAAACGAGGAGGGGAAGATCTAGTTATAGCATGGAAGCCAAGAAATTTGGTGTCGGATGGGACTCGTTGATAGAGTAGGAGCACTCCGTACTACTCCTACTATGAAGTTTGTACTACTACTACCACTATACAACTAGGTACGTGCACGACACAGCATCGTAGGAACAAAAAAGGGAAGATCTTGTTTTGGGTGATTTATCTTTTTTTCAGTCAACGTAGTATGAATAATATGATGTGGGGGGGGGGGTACCCATGAAGCCACGTGGCACGTCTGGAGGTCTTATTTAGAGCTTCTTCTGTGGATCAATCACACTGTCGTGCTGCTCGTTCGACAAGAACGTGTATGGGTACAATTAGGTTATAGTAAATCCGAATCACAGCCACCTGGACCATTGGGTCAACATCAATCAACGGTTTATATCGTGTACGTGCAAATATACGCATTGACTCCGGAAAAATAATGAATACAGAATATATAATACATAATACTGCATATTGGGTTTCTCTAAAGTCAAACAGTATACTTTCAACAATTTGTAGGAAAAAGTATTAACATATACACCACCAAATATATATCATTTGATTCATCATTGCTTTTATTTCCACATCGTGTGAATTTGTTAGTGTAAATGTTCATATTGTTTTCATCAAATTCGGTCAAGCTTTATAAAATTTGGCTGCAGTGAAAGCTATATACGTGCGGAGTAAATTACAAACGGAGGGAGTGGAATTGATATAACTATACGAATAAAAAATATAGTAATATAGTCTATAGATATAAATAAGGCTACTACCCTTTTTCTAGGTTAGAACTCGCGTTGTTGTGTACACATTGTTTTGCTTCGCTATATTTTGCATTTGCGGGGTGTGTGTAGGACTACCGCCTTCTGTTCAGTACCAGCAACCCCACCATTATCCTTAATTAATTCATACTCGCAATTACGATTGCATTATCTTAGTTCTAGCCGGTTCTTCGGTTGCCTGGAGGAACTCCATCTCGTTATTCAGGTTGATTTTGTGCATACGACAAGATCATCGTCCATCGAAGATTTGTTTAGTAACGATTATTGATTTGTATCATCGGGTACGATATAGTTGGATCGTCAATGTCAAAATCCACCAAATCGATACTTATCCCCACTCTCATTGAAAGATTGGGTCGCCATCATAAGACTACCACCTAGACAATTCCTTCCCTATAACATACATATGAGCACCCATCTCATTTTTCAGGTCCACGCCTCCCTCTCTCTCTCTCGAAACACACACACCTCTTCACACGATGTGTGTCTCTTGGTCTCTCTTCCATCCCGTGACAAAAAGGCACACCACCATTCTCTTCTTCTTGCTACCCCCATCTATGTAGTTAGGTCTCCTTGCAACAAACAACCATTCATCTATCTCTCTACTATCTCTTTCTACCACACATAACCTTCCACCCCTAGCCAGCCGTGCTGTCGAGGTCTATCCAGCACTCTCACACGCAAACAGACGATGTTTGTGTGTCCCTTCATCGCACACACACTATCGCTCTCCCAAATCCACAACCTCGTAACCTTGTCAATCCCGACGTTACACGCACCTCTCTCTCTCTAACACACACACACGCACACACCCTCTCTCTCCCTTTCGGACACTCCTCTCTCTACAACACAAACAATGTTTCAAACATGCATATGCCCCTCTCTCATTAGGTATCGCTGCCCCCCCTCTTTGTCACACAAACATTCTCTCTATATCTATCTCTCGCAATAATACATGCATAGTCTAAATTGAAACCAACTACAAAAATTAGCTCCGATTACAAAAATCAAATCCACTCCCAAACAGAATATGAAAATAGGGTGAAATCGTGCACACAAATGTTTGTTGCGTGCATGAATGTCAATGATATGGATGTACTACTCGTACATTCACACAGGCCCATTTCACACAAATGACATTAAACCCTTCACAAAATATGTTGCACATGTTGAGGGAGTCCTGGATTAAGGGGTCCTCGGGCGTCCGGGCAATGTAATGTGGGCCGGGCTGATGGGCCATGAAGATACAAGACCGAAGGCTCTCTCCCGTGTCCGGATGGGACTCTCCTTTGCGTGGACGACAAGCTTGGCGTTCGGATATGAAAGATTCCTTTCTCTGTAACCGACTTTGTACAACCCTAGTCCCCTCCGGTGTCTATATAAACCGGAGGGTTTAGTCCATTGAGGCAATCATAATCAGACAGGCTAGACTTCTAGGGTTTTAGCCATTACGATCTCGTGGTAGATCAACTCATGTAATACTCATATTCATCAAGATCAATCAAGCAGGACATAGGGTATTACCTCCATAGAGAGGGCCCGAACCTGGGTAAACATCGTGTCCCCTGTCTCCTGTTGCCATTGACCTTAGACGCACAGTTCGGGACCCCCTACCCGAGATCCGCCGGTTTTGACACCGACATTGGTGCTTTCATTGAGAGTTCCGCTGTGTCGTCGCTAGAAGACTCGATGGCTCCATCAATCATCCACAACGATGCTGCCTTGAGGGAGGTCTTTCTCCCCGGCCAGATCTTCGTATTCGGCGGCTTCATGCTGCGGGCCAACTCGCTTGGCCATCTAGAGCAGATCGACAGCTACGCCCCTGGCCATCAGGTCAGGTTTGGAAGCTTAAACTACGTTGCCGATATCCGCGGAGACTTGATCTTCGACGGATTCGAGCCCATGGCAGCCGCTCCCCGCCACCGCGATGAACATGACCTAAATCTGTCATCGGACCATATCCGGGAGATAGCGCCTGTAACTGCTCTGGCCCTAGATCCGGAGCAGATTCCGCCATCCGAGGACGGGAAGCTCAACCCCGCCACGGAAGCCGCAGACTCAGCGGCGTTGGAGCCGCACACAGACCCGACTTCAAACGGGATATGTGTTACCGGAACCTCGGATTCGTCTCCGGCCACAGGTTCCGAACCACATGCATCCGCGCCCATCGAGCTTGATTGGGCGCCGATCGTCGAGTTCAGCTCCGCGGACATCTTCCGACACTCACCTTTGGGTGATTTGCTAAACTCATTAAAAACCCTCTCCTTAGCGGAGGATTCACAGCCGAATTATATCCGGTTTGAACTGGAGGCTGATGACGGAGAATTTCGCTTCCCACCCACCGCCCACTTCATTGCCACTATCGAAGACTTAACCGACATGCTCGATTACGACTCTGAAGACATCGATGGTATGGACGACGATGCCGGAGAGGAGCAGGCCCAAAACCCGCCGTTTACTGGGCGCTGGATAGCCACCTCCTCGTATGACGTGTACATGGTGGATACTCCCAAAGAGAATAATGGCGATAATGAGGAAGATCCAGTCGAGGCTAAACCTCCTGAGACACAGCCAAAGCGCCGACATCAGCGGCACCGCTCTAAATCACGCCGTGGAAAAGACAGCAATACCGGCACGAGAGAAAACAATACTCCGGATGATGCCGAAGACAAAGAAGATCCCGTCGAGCCGACTTCCGAACAGGACAATAGGGAAGATGGGCAAGTTAGCCCTGACGAACAGGCCATAAACGAAGACTCGGAGGACAGCAACTATCTCCCACTCTCCGAGGATGAGGTGAGCCTCGGTGACGAAGACTTTATTGCGCCTGAGGAACCCGTCGAGCAGGAGCACTTTAAGCGCCGGCTAATAGCCACTGCGAGGAGCCTGAAAAAGAAACAGCAGCAGCTTCAAGCTGATCAAGATCTACTCAATGACAGATGGACTGATGTCCTGGCAGCCGAGGAATACGGACTCGAGCGCCCCATTAAAAGTTACCCGAAGCGTAAACTGCTACCCCAATTCGACGACGAGGCACTTGAGCCCATGCCATCAACACGTAATGCGGCTGACCGAACACCACATGGCCGGGACAAAGCGGCAACCCAAGCCGAACACCTGCCCATACTACCTCGCCGTAAAGGCAAAGACACTACAACTCGGGAACACACATATGACCTGCGGCAAGACCTAGAGAATAGAGCAGGTCAGTCCTGATCGATCTATGGATCGCGGGGGCATGCCCTGGCGCGCAACGACGGCTATCAAGCCAGACATAACGATCATAACCATGACCGGGCTGAAAACCGCAGACGGACTACATCCGCACTACATCACGACTTGGCCCGATATAGAGGCGCCGCACATCCCCTCTGCTTCACTCATGAAGTAATGGAGCACGAATTCCTAGAAGGGTTTAAACCCGTAAATATCGAATCATATGATGGAACAACAGATCCCGCATTATGGATTGAGGATTTTCTTCTCCATATTCATATGCCCCGCGGCGATGACCCTCACGCCATCAAATACCTCCCACTAAAACTCAAGGGGCCAGCTCGGCACTGGTTAAACAGTCTGCCTGAAAACTCTATTGGCAGCTGGGAGGACTTGGAAGACGCCTTCCACGACAACTTCCAAGGCACATATGTATGACCTCCGGATGCCGATGACTTAAGTCACATAGTTCAACAGCCTGGAGAGTCGGCCAGGAAATTCTGGACCAGGTTCCTAACTAAAAAGAACCAGATCGTCGACTGCCCGGATGCCGAAGCCCTAGTGGCCTTTAAGCATAGCATCCGCGACGAATGGCTCGCTCGTCACCTCGGCCAAGATAAGCCAAAGTCCATGGCAGCCCTCACGGCACTCATGACCCGCTTTTGTGCGGGCGAGGATAGTTGGCTAGCCCGTAGCAATAACACTGCAAGCGATGCCGGCACCTCTGAAGCCAAGAATAGAAATGACAGGCCCCGACGCAACAGGCACAAGCGCCGAAGCAATGGTGGCACTGTCGATGACACAGTGGTCAACGCCGGTTTCAGCAGCTCCAAGTCCGGCCAGCGGAAGAAGCCATACAAAAGAAATAATACGGGCTCATCCAGCTTGGACCGCATACTCGATCGTCCATGTTAGATCCACGGCACCCCGGATAAACCAGCCAATCATACCAACAGAGAATGTTGGGTTTTTAAACAGGACGGCAAGCTAAATGCCGAAAACAAGGAGAAGGGGTCGCAAACCAAGGACGACGACGAGGAGTTCCGCCCACCGAACACAGGGGGACAGAAGAAGTTCCCTCCCCAGGTTAAAACAGTGAACATGATATACGCCACTCATATCCCCAAAAGGGAGCGCAAACGAGCGCTCAGGGACATCTACGCGATAGAGCCAGTCGCCCCAAAGTTCAACCCATGGTTGTCCTGCCCGATCACCTTCGATCGCAGGGATGATCCGACCAGTATCCGTCATGGCGGTTCAGCCGCACTGGTCCTCGATCCAATTATTGATGGATTCCATCTCACACGCGTCCTCATGGACGGCGGCAGCAGCCTGAACCTGCTCTATCATAATACAGTGCGCAAAATGGGCATCGATCCCTCAAGGATCAAACCCACAAAAACTACCTTTAAAGGAGTCATACCAGGTGTAGAGGCCCGCTGTACGGGCTCAATCACACTGGAGGTTGTATTCGGATCCCCGGACAACTTCAGAAGCGAAGAGTTGATCTTCGATATCGTCCCCTTCTGCAGCGGCTATCACGCACTGCTCGGATGAACCGCATTTGCTCGATTCAATGCGGTGCCACACTATGCTTATCTCAAGCTCAAGATGCCGGGACCACGCGGCATCATAACAGTTAACAGAAACACGGAGCGCTCCCTTCGTACAGAGGAGCACACCGCGGCCTTGGCAGCGGAAGTACAGAGCGGCCTTGCCAAGCAGAATCTTAATTCGGCGGCCAAGCTACCGGACACTGTCAAGCGGATCCGGACTACTCCGCAGCATAACAGTCCGGCTCGTCAGGAGTTAGACTAGCAATCCGGCCTCCGTCTCCGTCCCGGCCTAATAGCGGCATTTGTACCACGCGTACACAACTACGCACTTAAAATACCATGGGCATAGACAGAGGCACAACTAGATTGTGGTTCATAATACGGCTCGACCTCCCCTGGACACACATACTTTCACTTTTTCTTTTTTATCCTTTTCAGGTTTCTTTTCCACAGGCCCCTCAAGACGGCCTGATCATCGGTCCTTTCGAAGGATAGATACACCAAGACAGCAAGAAGCATTGAGGTATACGGGAATCGCTAGGTCTTTTTGACGATCACTCTACCTGTTCTCAGGATCCGCACGCAGTTTTCCCTTGGTCATGGCATGTTAAATAGCCCTGTTTCTTATCACACTACTTATACGCTTTGACGTATCAATAAAATTATAATGGAAACAGTTCGCGGCCCAACTTCTGCTGCACTAGCTTACTAGTTCATTTTTTCTTGATAATCTTACCAGTTGCACCCGTACACTTTTGGTACGGCTTAAATTTGCCAGGGGCTTTATTGTGCCCCATATTACGGCAACAAAGTCCGAACACTTTTTACAGTATAGTTCGGCACCCCAAATTTAGCATTATATGCATTGGCTCCGAATCATGTCTTTGGTCAATAGTCGGGTTGCCCGGCTCCTGTGCTTACTACCTTACGTTCCGCTATATCGGCTAGGGTAGTAAAGGGAGAACTACTGCGATTGTGCCCTGGTTCGTCTGGATGAGCACCTCAGTAGAGAAAGCCGAAAACTAACTGTCATGATGCGGCGTGAGCCGGTCAGCTCTTCGGAGGTTACAAATCTTTTGCGATTTTTTCCGCATTATGCGACGAATCGGTCTCTACCCGATCAGGTGTTTACAGCACCCTAGTTCACTAGGGGTTGCGCCTAAATTTCTATTATAAAACTCCTATGGCTAAGTGAGGGTGATAGAGCCACATAGTCGGATTGCCTGGTTCGTTGCGCTAAACACCTCCTTCAAGGACCAAACGTTGGATCAAGAGTGTTTAGATTTTATCCCGAACACCCCCGTACTACCTACGTGGGGGCTGAAGCCGACGACTGGCCAACTCTCAGATTTAATAAAACGGCCGCACAGGAGGAAAAATCTTGATATAAACAACTAATATTATATTACATATCAGTTTTGTTCCATTTTACAGGGTAGGATAACATGAATATATTCATCCAAAGATAATGTCTTTCGCACACTGCTCCGCTACAATGCGGGATCCCTCCAGGACATCGTCAAAATATCACTCAGGCGTGCGGTGCTCCTTGCCCGCGGGCGGTCCCTCGGTCGCGAGCTTAACGGCATTCATCTTCGCCCACTGTATCTTGACACGGGCGAAGGCCATCCGCGCACCTTCAATATAGACCGACCGCTTGATGGCATCAAGCCGAGGGCAGGCAGCAACCAGTCGCTTCACGAGCCCGAAGTAGCTGTTGGGTATGGCTTCGGCAGGCCATAGACGGATTATCAAATCCTTCATGGCCAATTCGGCTGCCCTATGCAATTCGGTCAGCTGCTTCAGCTGATCGCTAAAGGGCACCGGATGCTCTGGCGCAAGGTATTGCGACCAGAACAGCTTCTCCGTTGAGCTCCCCTCTTCGGCTCGGAAGAAATCCGCAGCATCAGCAATGCTGCGTGGCAGATCCGCAAACGCTCCTGGAGAACTCCAAATCCGGGTCAGTAAGAGGTACCTTTTCTTCACAAATTTGCTTTGCATTATAAAGGCCTTACCCGCCGTGATTTTTCTGGCCTCTTGGATTTCCTGGAGGGTGCCCTGGGCTTCAACCCGGGCCTCTTGTGTGCTTTGGTGGGCCTTAGCAAGCTCGGACTCTTGATCCGAAATCTTGCGCTCCAAGGACTCGCATTTCTTTACATCGTCCTGGAGCTCTTGTTGGACCTCACCGACCCTGGCCTCATGCTTTTCGCGGACGGATTGTTCCTCCGCCGCTCTCTTTTGGGCCTCGGCCAGCGCCTTTTTAAGGGCCTCCACCTCGGTCGCCGCTCCTACAAATATCATGGCACTATGATGAATACGAGTCATCTATCCTTTCTGATATACAGAAGGTCATGACATACCTTGCTTGTCCTCCAGCTGCTTTTTCACACGGCCTAGTTCTTCCTCGGCCCGCTCCAGACTCTGCTTTAGTCCGGAGACTTTGGGAGCATGGGAGGTCGCGGCTATAAGCGATGCATGCTTTTTTCACATAGACATGTGTGGTTAGTCTCCTACGAAAATTGTTTGATCCTCTGTCCGGCTTTTCTTTTCGACCACCGGACAGTGTCTCAGGGGCTACTGTCTATACTGTGACATTCTTTTTTAGATAATTGCGTTTCATACCTCAAAACCTGTTAGAAGGCTTCTGTAGGCTTCGGTCAGTCCGCTCTTCGTGGACTGAATCTTCTCAATCACTGTACCCATAAGGGCACGGTGTTCCTCTACAATGGAAGCACTTCGCAGCGCTTCCAGTAGGGTGTCCGGTGCCTCTGGTTGGACAGAGGTCACCGGCGAAATAGGCACACCCCCTTCTTTCAAAGGAGGTTGCTTGCCGGATTTCAGAGCCGTATAGGTCTCCGGGACCGTATTCGGCTGGGGGCCGAATTGGACCTGGCCCCCATGGCCAGTCTCCATGGGGATCTGCTCCCCCATGTGTCCGGCGGCCGAGGTTTCACCCTCTGGTGCCGCGCTGACGGCCTCCTGCGTCTCTCCCTGGCCTGGGATCCTTCGGGACAATGCCTCAGTGTCATCAATGGCCTTAGGAGAGGAGGCCGCCGAAAGGGACCCGCTGTCCATCACCTTCGGGTCCAGCGAATTCCCGGAAGATGAGGATCGCTCAAGGTCGGAACGAGCCGGACTGCAAGTACATGATTCAACATGTTAAAACTATGGAGAAAAGAGGCTGGATATATGAATGCGTCAGGGTCTTTGAGTACTCACGACTCGGCCAGGGGCTTATCTCGGGGGCGCCGCTCTGGGCTGCTGTCGACGTCCCACGCGGAGTTATCCGCGAGGGAGACCTTCCCCTTCTTGGACGCCTCTGCCTCCAGATTTATGGGGGCCGCCCTTTTCTTCCTTTCCCCCTCAGGGGGAGAGTTGCTTTCCTCCTCCTCCTCGTCGTCCTCTGCGGTGGTGGAGTGAGTCTCGGCGTCTTCGAACGTCGCGTCCGAAGTTCCCTTGCGACGGAGGCCACTTCTCGTCTCCTTGGCCTTTTTCTTGGCCTTCTTCTCTGGCGCCTGGTAGGGCGCCGGGACCAGCATCTTCGTCAGAAGTGGGATGGCTGGTTCCTCGGGCAGCGGAGCCGGACACTTAATCCGCCCTGCCTTCTTCGTCCAGCCCTGAAAAGAATAAATAGGGAGGCTTAGGCATTTTCCCTAAGTAAGCAGGTAAAGGATACACCTTGAAGTGCGAAAGACTTACCGGACTAGCGGGATGGGCCAGGTCGTGCCCACGGTCCTCGGTCGTCTCCGGCCATTTCTCGTTGGCCTTAAAAAGCACCTTCCAGATGTCTTCGTGCGTAGCTCCGAAGAACTGTTGCAAGGTCTGGTGCTCGGCCGGATCGAACTCCTACAGATCGCAAGTCCGGCTTTGGCATGGAAGGATCCGGCGAACTAGCATCACCTGGATCACATTGACAAGCTTGATGTTCTTGTCCACCATACTCTGGATACGCGCCTGCAGCGCTGACAGCTCTTCCGACGACGCCCAATTTAGGCCCTTCTATAGCCAGGAGGTGAGCCGCATTGGGGCTCCGGACTTGAATTCGGGAGCCGTGGCCCAGGTGGCGTCGCGGGGCTCTGTGATATAGAACCACAGTTGCTGCCACCCTTTGACGGTCTCCACAAAGTTACCTTTGGGCCATGTGACGTTGGGCATCTTGCTCACCATGGCGCCTCCGCACTCCGCGTGTTGGCCATCCACCACCTTCGGCTTCACATTGAAAATCTTGAGCCACAGTCCGAAGTGGGGTGGGATGCGGAGGAAGGCCTCGCACACGACAATAAATGCCGAGATGTTGAGGAAAGAATTTGGGGCTAGGTCATGGAAATCTAGCCCGTAGTAGAACATGAGTCCGCGGACGAAAGGGTGGAGAGGAAACCCTAACCCGCGGACGAAGTGGGGGATGAACACCACCCTCTCATGAGGCCTAGGGGTGGGGATGATCTGTCCCTTGGACGGAAGCCGGTGGGCGATTTCCTTGGCCAAATACCCCGCCTCCCGGAGCTTCGTGACGTCCATCTCCTTGACGGAGGAGGCCATCCACTTGCCCTATGCTCCGGATCCGGACATGGTCGGAGTGCTTCTTTGAGGCGGAAAAGATGAGAACTTGGGCGCTGGAGCTCAGGAATGGAGAGGCAGAGAAAGAGAAGGCATGGGTGAAAGGGGGAATCCTTATCTCCCTATAAAGGCAGTGAATATCAAGCGGCTCCCCACTCGCCTTAAAACTCGCCTATTCCCAAGGGCCGTGCAAACGACACGGTTGGATTACCCACGCCCGTATTAATGAGAATCCCGTAATTAAGGGACACGATTTCTGCTATGACAAGACGAGCCACTGGAAACCGCATCTTAAAGCATGGAGCGGGAGGCTAAAGAACGGTTCGAAATAATGACCGTGCAGGAACGTGGTGTCTCGTTACAAAAAGCTGTCAGCGGATTGGACTCGTGAAATATTATACTCTCTGCGGTTGTGTGTGGTACTTGTTTTGCAGAGCCGGACACGTTTTCTGTGCTCGAAGTTTGTTCTGTAGTATTCGGAGGAGGAACCCACCTTGCAATGCCGAAGACAATCTGCGCGCTGGACACATCGTCATTGAAGCCTAGTTCAGGGGCTACTGAGGGTGTCCTAGATTAAGGGGTCCTCGGGCGTCCGGGCAACGTAATGTGGGCCGGACTGATGGGCCATGAAGATACAAGACCAAAGGCTCTCTCCCGTGTCCGGATGGGACTCTCCTTGGCGTGGACGACAAGCTTGGCGTTCGGATATGAAAGATTCCTTTCTGTGTAACCGACTTTGTACAACCCTAGTCCCCTCCGGTGTCTATATAAACCGGAGGGTTTAGTCTGTAGAGGCAATCATAATCAGACAGGCTAGACTTCTAGGGTTTTAGCCATTATGATCTCGTGGTAGATCAACTCTTGTAATACTCATATTCATCAAGATCAATCAAGCAGGACGTAGGGTATTACCTCCATAGAGAGGGCCCGAACCTGGGTAAACATCGTGTCCCCCGTCTCCTGTTACCATCAACCTTAGACGCATAGTTCGGGACCCCCTACCCGAGATCCGCCGGTTTTGACACCGACAGTCACTGCATTGTCTTGCCAAATCAAAATAGAGACACGGTTCAAATCATATAAGTTCAAGACAAAGCAACATTGAAAGAATACAAAGCGTGGGAAACTACACGGCACAACAAGATTTCAGATGGGTACCATGGGTCTACATGTACAACAACACTATTGGCTCTGTTGTGATGCTAGTAATGTGCATGATATGAGAAGTCAACTGTATACACAATTGAAATTGAAATCAACAGAGCTATTTATAAGAGAAAACCTATTAAAGAAACATGCTTATACATACCTGTTATGCCATTGGAGTTTCGATTGGATCCTTCAATTTAAAAATAAGTTTGTATGAGTAAATACAGTGATACAAGAGCAAAGCAGTATGCACGATAGCAATGGAATCTTAAATGTTGGCCATCCACCACCTTCGGCTTCACATTGAAAATCTTGAGCCACAGTCCGAAGTGGGGTGGGATGCGGAGGAAGGCCTCGCACACGACAATAAATGCTGAGATGTTGAGGAAAGAATTTGGGGCTAGGTCATGGAAATCTAGCCCGTAGTAGAACATGAGTCCGTGGACGAAAGGGTGGAGAGGAAACCCTAACCCGTGGACGAAGTGGGGGATGAACACCACCCTCTCATGAGGCCTGGGGGTGGGGATGATCTGTCCCTTGGCCGGAAGCCGGTGGGCGATTTCCTTGGCCAAATACCCCGCCTCCCGGAGCTTCGTGATGTCCTTCTCCTTGACGGAGGAGGCCATCAACTTGCCCTGCGCTCCGGATCCGGACATGGTCGGAGTGCTTCTTTGAGGCGGAAAAGATGAGAACTTGGGCGCTGGAGCTCAGGGATGGAGAGGCAGAGAAAGAGAAGGCGTGGGTGAAAGGGGGGAATCCTTATCTCCCTATAAAGGCGGTGAATATCGAGCGCCTCCCCACTCGCCTTAAAACTCACCTATTCCCAAGGGCCGTGCAAACGGCACAGTTAGATTACCCACGCCTGTATTAATGAGAATCCCGTAATTAAGGGACACGATCTCTGCTATGACAAGACGAGCCACTGGAAACCACATCTTAAAGCGTGGAGCGCGAGGCTAAAGAACGGTTCAAAATAATGACCGTGCAGGAACATGGTGTCGCGTTACAAAAAGCTGTCAGCGGATTGGACTCGTGAAATATTATGCTCTCTGCGGTTGTGTGTGGTACTTGTTTTGCAGAGCCGGACACGTTTTCTGTGCTCGAAGTCTGTTCTGTAGTATTCGGAGGAGGAACCCGCCTTGCAATGCCGAAGACAATCTGCGCGCCGGACACATCGTCATTGAAGCCTGGTTCAGGGGCTACTGAGGGAGTCCTGGATTAAGGGGTCCTCGGGCGTCCGGGCAACGTAATGTGGGCCGGACTGATGGGCCATGAATATACAAGACTGAAGGCTCTCTCCCGTGTCCAGATGGGACTCTCCTTGGCGTGGACGACAAGCTTGGCGTTCGGATATGAAAGATTCCTTTCTCTGTAACTGACTTTGTACAACCCTAGTCCCCTCCGATGTCTATATAAACCGGAGGGTTTAGTCCGTAGAGGCAATCATAATCAGACAGGCTAGACTTCTAGGGTTTTAGCCATTACGATCTCGTAGTAGATCAACTCTTGTAATACTCATATTCATCAAGATCAATCAAGCAGGACGTAGGGTATTACCTCCATAGAGAGGGCCCAAACCTGGGTAAACATCGTGTCCCCTGTCTCCTGTTACCATCGACCTTAGACACACAGTTCGGGACCCTCTACCCGAGATCCACCGGTTTTGACACCGACACATGTGATGTTTGTTGTACTACTCCTGCCAGCCCTCCTCCGACACGTTCCAAAATATTGTGCTACTTCCGATTCTATTTTTCTCCTCAGACCATGTGAAACCATGAAAGGGTCACCACCCGCCCCCACAGGTACTGTAGCTCGAAGCTCCCATACGGACACCACACCCACCGGAGCACGTAGCCGTTGCCGAAGTGGACGGCGCCGCGGCCTGGGACGAGGACGGAGTCTCCGACATCGCCGAGGTGGAGCACGGCCTCTACGGCCGCGAGTAGCGCGCGCTGACTGTCCACGCGGAGGACAGTGTGATCTAGCGGCTCGCCCTCGTCGGCCACGAGGGGTAGCTGTGCTCCAGCAGCACACCCTGGTGGGTCACTGAGGGAGTCCTGGATTTAGGGGTCCTCGGGCATCCGGGCTACGTGACGTGGGCCAGACTGATGGGCCATGAAGATACAAGACAGAAGACTCTCTCCCGTGTCCAGATGGGACTCTCCTTGACGTGGATGGCAAGCTTGGCGTTCGATATGAAGATTCCTTTCTCTGTAACCAACTTTGTACAACCCTAGTCCCTTCCAGTGTCTATATAAACCGGAGGGTTTAGTCCGTAGGGGCAATCATAATCAGACAGGCTAGACTTCTAGGGTTTTAGCCATTACGATCTCGTGGTAGATCAACTCTTGTAATACTCATATTCATCAAGATCAATCAAGCAGGACGTAGGGTATTACCTCCATAGAGAGGGCCCGAACCTGGGTAAACATTGTGTCCCCTGTCTCCTGTTACCATCGACCTTAGACGCACAGTTCGGGACCCCCTACCCGAGATCCGCCGGTTTTGACTCCGACATTGGTGCTTTCATTGAGAGTTCCGCTATGACGTCGAAGACAGGGTTGATGGCTCGCCTTGTTATCAAGGACAATATCACCTCCGGAGGAGCCCTGGCCTCAGGCCAAACCCTCCGGCTGGGCGGCTTTATCATGACCGCCCGTCCGGCCGTTAAGCCGACGATGACTTCTCGGGTCATCGAAAATTGCCTCCGCGTTGACTCCGAATACTCCAAACGGATGGATCCGACAAAGTTGTCATCTTTAAATGAACTCCTGGATCACATCACCGCCTTGGGGATCGCTACAGACTACGATCGGATTGGGCTTAAACCCGATCAGAGAGAAATCAAATCTCCACCGATCACCCATCAGATAGCGGTGGTAGAAGAGCAAAACAACAACTCTTCCCCTGTGTTGAGGACGAACTATGTTCGGATTTCCGAGCTCGAAGAGCTGGATACCTATCTGCGGAACGGCACGCCCTGTCCTCCGAACCTAGAATCGGACAACGGGCCTGAAAAATCAGTCGATATCCCGGAGCCCGAATTATTAAGCTCGGAAGTTTCTCAAACTCCAGATCCTAAACTGGGTCAGGGTTCTGATTTAAAGCCACCCACCCACCCAGATATACGCGATCTCATGTACGTATGACAGCAGTCTCAGGAAACAGTCCATCACTTTTTGGCCAGATTCCTCCTTGTCAAGGACAAGATTGAGGATTGCCGCGACAAAGACATGATCTCAACATTCTGCAACAATTGCACGGACGAAGGAATCCTCAACGCCATCAACCGCCGTCGCGTATCACACTTCGCTGACTTGGCAACCATAGTACAGAAGTACTGCGCAATGGAAAGCGCCTGGAAAACTCAGGCAGCTCGTTGGGAACCACTGGTTTCCACTCAACCCCTAGTCCGAGCAAAAAGGATGCACCCCCATGGGGTGCCCGACCCAATAGTAAAGAAATCTAAGCCCATTACGGGGCGCGGAACCGTTCTGGAGGGATGGCTCGATAGGCCATGCAAAATACACACAACACCGGATACCATACCAACTCACAGCCTTAGAGCATGTTGGATACTCCGGCAAGTGGCCAAGAGCGGCAAAGATATCCTCACCAAAAACACCTCAGAACAACACCCCCCAGAAGACGATGACCTTAGAGTATTTACGGTCTTCGAGACCTTCGCTTCAAACAATAGGCGCAAAAGGGCACTCCGCGACCTTGCCGAAGTCTGCCAAGTCGCAGCAATAAACCCCTGGAACGACACGGCCATAACTTTCAATGCCAGTGACGAACCAAAATCCAGGACAGTCCGGGCACCAGCTGCCTTGGTCCTCAGTCCAATCGTGGACGGCTGTCGGCTCACCAAAGTACTCATGGACGGCGGCAGTGGACTAAACCTCATCTATGAGGACACACTCAACAAAATGGAAATAGACAGGAGCCGCATCGAGCAAAGTAGCACGACCTTCCGAGGAATCATTCCCAGTCGGGAGGCGCGGTGCACGGGAAAAATCACATTCAATGTGGTATTCGGCACGCCGGAGAATTATCGGTCCGAAGAGATAACCTTCTAAGTGGCCCCTTTCAACAGTGGATATCACGCCCTATTGGGGCGAGATGCATTTGCACGCTTCCAAGCTATACCTCATTATGGGTACATGAAGCTCAAGATGCCCGGGCACAATGGTATTATCACTCTTTCCAGTGATCCAGACATAGCACTCCGCGCCGAAAACAAAACCGCATCCCTGGCCCTCGAGGCATTGTCCGAAGCCCTCGCGGCCGAAGAATTAGCCGCACTACGCTCCACGGTGGATAAGGACGACGTAATCCTGGACAAGCGACCCAAATCCACCTCCTTCAAACCAGCAGACGAAATCGTCAAATTCCAGGTCCACCCAACGGACCCCAAGAAGACAGCCTCTATCGGGGCACAGCTGGACCCAACGGTCGACGCCGCATTACGAGCGTTCCTGCGCGAAAATTGGGACATATTTGCCTGGCACCCTTCTGATATGCCAGGAATCCCACGTAGGTTGGCTGAACACAGCCTCAATATATTGAAGGGATACAAGCCGGTCAAACAAACACTGAGGCACTTTTCCAAACCCAAACGACAAGCTATGGGGGAGGAGCTGGCCAAGTTAATCGAGGCCGGATTCATCAGAGAAATAAAACATCCGGACTGGCTAGCAAACCTGGTGATGGTACCAAAGAAGGATAAATCCTGGCGCCTATGCGTCGATTTCAAAGACCTCAACAAAGCCTGCCCCAAGGATCCCTTCCCCCTCCCCCGCATCGATCAGATCATTGATGCTACCGCAGGACACGACTCACTGTGTTTCCTCGACGCATACTCCGGATACCATCAAATCAAAATGAAGGAGTCCGATCAAGCCGCAACGGCATTCATCACCCCATACGGGCCTTTCTGCTTCAACACTATGCCCTTTGGGCTTAAAAATGCCGGCGCTACCTACCAACGCATGATTCAAACATGCCTGGAGAAGCAAATCGGCAAGACAGTTGAAGCATACGTAGATGATATCGTCATCAAGACCAGACACATCGAGTCATTAATAGACGACTTACGCCTCACATTCGACAACCTCCGTGAATATGACATCAAGCTCAATCCGGAAAAGTGCATTTTCGGCATTCCCGCTGGAAAGCTGCTGGGCTTCATTGTTTCCAGTAGAGGAATTGAGGCAAATCCAGCCAAAATTCAAGCTATGTCACAATTGGCTACACCAACCAACCTTAAACAGGTCCAAAAACTAGCCGGATGCGTGGCAGCTTTAAGCCGCTTTATCTCCAGACTTGGAGAAAAAGCATTGCCACTCTACCGCCTTCTCCGACGCACCGACCACTTCGAGTGGACGGATGCAGCAACGGCCGAACTGGAAGAAGTAAAGGCTCTTTTAGCAAGCAACCCAATCCTGGCCGCGCCAAACATCGGCGAACCAATGTTGTTATACATCTCTACGACTCACCAGGTGGTGAGCGCAGTGCTCGTCGTTGAACAAGAGGAGGACGGACACAAATTCCCGCTTCAGAAGCCGGTATACTATGTATCCACTGTCCTCACACCATGCAAATCCTGGTACCCTCATTACTAAAAGATAGCATACGCGGTCTTCATGGCATCCCGGAAGCTACGACACTACTTCCAAGAATGCTCGATCACGGTGGCTTCCGAAGTACCACTCAATGACATAATAAACAACCGCGACGCTACGGGCCGGATTGCCAAATGGGCCATTGAGCTCCTGCCATTTGACATAATGTATAAACCGCGTCGAGCCATTAAATCCCAAGTGTTGGCTGACTTCATCGCCGAATGGACAGAGGCCGAACTCCCTAAAGAGTACGGCACATATTCCAACTGGGTCATGTACTTCGATGGCTCTAAGATGCTGGCCGGTTTAGGAGCGGGCGTCGTCTTAACATCCCCAATGGGAGACACAGTCCAATACGTACTCCAAATCTTATATACAGACTCCAATAATGCAGCCGAATACGAGGCCTTACTGCATGGTCTTCGAATGGCCGTTTCCATGGGCATACAATGTTTGGAGGTGCGCGGGGATTCAAATCTCGCAATATCCCAAATAAATGGAGACTTTGACGCAAAAGATCCGAAAATGGCGGCCTATCGTAACACCGTACTCAAAATATCAGCCCGGTTCGAGGGACTCGAGTTTCATCATGTGGCTCGAGAAAGCAATCAAGCGGCGGACATCCTTGCTCGCATGGGAGCCAAGCGCGATCCCGTCCCGCCTAACATCTTTCTGGAACGGCTCTTCAAGCCATCCGTGGTGTGGCAGGATGAAAGCGGCAACACTAGCCCAGACCCGATCATACCGCCTGAGTCCGAGCACAATACCGATATCATCGGGGGCTCAGCCACCGAAGCAACACCATCGGCCCATCTCATAATGGCAGTAATTGCCCCATGGACCGAACCCTTCTTGGCCTACCTTAATGGGCGAGAGCTCCCTGAGGATCCTAACGAGGCTCGCTGCATTGTCCGGCGCTCGAAAGCCTACAAGGTCCATGACGGTGAGCTCTACAAGAAAAGCGCTACCGGAGTCCTTTAAAGATGTATCTCCGAAGAAGAGGGGCGGCAGCTCCTGGCCGAAATCCATGCTGGCCTTGGTGGTCACCACACCGCGGCTCAGGCCCTTGTGAGTAAAGCCTTCCGTACAGGTTTCTTTTGGCCTACGGCCCGAGCAGATGCACAGGACCTTGTCCAACGTTGTGTCGGATGCCAGCTTTTCGCTAATCAAAGCCATATGCTGCCTACTGCGCTACAAACAATCCCCATTACATGGCCTTTCGCGGTATGGGGGCTTGATATGGTCGGACCCCTTAAAGGGGGAAGCCATAAGAGAAAATATCTGCTGGTCATGGTAGATAAATTCACTAAGTGGATTGAAGCCAAACCGGTTAAAACGGCCGAAGCCGGACCAGTGATAGACTTTATATCCGGTGTCGTACACCGCTATGGTGCTCCACACAGCATTATCACAGACAACGGCTCCAATTTTACAGCCGACGAGGTGAAAACCTGGTGCGCTAACCTGGGCATCAAGCTCGATTATGCCTCCATCTATCACCCGCAAACAAATGGTCAAGTCGAACGAGCCAATGGTCTTATTATGAGCAGAATTAAGCCCAGACTAGTGCGGTCTTTGAAAGAATCAGACAAGCACTGGGTTGAGGAGCTCGACTCCGTACTCTGGGGGCTGTGGACCACGCCCAACCGCACTACTGGATACACACCATTCTTCATGGTGTACGGCGCAGAGGCCGTGTTGCCCTGCGACATTATGCATGAATCACCACGAGTGCGCATGTATGAAGAGAGAGAGGCCGAGCTTGATCGGCATGACAGCTTAGACGCCCTGGAGGAGGAGCGCGATGTCGCAAAGGCTCGTTCCGCATTGTATCAACAACAGGCTCGCAGATATCAAAGCAGAGAAGTGTGGGCCAAGACTTATAATGTTGGCGAACTCGTTCTACGCTTACCAGAGAAGAAAAAGGATAAACTCAAGCCCAAATGGGAGGGTCCCTTCCTCATTGACGAAGTTCTCACTGGAGGAGCGTATCGACTGCGTGATGCATCAAACAATCGCTTGGAGCCGAACCCATGGAACGCCGCCAGACTCCGAAGATTCTACGCCTAGAGCCGGACTCTTTGTTCGTCTTCTTCTCCCTTTTTGTCCATTACCTTTTTTTTCCTCTCTTTCGTTTTTTTCATAGCTTTAAGCTCTTGAGCGGCTAAACCACGCACCTATGACGTACACATCCTTAAATAGGTACGTCCATAATACCTGGGGGCTTCTTGTACAGAAGCTTTTTTTTTTTGAGCATTAAGCTCACCACATATGTGTCTTTTCCTCATATGTACCTTTTCTTCGCCATTATATGCATCGATATGACTTAAGTTTTGGCCAAGCTGGGTTGCCTGGCTCCTGTGCTTATGCCCTACGTTCCCGTTAGTTCGGCTAGGGCATAAAGGGAGCACCTCTGCGATTGTTACTGCCGGGTCATCCGGATGTGTACCTCAGACTGGGTGAAGCCGAAAGCTAGCGTTCTTAAGGGAATATTCGGTCGGCGGATTAAAGATGTTTTTCTTTCACTCATTACACCATGAACCCCCAGATGCTATGTATACTGCGATTTTTTAATCACAGTTCGGACATGAACTTTAACGCATGTTCACCCAGAGAAAGGAACCCTTAACGGAACTATTCTCTCTAGAAGATGTTTCTTACAATTATATGTAATATAACATAGCTAGCCGGATACAACTTGTCTGTTCAAGCAACTATGACCCCTACGCCTGGTTTCCACGCATACCCCGGTTTATATTACCGTGCGGGTATTCGGAAACACTCCGCACCTTCGGGTCCGGAGGTCGAAGCGAAAAGGTCCGCCATGACAATCGTTTTACAATCCGGCTAGGGACAAATTTGTCAATCGAAGCGCATAGTCACTTAGACACAAAAGCTTCTTCCTCTATGCCGTCCAACAGGTTGTCTAGCCTACAATCCTGTTGGGACAATTCGGCGGCTACCTTTACTTGGTCATATACTAAACTAACTGGAACTTCTTTTCCGTCTGATCCTCGAGGTCCGACCCGAGCCATATGATTCGGATCAAGCTTGGTATACCGTGTTTTCACCATGGCCCAGGCCTCTCGCGCACCTTCTCGGCAGGCCGATATCTTCCATAATCGGAAGCACCTCCGCGCTCCTTCGAATAGCTGCACAAGTTCCTCCATACTTCCTGGAGGGGAGGCGGATGGCCACAAGGCCTTGGCAACACTCCGCATTGCCTGCCGAGCTCGCTCGTGCAGTTGCGATAGCTCTTGTAGCAGATCGCCTGAAGATCCGGACATTTCCTCTTCGGGACGGCCGGTCAGCATACCTGCAGACATAAATCTGTCAGTTCTTTTCCCCACCGAATTACACGGAGGTAAGTTCGAAGGCATACTGAATATGCCGCCTCGTAGCCTCTTATTTTCCTTCACGGAGTCAGCTAGCTGGGCTCGCACATCTTTCAGTTCTTCGCCCAGCAGGGTGTTGGAATCCTGCAGCTTGTTTTTATCTTCCCTGACCCGTGTCAGCACGCGTTCGCCCGCGGCCAGTAGCCTTTTGGCTTCTTGTTCATCCGCTTGCGCGATTTCAAGTGCCTCCTTCAGTTGATCTGACGATCCTGCCATGAGATATGCAACAATGTTAGCATTGCTGGTATATGATTATATTTTCTCGATGGAGGGAAACACTACCAGGCGACGCCTTATTGGATTTCTCCAATTCGGCGGTGGCAGCAGTTAGGTGAGTCCGACACTTTTCCAGTTCTTGAGACAGCAGGTTGTTCTTCTCTGTATGCACCTGGTTATACAATGATCCTTAAATCAGTTGTATCAACTGCTTCAAGTCTCGGGGGCTACTGGTATATAATTATCAGGTTTATGCGATGTGAACTTACCCGCATATCTTTCAAATGCTGGTCTGTGGCTCTGGTAAGCCCGTCTCGAGCGGCTCGGATGTATGCATCAGCCGAGCTGAAGGCATTAAATGCCTCTCTTGTAAAGCCGGGGTCGCGAAGAGCGGCCCTCCGACGCCGATGATTCATGGCGCTCTCCACTTCAGAGTTTGTGACGGATACATCATCTGAATCCTCTGTCGAAGGACAATCCGGCGTCACTCCCGTACCGGCCCTCGTCTTTATGGCAGGTTCTGGAGTCTGGCTGTTGGGAGCGTGACCTGCAGGACCCCCGGACATAGTCCGACGAACGCTCTTCCTGATGAAACACAAACAGACAATGTCACAGTTGGATGTGACTACCAAGGGGCATATTTACGAAGCCATACCTTTCTGACGACGGCTCGGTCATGACTTCGTTTGCCTTCCTCTTCGAAGGCTTGCCCGACGTAGGCGCCGCCCTCTTTTGAGTCGCCTCTGGTGTAACATGGCGCGCCGAGTGCCTCCCCTTTGGAACACGAGACAGTGCGGTGGGTGAGGCAGAATGAGGAAGCTCTTTCGGAGGAGAGGTCTCCTGATTACTTACGTGTGAGGCAGGTAGGAGGCCGGGATAGTCTGCTATAATGGCCACTTTTGTGCCGTCGTAGCTCGCTTGGTAAAATACTCCCTCCTCTAGCTCCACAAATATGTCCGGATCCTCCTCGAATCCGGGGTCAAGATCCCGGTTATGGTCCTCCGGCTGTGGAGCGGGGCTGTAGATCCCCGTGATGACCTTTCGCCATTCCTGTTACAAATGGACGGGTTAGTATCAGTCAAAAGTGACTCATGGAAAGGATTGAGTATGGTGGTGGGATTAAAACTCACCCAGCTGGGAGGATTGTACATGGAAAAACCCTCTCGGCGTTTAAGACGAATAAATTCCTCTTTCTCCCCTTCGTACAGATCGGCCAATATTTTGGCCAGAGCGACGGGGGTGTCCGGACCTTTCCGGCCACAGCATGAGGCGTCATCTTCCCCATTGTAGTGCCACATAGGGAGCCCTCTAAATTGGAGTGGCTGGGCACCCCGCACTATGGAGATCGCCATAACCTCGATTATTAATAATCCGGACTGGGCGAGCGTCTTCATCTTGCTCATTAATTGATGGATTTCCGCACTATCTTCCTCCTCGAGGCTCCTAGGGCGCCAGCTGTGGCGTTTCTTCAAGGGAGCGCTGGAAAATTCAGGGAGACCCATTCAGATTGGGTCAGGGAGAGCGACGTCCTCAATATAAAACCATTCTGAGGTCCACTCCTCGGACGCCTTCTTCGGTGTGCCGGATAAGTATCCGGTCCCGGCTATGCGCCATACTTCGGCGCTGCCCACCTCGAATATGGATCCCTCTTGGGTACGAGGGATGAGGCAGAATAGTTTTCTCCATAAATCAAAGTGGGCTTCACAGCCTAGGAAAAGCTCGCAAAGGGCAACAAAACCCGCGATGTGCAAGATAGAGGCTGGCATGAGGTTGTGTAGTTGGAGGCCATAATACTCCAGGAGTCCTCGGAGGAAAGGGTGGATTGGAAACCCGACGCCTCTTAGCAAATAAGGAATGAAGCACACCCGTTCCCCCCTGGTTGGATTGGGGAAATTTTCCGCCAAAGCTTCACCTGAAAAGGAGGTCAAACCTGCTCGAACAGGGACCAGATCCGCGGGGGGAAGAAATCCCTGTGTTTGGAGCCTCACCAGCTGATCATGGGATACGGAACATCTGTCCCAATCGCCTTTTTTGGAGCCGTGGGGGCGGGTGGAAGAACTGGGAGCACTAGCCATGTTGGAATGGTTTCTCCTAGCAAGCTTTGAGGATTTCCCGCTTGGCATGGAATGGATCTTAAGATCCAATCTCTTTTAATAGACGCCCTTCTTACATGGTCAGGGAGTTATGTGCAAAAATATCCCGACCTCTCGTATTCGCTCGACACGTGGAAACTGAAGTCATGAAGACGTGGAGGCCAATGAGCACGACATTAAATGGAAGGCCGAATACAGCTCCTTGAGTCAGGTACTTCGAAGTAATCGGAGGAGGAACCTGCCTTGCAATGCCGAAGACAATCTGCGCTCCGGACACATCGTCATTGAAAGCCTGGTTCGGGGGCTACTGAGGGAGTCCTGGATTTAGGGGTCCTCGGGCGTCCGGGCTACGTGACGTGGGCCGGACTGATGGGCCATGAAGATACAAGACATAAGACTCTCTCCCGTGTCTAGATGGGACTCTCCTTGACGTGGATGGCAAGCTTGGCGTTCGATATGAAGATTCCTTTCTCTGTAACCGACTTTGTACAACCCTAGTCCCCTCCGGTGTCTATATAAACCGGAGGGTTTATTCCGTAGGGGCAATCATAATCAGACAGGCTAGACTTCTAGGGTTTTAGCCATTACGATCTCGTGGTAGATCAACTCTTGCAAAACTCATATTCATCAAGATCAATCAAGCAGGACGTAGGGTATTACCTCCATAGAGAGGGCCCGAACCTGGGTAAACATCGTGTCCCCTGTCTCCTGTTACCATCGACCTTAGACGCACAGTTCGGGACCCCCTACCCGAGATCCGCCGGTTTTGACACCGACAGTCACGAGGAGGTGCATCGTGTCCTCGCCGCTCATAATGTGGACGAGCGCATTCTCCGGCAGCATGCCCGCGAGCATCACATTGTCGAGAGCATGCCCGCGAACATCGCATCGTCGCTGCTCCCGACGTGGACGAGTGCGTGCTCCGACAGCACGCCCATGAACATCGCATCCTCGCCGCTCACAATGTGGACGAGCACGTTCTCCAGCAGCATGCCCGCGAGCATCGCATCATCGCCGCCCGTGAACATCGCATCGTTGCCGCTCTCGACGTGGACGAGTGCGTGCTCCGGCAGCACGCCCGCGAACATCGCATCCTCACCGCTCAGGAGCACGCGCGTGTGCTCCAACAGCATGGCCGCGAGCATGGCATCCTCATGGCTCACAAGGTGGTTGAGCGCGTGCTCCAAACAGTATCCCAGGAGTTGGGACGCGAGCACCGCGCCCCCGACTATGAGGAGTACTGCATGGTACCCATCGTGGTTTAGGAAAATCCCGTGACTCCGCCGCTCCCTAGAGGAGTGCGAGCTCCAATGGGTGCTTGAGGAGTCCCGCGTCGATATGCAGGTGGCGGCGGACGTGCAAGATTATCCTTCGAGCTCTCCTTCTCTTACGAAGACGCCTCCACCGCCCCCGTCGTACGTCCTCTGCCTCGGCTCCGGCGGACATTTGGAGTTTAGTTTTATGGAACATTATTATTTGGATTAATCATACCTCTACCAAACTGTGCAGGATCAAGACTAATGCAAAAAAAAACCTATGACTAACACGCATAAATAGATGATGTGGCGGCATTGCATGCTGGAGTATATTGCAATATATGGATTGCATGCATGACTAGCTTATTTGGCTTGGTTGCATGGCTAGGAAAGGCTAGAGCAAAATAAATAGATAATGTGTTTAGAGTGCACTCCACTAAATGGGAGCATGTAAATTTCTTTAGAGTGCACTCCACTTTTTGTTTTCAGACGCTTAGGTGCACCGGATGCCGTGCCACGCTACAAAATGTTAGAAAAAAAAATCTGCTCCAATGTTTTAAAAATCTATTATTATCTTGAAACCAGCCACACCCGCCCCTCACCTCATCAAAACAGCCCGAGGAATATGTCTTCAGTGAAGCATAATTTATTTTTACTGATATATGTATATGAAAACTAGAGTGTTTATATTTCAAGTTTGTGAACAAGTATTATTCTACTACTTTGGATCCATTGCAACGCACGGGCCGGCACATTGGTAGTAGTAAGAACCAAATTCCAAGTTTGGCACGAGTTCGTACTGCGGGAGCACCACATGGCCTGGCGCAGGAGTTACATTTCCCTCTCGGGGCCCACGGGACCGAGCTTCAGCGGCTTAGTGCACCTGCCTTTGAGTCAATGACAAGTGGACCCTAAACACGGCTGGCCCACATGTCATTCTCATAAAAGCAGAGGGGTGGTGGGACCGAGAGGGGTGAGGCGCAGGTCAGGGGACGTGTGGTGTCATGGGTTCGAGCGGCATCGTGGGAATCGCGTGTGGCTGTGGTAGAAACTTGATGGTCGCTGCAGTTCATCTGGCTCGCATGTCATGCACACAAAGGCAGAGAACGCGGTGGAGCCGAGAGGGGTGAGGCACACGTCGGGGGACGTGGTGCCGTCGGTTGGAGCGGCATCGTGGGAATCGCGTGTGGCAGTGGTAGAAACGTGATGGTCGTAGTTCAACTTCCATGGACAAGTTGTCATGTCTACTGACACATGCATTGCATACCACTCACTGCAAGGAGTAGTAGTAGAGAAAACTAGGCGGATAAATAGTTCATTATAGTCAAGCGGACCTATATCAATGTACACAGAGTACACTTGTTCCAAAAGACAAGCACACCAGCGAAATAGTTCATCTATATCAATGTACACAGAGAGTAAATATAATGTTTACAAGAGAGGAAATAGTTCATCCATCTATAATGCCCTGCTGCTGGTGTAGCTTCTTCTTCTTCTTTCTTCTTATTTTTCTTCTTCTTCTTCTTCTTCTTCTTCTCATTTTCCGTGGGAGACGGCTTCGCAACAAGCTCTTTCAATCTCGAAACTTACACGGGCATCTAGGGCAGCATATTTTATCCGCTCGTAGGTCAAGGGATAATTCTCCCATCCAAACGACCTTAATCCCAGCGTCTCGTCACCCTTCTCAAAATTTGTTCCGAGCATAGAATTTGCTACGTCGAACAGGGATGGTGGTTCTTTATCACAATCGTCTACAGGAATTCTGGTTTGTAGGTCAGCGATGTTTTTCAAGTCAAGGTTGTACGGCGCCAGCTTCTCTTCGTCCCCTTCGATGGTTGCCCCACAGAAGTATATGTCCTCCTGAGACATGAAATCGTGGATCTCACCTGCTTTGTTCCGAGCATAGAATTTGCTACGTCGAACAGGGATGGTGGTTCTTTATCACAATCGTCTACAGGAATTCTGGTTTGTAGGTCAGCGATGTTTTTCAAGTCAAGGTTGTACGGCGCCAGCTTCTCTTCGTCCCCTTCGATGGTTGCCCCACAGAAGTATATGTCCTCCTGAGACATGAAATCGTGGATCTCACCTGCTATGGAGGGTGCGTGTATGATGTGCTACACCAAAACTTCATCTTCGAGGCACTGCTGAAGGACGGCGGCGCGTTGGATCTTCCCAATGGCACGCTCCGTGTACTCTGCATCGAGACCGACGACCGTCACCTCCACCTTTTGGAGGGAGTTGGATACATTGTTGACCCACTCCCGAACGACCCTTGGGTGGTCGGTGACGCTGGCAACTATGCTCAACGAGCCTTCGACGAGGACATGTTTCACGCTAAAAACCTGCATAGGGATCTCTTTCGCCATTTGGAACCGCTGGACCGGAGGGCTATGGTTTGGAGAATTAGGATTAAGATGGCTAGTCTAACTAAAGAAGATGATTATTTAAATGGGCTTCAGAATTACTCTAGGAGGATGTGAATCCAATGGGGTTTGAATGCAAATGAAGGAGAGGTGAAGAAGCCGAGGAAAATCGGTTCCCGATGGAGAAGTAAATGGGAGAAGTGGCATGCAGGCAGTTGATTAGACGGCTAGGTAGACCAACCTGCAAAACGAAAAGGCTATGCGTGTAGCCTACTGAGGAGTGGGCCCGTGTCCGTGTACGTGCCCATCCTTCTATCGCTACATGTGCCACTGGTTAGTTGAGGTCATTCTTTTGAATCACCGTGGCGAAACATTTTATGATTCCTTTTTATTTCTGCACCCCTCCTGACAGGTGGGACCTACGCAAAACCCACTTGGGTGGACAACAGATATACAAACATATCCATATCTTTGCACAAAAAAATGTGCCGTAGCTGGTTCGGATTGATATTGGCGCGTGCCTGCGAGACACAACCTTTTCTGGTTAAGGAATATGCGGTTATCCTAAAAAAAAGAAAAGCCCTTCTTCGCGCTTCCACATGCACGAGAATTTGGTTCTGCTCGCAATATGGATGCTACCTGGAGGATGAAGTGAACCCAAAGGCATGCTAGCATGGGAGACCTATTTCCGCTATACAGTACTACTCCGTATGTTACTACTAGTAGTAGTACAACTGTGGTACACTTGATGGTCAAAATAATATTCATCCGGTCCTCACAGTGAAGTGACAAGACCCTGCGCCCGAGGTGACACTAGTCCAGGCGGCGTGTTCGGGTTACCAAAGTCAGCCTCACCTTGTGCACTGTGCAGTCACTGTCACCGCCGCTGTATAGTATGCCTCGCCTCGTCACCCTCTCCCCTAGCACCACTCCATCTCCATCTCCGTCTTGTCGGAGATCCTGAGGTCACTCTTCATAATCTCACTGTGCCCCCGCGTACCCTCGCCTCGCTTGCCTCCCCCAGTACCACTATTCTCTCGCTAGCCGCTCCAGCATCGAGAGCCTTCTCCCCCATAAATCAAGCACCCAAAAACCCCACCTTCCAAACTCCACCATGGCCGAACGCGAACCCCGCAGCATCCTTATGAGCCGCGATTGGAGCAATCTCCCTAGTGACATCCTCGACCTCTGTTGTTCGTGTATGGATATGTTGAGCGCCGTGCGGCTGGCTGCATGCTCGAGGGACATGCACGCGGCCATCGTCGAAGCGAGGCCTGAGCTTTTCAAGACACCCTGCTTGCTGCTATCTGGTCTAGCAAGATTTGCTCACCATGATACGGAGGCGTACATGATGCCCCTCGACTTCAATCCGACCTCCATTAGCCCAAACTTCTTTGCAGGTATGTAGTGGGTCGCCATACATCATTTCCGTCGACTTCGATCCAATCACCATCACCCGAAACTTCTTGGCAGGTATGTACTGTGTTGGCATGAACTCCCACTGGATGGCTGCCGTCAGAGAAGATGGGAAAAAGTTGGTGCTCGTGAACTTCCACGCCTCCCATGAGATTATCCTTCCTCCGTTGGAGTATGTAGGGTTTTACCGTCGTGGTCCAAGTCATTTAGATTACCACGTCAGTTGGACGGACCTTGTTTTGCAGAAGATTGTAATCTTCCAAGTGCCCACACGATATGCGGATTACGCAGACTTCAAGCTAATTGCCTTGTTCGCCTATCATTCCGCCGGTGCATTCTTTAGCTGGAGACGGCTCACCTCGTAGTGGATCGTCAAAGCTGATACACACTTCTGTGATGCTATTGAACACAATGGCATCATCTACGCGATTGACAAAGCAGATGGCACCACGTATTGCTGGGACAGCGTGTGTAAGTTGTTTTCATCTGACTTTAATGATAACGCCATGACGCTATTTGAACTTTTTGTGATGATTGGCATATCCCTGTTTGAGCAGAATTTGAGTAGAACTATGGCAATGTATTAAAGACGGCATAAATCAGCTATATTTGGAATGAGTTAATTCATGCGATTGTGACCATGTCATTACAGCCAATTTGTACCCTTCAATAATCAAACGGTTAGGAAGATATGGATATTCTCCTTACTTTATAGTAATCTATATACTACTAAATATGAGTGTGTATCAATAGCCATGTTTGTTTCCTCATTTTCATGATGTAGAAACATGCATCACACTGTTGGTTTCATCTAACCATACATTAGGGAAGTAAATGTGCATATGGAGAACTCTATATTTGGAAGTAGTGAATACCTGTAATGCTTACCATGTGTACATACCTATATCGCCCTTCAGCAATCAATGGCTAGAATAATATCCTCACAAGAATTTTTCCCATAGAACATAAGTATATAACAATGCATGGTGTGTTAGTTTCCTTGAAGAATTTATTTGTGAGGACAGAACATGATTACATAACATGCATGGTGTGTTAGTTTCCTTGAAGAATTTATTTGTGAGGACAGAACATGATTACATAACATGCATGGCATGGTAGTTTCCTGTGAAGAATTGATTGCGAAATAACATGAGTACAACCATGCATGGCACTTCTATATTTTCGAACCCAGTATACATTTCCCTGTATTTTCCTCTCAGTTCCAACAGGGACAGATCAATGTTGTTTCTTGCATTATCCTACTCATACTCTGAACAATGGTGATCTTACATTAACAATGCCTGTCCTTTTTGATATGATGCAGTGTCCCTACAGTTACTGCCCTTTGTAATCACACCACCTTTGCCAAAAACAGGGAAGCACAACTGGTTCCTCGCTCGATCAGACGACGGCAAAAGGCTGATGATCATTCGCACACATGAGCCGGAAAAGTTATATTGCAAAAATGCCACTGTGTACAAGCACCGTGAAATACGTGAGTATCTGGACAGTGGTTGTTACGTCTATGAGCAGGATACCAGCTTGTTGGGGCCTTCAGGATTTTTGAGTTGGAGGCGAGTAAACAGCCTTGGTTCACTCTCTCTGTTTCTCGGACTCAATTATCCAATTAACCAGGAGATCACCGTTGGCAAGGACCTTGATGGCAGAGAGGCTCTGTTTGCTAGGGAAAACTGTGTCTACACGGCGAGCCCTAGGACTTCGGGAGCAGACTCCCCTGATTGTCAATGATACAGCCTGCAGCCAAAAGAAGGTGAGAATGACAAAGGCATCTGTATTAACTTTGATCCTAGGATGTCTCAAGTCCGACAGGTAGTGATGTGGTTGAAGCCTTTTGGTTGATAGGTAATTGGGCTGTTGCGTCGAAAGGGTGGAGTTCTGGTGTCTCCGAATCACTGGTGGCTGAAGCGGGGCTGCAAATTATGATGGTGTTGGATCATCCCTCTTCGAATGACTTGTTTTCTTTGCTGCTTGTTCTGGATGGGTAGTTCTCTCTCTTGTTATGCATACTCCTTGTCATTTGGTCATCCTCGTCTATGTCACTCTTACTATGTAAAAGTTGCCCCTATTTAGAATGTCATTCTCGTCTGGATCACGAGAGTCTGAGCGCTGCAGATGGGTGCATTTTGGTGGTGTAGCAAGACTTCTTATGAACTATCATGTCTTGCTGTTTATGTCAGTAGTAGTCACTAGTAAGTGTTTGAATGTTGTATATATCGTTGTTTCGAACTGTTTATTGTCTCGAACTGCTGGTGGGCTAAATGAGGGCATCACCATTCTCCAGTGTTCAGAGTATATCTCCTTTTTTCAAGTTATAGTTTGAGCTCAGTGTCTTTTCGATGATGTACACTTGTTTGGGATAGTGAGGTGTCGTTGAATATGGGCCGAGTAGTAACGCAATGCCAAACAGGTCAATTATGACTCTCAGGCCGGGCGCTCAAAAAAAGAAAGAAAAAGGACTCTTAGGCCGACATGTGGGCGCCACCGGTGTTTTCGTGCGCTTGCTCGCCGAGAGCATATTTGCGCGTGTTCGAAATTCATGCTACCTTTTCATCCCCAATCTCCCGCCCCTCCCCCACCTCTGGAATCTCGATTCCTACTCCAGTTCCCCCAAATCCCCCTCATGTACTCCCTGTACTCAAGCGCACTATCATGTCGCCGATCAACGCGGATCTTCGAGCCGGAGATCCTGAGGTTCGTCCTGCCTTCGAGCGCTGCGTGCTGTCGCTCAACAGTAGCATGGCGGCGCTTGACAACCAGTTTGCCGGCAAAGTGCTGATGGTAACCATCAACGGCGACCGGCCTCCCGTCTCGCCGGACTACCTTGTCAAAGCTCTTGGCATTGCGCACGGCATCCAAATAAGTGACTTGCTCGTCGAAGTCTGTCCGCCACCCGCTGATTTCTTCGTTAGGTTCCGGACAACTTTCGACTGTAGTCGTGTGTTCAAATCTTCCCGATGTTTGTTCTGCGATGGCGCGCTACTGAGCTTTGATCGGTGGCACCCAGGATGGGGCTCGATGCCCTCTGAGCTTGAGTTTTTAACAAAGCTTACCTTCCATGGCATGCCTCGACGTGCTTGGAACAGCGAGTCCATGAATGAGCTTATCAATGACCTAGGACGTGAGCTCGTAAGTATGTTTGTTCCTCCAGACAGCTGGGCTCTGACGGTTATGGCATGGATGAAGAACCGTCCACCATACCGAAGGTGATTGGTGTTGAGATACCGGTGCAAGAACCGGGGTTGTACTATTCGTCACCACCAAGGACGCCGCGGACCACGTTAGGGATGTACCTGTATCGAGTGTTCGTGCATGTCAAAGAAGTGGTCAATCCATCAATCGAAGTCCTGCCACTGCTGCTGGTGCCAGGGTCCGTCGACGACGTCCATTACAGGAGTCAACGTCAGACTTTCCCTGTGTTGCTCGGAACGATGGATGGCACAGGGCCTACTCCATCGCGTGGTGGAGGCCACTGCTTCTTTGGGAGAAGAGGCGGGGCTGGCTGCCTGGATGTGCTCTAATTTGAGATAACAACTAAATCTTCTCAGATACTAGTTAAATCCGAGCTATCGGTGTGAAGCACTGATGTGCCAGTACATTTGATTGTGACATGTTCTATTTTTGTACCTGAACTTTTTTTTAGAAAGGGGTGTACGTCAACTTAATGTGCTAGCAGAACTTATTGTGTTGTCTCTCTGTTTTCTTTGCACAGCATTCAAGATATTTCCCCGTCATTGATAAAGATGATGAACGATTATGTACGAGTTCGCTGATTTCAACATAGCCCTACCCGTAGCGATCCACTGCTTCCACCCTGATTGTGCCACCTGCGTGAAATTTTTGTATGCAAGTTCAGTGTGCTATGATGTTCTATATGATTGTGTCAACTATATAAGTTTTTACTGAGCATCAGCAATGCATATGGCTAAAAGATGTATTTACGAGCATCGACCAATGGGTCTCTCTCTCTCTCTCTCTCTCACACACACACACATAAGTGGGGCCGTTGAATTATTTCTTCGCTCGTGACAGCTTTTAATTAGTTCCACTGTACTCTAACTTTTTTCTTAAGTTATTAATTGAGCTCAGTGACTTCAAAAAGTTGTACAGAAGCCTTGTTTGGACCTTTTCAGGCGTCGTTGAATGTGGGCTGAGTAGCCATGTAAATTTGTACTGTACTACACAGGCCTTTTTCGTTGAACATCAGCAATGCAACTGGACCGACAGTTGTACCCAAGATCCTAAAATAAGCGCAGCCTGGCCAATGTTTCTTTTAATAAAATGCATAGCTCAGTTCAATTTTTATATAATAAGATTACCAAGCCCAGCTTAATTTTTTAATAATATTCCTATATCAATATTATCTCTTATATGAAATTCTCAGTCCAGACCATCATTGTTTTTTCACCCATCCCAGAAAATGGGTCCATTTCTACTAAAATCAAATGGCTTGTAAATTATCAGAAATGATAAATGGGTTGCATGTACGCAATATTATTTTTTACCCAGCCCAGTAAATAGGTGTATTCGAATAAATAATCAAATGCGCTGTAAATTATCATAAATAGTAAATCGGCATTATTATTTTTACCCAGTCCAGGAAATAGATTTTTTTTTAGTCAAAGCCCAGAAAATAGATGTATTGGCAAACAAAATGAAATGGATTGTAAAACCTAAATAAATGGGCTGCATTCTGCCACAGCTTTCGAAGCTGACTTTGTTGGCCCACTAGACGAAGCTTGCGCAAGGTGTTGTCCATTTAGTGAACAAAACGATTAAATGGTCTAAAACAAAAAGTCAACAAAATATTCTGACATCTGTAGTCATTGGATTGCCATCCAACGGTGATCCTACTTCTTCAATCTCTGATCTAGTTGCTCTTGCTCCAGCCGCCAAAACCATTACCGGCTGGAACGCCCGCATCTGCCTCCCATGGCCGGCTGGGCTGCCGCGCAGGCCTCGCCGCCCCCTACTACTCCCATCATTGGCCAGGTCATACCTGTACTCTCCCACATCCCTCCACTACTGTGGCTTCGCCGCCTCCGGGTCATTCCCTTCCTGGGTCTCGCAGTCATCCATCGCGTTGATGTTCTCGGCACGGCGTGGTCAACGTTGTCAACAAATGACAACATCAGAAGAGGGGTGTACATGGAGAGGCTGACAGTTGGGACCCACATGGTCCATGGCCGCACGCAAGCATGTACCTCCTTATTACGCCAAAAAGAATGAATCCTCCCCATGACAGCTGGGACCCACCAGCTATATCTTGGCACGAAAGGAAGTGCCTCCTTATTAAGCGAAAAATAACAAGTGCTCCCAATGACAGCTGGGCCCAACAGATTTGGAGGTTGACTTGTGGCCCTACTAAGTTGACGCGTATGCAGGGCTTTGTCAACTTAGTCAACAAACGATTCTATCACCAGTGACCGTTGGATTGTTAACACCCAACGGTCGTCCTGCTTCTTCAACCTCTGATTTTCTTCCTCCAGCCGTCCAAACCACCGCGTGCTCCTGCCTCCCGTAGTCGGCTGTGCTGCCGCGCAGGCCTCACCGTCCCCTACTACTCCCACCGCTGGCCAGGCCATCCCTCTACTCACCCACACCCCCTGTTATTCTGTGGCGACGACAGCCTCACACCACAGCCGAACCAGTCAACTCTCATACTACCCTCCGCGTGTTCCCATGCTCCGCGTCGTCCATCGCCTGGGTGCTGTCCGCGCGACATGGTCAACATGGTCAATGAACGACAGTCATTGGAAGAGGACTGTACGCGGTGAGGCTGACAAATGGACCCACCAGCTACATCTTCACACGCAAGGAAGTGCCTCCTTATTACACGCAGAAAAAAGAATCCTCCCCCTATTAGCTCGGACCCACCATCAATATCTTTGCACACAAGGAAGTGCCTCCTTATCCTCCCTGACAGCCGGGACCCACCCGGTCGAAGCGTATGTAGCATTGTCATTCTGGTCGCAAATGTGTACGTACATACTGGTCCATCGGTCTTTCTGCCACGATGAACCGTGGCTCAGTAAGGAGCGGTAGCAGTTCAGGCAGTCCCGTCTATATCGTGTACATGTACGTACAACCATGCTGCAAGAAAGTAAATACGGCTACGTACGTACATACGGGCGGGGTCTCGAATGCGTACATCGATGGCGTCCTGTTCATCGGTAGCCAATTGGCTGGGTCGGAATGGAGAAACAGCGTCGTGTTCATCGGGAGGCAACAGACTGGGTCGGAATGCGTCGTGTTCATCGAGAGCCAACCGGCTTGGACGGAACAGCCAAACGGGGTCTGGCGTACCGTAGTACAGAGGAAACGGCCTTCTGTTCGACCGGCTACGATCAAAATGGGGTCATGTTCATCGGGAGGGGTGTGGCGTACAGCAAAACGGAGGAAACGGACTTGTGTTGGAGCGCCTACGGTCGAAGCGGGGTCCTATTCATCGGGAGAGGTGTGGCGTACCTCAAAACGGGACTCCATGGGCTACTGTTCATCCACCGTCTAGTGCCTCGCTCCAGCCTCCACGGGCTACTATTCATCCACCGTCGACTTCCTCCAGCCTCCACCTGCTACTGTTCAACCACCGTCGACTTCCTCCAGCCTCCACCAGCAATTGTTCATCCACGGGGTCCTGTTCATCCAGCCTCCATCGGCTACTGTTCAACCAGCCCTCCATGGGGTCCTGTTCAACCAGCCCTCCACGGGGTCCTGTTCAACCAGCCCTCCACGGGGTCCTGTTCATCCACCCCCAACCGGCTCGGGTGTGTGGCAGCCTCCTCGATCGGGGTCCTGTTCATCCAGCGGCAATGGCCTCTACTACCACGGGGTCTTGTTCATCCAACCCCCATGGAGAACTGTTCATCCAACCCCCAACAATGGTCACTGTTCATTAAGAGGCAGCAACAGGTTCTCGATCAGCTTCAGTTAGCAGCAGTAGCGAAGGAATTGCTCAGGTTCAGTTAACAGTCAGGGATCGATTGCTCGGGTCCAGTAACGTAGCTAATGCAATCGCTCGGGTTCAGTAAGCAAACGCCTCACTCGGGTTCAGTTAGAGCCCAACGCCTCGCACACACGCGCGTACGTGTACGAGGGAAACGCGCAAACCTCCGTGCATCGCTCGGCCCCGACCACCCACCGTCACCGGGAACTCCCCGATATTTTCCTCGCCCTCGCTTCTACCATGATTTTTCCGTCATGGACGGCCCAAAGAATGTCATGCAGGTGCGTCCCCGGCCTGCCTAGGACGAAAAGCCCATTTTATGTCATGATTTTTTGTCATAGAAGTAGGAGCCCACCACATCTATGATGATACATGGTTTTGTCACAATTATCGTCATAGAAGTGTCATAAGCATGACAGAAAAAAAATTGTTCGGGCCAAAATGTCATGGATGTGTCTTTTTTTTGTAGTGCAGGAGGGCGGCGGCGGGCGGGACTTACCCATACTGCGCCAGCGAGCAAGGGGCAAAGGCACTACCGCGCCAGAGCTTGCTTAGAGAGAACGGCGGGTACCGCAGATCAGGACGCGCTGGTAGTGGGTTTCCTGCATCTATGCCGGTGACCGGAGCAACGTTGCACATCGTCCCTTTCCGCCGGCGGACTGGACCCGGTCGGATCAGGGGCCAGCGGTGAGAGAGAGTGGACACCGCCATCTTGTGTGAGAGAGTAGAAGAGACCGACCCCAGAAAGCAAGCACTAAGGATCCTGCCTATATTATATAGTATAGTATAGTGGAGCAATTTTCTTTTTTCTCTCCGTAACAATTGATTTATATTCTGTACGTGCGCCATTGAGGAATAAAATCTTTTTTAAATAATGCGTCAAGTCGCAATTTTTTTGTTCACCCATGGTACACGATCCTCCATCAAGTGGACAACCAGTACACATGTCAAATTACCACGTGGGCTGTGTTTTCGTACAGAAATGAGCTCCACCATGTACCCGCGCCGGTGTGGTTGGGAAAGAGATGGGAGTATGTGCGCCGTGTGTGCACCTCTTCTCTTCGTGCATGTCCCCCACCTATGTGGGTGTGTGTGAGAGAGATACAAACCTAGAGAGATGGCGTGTGCGTTCGTGAGTGTGTGTTTTATGGGGGGTGATTTCGTGAGTGTATTTGTGGGAATATGTGTCGATGATATCTCAAACAAAAATGTGACACATGCAATGTGTGTGAAATAGAGGCCTATCTATATCATATATAGAGGGGGCAATCCACGAGAAGAGAGGGAGGGGTCATAGATATCGATAGAGTCAAAGAGAGGATCAAGTGTGTGGGTGCGAGATCGATGAAGAGATCCATCAAAATTATGTGTGTGCACGTCAAAGATATAGAGCGACTGGCCTACCAGAGCATCAGAGGGGAGAGGGCAAGTTTGTGTGTGGCAGGGAGACATGACTAGAGCGCTCGATGTATCGGTGTGTGGGGGGAGGCAGAGACCTAACTAGAGAGGTAGATCGACTCGTATATGTGTTGAGAAGGAGAGACCTAGCCATGTATTGAGGGCGATCGGTCGACATCCATACATAAGTGAAGGACGGGAAATAGGTTGAGAGAGAGAGAGGTAGAGTGCCAGAGGGGTGGTGGAGTTGCTTCTCGGAGATGGTGGGAGAGGCCTACTAGACAAACTGAGGGTACAACTGCAATATCAAGAAGAGAGGGGATGTGTTTCTGTGTGTGCGTGTGCGTGATAGATGTGTCGGGAGGCATGCATGGATGATGAAGGGGGACCATATGTGTTTGGTAAGCAGACCTAACTAGATCGGTAGATCAATTGTTGTGTGTCGGAGGAAGGGAGAGACATTACTAATGAGGTAGATCGATCGGCGCGTGGGGAAAACGAGTTACAAATGACCTAGCTAGCTATATGTATAGTGGGAGATTGGTGGGTGTACATCCATTTGTTAGAGGCAAATAAGGCCCAGAGAGACGGATATAAATAGAGGGATGGAGCTAGGAGGTGGTGCGAGAGGCCTACTAGATAGGGGGAGGAGTGTGCGATTGTGAGATCGATGAAAAGAGGGGCGAGAGTTTACACGTGTGTGGGACCGTATGAGAGACATGAGGCATGGACAGAGAAAGGAGGAGATGGAAAGTGTGTGTGTATGTGGTAGGCAGACATCGCTAGAGAGGTTTATCGATCGGTCTGTGTCGGAAAGAAGGAGTTGTGGAGACCGTGGGAGAATGACCTAAAGAAAATAAATGAATGTGCGCGATGCATAGAATGCTGAGGGAGGGGGAGGGCATGTGCATGCACGAGAGAAAGTTAGTGCTAGTTACAAAGGTTAGAGGATTGTGTGGGTGTAAGAGACTAACAAAGATCATAATTCGTTTTGAAAGTGGATTCATATATTTGAATAAGAGATCATAGTGTTATAAACCCATGCATGCATGAATATAGCGGTGATACGCGTGGTGTGGTTTTGGACATGTTATACTATAATGTGATAATGTGTGGCGTTTGCAACTCACATCTAAATATCGAACAATCTAAACCATAATATATATCGAACAATCTCACATTTTATTTGAATTTGTGATAATGTGTGGTGTTTGCAGCTCACAGCTAAATACTTGTAGGTGTAGGGGGCGGGGCACCATACATTATGTGATAAACACATTATATATATGAGACGTGGTTTAGATTATGAAGATCTAACTAGAGCTTGAAATGTACTATGATTTGAAATCAACATAAAGTGGATTCAAAAATTCGAGTTCGAGTTCATAAAGTACACATAGTTCATATCTAACTCGACAGTAATCATGTGGTGTGTTGTGAAGATAATATACAAACAATGATTTAACTTGACAACAATGATGATTGTAGATCTTATTAAAATAGAGAAATGAATTCAAATGGTTTAACTTGACAACAATCATGATTGTAGATCTTATTCAAATAGAGAAATGAATTCAAATTTAGTTCATATTGAAGAGGTAGCATATACGTTTGGAATGCACTAAAATGTTCATTTTAGTAGCAGGTTACATGCATTATACACGTAGCGAAATATTTTAATAGAACATAACATGGATTCAAAGTTTTGAATGGCATTTGTAGTAACTCATACAGTAAAATGGGACTAGACTCTCTTGTGTGGTGCGAATTGATTTCTTTTTGGTTTTTTCGTCGAGGGAAGTGCGAATTTATTTGGTACAGTACACGTTAGGCTTGTCCGGAAATTTCAACCCGCGCCTTGTTATCCCGAAATTTTAAGATATCTCTTTGTCTAGTTGTGCTCCGAAAACTCCCTCCATCTCAACCCGCGCCTTGCTATCCCAAAATTACAAAGCGCGCGAAAACTCCCACCTCCTGCGAAATCCAGACACGCAAAATTCCCGTGATACCCCTGAACCGAAAGAACCGCCTAGTTCAAATCGGTGGGGGTACTTTCATAACTTACCCCACATTTCGGACAAGCGCGTCCCTAAGCCATGGTTCCCCCTCCCATCCCCTCTGCCCCCCCCCCATTCGTACATCGAGGCCGTAAAAACCCGCGAAGCCCCACACCCTCCTCTGTCTGCCACCTAACCGGAGCCTCTTCCCCGAAGACATCGTCCACCGCAATAGCTCGACGTCCATCATCCACCGCACCAGATGAGGATCTGCCTTCGATCTCATCGTCCCACCGGTTCAGCCACCCTGTCCTCCACCTCGAAGGAGCTGCCCCAGCGTTCGCCTCGTCTATCGCACCACCTCCATTCCCACAGCGCCGTCTTCACCTGCACCACCGGAAGAGCAGCACCATCACTGATTCCTCAGATGAAGCTGAGGCCTAATCGGCGCCACCAAAGAGGTTCTACACTAATCGCTGCATTTTCTTCTTGATTCGATCTCACGGTGCTGCCAGCGCTCGGTCCCGAGCTGCCATGGCGCAGCTCCATCTACGACGACGTCGCCGGCCACTTCCTCCATGGTGTCGCTCCCTCAGCGGTGACATCCACATCAATAGGAGCTCCTGCTGCTACCTGAAGTGCTGCTACACGACCAGCTGCTCCGGCTCTCGCACGCGCTGCTGCTCTGCCCCGACTGCTCTCTGGTAGTACATTCCCTGCTGGAGCGGCTACCGATTTAGATCCCTACTACTCTGCCACTAGTGCTCGAGCGGCCAAAACTATTAGTGCACTGCTTTTCTGCTACTAGTACGTTCAGTTTCGACAGTAAGATTCAGTTTCAATAGCAAAATTCAGTTTCAACAGTAAAATTCAGTTTCAACAGTTAAATTCAGTTTCGACAGTTAAGTTCGGAGATGAGCGGCTGGTGTATTTTACATCTAGCACTTTTTGGTTATGTATTTTACATCATCTACTGGAGATGCTATTAGAATACCACTTCAGGTTAACATTGTCTCTCTTGTCCTGCTTCAGCCTCGCCATCGTACACCTCACCGGATCTGCTCCAACGACGAAACCCTCCATCACAGTGGAGTAGTACTTGGCTCCATCTCGAGACGCCTAAGATCTTCTTCCCCTCCTTCGACTGCCACATCAGCCGCAACATCCTCAGTGACTAACCCAATGATGCTGAGATCGACATTGCTTCGCCAAAGAGGTTGTACACTTGCTGCATCGCTTTTTTACTCTACATGTTATATATATTGTCCACTGAGCACGCGTAGTAACGTGAAATACGATTAGTTTCTCCTATATAACAAGCAATGAGGTATCAGGCAACTTAGCTATCCATGATGGACTCTCTTAAAAGCCATCATTATTTATTTCTACGCGTTTGAGCTGTGCATGTGTAGATGGGCCTGGGAGTTGAGCTAGTAGGGCAATGGCCTGGGTCCAAAGTAGTAGAAGTAGCACAAAAACATTTTTGGGGTGCAGGCTTTTGCCTATTCAAGCCTGCTTGCTAGAATTGCCAGTGGTTGAAAGGAAAAGTGACGGAAAAACATAGGAATTGGAAAGTTTCCTATGGTACTACTATTCATGCATTTGCTTCAAAGGAATGGAGCAAAGGAAAACTGTAGTATTTGTTCCTTTAGTGTCTCTTTCAAAGAAAAACCGTAGGAATTTTAATATCCCCTTGGCCCTCCTTTTCAAATTCCTATTCATGAAGAAGAAGACTAAGTGATAGTAGCATAATAGCATTATAACTGTACATTTTCTTGTGGTTTGACTTAATTTGACCATGCTTCTTTGCATTCCTGTGACCTTCCAATTCCTGTGAACCAAACACCCAGATTGACAGAAATCCTATGATTTTAAATTCTCTGTTTTGCACAAGCATTCCTATCCTATTACTGTGTATTTCCTATCCCTGGGTTGTTAGAATACTCCAATTCAAACGAGCCCTTATAGAATTACTTCTCTTACAGATAGTTGTCAAAGAAAACCTTGTGTGGTTTGTCCCGCTCCTGCCACGTCGTCGTCCACCCTAGCTCAGCTGCTCCAACGACGGAAGGGTCCACCACAGCAGGGATCCGCCCTCCAGACTGTCTTTCGTCGCCTCAGATCTTCTTCCCCGCCGTCGGCAGCCACGACAACTGCATTACCATCATCAACTGAGTAGATGACCTTGAGGACTACACGAGTCCGCAAGAGAGGTCGCACTCTTTCGTGTCTGCTTACGTTATGCATCACTTAATATTACATGCTACTTTATCATCCTGTTCACCGATTAGACTCTGAGTCAGCTCCAAACTAATGCTCAAACTTGAGTTTTTAAATGGTTGTGGGGTACATATCGGGGCCGCAATCAATAGTGTCTGTCTACTATCTGGTTAATCTATGGTGTCTACTATGAGTTTCATGTTGGGTGGGAAACAAACAGTAAAGAAGCCATTATCTGTATTTTTTAACTGAAGCTATTATCTGCCTGCTATCATTGGTTTTGGGTCTATCCATAGGTTGCTACCATCACTCTGGATTTCTGCATGCACTCTTTACATAATCTCACTATGTTTTATTCCTATGCATGTCAGTTATTGTACACAATGGAACTCAAGATGTAGAGCAAAAGAGACGAGCCTTGCGTGGCAATAAAATTTCATGCAGACGTCGCTCCATGGTGGGCGCAAAGGCAGCCCCCCTCCCCCATTTCAGATTATAATCAAGAGGAAGATAACTGTTCTGAGGGGGATCCAGAAGGAGCAGACCACTCCTATTTACCCCCTGAGGTCTTTGCTCTAAGTTGGCATGCTGATGTTGGTCATATCATGCATATGGTGCCTTGCATTGCTTACTTTATACATCAAATATGTCATCTGCTTAGTTTAGACATGCTTTGTGTGAATGCCATTTGTTTAGCTTCTATGTCGTATATGTGAATTATGCAACGCCATCTTGTTTAGCCAGGCATCATATATGTGAATTTTGCAATGCCATTCTTCTTAGCCAGTCATCTTATATGTGAATTATATCACGCCATCCTTTTTTTTCATTACGTATTGCATTTGTCAACAATGTTAGTACATTCAACTACTCTTCGTGTGCATCAGCCATTTGACACGGTGATGAAAAAATCTGGAAAGAAAAAAAGGTCTTCAGAGCAGATAATGCTATCTGACGAAGCACATATCTCGCTGGTTATGGATAGCTCCTCAGAGGAGGATTCAGAGACATATGACCAGTCATATTCCCCCCCCCCCCAAGGTGTATACTCTAACTTGGCAGGGTTATGTTGCTCATATCGTGCGTATGGTGTCTTGCATTGCTAGGTCGTTTGCTTAGTTTAGACATGCTTTGTGTGAATGCCACATGTTTAGTGTCTAATTACCATATATGTGAATTATGCAATGCCATCTTGTTGCAAGACATTATATATGTGAATTATGCAATGCTATCTTGTTGCAAGGAATTATATATGTGAATTATGCAATGCCATGCTGTTTAGCCAATCATCATATATGTGAATTATATCATGCTATCCTTTTTTTGTATTACGTATTCCATTTGTCGACAACGTTTGTATATTCAACTACTCTTCCTGTGCATCAGCCATTTGAATCGGTGATGGAAGTATCTGGAGTGAAAACAAGGTCTTCAAAGCAGACAATGCTACTTGCTGAAGCAGACATCTTGCTAGTTACAGATAGCTCCTCGGAGGAGGATTCAGAGACAGATGACCAGTCCTATTTCCCCCCTGAGGTGTATGCTCAAACTTGGCAGGGTTATATTACTCATATCATGCATATGTTGTCTTGCATTGCTTAGTTTTTACATCATATACACAATATTGAATGTCATCTGCTTAGTTTAGACATCATATATGCGATTGCCATCTGCTTACTTGCTTAGTATATAAATCATATATTTGAATTATATCATGCCATCATGTTTACATAGACAGCATGTATCTGAATTATGGCATGCCAACCCATTTAATAAAGACATCATATAGTTATATCATCTCATCCTGTTTAGTGTTTACATAGTCATCATATTTTGAATTATGTCATTCTATCCGTGAATTATATCATGCCATCATGTTTCCATAGGCGGCATGTATGTGAATTATGGCATGCCAACCTATTCAATAAACACATCATATAGTTATATCATGTCATCATGTTTACATAGTCATTACATTTTGAATTATGTCTTTCTATCATGTTTAGTTAGCCATCATATATGTGAAATTGTGTCATACTATCCTGTTTAGTTAGCCATCATATATGTGAAATTATGTCATGCTATCCTGTTTGTTTAGACAACATAAATGTGAATTATTTCATGCCCTCTTTTATTCCCCACTATCCATTGCACCTGTCTATCATACCATGTATGTACATTCAATTACTTTTCTTGTTTATCAGCCATTTGAATTGGAGGGGGTGATGGCAGTATCTAAGGGAGTAACAACACGGTCTTCAGAAAAGATAGTGCTACCAGTCGATGCAGATAGAACCACGATTGTACTTGCCCAAGAACCAGCCCCACCACACATAACCTAGACTCTCACAGATTGTACCCCTACCCAGTTGGACAGAGAACCAGCTACACCCCTTCTAACCCCAACCCCAGCAGATAGTAACCCAGTTCCAGTTGACACAGCACCGTCTCCACCACAGAGCACCCAAACACGAGCAGTTAGTAAGACAACTGCAGTGCCCAAAGCACGAGGACAACCACTTTGAACCCCAACTCAATGCTTAAAGCAGAAGAAGAATTGTTCTCGGGTCAGGTTCCGTAGCTATGGTTCATACTCCTTTGCTCTTACATCACTGTATTTACTCATACCAACTAATTTCAAATTTGAAGGATGGAATTGAAACTCCAATGGTGCAACAGGTATGTTTTAAACCTGTTTCTTTAACTGGTTTGCTGTTGTAACTTGCTCTATGTTGATTTCAGTTTCAATTGAATAAACAGTTATGTTCTCATGTCATGCACATTGCAAGTGTTGTTATTGCTATGTAGTTTCCCACACTTATATTCTGTCTATGCTGCTTTGTCTTAAACAGATATGATTTGAACTGCGTCTCTATCTTGATTTGGCAACATAAACTAGAATGATATAGACCATACAGTGACCATGGTACATAGATATATGTTTGTTTCATGCTGTTATCCTGTCCACTTTACTACTGAACTGATTTACCAAAATGAGTTTCATATACAACATGGTAAACCTGTGATGTGTCTGTTTGTTTCTCTTTTAGAATGCGGACAAAATATTGGAGAAGAGTGCCCCGTTATGCAATGGTAAAGGAAGTAATGCATATAAGGTTCAAGATAGTGAGACATCCCTGTTGGTCTCCAAGAAAACTGATAAAAACTATCTTGAAGACAGTGAGACAACCCCAAAGTCCTGTCTTGATGTAGTGTTCGAGTTACTGGCCACTACTGCTGGCACAAGCTCTTTGAACTCGCTGCCTGAATCAGTTCGTATTCTTGAGTCTCAACTTCAAGTTGAAAGACATCGATTAGATGTGCTGCGACATGAAGCCCAAGGAGTGAGGAAGTCCCTGCAGAATTCAGATGCATACTTTCTGGTGCAACAGCAAGCGCTGGAGGATTTAAGCGCCAAACAAGAGAAAGTTAATAAGCTTGCTAAGCATCTTGCCAGCATGGTGGGTACCCAGGATATTGTTTCTTGAGCTCTTCTGAAGTGGTTTCAGTTCTGGACTTGTTTTGCTACGATGTTTATTTGCACTGGTCGCCAACTTTGACAACCAGTGTATGTAATATGCTGCTTTGTTCCCTATATTTGCACCGGTGGCGAACTTTGATGCCCAGTGGATGTAATCTATGTAATCGCCGTAATATCCGAGTGTTAGTTGCTTGCTTATTTATTTTGTTAGTCTTATTTATTTGTTTGCTCCTAGTTCTGCAGTTATTTTTTCTCGGTTTCCTAGTGGCCGCAATAACCTATTTTTTAAAACTAGGCCAAAATAACCATGGGTAACATACGGACCGTTGTAACCATGGTCCTGCTATCTGCTGTAGAGACCATGGGCCTTCCACGGGCCGTAGATTCAATGGGCCTTGTACGGACACTAGAAGGCCGAAAGATAACACGGACTGGAAACAACCCAATGGAATAATGGGCCGTTAATGGGTATAGAGTGATATACTGTTCATTATGGGCCAGTTTCACCACGGGCCGTTTATGGGCCAAGAGTTACAAAGGGCCTCATATGGGCCGAAAGACCTCATGGGCCATACATGGGCCGGAAGTTACAATAGGCTGGAATCATACTGAATGGCCCAGATGACGCTACTGGGCCTAATTCGGATAGGCTATAACGGGTCGTGAGTTAGCGGGTTGTAAATGGGCTATATGCGAATAGGCCGTTAACAGGCTTTTCATGGGCCGGGCCGCTACCTTTTGACCAAGTCAAATGGGCTGGCCTTTTGACCTGAATGGGCCACTGTTGGGCCAAGCCACGTGTCGACGTATCATAGGTGCATCCCGTCCATTCGCTGGATGACATCTGTCCCAGCACTGAGCTGACACGTGGATCCTTCGGCGAATGAGAATTTTACACGTGGAAAATCCCCATTGGTCAGGGCTGTTAACGGGTTATTGTATCCAAACCGAACCCGATAGCTTAACGGCGACCCATTATGGTGGATGCCACGTGTTGGTTACCATTGACGAAAACACTTCCATGACGCACCATTTATTGTCATGGAAGTGGACACTTCCGTGATGATAATTTTGGTATTGTCACGGAACACTTCTACGATAGCACAGGTATGACTATCTTGATTCTGTCATAAAATCGTCATGGATGTACATGCATGACAGAAAACCTGACCTACTGTGATAAACATGTATCATCACGGAAGTGTTTTTTTTTGTTGTGGTAGGAATAGACCCCATCTTTTTATCCTTAATGGCAACGATACATGCGTGTCATGTCCCCTTCTGTCACTGAGATTGAGCACCACAAGATCGAGCCCATCACAAAGCACCTCTTCCCATGGCAAGAAAAATCAATCTAGTTGGCCAAACCAAACCAAAGTTTCGGAGAAGAAATACGAGGCTATAACAATCATGCATAAAAGAGTTCAACAAAGACTCAAATAATATTCATGGATAGATCTGATCATAAACTCACAATTCATCGGATCCCAACAAACACACCGCAAAAAGTCATTACATCAAATAGGTCTCTAAGAACATCGAGGAGAACATTGTACTGAGGATCAAAAAGAGAGAAGAAACCATCTAGCTACTACCTACGGACCCGTAGGTCTGTGGTAAACTACTCACGCATCATCGGAGGGGCAAGGGTGATGATGAAGAACCCCTCCGTGATCGTTGACCCCTCCGACAAAGTGCCGGAAAAGGCCTCTAGATTGGATGTTCTGGAACTTGCGGCGGCTGGAATTGTGTTTCGTCGACTTCCCTAGGGTTTTGGGGATTTTAGAGTATTTATAGAGGCGAAGGTCGGTGGAGGGGGTGCCTGTGGGCTCCACTACCCACCAGGGCGCGCCTGGGCCTTCCGACGCGCCCTGGTGCCTAGTGGGCCTCACAGGCCCCCTCTCATGCACTTCTTTGGCTCCCTGGGTGTCTTCTGTCCAGAAAAAAATCTCCAAAAAGTTCCGTGGCATTTGGACTCCGTTTGGTATTGATATTCTGCGAAGTAAAAAACAAGCAAAAAACAACAACTGGCACTGGGCACTATGTCAATAGATTAGTCCCCAAAAATGATATAAAGTTGCTAGTAAATGAATATAAAACATCCAAGACTGATAATATAATGGCATGAAACAATAAAAAATTATAGATACGTTGGAGATGTATCAGACTACTACTCGGAAACATATTCCGAGTGCTCCGGAAGCACTCCGACTTAACCGAAAGCTCAGTCTATTTGCCCTACAAAACCTCAACCGATTCGGGGGCTAATGACGAGGTCACCTACTGTAGGATCTAAAGAATGTCTAGAGGAGGGTGATTAGACTACTTGACCAAATAAAAATCTATCATTTTCCCAATTTTAGTAGTGGGCAGATTTTAGCAAGTAGCACAAGTCAAGCAATCAACCTACACGTGCAATTCTAGGAGTATAGCAACGGAAAGTAAAACATTGCATATGAAGGTAAAGGGTAGGGCTTGGAGAAGGCAAATGCAATGGAGACACGGAGATTTTTGGCGTGGTTCCGATAGGTGGTGCTATCGTATGTCCACGTTGATGGAGACTTCAACCCACGAAGGGTAACGGCTGCGCGAGTCCATGAAGGGCTCCACCCATGAAGGGTCCATGAAGAAGCAACCTTGTCTATACCACCATGGCCATCGCCCACGAAGGACTTGCCTCACTCGGGTAGATCTTCATGAAGTAGGCGATCTCCTTGCCCTTACAAACTTCTTGGTTCAACTCCACATCACAACGGAGGCTCCCAAGTGACACCTAACCAATCTAGGAGACACCACTCTCCAAAAGGTAATAGATGGTTTGTAGATGATGAAATCCTTGCTCTTGTGCTTCAAATGATAGTCTCTCCAACACTCAACTCTCTCACACAGATTTGGCTATGGTGGAAGAGGGATTTGAGTGGAAAGCAACTTGGGGAAGGCTAGAAATCAAGGTTCAAAAGGTTGGAATGGAATCTCTTGATCTCAACACATGAGTAGGTGGCTCTTTCTCAGAAAATGGATGGTGGAAGTGTAGGCACGTTCTGATGGCTCTCTCACAAATGGAGAAGGGGGTGGAGGGGTATATATAGCCTCCACACAAAATCCAACCGTTACACACTTTTGACCCATCTCGGTGGCACCGATTAGAAAACTCGGTGAGACCGATCTGTTCAAAAATATGAATGTTAGGAATCTTGATGGGACCGACTGGAACAACTCGGTGGGACCGATGTGCTAGGGCTTAGGGCAAACATCATCTTGGTGGCGCCGATTGCATCAACTCGGTGAGACCGAAGTGAGGCAATAAGCAACAGAGAATCTGTCAAGCCAACTCGGTGGGACCGATTGAATAAACTCAGTGGGACCAAAGTGGATGCAACAGATCACAGAGCGCTGGCAAGGCCATCTCGGTGAGACTGAGATCCGTATTGGTGTGACCGAATCATTAGGGTTTCTGGCAGTGGCTATGTCAAGTAAACTCGGTGGCTCCGGGTAGAAAGAATCGGTGGGGCCGAGTTTGGATTTAGGTTTTGGACATATTTGTATGGAGAAAGTGGCTGAGGGTTTTGGAGCAATATCACTAAGCACTTGAGCAAGTAGACCATTAAGCAACACCTCATCCCCTTTTAATAGTATTGGCTTTCCTATGGTCTCAATGTAATCTTGGATCACTAAAATAGAAATGAAGAGTCTTGAGCTTTTGCCAATCTTTGTCCTTATCATTTTGAGGGGTCCACATATCTAGTCCATGCCATGCCAATCATTGAACATCCTGAAATATTTATCTTGAATGGATATTAGTTCAATGAGCTATATGTTGTTATGAATTACCAAAACCACCCGGGGATTAGTTGCACTTTCAATCTAACCTTTTTTTGTAATTGATGACAACATATAGATCAAAGCTTCGACAAATGATAAAATGAATGAAATACATCATCGCTTTGAGAAGTATGTGATAAGCAAGAGCTCCCCCTAAATTTGTGCATTATTAAAATTTGCATTTGAATGCAAATGCACAATCGATTAGGATCATGGGTCACTCTCCATGTCACATACATCTTGGGGGAGCGCACAAAATGATATGAGTGAAATAACATGCACGCATCACCAAATACATAAGTGAATGATCATACACAAGTAATCATAGAGATAAGCATAAGTCACGCATTAAGCATAGTATGATCAACCACACAACCAAACGTAGTATCTCACGAGCATAAAACAACCAAGTAGCACGAAACAAACAAACATTGTAGCAACGGGCAATAAAAACCAATGAGCAAAAGAACGAGACACTCTCTCTCGGAGCCTATGATCTATACAGTTTCTCCCCCTTTGGCAACAAGTTACCAAAAAGCTCGAAAAAGTATAGTGATATACGTCTCTCTAGGCACGATCCTCCGGAGCTCCTGAAGGGGCCTTCTATCTCGTGGCTCTGATGTGCGTAGATGGCGTTGAGAGAACTGACTCAGCGAATGCGTCTGCTGAAGTCTGCTGAGCTGGTGGTGTAGATATTGGAGGTGGCACAGTAGCAGTGGCAGCAGGTGCAGAAAGAGTAGGCCTTGTGTCTGCAACTGGCACAGCTGAAGACCTAGGTGCCCTTGGCACAGTCTGAAACCTGTCAGTGGTTCGCTTGTCATCTCCATCCTCAGCATCATCTCTAAGCTTCTCCACAATAGACTGTATCTCTGTGACCTTGATATCTAGATTGTACATCTTGTCCTCCACAATCCGCTCTAGGCTCTCCTGGTTCTTGGCTAAGTTGGCCAGACCTCGCTCAATCCTTAGTGTTGCTTCTAGCAGATATGTCATTTGGTCTTGCTTGGATTTGAGATTTGCTATTGGGGCATTGGGTGTAGTGGCTTCCTTTTCTGCCCTTGCTGCTGCTGCTACCTCGGCCTTCTCTTGAGCCTCAACTGAAGTAGGGTGTGAAGGATCCATCACCACTACATTGTCCTCGAACTCTGGCCGAAGAGGAAGGTGCTCACGATCAAGTAGATATGTATCTATACCAACCTTGGAGTTGATAAGCATCTGAATGTGAGGGGCATATCCATAAGACCTTTTTTGGTCAGTAGCAATCCTCTTGACTGTCTCAACAATTAAGCTCATAACTTTGAATTTCTGAGGTGGGGAGTCAAACAAGTGAAGCAAATTGATGGAGTGGCCATGGATCATCCTCTCATCTCTAGATTTGGGAAGAAGAGTGAATCTCATAATAGTGTTTGTGGTGGCCAACCCTGCTAGCAAATGCTTGACTGACCCAAGCTTGTGGCTCTCGAGATCCTTTGGAGGGATTTCCTTGTACATGTTTGCAATGGAGTTTTGGTCCATCCTAGGCTTCCCATAGACGTCAATATCGTCTGCATCTTCTTCAAGGACATTCAGAAGAGCAGCCCACTCAGAGACTGATGACTGGTACCTTTGACCCTCAGTCATCCATGTGATCCTCCCATCTGGATAGAAATGTGCTGTGGAGTAAAACTGCATGACCATCTCATCATTCCATTTTGTAAGCTTCTGGCCAACAAATGCATCAACTCCAGCAAGTCTAAAGCTCTCATGAACATGGGGGAAGTAGTCTTCATTAGCATCGATGTACTTCCAGTCCACCACTTCATGTCACTAACAATGGGCTTCTTATCAAGCAAAACTGTCTCATAGAAGTCTTGTTGTTCCCTAGTGTGAAAACGGTACAGGCTGTCCTCCTCCTCACTGAATATGGATCCACTTTCCTCCATTCCCTTAGACCTTTGTCCTTCCTGAGCATCATGTTCTCAGCAACTGGATGAGCATCATCATGATCTGGGTTCTTGGGCTTCAATTTCCTGAGCACTAGTGGCTCATCATCATTTTGCACTTCAGGCACTGGAGCCTTGTTCTTCTCAGTAGCTGGGATGTTTCTAGTTGACCTCTTGGGTGCTGCAGCTTTGGGTTTTGGCTTGGGCTTGGAGGGAGCAGCAGCTGACTTCATGGCATCAGCCATGAGCTTCTGAGTTTTGGCAGGAGGTGCAGCTAGTTCCTCCTCCTCCTCCTCTTCTTCTTCTTCTTCTTCTTCTTCTTCTTCTTCTTCTTCCCTCATGGAAGGCTTGCCAAGCACTGTGGCAGTGGTCTTCCTAGCTCTCTTCTTTTTCTTACCAGCAGTAGCTTCTTCATCATATGATTGCTCAAGAGTGAATGTCATTGTTTCTTGTGGAGCTGTAGTTTTTCGAGGTTTTGACATTGGAACTCTTTTGGCAGGAGCTTTCTTCTTAAGACAAGGCTTGGTGGTGGCTGCATAGCCATATTCCTTCCTAAGAGATGCTTTCTTCTTGGAAGTGATCTCTTCATCTACAACAAAGACCTCATCCTCAAGCCAACTCGGTGGGACCGATTGCATAAACTCGGTGGGACCGAAGTGGATGCAACAGATCACAGAGCGCTGGCAAGGCCATCTCGGTGAGACCGAGATCCGCATCGGTGTGACCGAATCGTTGGGGTTTCTGGCAGTGGCTATGTCAATTAAACTTGGTGGCTCCGGGTAGAAAGAATCGGTGGGGCCGAGTTTGGATTTAGGTTTTGGACATATTTGTATGGAGAAAGTGGCTGAGGGTTTTGGAGCAATATCACTAAGCACTTGAGCAAGTAGACCATTAAGCAACACCTCATCCCCTTTTAATAGTATTGGCTTTCCTATGGACTCAATGTGATCTTGGATCACTAAAATAGAAATGAACAGTCTTGAGCTTTTGCCAATCTTTGTCCTTATCATTTTGAGGGGTCCACATCTCTAGTCCATGCCATGCCAATCATTGAACATCCTGAAATATTTATCTTGAATGGATATTAGTTCAATGAGCTATATGTTGTTATGAATTACCAAAACCACCCAGGGATTAGTTGCACTTTCACCTACTACAGGTAGGGTCAAGGGCCTGTCATCTGGGGCCCACCTGGGGCCCCACACCATCATTGGTGGGTCTCAGGACCACACGAACATTTGGATGCGAGTATCAGGAGGTCCACTCGGACACCTCGACGACACTCGGACCACCACTCTCCAGTCGGCATGACCACCTCAGACAAGAGAGGTGAAGGGACGACGTGGGAGCTGCAACGGTCGAGGGATCCTAATTCATTCTTAAAGTAGACTCATAGCTATTGTTACCCGTAACTGCCGTAGTTGTGACTATTTATACTTGTAACGGCCGTAGTTATGAACATTAAGTGCCCCGGTGACGTGGGAGTTATGGAGGCTACGGCGCACTCTATATTAGCCATCCTCCTTCTCCTGATATAGGGTTAAGCAACCTCTGTAATCATACCCCTGAAAGAAAACAAGCCTCAGGGCACGAGACTTAGGGCTATTACCTCCTCCGAGAGGGGCCTGAACTCGTAAAACACTGAGTGTTACACTTGCGCTATAGCTAGGCTCTGCCCCTCTTTCGTACCCCTAGTATTCATTGTCAGGATCGTAATCCCGCGAGTGGTCTCAGGCTTCCTACACATGGAAGTCCACAAAGAGTAAAGTAGCAGAACAAAAACTTGCATATGTAAGAGGTATTTTTTTTGTTAGAAATAGGCACAAGGAGCACCTAGCTTTAAATTAATAAAGCCAACTGAGACAAGCGTTTACGAACCACGACCAAGAGAGTTTGATAGGTCTATATAAGTTAAATAGCACACGGATACAAAGCCTGACTCAAAGATGAGTGCTAGCGAGACAACGAGGGGAACTAATCTAGCTCAAGCGTTCTAGATCAGTGGTTCTCTGCCACCTTCGAGGGAGCGCAACAAGTCCTAGACAGCGTCCGGGCTCATTTCCCGGACCTTGATCTTGGGCCGCTCATGAGGACCGAGGCCGGTGATAAAAGACTGAACATGTTATTCGAGGAGATCCAAGCGGAGACAAGTTTGTTGCTGGTGCCTACGAGCTACAAGTGTCATAGAAAAGGAGGATCTAGTTGTAACCAACTCTACATGAGTATGATTCATTTTCTTATCTAAGCCTTTTGTTTTTAAGCATTTTTTCTATCATGTTGATCTCTTGCGAAGTCTCTATTTGCCTTGAGAATTCTCCTCTTCGATCAAGCCGTTTTTGCCGTGTCGTGGGAAACCATAGCCACCTATGGGGCCATGAGCCCTTTTTGGTTCGGCGGGGGGATGGGCACGTTGCACAAAGAGCGGAGAAGCGTCGTGCAGGACGGCAGAGATCACATGGGTAGTCTTTACCTAGGTTCGGGCCGCCGTGAGGCATAAAACCCTACTCCTGCTTTGGTGGATTGATGGTGGATAATGGTGGTGAACGTAGCACACTCGCCCGGCAAGGTCGCTATGGGGGCGAGAGTGGCCACGCGCGTATGGATATGCAAGGGTCCAACTCGCCAACCCCTTCTACGGTCGCCATGGGCCTCCTTTTATAGATTAAGGGGTCACCACAGTGGCAAATCAGTCTTTGCGTACTGATTAGATAGCTAACAGTGCTATCATATCTAACTCTGCAGGCTGACAGAGCGCATTAAATGCGCCGCTCAGTGTCACATCACAGCTCGCTCGGCAGGCTCTGCCGGGCTGTTTTGCCAGCTTTGCGCTTGCTCGTTTGACACGTCTCAGGACGGGTGTCATATGGAGGTGTTTGCTGTAGGAATCGGCTGCCATGTGGCAGAAAGCAGCCACTTAGTCACCTTGGAGCTTGACACCGCTTTGATTACTGACTTGCGTCGCTTGTGAGGTGGAGTGGTGGAGTGGCTTGCCTCCGCCAGCCCCGGCAGGCTTGCCGGGACGATCTGGAGCTTGCTTCCGGGGTAAAAAACCCAACCCTGCCAGGCTCGCCTGCCCAGCAAGGTAGGTCCTTCTCTTAGTGACGCCTTGCTCCTCTGGCTCATCTTGGCCTTCTCGACTTGCACTTGGATTTTTCAAAGTAATTGATCCTCCTTGTTTGGTACGATCTTGGTCTTGTAATCTTGTCTCTGGCCTGTGCACAGTCCATGCAATGGACCCAGGGTCTGTTGCACCGACATGCCGTAGCTTGGAAGTTATGAAGTAAGGGCATCTCCAACGGCAACCCGCAAATTTCCTCCCGAATCCGTCCGTGGATAGGGGGACCAGTCCATGGACACAGATGTGGGAGGACGCCATCCAACCATAGTCGCATACATTTTCGCAACAACTCGAACCAACCGGATGAAATTTGACCAAACCGGACGAATTTTGATATAAACACGGCAGATTTCATTGGAAGCAAGATAATTTGTACATAAAACCAGATGATATTTCGTCCGGTGAACTAAAAACCCAAAACTAATCCCTAAACTATCCTATACTTCGACCTCATAGGTCATGTCGGGCTTGGGGCGGCGAAGGTGGAGACATCGCAGCAGCGCTTCCCGGCTGCCGCCTGACGCTTGCAGATGATCCTCTCTGCCTCCACCTGCGTCATGCATAGTGCGGCCACGGCCACCGAGGACGTGGGCAGGGGGAGAGAGCGGCAGTCGTTGGAGGCGTCGTTGTTGGTGGCGGCAGGGATCCTGGCAAGGGACCATTCCTCGCCGTACCTGGCCATCTCCCCGTCGAAGGCGGTGGAGACGTTGCTTGGCCATCTCCAACGTCGTCATGGAGTGGTCCAGGGCCCAGGCATACGCTAGGTCCGGGTCCGCCATGATGTGTGGCGGCGGGACGTCCGAGTCCGTGAACTTGAATCGGCGCGCGATGTTGTGGCTGTCCCGCCGGCGTTGTTCCCGGTCGGTGTACTCCTGCGCCATCATGGCGCTCCGGGACGACGATGAGGAGCCACCGCTGCGAGGTAGTGCAGAATGCGCCCGCGCGCTTTGGACAGGGATGGCGGCGAGCGGCGCTCCTCCTTCATGACGCGTCAGGGGTGCGGGGAGAGCCGCTCTTCCTTGACACGGCGTATGATTTGGATGCCGCAGCTACGCAGCGGCGGAGAGCGTGGATGGGATGCCGGCTCCGGCTTCACGAGAGGGAGACCCCCGATGCCAGAGCCGGGTCATTCGTGTGGACAACGGAGCGACGGAGCATCAGCTCCATCTACTCCTCGAACTCCGCATCTCTGCTGGCGTAGACCTAGCTCGGCACCGCCGACATGGACTGCGGTGGCAGCGGCTGCTGGTTCTCCTCGTCATCGGAGGAGATGACAATCTCCGCCCGCGTGAGTTGCCGCCAGCCGACGAGGATAACGGCCCTGGAGTTCGAGGGTGGCGTCTACACGAGCCGCCAGGTCCTGCATCGAAACCGCTTGCCGGCGTCGACGCCTAGGACTTGCTCATCACCGGAAATGTGAAGGGAGATGGACAACGAGGGGAGTAGGGGGGTGGAGGAGGATGCGATGTGGACGGCACCAGAGCGCGGCTTAAATAGCCACGGCCAGGCCATCCGAAGGGTCGGTCAGCCGCTTCAGTGCGGCGCAGCGGCCAGAGTTGGTTCCTCGAGAACCTGCGTCCACATTGAAGCGGCGGCCGCCGAGAGGTCGCATCGGTCAGCGCCGCTCTCCCTCCCTCCTGTCACATGGTGACATCAATGCCGGACTCCGCGTGCTCTGAGCCGGCATGAATGTGACGTGATAAGCGGTGCGTGCATCGAAAGAAAAGCGAGGGATGGGTGGGTGAAGGGTTTTTGGTGGACCAAGGCGGCCAGAAGCGGGCTTGGGAGCGATCCGGACTCCCGCAAACCTCCCCCACTTTTGTCTCCGGTTTGCGGGAGAAATCACGTCTGGATCACGCCGCGTACCAATACAGGACCACATTGGATGGCTACCATGGTCCGGATAGCGCGGCCCAAATGGTTGCGAGAGATTGATGGGTCCGCCTTAAAGACGTCCTAAGAACCACTATGAGGGTCTGGCTTGCGCGTGTTGGCCCATGGCCATCACTGGCGGCGAAGCTAGGGTAGGATTCTCGTGTTTTTGTTAGACATTAGGTCGCAGTACGAACAAAATGTTAGAAATATGCCCTAGAGGCAATAATAAATTGGTCATTATCATATTTCCTTGTTCATGATAAATGTTTATTATTCATGCTAGAATTGTATTGACCAGAAACTTAAATACATGTGTGAATACATAGACAACACAGTGTCCCTAGTGAGCCTCTACTAGACTAGCTCGTTGATCAAAGATGGTTAAGGTTTCCTAACCATAGACATGAGTTGTCATTTGATAATGGGATCACATCATTAGGAGAATGATGTGATGGACAAGACCCAACCGTAAGCTTAGCATCAGATCATTTAGTTTATTTGCTATAGCTTTCTTCATGTCAAGTATCTGTTCCTTAAACCATGAGATCGTGTAACTCCCTTACACCGGAGGAAATACTTAGTGTGTATCCAAACATCAGTTCGTAATTGGGTGATCATAAAGGTGCTCTACAGGTATCTTCGAAGGTGTCTGTTGGGTTGGCATGGATCGAGACTGGGATTTGTCACTCCGTATGACGGAGAGATATCTCTGGGCCCTCTCGATAATACAACAGCTTAAAGAGCTTGCAAGTAATGTGACTAATGAGTTAGTCACGGGATCTTCTATTACGGAACGAGTAAAGAGACTTGCCGGTAACAAGATTGAACTAGGTATGGAGATGCCGACGATCCAATCTCGGGCACGTAACATATCGCCAGACAAAGAGAATTGCATACGAGATTAACCGTATCCTTGACATTGTGGTTCAACCGATTAAAGATCTTTGTGGAATATGTAGGAATCAATATGGGCATCTAGGTCCCGCTATTTGTTATTGACCCGAGAGGTGTCTCGGTCATGACTACATGATTCCCGAACCCACAGGGTCACACGCTTAACGTTCGTTGACGCTAGAGTAGTATTGGGATATTTGATGATTGGTAACCGAATGTTGTTCAGAATCCTGGATGAGATCCCGGACATCACGAGGAGTCTTGGAATGGTCGAGAGGTAAAGATTTATATATGGGAAGTCACATTTTGGGTTCCGGAAAAAGGTGCAGTTTTTTCGGTATTGTACCGTGAAGCTTCTGGAAGGTTCTGGAGGATTCCAGAGGGGTCCAAAAGTCCACAAGTGGGCCCACCATGACCCAAGGGCTGGCATGGGCTAAGGGGAGGCGCCCTGGCCTTATTGGGCTAGGCTCATGATGACCCACAAGTATAGGGGATCTATCGTAGTCCTTTCGATAAGTAAGAGTGTCGAACCCAACGAGGAGCAGAAGGAAATGACAAGCGGTTTTCAACAAGGTATTTTCTGCAAGCACCGAAATTATCGGTTACAGATAGTTTTGTGATAAGATAATTCGTAACGGGTAACAAGTAACAAGTGTAATAAAGGTGTAGCAAGGTGGCCCAATCTTTTTTGTAGCAAAGGATAAGTCTGGAAGAACTCTTATATAAAGCAAAGCGCTCCCGAGGACACATGGGAATTATTATCAAGTTAGTTTTTATCATGCTCATATGATTCGCGTTTGTTACTTTGATAATTTGATATGTGGGTGGACCGGTGCTTGGGTTCTATCCTTACTTGGACAAGCCTCCCACTTATGATTAACCCCTCTCACAAGCATCCGCAACTACGAAAGAAGAATTAAGATAAATCTAACCATAGCATGAAACATGTGGATCCAAATCTACCCCTTACGAAGCAATGCATGAACTAGGGTTTAAGCTTCTGTCACTCTAGCAACCCATCATCTACTTATTACTTCCCAATGCCTTCCCCTAGGCCCGAATCATGGTGAAGTGTCATGTAGTCGATGTTCACATAACACCACTAGAGGAAAGACAACATACACCTCATCAAAATATCGAACGAATATTAAATTCACATGATTACTTATAACAAGACTTCTCCCATGTCCTTAGGAACAAACGTAACTACTCACAAAGCATATTCATGTTCAAGATCAGAGGTGTATTGAATATCATTAAGGATCTGAATATATGATCTTCCACCGAATAAACCAACTAGCATCAACTACAAGGAGTAATCAACACTACTAGCAACCCACAGGTACCAATCTGAGGCTTTGAGAGAAAGATTGAATACAAGAGATGAACTAGGGTTTGAGAGGAGATGGTGCTGGTGAAGATATTGATGGAGATTGACCCCCTCTTGATGAGAGGATCGTTGGTGATGATGATGGCTTCGATTTCCCCCTCCCAGAGGGAAGTTTCCCCGGCAGAATAGCTCCGCCGGAGCTCTAGATTGCTTCTGCCCAGGTTCCGCCTTGAGACGACGGCGCTTCATCCCGAAAGCTTCCTTATGATTTTGACCGGGCTAGGACCTTTTTTCAGCGGTGAATGACAAAAGGAAAGTTTCCTATATTCGGTGCTCTTTTAAGTCATTTCTCATTTCTTTAGTAATCTGAACTAGAACTTGTTAAGCATGTGATCTTACAGGTTTGAAAATAAGCTTACTTGGATGGAAGGATGAGAGTTTATTCCCCAAAAGCTCACTAGGGATCATAATAGGGTAACAGATTGTTTGGCTAATTACAGTCATACTGAGTCGTGTACTGTTGTTTGGCTTGAGAGGGGTCCTATATCGAGGAGCTATTGCCAGGTGATTATAACCATATTAGGGCATCTCCAACACCGACTCTCAAACCGCCCGCATCCGTCCGTACCGCGGAAGCCATCTAACGCGCACGTGTATCGGTCCACAGCCCGATCCGGGTGCGTTTTCTCCCGTAAACCTAAGACAAACAGGGGGTATTTGCGGTAGTTCGGTCCGTTGCCACGCCCGCTTCTGACCGCCCTGGCCCACCCAAATCCCCTCCCTCGCCAGCGCGCTTCCCGCCCAAAACGGTCAGCACCGCTCCAGAGCATCAGTGCTCGCGTTCATGCCCGGCCAGAGTGGAAGCGACCGCTCACTAGCGTCAGCATTGAAGCGGCCCGCCGGCCGAGAGAGCGCCGCCCGCGCCGCTTCTCGATGCAGGCGACTGTTGCGCGTTCAAACGACACGATGGCCGCCCGTCCGTCCGTCTGCCGCCCACAGTAATGACACGCGATTGCCGTGGTGTCTCCTCCGGCGCCGCCCGTCCGTCCCTCTGCCGCCCATCATTGCTATATAAATGGCTGCCCCGATGATGAGTGATATTTTTGCACTCATTTCAACCTTGTTTAAAGAGAGATATTTCATTGAGAAAGAGTTATTTGCTCCGATATTGCCACTAATGGCTAATGAATGCAAATGATTCCACAAATCCTCTCTTTGATATTTTTTCCATAGAAAATGGGCTAAAAAGGGAAGATATCACGTGGGAGAAAGGAAATGAAGGAAAATGGAGAAGAAATAAATCATTAGGAGATGTCAGAAGGCCTCCAGAGCGAAAGACGATGTTCCATGCGACCGCACGCGCTCACATGAGCGGTTGTTTGGCATGGAAACCGAGGCAGGTCATCCACCTGAACAACTTTTACTAAGGGGACCCCGTCGAAATGTCAACAGAACGAGCAAAGGAGGAGCGCCGAGCACGACCACAACCCATTCATCATCATCTTCATCCACAAACCCTAGCTGCCGCCATTTTCACCTTCATAGCCATCTCCATCACCATAGTCCTCTCTCATCTAGTTCATACTTGTAATCGTGCATCGCACAGGGCATCTATTGTAAGACATATTGCAATTAATCAATCTCAAGATGTGTTCTTCAATGATTTCTTCTCGTGATCTGATCTCCATGTGTGAGTAGTCCGGTAAGGTATGGGGTGAGGCATGAGCCTTGCAGCCCCAGGTATTTGGTGAAGGGATCAATGGAAGTCTTTAACACAACGTCTCGTATGTGTAAAATAAAATTGCATCGTGAAGTATCTCTTGTCTTGTCCGCGATCTTCATCCCTGCAGGTACCCAGGATCATGGAGATCGAGCACCGGTGAGGCTAGGAGCAAGGGGACCGTGAAGTGTTATACCGAACATTGATGACAGTAAGGTTTAGTAGGGTAACATGGATCATATCCTTGGGGATTCATGAGGTGTAGTCATTGAACGCCCAAAGCTTTTTCTGATATTATTATCTTAATTATCGGGGCAACCCTGCGAGATGGATAGGGCCTTCGGTAGGACAACTAATTCTTGATGCGGGACTCGTGCCGGTCAGGATGTTATTTGGACACATCCCCATTCCAAACGAAGCAAGCACCTCTTGATGGGTGACTTCCTGAGCACAAATTAATATCATTTTTTATCCCAACATCAATACATGGTTGTAAGCATTAAGACCTCATCCCCGTACCTTCTTTTTATTATAAGTGCTTGAATCGCTATTTGCTTGTTGATCCGGTCAAAAGCTGGATTCGACACTTAGACAAAAGCTTGTTAGAGATCATCGCTTCAAGGGAGTCTTCCTCTCGTGGGTTCGATACCTAGGGTCACCTCTGGGGGAATAGGTGCGGGATACCCTTTCTTGTTCCAATACCAGATCAATAAAAAGGAGCTATAAAGCTCTTTTTCTAGCGTCGTTGCTGGGGAGGAGTTTAGTATTCCTAGTCTTTGTGTTTAGAGTTTTTGTTAAAGTTAATTTTCAGTTTTAGTTTAAGTTTTATTTTGTTGCAAGTATTGTCAGTAGTAAAATCCAAAAAGTTACTATGGCTCGTAATCTTGGGAGTTTTGCCACTCCTAGCAACAATTTCATGCGTGAACCAATAGCACAACCTGATGTTGCAGCTGCAGAATATGAGATCAAACCGAACTTAGTTTCCATGGTTCAACATGACCAATTTGGAGGCTCTGCTTCTGAGGATGCAGGTATGCATTTACATAATTTTACTGAATTGTGCAACATGACACGCATAAAGGATTATGACCCAGATGCTCTGAAACTTTGCTTATTTCCTTTCTCTTTGAGAGGAAAAGCTAAAGAATGGCTTTTAGCTTTGCCTAAAGGCAGTATTACTTCTTGGGATGCTTGTTGCACCAAATTTTTATCTAAATTTTGTCCACCTGCAAAAAATATGCAATTACGTTCTCAGATTACAGGTTTCAAGTAAGAGAAAAGTGAGCCACTAGCGCTTGCGTGAGACAGAATGAAAGAAGCAATAAGAAACTGCCCCAACCATGGAATGGATGAGTGGCTAATCCTTCATATGTTTTATAATGGCTTGAACCATATCTCAAAAACTATGCTTGATACAGCTGCAGGAGGAACAATCATGGGAAAACCCATGGAAGATGTCAAGAAGATAAACCCATGGAAGATGTCAAGAAGATACTAGATGATATGCAAGAGAACCATGCCCAATGGCACGTTGAGAGAACCACCACCAAGAAGGTGAATGCATACAAAAAGGCGCCACCCTCCCCGTAGATGCCACACTCCTCCTCCGCGCCACCCTCGCCGGTGCATTGCACCATGACCATCAGCGAGGCCCGTGCCCGTGCCCGTTACATGGACATGGTGCGGGAGGAGCAGTTTCGGGAGGCGCAGGACGCCGCCGCCTACAACCACCAACTCCTCCTGGAGCACCTGCAGGCGCAGGAGCAGCTCGCCGCCGGTAGGGCGATCGCGCCGAATGCGGACCTGGCGAAGCAGGAGGCGTTGCTCGACTCCTATCGCTCCTCCGACGAGATCCGCCTCGCCCGCTGGCAGTACCTCTAGCGGGTGGCGGAGGTGGCGGCCGTCTACAAGGAGTGCGATGAGGCGGGCGAGGCGGTGTTCGGCGAAACCGACGAGGAAAAGGGCATTTGCGGGTCGCCATTGGAGATGCCCTTATACCTTTACCTAAGGAAAAACTCTCAATTTGCCTAAAAACAAACATGCCAATAGGTATACTACTATAGCATATTGGGTAAGTTTACGTTAAATTTGATCTAAGATTTATATATTAGTGACATACTCTCTGTGTAAAGAAATATAAAATCATTTTATTCATAGGAGTACTTATGAGCACTATTTAAAAAATCTTCCAATTCAACGATAATCTTTCGATTTATCGCTACTCGGGGGTGACCGATAAGATTATGCCTATCTTCAGGGAATCTACCGATAAATCGGACCTATTCATAACACTATGTTTTGCAAAAACTATGTATATTTGTGTTTTATGGACCTTGTTACACAATATATACTGTTATCCCATTTTGTTTGTCATTATACGAGGATTCAAAGGTTAGGAATCAAGGTAACACTTCTATCAAATTATGTTTTGGTATTGAATATAACGTATTTTAGTGTTGGGAACCTGAGATTTGAACCAATCAAATCAATTAATCAGATGATTTCCGATTAATCCCTAATCCCGCCGACCGAGACGATAAATATCCTCAACATTGCCTATGGGTATGGTATGACCAAAATTCTGTCCCACTAGTTGTGGTTTTTTATTAACATTATAATAAAGTTTTTTTGACAGAAATACTATAATAAAGTTGGCTTTACTCTAAAAACAAAAAACGTATGAGTATGGTTGGTGCTAGTGTTATATTACGGGTATGGCCTTGAAGCTTCTAGAAGGCCCCGAGTCCCCCAAAAACACATCATCAACTACCTCCTTCCTTTTTTTATTTTTTTTGAGAAAATCAACTACCTCCTTCCTGAGTTCTCTCTCACGGAAACGACGCGTCGACTCTCCCTCCCTCTCCTCCTCCCCCCTCTCTAGCAATCAGCGAGCAGCGATGGCGTGGGCGACACGGTTCCTGTCAGCGGTGTGCTTCTTCGCGGCGGGCGTCCTCTTCGCGCCAGATGTCCTCGTCGGCGCCCGCTCTGGCTCCGGCGCCACCGCCGTCACGGCCGCCAAGGTGTCCCACCTCCTCTGCTTCGCCACCTGCTGGGGCGCTGCGCTCTGGGCTACCTTCATCGGTGGAATCATCATGTTCAAGTAATCAACTGCTTCTCCCCTTGCTCGAATTCCCCCAATTTCAAAAAACACGAACCAAATCTCTCGAGCTGATCGATTCGCTTTTACTGAATCCTCCAAGGAATCTGCCGAGGCACCAGTTCGGGAATCTGCAGGGGAAGATGTTCCCGGCCTACTTCACGCTCATCTCCGCCTGCGCCGCCGTCTCCGTCGCCGCCTTCGCCTACCTCCACCCGTGGAAGGCCGCCTCCGCCGTCGAGCGCTACCAGCTTGGGTTCCTCATCTCCGCGCTCGGCTTCAACCTCTCCAACCTGCTGGTCTTCACCCCCATGACCATTGAGGTAAACGCCCCTCCTCCCCCCTAGGAGATCTCTTGCTAAATTCCCTGCAAGATAAAACAAATGTTAGATCCACCCTCTGTAAACTGGACTAGATGACTGAAGTTATTTATTGTCGTCGTTGCTCCAAATAAGCAATGGATCGTGGGATTTGTACCAGGGACTACTTACCAGCAACCAGAAATTTGTCTGTTGAACATATAATGGTCTGTTCGCATGTTATACATACTCATCATCTAATTTGCAGTTGCATGCCATATATACTTAGCAGCACAGTAGCATTATCTGTTGAATGTAACATCATGTAAACAGAGGGCAGAGCTGATAGCCTGATAAAAGTATATTTACTTTGCAAGTACTTTTATGTTGGTTGATAGTTTAGTGGCATGCTATTTGTGTACCGGAGCATAGTGTTCGAAGGTTGCAGTTTTTGCGAACCTTTATTTTGGGTGGGCTATCTTGATTCTGCAGTTGTCATTTTATTACTTTTGGTCGTTGGCAGTACTTCAACCAAATATTTGCTGTAACTTAATGTTAAATGCTTGTCTCAAGCTATCTTTTCATTCAATCATGCATCTTGTAATATTCTGCTCACTGCTATAATCTGTGCCCATTTTTTTCATGTTATTATGTTTTCTATGATATGATACTTATTTCTAAAACCAATATTTGGTGTAAATATGCGTTGTATAATGTACAGTACAATTGTATGATATAAAACTGTTCTCTGAATTTATTAGTCGCACATTGTGGTTGGGCAGCCTTGTTTAGTTAATGGTCTATATTAATGGTACAGTTTCAGTACTCAATATAGATCTGTCGGTGCACCAACTGCCCTGAAATACAAACATTCAAGTTCAGTGTGCTAGTTGCTGATTGTATCTACAGTGGCCCATACTATTACTAGCATTCTTTTTATAGAACTAGATGGATCCATGCACATCACGGCAGGAAAAACCTGTATCTACAATGGAAGAAAGACAGTTTAGCTACAATGCTAAGCAAGATGCAGTAGTCTTCATCCATACATTAAAAAAATGTAAGTGGCAATGGAAATTAAGAAAACCTGAAGTTTGTAAGCAAAATAATTGGCCACATCTTGACATCATTTGTTGGGCCATTCGTATTCCAAGATTTGCACTCATGCTTAATTGTTAGCTTTAGAGCATCTCCAATAGATGGTCCAAAATTTGGCGGTCCAAAACCGGAGATGTAAAATTTGGACCGCCAAAAAGTGCGTTTTGGAGCTCCGAAAAAAGCTCAACTCCAACAGATGGCCCAAATTGATGGTCCAAAAGAGCAACTCCAATAGATGGTCCAAAATGAAGATGTAAATTTCTTAAAACGACAAACTACTAGTCCATTCAACATAGTTCAAACATCAAATTCAACATAGTTTCATACATGAACTTCAACTACTACTTATTCAAACTACTAGATAAACTACTCCTCATCGTCGGAGCTGCGGAACTGCGCCCAGAACTCCTCCTTCTCCGGGTCGTCGCACCCCTCCTCCTCCTCCTCCGAGAAGTCTGCCCAGTCCTCCTCGGAAGAGGACTCCATGGGGATCACCGTTGAGGGACCGGCCTCGTCCTCCTTCTTCGCCCCCTTCTTCTTCTGCTCCGCCTCACGCTTCCAGTAGTACTCCAGCTCGGCCTGGACGTACTCCGGATGCTCCCGAGCAAACCTCGCCATCGCCTCCTCGTCGGTCTCGCCGGCACTGACGACAACCGACGGCTTCTTCGTCGTCTTCTTCTTCGTCGGGATCTCCTTCATCTTGATGCCCTGCGGCACAAGCATCTCCGCTTCCGCCCGACTCTCGATCTCTGGGAAGTTGAGGTGCTCCCGAGGCCTCTCGGCACGCCACACCGCCACGTCGTAGGCACGCGCGGCCTCGTGGGCGGAGGGTACGTGCCGATCCACCAACGCCTCCCGGCGTCGGAGAACTCCAATCGGAAGTTACCGGAGGGCTTCTGCCTCACGCCGAAGAAGCCCGACTTGCCCTTCGGCGTCTTCTTCGGCGCCATCGGAGAGCGGTGAGAGCGGTGGAGCGGCGGCGGCGTGCGGCCGGGGCGGTGGCGGACGGAGCCGGGAGGGGCGGTGGCGGACGGAGCCGGGCGGGGCGGAGTTGCGGGGCGGCGGCGGCGTGCGGGGCGGTGGCGGACGAAGCCGGGGCGGGTCGGAGCTACGGCGGGCGTGGGCCCGGGGCCGGGCGGAGCTGCGGCGGGTCGAGCTGCGGCGGACGGGGCGGCGGGGCGAACGGGGCGGCGGCGTGCGCTACGCCACGGCCGGATCCGCGGCGGCGGCGCCAAACAGCGGCGGGGGGCGGGGCGGGGCCGTATCTGATGCGGCGGCGTGCGGCGGGGCGGCGGCGGGTTTGAGGCGGCGGCGGACGGGCGGGAGGTCGCGGGCGGGCGGGCGGGAAAGGAAAGGAACTGGCGGTTGGGCGTTCGCGGGCGGCGGCTGGTTTTGGACCAGATGCACCTCGTGATGTAAATTTGCACCGTGAGGAGGCCGCGATCCAATTTTTTTTACATATGGACCGTCTGTTGGAGCTGCGTTTTTGGCCTCAGACGGTCCAAAAATTAGTTACTTTTACATTTGGACCATCTATTGGAGATGCTCTAATATCAGTATGTGACAACGTCTAGAATGATGTACTTTATATGAAGAAACGCTGATTTAATTGTGAGAGAAGGAAAACATTTTTTATTGTGTGAAGTGAACCTAGGTAAATGGGAATTGTACTTTGATAAACCAGAAGGCACTCTTTTCCCTGTTTCCTTGCATTTTCTGGTATACACAGCTGCTTGAACTAGCTGTATGCTTGCTCATTGCAGATGATGAAGAAGAGGCACAAGATCGAGAGAGAGCTTAGCATCGGTGACGAGGTTGGGTGGTCGAAGAACGTCAAGACGGCAAAAAGCAACCCTACCCTGGCTGCGATGAACAAGAAGTTTGGGATGATCCACGGTCTCTCGTCGCTGGCCAACATCTTGTCGTTCGGCAGCCTTGCCATGCACTCCTGGTACCTTGCCAGCAAGCTTGAGCTGTGAAGTGTACAGGCACCCAGCTTGACCACGGACACGGTTGAATCTAGTATATCATCGCAATATGCCTATGCTTCGTTCTAAAAGCGGCTACATGTTAGGAGCTTGCAAACAGATTTAATTGTAGACTTTGGATTATTGTACTTGAGACAACTTGCTGGAGGAAACGTTACCCCGTTACTGCTGCCAAATGCTAATAGTATGTCTCGTGAGAACTTTCTCCGATCGCTGAATTGCTTTGTGTGAAGTTCGTACAAGGAGTTTTAGGATTGGGGGAGTGGGATTCCGATCCGCCCAGTCTGGCTCCTACGGCGGCGCCCTGCAGTTACAGAATATAGCCTACACAGGCGCCACAAATGCTATGTATCGTTTGTTGTGAGCATTAAGCTTCCGAAGGTTTCTGAACCTTTTTTTTTTATACTGTTCTATCTCTTTTATTTTCGTATTTTGTTTTGGTTTGCTTTCCCCTTTTTTCAGTTTCTTTTTTCAAAAACTCGTAAATTAGAAAAAGTAGAAATCTTCAAAATTTATTTAGAAATTGTTCCTGTTCTTAAAAAATGCTTGAAATTTCAAAAAAGAAATCAATTTAAACAAATTGGGATTTCCAAAATTATTCACAATTTCAAGAAATGTTCAAAAATTACAAAAATTGCTCACAAACATTTTGTGTGTTACTTTTACTGATGTTTTGAATTCAAGAATATTTTTTCATTTAATGATTTTTTTAATTCGTGAATCATTTTTTAATTCATGATTATTTTCTGATTTATGAACATTTTTTTAATTTCCAACAATTTTTCAACCGTGAACCTTTTTTGTATCCATGAACATTTTTTGAGTTCAAAAAAATTCATGATTTTTTTTTCAAATTTGAGAAAAAAAATAGAAATTATCTTTTTATTAATTGGAAATGAAACAACTAAAAGTCTCACCTAGCTAGCTCGTTAGGAGACGCTCGCTCTCGCTCGCCGGTGCACGCGAGCAGGCCAGGACCATGTAGCAGCTGCTGACCCGAACCACGCGAGAGAAGCGACGTTTCTCGCACGCCATGAGCTATATACAGCAACGTCCCACACAGGCGTTGGCATTAGCCTGTAGGGCACAAGCACCGTCCGCACTTCTGTGGAGGAAACCGGGGAAAGAAGCCGATTGGGCAGCATCCCCAAAATAATTGACGGGGTTGCAACCAGCGGTTCGATACAGATGGGCCAGGTAGTGAGGATGTGGTGGGCTTGGATATGTGTTGCACAGGGCGGGTGGGTGGCGGCGGATAGATAGGCATGCCTGCGAGAGATAGTAGCGAGCGATAGTAGCGGCCCAATAGTAGGAAGCATGCTGATAGGTACATTGGGCTTGGGTGGGTGCTTACTTTCGATAAAGGAGAGGAATGGGATTGTGCGAGAGCAGAACTCCCCCGCTATGGATTTGGGGAGCGACAATTTTGACACTCAACCTCACCGAGGGAAATATCAACGCAAGGAAAGTGGTTGTCGTTGGCGCTGGCCACTCCCATCCTGATCACTCTTGAGGTGGCTTGATAGTTGCTGGGTGGCCTTGAATGAGAAGATCAAGCTGTCTGTGTCAAAGGAGATATATGCGTGCGACCGGCGGACCTTCGCCGCTAGGAGGATGAACTTGAGGAAGGATTGGTTGCCATCCTCATGCATTACTTCTTCAATGGATGGGAATGGTCATACGTACAGTGGGCTTGGGTTGGTGCTTGCTTTCAACAAAGGGGAGCAATGTGAGAGTGTGATAACAGAATTCCCCCGCCATAGATCTGAGGAGTGACAACTTTGACACTCAACCTCACCTAGGAAAATGTCAAACCAGGGGGAGTGGTTGTCGTAGGCACCAACCACTCCCACCCACCCCGATCACTCCTGAGGCGGCTCAGTAGTTGCTGAGGGCGACCTTGAAAGAGAAGGCCAAGCTGCTTGCGTCAAAGAAGCACCGCTAGGGAAAACCCTAGTAGTAGCGCGGGGTAATTTTCTAGCAGTAGCGTGGGGGCCTGCGCTACTGCTAAGGCGCTACAGCAAACTTTTAGCAGTAGCGCGGGTGGTACCCGCGCTACTGATACTTCTAGTAGTAGTAGCGCGATTGCCACCCGCGCTACTACTACTTAGTTGTAGCGCGGGTCAGGGCCCCGCGCTACTACTAACTAATTGAGAATTAAAAAAATAAATTCCATCCATGGCGGCTGCTTCTGCTGGGCGTCATCGTCCTCTCCATCCATGGCTGCTACTGATCCTGGAGGGGATGAAGTTGTCCATGGTGATGGTGCTTCCCCACCCAACTTGTGCCCGCACCTCTCGTCTACTGCTGCTACAAAAGAAGAGAAAATTATTAGAAAGAGGAAGAGAGAGATAGAGAGCAGTAGGAGAAGGAACTCACCGGTGGCCGCCGGAGTTGGAGCTGACGCCCGAAACCCTAGATGAAGCCCGGTGACCTGCTGCTGCTTGTCGTGGGACCCTTGACCCGGCGAGGAGGTGCAAGTGGCTACGTCCATGGCGGATCTGGCCGCCGCCATGGACGACGCTCTGCTGGTTTCCCTCTCCTTCCAACAGCGGAGAAGAAGGAGGATGGAGGGGGAGGGGACGGGTCTGCAGTGTGAGAGGAGGTCGCCGGATTTGTGAGTGGCGCCGAGGTGCGAGGCCGGCAGTGGCGGTGGGTGAGGAAGGGAATCGCGGGTGGGAGGAGAAGGGGAATCAGAAGAGTGTGGGTTTGGATTTGAGCCTTCGCACGCTATATGTACACATGTCTTGGTGGGTCGATAGTAGCAGTGTGGGTTTATACCCCTCGCTACTACTATGGCATGTCCCGAGTGGGCATGGTAGAGACCACTTAGTAGTAGCGCGGGTTTATAACCCTCGCTACTACTATGACATGTACTATGGCATGTCTCGGGTGGGCACGACAGAGACCACTTAGTAGTAGCGAGGGTTATAAACCCGCGCTACTACTATCAACTTAGTAGTAGCGGGGGTTATAAACCCGCGCTACTAGTAAGTAGCAGTAGCGTGGGGTATAAACCCACGCTACTAGTAAGCGTCTGCCTATAAGCTTTTCCCTAGTAGTGAAGACACATGTGTGTGGCCGACAGACTTTCGCTGCCAAGAATGAGCCTGAGGCAGGATTGGTCGTCATCCTCATGCATTACTTCAATAGATGGGATGGGATGGGATGGCAGAGGTGCCATATTTTTGGAGCTTGGGATCGACGAAGATCTTCAAGATGGCGATGAAGTCACCGGCCGAGGCGGCGTGCGGGTACTGGAGTGCCCCGTATGCACGATCGGCAATGGATGCGACGCTCCCCAGCTACCTATTGTGATTATGATTTCTCCACGCAAAAAGATGTTTGCACCCTGTTCGGTTCCTCGGTGATCCAAAAGAAGGCCGGTGAATGGCGTTAATGGTTTCGAGATTTTTTTGGCAACTAAAAACAGATATGAAATATGTGGCGAGACAGTGTACATCGAAGGATGCTAACAAAAGACGAGCAACATGAGGAAGTAGCTTCGCCCTCCAGCTGGTTAGGTATTTGAAACAATTGGCTTTCCTCCCCTAACCCTAAGCAGCTAGGGTAAACTCTTCCCTCCATACTTCATCGGCGAGCCCGTGGATTCGCCTCCCCTCTATCTGTCACTCTGGCGGCCGGTGAAGGGGAGAAGAATCCTAGTGCCTTCGCTCTGATTAGTAGTTCAGGTTAGAGTTTTTTTAGTCCTCACAGGTTCGGCGCTCGGGAGGATGGCAGCACTGCTTCTTCGAGTTTATCTTCCGGGCTCCGATCCTCCTCGAGTTCGCCTGTCTGACCGTAGTCGACGGAGCTCCAGAGTAGATTCCTGTCGTCTCCTTGTGGCAGTGAGGTTATGGTTTCTCGTCATGTGGCGAGATTGGTGTGAGGTGCTTCAGATCTATTATGCAAGAGTTCAACAACGACGACTGCGGCTCTAGGGCGCTGGTCTTTAGGGGCACGTGCACGAAGACTTCCGTCGGTCATCGACAAAGTCAAGCTGACTCCGGTAGAGAAGTGGCGACAGCGACGCGTCGGCGGCTCATTCTGGCAGCAGTAATGGTCATTCAGTGGTCTCGGAATCTTGCTGTAATTTCTATTATGTTTTAGATGCATTGTACCTCTGGTCAACTTTATAACAGACGTGATCCTTTTCATAAGAACGCAAAGAAAAAAAAAAGAGGTATTTGAAACAGTTGGAAATGATGGGCTGGAAGGCGGAGGCCGGGAGCTTGTGCGTGGATTAGAGTAATCCACGGCAAGTGAGAGGTAGTGATTTCTGCACATGATACAAATAGTCAGGTTATCCTTTCACAACATTACCCACACCCACAAATTGTTTGAAATATCCTAAATCAATATAATAAGACATGGTTCTAGGGTCTTTTGCCATGAAGTCAGAGATAGCAACTTGAAAAGAAAATGTTGAACCCCCCAGATTCCTGCGATTTTGCTAAAGCAACTCACAGACCCAAAAGAAATCGTTGGAGCAGCTTTCAAAGGAGATAAATGAGCGTGTGTGTTTTATTTCTAGTTTAAAGCAGATAGTTCCAAAAATAATCATAAGACAAGCAATCATATTGTTTAAGATGCTACAAATTCTCACATTAACTGGAGAAAAAAAGAAGATTAAACGCTGCTTGGTGGTCCAAGCATAAAGATGTGAATTAATTAAGTGCGTACTGTTTGAGTTGATGCGGCTGTACGAAAAGTACATATGTCGATTCGATCTTAGAAGAAATACAAGTGAATTTCCGATTAGAGGCAGCATGCCAATCTGTATCCGTTGTGGCGTTACGCGGACACAAGCGCGCACACTCACGCTCTCACGGTACCTATTGAAGATCAGAGTCATGAAGCTTCGTGATTAGCGAACACGTTATAAATGGGAACACCTACTGACGTACCATCCTCCTTTAGGGAGTAGATGGGAACATCGACACTTATTTGGATCCATGTGAAGTGCTGATGTAGGTCCCATCCCCTCCCCCGCCTCCCACGTCGCCCTCCTCTGGCGGCAGGGGGACCCTAGCCGCCGCACCTACCGGCCACCTCCGACGCCCTTCCTCGCATCCCCGCCGTCGGAGGGCCGGTCGGCGAAGCCGCGCCGGGCCCCACGAAGGTGGCGGCGCGGATCTGGCCTCTCGTGCTCCCCAACTATCCTGCCCACGCGCCCCATTCTGCATCGAGCCCCCTCCCCCCGGCAGGGGCTGCCCCCTCCGGCGAGGCTGCGGTGGCCCCAGGCTGTGCTACGCGGTCGGATCCGGTCCCTCCTCGCTGCTTCGGGCTGGCCGTGGCCCCCTGTCCCCGAGCTCCATCAGCCGTCGCGGGTGCCACCCACCCCACCCCCCCCCCCTCCCCCCCCCCCCCCCCCCGCCCCCGCCCTCGACCCTGGGATCCCTTCCTGGCACTTTGGCGTCCTCTCCAGCTGCTGCCTGAGCTGGCCGGTCTGGAGGTGGATTCAGCATTCATGGCCATGGCCATGGAGGCCATCCCCTACAGCCTTCCCCACCCCTCGCGACGGCGTGGCTCAGCCTCTGTTGTTGCTGCTGTCGGTCATGGGTGGGGTGTGGGACCTGCGGCTGGTTGCGGCGGTGTTTGCGGCCTGCGGCCTTACCTGTGCAGGCGGCCCCCCTCGTCTCCGGCGGCACTCCTCTCCCCGAGCCACGGTGATGGCTCTCGGATGAAGGCGGCGATGCTTATGTGGTTATGGTTGTCACGAGATATCTCGCGGTGGGTCCTTGTTGTGCTGTCCAGGCCCCGGCGATCTCGGGCCCGCATCTCTCCTGTTTCCTCGCCGTCGGAGTCCTCTGTCGGCCAGCTCCGGCCTCAGTGACCGAGTGGTTGCGTCCCTTTCAGCTCACTTGGCTCGCCGGCGTCTCGATGGCTAAGGTCACGACAGCATGGATCTCCCTCCAGTCCTAGCTTGCCGGCGTTGTTGGACGCCGTCGCCCCAACCCCCCGTATGGTGCACCTCGTTGCCTGCCCCTGTACGCCTCAGAGCCTTCTCCTTTTGCCAGACCTAATGCTCGTGGGTCCGGAGGCGGTGCCACCCTCCGACGACAGGTGCAGCCCTGCCAACCCCCTTCTGTCATGGTGCTGCCGACCATTGTCGGCTCCCTCATCTTCGATTCCTGATTCAGCGGCTATGGGATTGCTCAGCTTCAGGCCAGGGAGAGATCTTTGCTTGGCTTGCCGGTGCTGGCAATGGCGGCGCTCGCGGGTGTCATTTCCTCCTTGGAGGTGTTGCCAACGCCTTAAGCTACGCCCCTCTTCGAGCTCAGGGGAAACCCTAGGTCCGATTTCTCCAGACCGGATGGCGATGGCGTCTCGGCATCGTTTTCCTTCTTGAAGGTGCTATCTTGCTTGCTCACGGTGTCCGTTGTATTAGCTCGGGTGATGTTGGAGTTCTTGTTGGTCGGCATGGCCGCTCTTGGTTTGGGTTTGGTAGGTTTAGTTGTGTTGTATCCTCTATTCGGGCCGAGCATCTCTCTCTCTTCCTGGCAATATGTTCACACATGCATGTGTTGTGATGTGTTGTATCCCTCACTGTACCCATTTTATTCCTTATATCAATGAAAAGGTACGCAAGCTTTGGGTATTCATGAAAAAAGAAAATCTAAGATTTGATCGCTGATGGATTGAGGTAATCACGCCACGTCCCCACGACGGATTAGTTATCAGAACTTCACATGTTCTTCAACACGCGAGCATATGTTTTGCTAGTGCCCATTTAAGAGAAACAAATAAAACGCTCATTGCAATATAATTTATTTATTTTACGAAAGGGCCTAAGGCCATATATTAAACATCACATGCCCTTACAAACACACCTATAAAAAAATAGAATTACAATACATGGGCGGTTACTTTGTTGAAGGTGTTGTCTATTTGTTGTTGTGACGGTCTTCATCTCCACAACTAGGATGAAAAATCCTTGTCCACATCATCTCTAATCGGACATGGTGACGATAGCGCGGGGACCTTTTATTCTTTTCTGAAGGTGTCGCCGCGAAAGAAGTCGGCTTAGACACAGGTTTTTTTCTTCCATATCTCGTAGTGGATCAGTTATGGTTGACTCAGTTGCGTTTGTTCTTCACTCTTCTTGATAATTTAAAAATATTTTTGTGCATCACCATGATGCAAAGGCCGGGTTTCAACGTTCTTTTTAAAAAGGTTGTGGTTCTAGGCTCCTGGTGCAAAGTTCTAAGGGCATCTCCAACGCCGATCCTCAAACCTCCTGCAACTGTCGGAACTGCGCTGTCCGGACCGCTGAAGCCATCCAACGTGGGCCTGTATTAGTCCGCGGCGTCGTCCGGACGCGTTTTCTCCCGCAAACCAGAGACATGGCACGGAGGTTTGCGGGAGTTCAGACCGCTCCCAAACCCGTTTCTGACCTCCCTGGCCCACCAAAAAATCCTCCCCCTCCCACGCGTGCTTCCTGCCCGGCGCCACCTGCCCGCATTCATGCCGCTGTAGAGCGTGCCGCTCCACATTGAAGGCGGCTCAGGGCGGACGCGACCTCTCATTGCCTCCACCATTGAAGCGGCGCGCCGGCCAAGGGCGCTGCTGTAGGAGATATGCCCTAGAGGCAATAATAAATGTTATTATTTATCTCCTTGCTCATAATTATGTTTATGTTCCATGCTATAACTGCTGTGGTTCCCGAGCCCGTATATCCATAAAGGCTCTGGGGAAAACCCATGTGCACGTGTGGAATAATAAACGGTAAAAAGTATTCCTAGTCATGCCTCTAAGACTAGCTCAAGTGTTGCATGATGATTATGTTTTCTCAATCATGGGCATGTCTATGCCAGCAGCTTTGAGGGCACAATGTTAGAAGAACATTTGTGTTGAATCGACCCGATTGATGTTATGCTATGAGATTCATTCGTCACAAGTTAATGGTTAATAACACAGAGATGGTTAATGTTTGCATGATTCCTCAGACCATGAGAGTATCGAGTTTCTTCGTGCTTGATTCATGAACTTTGGGGTTTGTTAAACGTCATCCGTAACTGGATGGCTATTACGGCGGCTTACGGGTTCATGGGAAAGTATGTCAAGTAACTTGATAGCTCAAGATTGGGATTTGCTCCTCCGACGATGGAGAGATATCTCTGGGCCCTCTCGGTGTTACGGTATCCATCATCGTCTGGCCAGACACTTTGTGATTTGATCACGGGGATGCCGGAACACGGTAATGAGAAAAGAGAACAATACCGGTAACGAGGTAACTAGCATAGTGGACAAGTTGTTGATCCACAGGAATGCGAACATGTCTCACCTCGGGTATTTGTAACATATCGCGAAGCAACAGGAATAGCACACGGCAACTGGAGGTTCACTCGAATATTCATTCGTGTGGGTATAGGGGTCAATATGGGTGTCCACGGCTCCGATGTTGATCATTGATCGGAAGGGGTTCCATGTCATGTCTATACTTCACCGAACCTATAGGGTCACACACTTAAGGGTCATCTATCTGCTGAATACTAGACAGGGAGTCTGAGAGAAAATCACCGAAAAAGTTTCGGACAGCGGAAAAGTTCCGCAGAGAGAACACCGGATGAGTTCCGGTAAAACTGAAAAGTTGTTTCAGGGGATACCATTAAGTCAAATTGGTTTTGGCACATGCCTGATAATTCTTGGAGGGTGCCAGAATCATTCTGGAAACTTCTGGGAATTTTCTGGAAGAAAAACCGAAAATGTTCCGGAGCTGCCGGAACCACTTCAGATGCTTTTCGCAGATGAAAATCACTAAACCGGAATTGTTCTGGAACGCGTTGAAAATTATTTTAGTGGGTACTGGAAATGTTCTAAGCCCACATAAATATTTTCAGTTCGAACGGACGCTGAAAAATGTCGTCGTGAATAGTGAAAGTGCTTTTTGGGTTACTTTTTGGAAAGCCACCTTTTTAGGCTTTTGCTCCAAAATATCTTAGAGATGACATGGATGGATGTGGCTGAAATTTTAGCCCCTCCACCCCTCCTTCTCCTATAAATAGAGGTGGAGGGGGCTGCCCAAAACCCACTCCTTCTCACATACAAGTGCCATTGCATGATCTGGCTTCTCTCTCCCTCCCCGCAAAATAGTTTTGCAGAGCCGAAAGGCTGTCTGGGTTCCGGTGGGAACTAGTTCTGGACGGCGAAGCCCTACTGGATAGATGACACCGTATGTGTGCAACTCTGTAGAGAGGTCATAGTTTCGATCTTAGTGCCCGAGGGGCTGTTCGTGAGTGCCTCCCGAAGGGCTGTCCAAGTGACGGTCCAAGTTCTGTGAGTCCTCCCGAAGGGCTGTCCGAGTGACCGTTCGAGTTTCGAAGGTCCTCCCGAAGGGCTGTCCGCGACACCGTCCGGGGGACTGTTCGACCGCCTCCCGGAGGGCTGTCTGAAGGGAAGACGAGGGTATACATCCTCGCGATTGGGAGGTTGTAAATCCTAGCTGCGGGGATCTGCACCGCCGATAGTCATCGACTCTACTTCCGCTGCGCTACGAGTCGGTAACGAAAATGATCAAACCTTGTATGCAGTCTCCAAAGTGGTCCTGGGCTGGTGCGTAGGTCGGAAATTTTTGTTTTCTGCTGCGTTACCCTACAGTGGCATCATGAGCCGTGCTATGCGTAGATGCAGGTTGCGATCTAGAATACATGAGATGTATGGGTGTTGCACAATATAATTAGGTAGTAGATGAGTTCTATTACTGAAAATTATTTGTGCGGGTAGCAGATGAAATCTGTTACCCGATGTTCTTGTTGCTTCCCTGGAATTTGCATATTTCTGATCTTGATAACAGCATGGTGGAGTTTCAATGTTCTGGCAATCCGCGATCCTGATTGATCAACGAAGTGCTAACAGTTCATTGAATTCCACCATAGTTAAAAAGAAAGATGAAATTTCGCAGACGAAAGGACAATGCAGATATGATCTACACGGGGGTCATGCGTATGACGAAGTTTAGTATGGGGCTCGAGATTTTATTATCTCGGTTTTCATACACCCTGGAAAGTTAATCTAGCGACTTGAATTATCATACTTGATGATGGACGTTGGTAGCTTCGGTTTGTTTCGAAACTTTACAAGCCACGTAAAACAAGTTTTTGCATGAACCGATTAGAGGCGTCTAACTTGGTTTTGCAGGATGTTTGCATGTGATGTGGTATAGCAAGTCTCATATTAATTTGATTATGTATGAGATGACTATACAAATGTAAATTAACATGACCTGCGTGTCATGATTCGGCATGATGGCTGGAGCCATATGATTGCACTTTTATGACCTACGTGTCAACCTTAAGTAATGCACTTATTTTATTAGCTATAGAGATAGCAATATTATCTGGTGCATCGACAAGGTGGTGGCAATCTTCGCGAAGGTGAACACCGACGCGAATGCCGAAGACGAAGAAATACAAGACTTCTCCGTCAGAAAGGGCTATACCATATCATGCTATTATGAATTGCCTGAGATGTTTATCCCTTATGATGCACCCTTCTTGATTGCGCGGTAGTCGCTTTTTATTAGGGTGATCTCTCACAAAAATATCATAGTTGATAGTGTTCTCCCAAGTGTAGCACCGTCACGGCACCTAACTTTTCGGGGTGCGCCATGACTAACATGGGTACGAACGATTAGGGATGTGTGAGGCGGGTGAGTTCAGACCTCGCAGCGAGATCACTTGGTTGTCTTTGACGTTCAGGCATGACAGTCATGAGCTTGGAACACGCCCATCGAAAGATGAACAAGAGTCGCATAGAGATGTGATTGGCAGGTTGGCCTACCGGTTGAGATTTTCGTCATCAGTGGTGACTAATATCAATGACGAATAATCAAAACATGGGTCTTGAATCACTCACAATCAATTATGAGAGATATTGATTTGAGTGGGAGCGCACTGTAGAATTATCTTGTTTAATTCTCAGTGCAATTAATTGTGAACACTGTCTAAGTGTGGTTTGCATAATAGTTGTAGAATAATGGCTCGCATTTCCACCTTCCCTATTAAAATTGAATAGCAGTTAAATATCTGGTTAAAACTTTACGGTTGGTAACGTAATGTGAGGATTGTCCTCAAGAGTGCCGAGAAGGACTTTGTCCTATCGCATACTTTCGGTATTCTCTCGCTTATGCTATGGATCATGTGACTCTCGTCCTTCGATCCAAAAGCTAGAATTCCGTTTCAGTCAAGTGCAATATGTTTGCTTCCATGAGACCCGAACTTCGAAAGTTTGGATAGTTATGTGATATTCATGGAATCTGAAAATCATTTTCAGAGACAGACAAAGGCTAAAAGATATGAGATATCCAAAGCAATGTTTGTTTGCAAACTATTAGTAAAAGAGTTTACTATGCATTAGACTGATAAGAGAGGGATCCAGAAGAACGCCTGTCATATGATGAAAGGTGAATAAAACAACAACTTAAAGAGAAAGGAAGTGTCCGAAGGGTGTTAGTGAAACTTTCACGCCTAGGAAGTCCGAGGCTAACGCCACTCTTAAGTTGGGTGCTTCTTCAGAGAGTAGGAGAAATACTAAAAGTTAAAACTGTTAGAAGTATAAAGGCAATACGAAAGAAGACTGGAATATCCAGCTCATGTATGAATGTCATACAAAGTTTTTAATGTATAGAAGGCTGGTCAAAGATATAGTTCTTGGGAATTATGGTTAAACATGTTAATCACAGATTCTTGGGTATTGTGAGTTAATCATAGAGATACCCGCTCGATTGCATTCTGTTGCAACTCGATGTAAGAACTACTATGGCCTGAAAGACTAGCCAGGAATGAGGTTTAGGTATACACAGGGAACATAGTAAATGTTACTATACCTTCCATCGGTGTATTACCGTCTGTATTTATTTTCATAATTCATTTAGAGTTTTACAAACTCTAGCCTTTGCATAAAGTAATCTTGCAAGAAGGTTGTTCATAAGAGAACTTTTTATGTTCGATGTTATGAATAACATAAGGGCCATACTTTCATTGAGAATGAGATGCATGTTATGAATAATGATAATAATATATTACCTCTAGATTTACTTTCATAATTCATTTTAGAGTTTTACACACTCTAGCCCATTGCACAATGTTTGTTGCAAAAGAGTTGTTCATAAAAGAACAATTGTTGTTCAGTATTATGAATAACATAAAGGGTCATGTTTCCATCCGAGATTGGACGTATGTTATGAATATTGATGGTAATACGATACATCTATAACACTGACGCTAAATGTCGTAAGACTAAAAGAATACCACACAAGTGTGGCACTGCATTTGGTCACATTGGAGAAACCCGCATGGAAAACTCCATTATGATGGATTTTGAAGTCGTTTGATTTTGAATCATCTGACACTTGCAAATTTCCTCCGAAAAGTGAAGTGACTGAAATACCGTTCACAGGCCATAAAGAATGAGCAACAAACTTATTGGTGATCATACATTTTGATGTGTGTAGTTCAATAAATGTTGTTGCAAGTAGTGGATTTATCTATCTTCAGAAATGACTCAAGGAGATATATGGATATTTACTTGATGAGACGAAAGTCTGGATCTTTTGAAATCATTCGAAAGGTTTTCAAATATGAAGTAGAAGTTATTGTAACAAGAAAATTATGTTTCTACAATTCGATTGCAGAAAGGAATATTTGAGTTACAAGTTTAGCGAATGTCTGATGAGTTGTGAAAGGGGTTTCATAACTTGCACCTCCCGGAGCACCACTGCAAGTGGAAAGTCCGTGAAGATGTAATCGAACCATTTATGACATGGTAAGATCAAAGATGACATAAATAAATTTGCCTTTATCCCTTTTAAAAGGTGATGCTTTAGAGACTGCGGCTTTTACACTGAAAAGAGCTTCATCGGGTCTGTTGAAATGACACCATGGTATGGTACGCCCAACCATGTTATATATCTTTTCTTAACATTTGGAATATGGGGCTTGTGTAAAAGGTTACAAACCTATTCCAAATCAGACAAGTGCTACTTTGTAGGTTATCCCAAGTCATTGGGTATTCCCCCACCACTATACCGAGGCAAAAGTTTTTGCCACAAAACGGTATGCTTTTAAAGAGAATTGTTCTTGCAAAAGGTGAGTGGGAGGACAGTGCAACTCGATGAGATAACCAGTATCTTCGTCATCAGGTCAAAGGAAAGGAACCTTGGAAGTGATTCCGGAGTTTCCTACTGCGACTGATACGGAAGTCTCTACAATAAAATGTATGGACTTCGGTCGAACTTGCAGCTAAACCACGTAGGCAAGGCTCGTGCAAACCTCTCAGGTGCGCAGACGAGATATTGTTGTTAGACAACAGTATACCTACGATACACAAGGAAGCGTTGATGGGCCCTGACTCCGGGATTGGCTAAATGCCAATATAATCGAAGATAGTTTCCATATAAATGATTCAAGATCATATCTTGATGACCCCTTCGGAAGACTTAGAGTCTAACGAACTTTTATGGAACTATAAACTGATGTGGATAAAATGTTTTATCCATAAAGCTCGACTTGTTGCAATAACAAATTCAAGGAGTTGACTATGATGAGGTTGTTTGATCATAGCGAAGCTTAAAGTCGGTTCGGGTTGAACTAGTAATTGATACATATTTCAATCATGAGATATGAAACATGGATGACAAAAAGATTTCCATCTGATGGAAATGAAACCAAGGACTTGCATGTGCTACAGTCCAAGGTATTTTGTCAGTCCAAAGGATGCTAGTAACTATGCAAACTTCAGAGTTCCAGCAATGGACAGAAGAGAGCAAAATGGAGTTGGAATCTTCGTGTTTTGATGGATTGGTCAAAAGGGTTTTGACTTCATCAATGGGTCACGAAGATGCTTGTAATTCAAGAAAGTAAGTGGGAGCATAATAAAATTTCTAAAAAACGTTGTGTGCTTGACACATTGTTAATTGGAAATAAATTTCTTGACACGAATTAGGACTTCATTTGAAAATAGTTTTTCGGTGAAGTTCTTGGGCTAAATGGCCTCAATATTAGGCATAATGATCTATGGAGATAGATTTGCCTAATAAGGCTAAGCAATGAATACATATTGACAAGATGCTAAAACTTTTTAGCATTTAAAACGCCAAGGAGTGATTCTTGCCGAAGTCACAAGGAAAGAGTTTTTGCAAGACTCGGTGTCCCAAAAACACTGATGAGCAAAATACATGATGGAGATTCCACACACCTTCATGTTTGGATTAATCATGTATTCCATGGTATGTAAAAACAACCAGATATGTCCAATACTCCAAAGTTGTTGCGAGTATAGATACCAAAGTGATCAAAAATACTGATCATGGGACAACAGTGAAAAATGGTCATTGAGTACTATAGTAGCACTGATGACATGTTTTCTCGCAAGCGGAGATCATGAAGAGTTCGTTGTAAAAGGTTACATCGATACAGTCTTTATCCATGCTCCAAGCGATTTTCGATTAAAGTTAAGGGTTTTGTGCAATACACAATATGGTGGCACGGTAGTTGGAAATTGTTCCAAACAAGATACTGAGGCGAATTCTATAACAAAGGCTAAGTATGTTGACGCTTTAGAAGCGACAAAGAAGTTGTTGAATCATATAGTTCATTCATGAACTTAGTATGGTTCCAAGAAGGCTTGGTCAATGGGACACTATTGCAGATAGTTGCTCCATAGCTCAGTCTGAGGAATCAGGTTTCGACCAATGATTCACACATATACAAAGCAAGGTGTACACAAAATATGAATTTTGTGAAAGCGTGAAAACGCGAGGATATGCAAAGATACACACGGATCTGAAGTCGTCAGACCGTTGGACATCAGGCTATACCACATGCGAAGCATATTTTACACCAATGTGCCATAGGTGTAAAGTGCATTAACATTAACTAGATTATTGACTCTAGTGCAAGTGGGAGTCTGTAGGAGATATGCCCTAGAGGCAATAATAAATGTTATTATTTATCTCCTTGCTCATAATTATGTTTATGTTCCATGCTATAACTGCTGTGGTTCCCGAGCCCGTATATCCATAAAGGCTCTGGGGAAAACCCATGTGCACGTGTGGAATAATAAACGGTAAAAAGTATTCCTAGTCATGCCTCTAAGACTAGCTCAAGTGTTGCATGATGATTATGTTTTCCCAATCATGGGCATGTCTATGCCAGCAGCTTTGAGGGCACAATGTTAGAAGAACATTTGTGTTGAATCGACCCGATTGATGTTATGCTATGAGATTCATTCGTCACAAGTTAATGGTTAATAACACAGAGATGGTTAATGTTTGCATGATTCCTCAGACCATGAGAGTATCGAGTTTCTTCGTGCTTGATTCATGAACTTTGGGGTTTGTTAAACGTCATCCGTAACTGGATGGCTATTACGGCGGCTTACGGGTTCATGGGAAAGTATGTCAAGTAACTTGATAGCTCAAGATTGGGATTTGCTCCTCCGACGATGGAGAGATATCTCTGGGCCCTCTCGGTGTTACGGTATCCATCATCGTCTGGCCAGACACTTTGTGATTTGATCACGGGGATGCCGGAACACGGTAATGAGAAAAGAGAACAATACCGGTAACGAGGTAACTAGCATAGTGGACAAGTTGTTGATCCACGGGAATGCGAACATGTCTCACCTCGGGTATTTGTAACATATCGCGAAGCAACAGGAATAGCACATGGCAACTGGAGGTTCACTCGAATATTCATTCGTGTGGGTATAGGGGTCAATATGGGTGTCCACGGCTCCGATGTTGATCATTGATCGGAAGGGGTTCCATGTCATGTCTATACTTCACCGAACCTATAGGGTCACACACTTAAGGGTCATCTATCTGCTGAATACTAGACAGGGAGTCTGAGAGAAAATCACCGAAAAAGTTTCGGACAGCGGAAAAGTTCCGCAGAGAGAACACCGGATGAGTTCCGGTAAAACTGAAAAGTTGTTTCAGGGGATACCATTAAGTCAAATTGGTTTTGGCACATGCCTGATAATTCTTGGAGGGTGCCAGAATCATTCTGGAAACTTCTGGGAATTTTCTGGAAGAAAAACCGAAAATGTTCCGGAGCTGCCGGAACCACTTCAGATGCTTTTCGCAGATGAAAATCACTAAACCGGAATTGTTCTGGAACGCGTTGAAAATTATTTTAGTGGGTACTGGAAATGTTCTAAGCCCACATAAATATTTTCAGTTCGAACGGACGCTGAAAAATGTCGTGCAACGTGGAATAGTGAAAGTGCTTTTGGGTTACTTTTGGAAAGCCACCTTTTGGGCTTTTGCTCCAAAATATCTTGGAGATGACATGGATGGATGTGGCTGAAATTTCAGCCCCTCCACCCCTCCTTCTCCATAAATAGAGGTGGAGGGGGCTGCCCAAACCCACTCCTTCTCACATACAAGTGCCATTGCATGATCTGGCTTCTCTCTCCCTCCCCGCAAAATAGTTTTGCAGAGCCGAAAGGCTGTCTGGGTTCCGGTGGGAACTAGTTCTGGACGGCGAAGCCCTGCTGGATAGATGACACCGTATGTGTGCAACTCTGTAGAGAGGTCGTAGTTTCGATCTTAGTGCCCGAGGGGCTGTTCGTGAGTGCCTCCCGAAGGGCTGTCCAAGTGACGGTCCAAGTTCTGTGAGTCCTCCCGAAGGGCTGTCCGAGTGACCGTTCGAGTTTCGAAGGTCCTCCCGAAGGGCTGTCCGCGACACCGTCCGGGGGACTGTTCGACCGCCTCCCGGAGGGCTGTCTGAAGGGAAGACGAGGGTATACATCCTCGCGGTTGGGAGGTTGTAAATCCTAGCTGCGGGGATCTGCACCGCCGATAGTCATCGACTCTACTTCCGCTGCGCTACGAGTCGGTAACGAAAATGATCAAACCTTGTATGCAGTCTCCAAAGTGGTCCTGGGCTGGTGCGTAGGTCGGAAATTTTTGTTTTCTGCTGCGTTACCTTACAGCTGCCCGCTGCACACCCGGCTGAACACGCCTCCTCGCCACATTCAAACGCCTCCATTAACCCTGCGTGGAAGTCGAGAAACCTACTCAGGCCACACATCCATTCACAAGCGGGGCGACATTAAACACAATGCTGGACAGGCTCTTCTTGGCGCTCTCCAAATAAATCAGGCCAGACGCCGGGCAAGAATCACACCACTACGCCGCTCCCCATCTCCTTGTTCCACCATTTTCTCCAATCTTTCGAAGGCATCCGACGGGCCGGAAGAGCAGTTCTCTGGCATAAAAGCTGGCTGGGTGGCCCGCCGAGCCCGGCAGGTACGAGCGAGGCACCTCGCTACTCCACCTCCCTTTCCTAGCCCGCCGGAGCAAGTTGCCGCCCCAAGCCGGCACGTGGTTCACCAACTCGCCACTCCAAGCCAGCTCGCGAAGGAGTGGCGAGTTGCTCTAGGCCGGCACGGCGGGGAGCATGGCGGCACAGGCATCGTGGCCTCCAGTGCCTGCGACCGCGCCATCTGCCATTGATGCGCGCGTAGCCGCGCCATGCAGGAAGATTAAGAAGCCGGCTATGCGGATGTCGACGAGGCGGCGGCCCGCGCGTCCGCGCCCGCCGCCACCATCGAGGAGAAGTAGAACACTGGAGGCCGCCGCCGCTTGGGTCCCAGGAAGGCCGCCGCCGGTGACTCGGCCGGTTCTCCTTTATCTCATACCATCCTGGGCACCCGCTTGAGCTCCACGGAAGCATCCTTCCTCTTTGGCTGAAGCACCCTCTTTGCCGCTCCGATGAGCGGCGCAGACGAACATAGGGAAGATACGGGGGAAGAATATGCCTCCGGGGCTTCCGGCAATCCGGTTAGCGGGCTGCTGGACATGGGGATGACAAGTCGCGGCCGGCCGTAGACTAGCGTAGTGTATCCGTGTCGCGGGAGTGGAGCTCCGCGCGACCATATGTGCAAATAGTTTTAGCTTTTTAGTTGAAAATATGTCAAAAATTTAACCGTTTTTGTTCGGTTTGTATGGAATCCGTCATGTTTATATGAAATCCGGCCTTGTTTGCACGAATTACATCCGGTTTGTTAAAAAAGAGTTTAAAATGTATGCGGCTACGGTTGGATGGCGTCCTTCCGCCTCCATATCCACGGATTGGTCCCCCTGTTCGCTTATGGATGCGGAAGGAAATTTGCGGGTAGCTGTTGGAGATGCCCTAAGCATAACTTGGATGACCGAAATCGATCGGGAGGGTAGTTGTGAACTCAAGCTTCACACATATCAAGTAGATAAATGGGTGTGTGCCATTTTCTAGTATAAAAGCAGTTAATTCAAAAAGAACATAAAATAAGCAACCACACATATAAAGAAAGGAAGATGTAACGCTGCTTGGTGGTACAAGTCTAAAGATGCAAATTAGTGAAGTACTCGCTCTCTTCTTTTTTTACGTATAAAACTTTATTTCTCAAATGATAGCGAGATCGTTTACAACAAGTTGAGAAATAAAGTCCGGGATTGAGCTCTCCCAAACCTCCGAAGATCTATTAGAAAGAGAGAATTTGGCTATAGAATCAGCTACATCATTTGCTTCACGTAAACATGCTATGATTTCGTACTGAGCGAAATCCAGTCCCATCTCTTTGCCTTCAAGCATGATAGCTGAGTGCTGTCCCGAATAATCTTCAAGATTAAAGTCTTGGACCGCATTAGAGCAATCGGATTCAATCTGGAAGGAACTGCAACAGATCCTTGATGCTAGGTAAAAGCCATTACGAATGGCCATCATCTCCGCTGACTCTGCGGATGCCACATGCGGTATAAACCAGCTTGTTGCAGCAATAAACTCACCGCGATCATCCCGCGCAATAGCTCCCGTACCTCCGGTCATATTTTCATAGCAAAAGGAAGCATCCACATTTATCTTCACCACTCCCCTTCTCTGTTGCTGCCACATGTGATCACGTTTTCTCGTAGGCTGATTTGCGGTAAGTGAGTGGAAGAAGTTTGTAGCAAGGACTCGGATTGAAACAGTTGTGCGGTCCGGTGATGGAATACACTTCTCCTTCACTAGCTGTCGCCTTTGCCACCATATATATCAGCTAGCCACTGCCATCAGTTCTGCCATCGGTAAGCCCTCCGTGATTTCATGTTTGTACATGAGAGTGCTCATCGTGAAGGAGCCCGATCTATCCTGTAAAACTGATTTTTGAATCTCATCTTTTAAACCAAGCTTCTCCCATATCTCCAAGGCACGAGCACATTGGAAGAGGCAATGTTGCGTATCTTCATAGCCTACACGACAAACCGGACATTGTCCCGAAACAGGTATGTGGCGCCCTGCCAAAGTACCAAAACATGGTAGAACTCCTTTGATAACTTTCCAGACAAAGTGCTTGACCTTCCCAGGAACTCGAAGAGCCCAAACATGCTTCCATATGTCCTGCTCTCGGCTCCCTTGTGGACTAGACTGATCCACCTGTCGCCCAAATTGGTATTTAAATTCTGTATGGTAAGCCGACCTTACTGTGAAGCTTCTAGTCCGATTGTAATGCCACGATACAAAGTCACCCATAACATGCACTTTGAGTGGAATTTGTAAGATTCTATGCACATCCACCGGCCAAAAGACATCACGGATCAACACCTCATCCCACTGCCCAGTATGTGGGTCAATTAGCTCTTCCACTTTTGTCAACATAGTGGCTCCCCGTGATCTAAAAGATCTTATATTAGTGATCTAAAGTACTCGCTCTCTAAAGTAATAGACCATTACTTTAGTGATCTAAAAGATCTTATATTAGTGCCCACTAACTTATATCTCTTTCTCAATGATTTCAATTGTGAGAGGGAGTATATGTTACCGTTGGAGTTGTTTGCCAGATTGCACATAAACACGCACAACACCACTACACACTCCCCCTCACCCACCCCCCACCACACACGAACACGACCACACACTCACATTCAACCTGAATCATCCAATCATTGGCTCCTAGAAATTCCACATGTTCATGAATGTTCTGCTTGTGGAGCTAATCTCTTTCCTAGAGGTTTTCAAAGTTCCATAATTGTCATCACAAAACAAACCTTCTTTAATCATGGGGCTAATTTTTGAACCTGCCTCTATTTGTCACATGCTTAGAGCAACTTCAACGCGCCGACCCAAACGGACGGCGCTTTTGTCCGCTTTTCGTCCGTTTGGGTCGGCCGCCCGCTCGGCGTTCGTCCCGTTTGAGATTTGGGTTGGTCGTGCGCCCAACGCGCCGACCCATTTCATGTCCGCACGTAATTTTTTTTAAAAGGCCCGCGGCCATAGTTCATACCAGCGGCCATGTCGTCGCACGAAAGTTCATGCCGACACCATGCCAGCGCCGGCATACAAATGCCAGCTTCAGAAAACACCACACAGTTCGGTTGGCGCGCTTGCCAGCGGCCGGCACACATGCCAGCACACAAAAAAGGGGCGGGAGTTCAACCACGCCATCACGGCCGTGGTCATGCAAGCACACTTGCCGGCATACAAAAAAGGATGGCGCTCGCCGCCATTGGTCACTCGTCGTCGAACTTGAGCATGTCGGCCTGCATCTTCTCGAACCACGGCCTCTTCCTTGGCGACACGGTGTTGAGATCCACCTTCATGATCTTCACCCCGGTCATCATGCTCGCGAGAGCCACTTCTTTCGCCTTAGTCTTGGCGTTGGCGGCCTCAATCTCTAGCATCTTGGCTTGCTTCTCCGCCTCCATCTCAAGCATCTTGACTTGCTTCTCCACGTCCATCTCAAGCCTCCTCCTTTGGATCTCCATGAAGGCGTTCATTTGTTCTTCTTTGTATCGCCGACGCTCCTCCTCCCTTGAGTCCTTCTTGCTCATCATGCCCTCCACGCTTGCGATCAAGGCGTTCGACGCCGCATCCCGCTTGTCCTCCTTCTTGGAGTTGGTCTTCCCCCGCGGGCATGGCTTCTCGACGTCTTCCTCCTCCACGGCCCTTTTCCCCCCACGAGACTTGAGGGCGGCATATTACGCCTTGAACTTCTCCTCGTCTTTGATGATCCTCCAACAATGGGAGAGGTTGAAGCACTTGCCATCGTGTTGGACCTTGAATGCCTCCAAAGCTTGGAATGCCTACAAATGTATTGCATGCAAGCATATTGGCAAAATGGATATGGAAATGGACATGCAAGCATAAACGGAATGACACAAAAGAGGGCGGCCGCTTGCATACCATGTCTTGCATGCCGATGCCGCTCACGGGGCGGGCCTTGACGCTCTCAAGAGTGGCACAAAACGTGTACTCTTGTTGGACCACCACCAACCCCCCCACCCGCCCCCCAATCGCTTCGAAATGGACACCCCGCCGCGCGTGCTTAGTATTTGGTACGGCGGAAACTTCTTGCTCTCATGGAACTCACGGTGGACACGAATCCAAAAGGTTGATGCCTTTTGTTCGGCGCCGACCTTGGGGTCTTGCCCAATGTCCCTCCAACACTCACAAAGAAACTTGTCCTCGCCCGCCGTGTATGCCTTCGTCCGCTTGCTCTTGCACTTCGGTTTCGCCCCGGCGGCTTGGTTGGCGAGTTCGTCCTCGAACAAAGGCTCCCCTTTGATGTCGCACTCATCCTCTTCCTCTTGCCCGTAGTCCTTCGGAAACTCGTGGTCGAGTGGGAAGCCGTCCAGGTCCAGGCCGACCTGATCATGCATGAAGGCCACCTAATCTTGATCAAAGGTGGACGGCGTGAACGGCCCTCGGCCGTCCTGGCTTTGTGTCTCGTCAGGATCGTAGCCAGCCCCGGCGGCACCGCCAGCGGCCGGCGCACCACCCTCGAAGATGATGTTCTGCATGTAGTCATCGTCGGCGGAGGCCGGCATTCCGTCGAACAGATTGCGTGCGCCCGGCAGCACGTCGGCTGGCATGTGCCGCACGCGTTTCCTCGCGCCTCCGGATGACGAGCCACCGGCCACCGGTGTGGCATTGAGGTCAATGGGCGCGGGCGCGGGCGTGGAAGGCGCCACCACGCTCACCTCGGGCAAGCACTCCCCGGAGAGGCGGGAGGCCTGCGGGTAGACGTGGAAGCCGGGTATCGGCTGCGTCGCCGACGCGCGGGGCGAGTCGGGCAGCACCATCCGAGGGAACGCGGATGAGCCGGTGCTGGCCGCGGCCACGGCGGCGTTGACGAGGCCGTGCTGGCTAGGGTTTAACCCTAGCATATATAGCGCCTCCCTCGTTGCCGCCGCGACGCGGGCGTTGGTGACCTCCTGCTGCGCGGCGGCGGCCACGGCGGCCGCCGCGATGGCTTCATCCCTCGCGTCCGCCACGTGCCTCCGGCCCTTCCTCTTCGCCGACTCCCTTGCCCGTTGTTCGGGCGTCAGCGTCTTCTTCGGCTTGGGCGCGTCGGCGGTCTTGAGGGGTGCGCGAGGCTTGCCTTTGCCGGAGGGGGCGGTCGTCATGCCGGACAAGGCGAGGGAGGCGAGGCCGGCGGCGGCGTCGAGGTCGTCGTCCATGGCGGGCGGCGGGAGCGCGCGCGGGCGGGAGGGTTTTTGGGGGGAAATGGTGAAGGCTGCCACCGACCAGCGCGCGTCCGTCTCGTGTCCACGCCGACGCAAATCCGGCTCAAAAATGGGCCGGGAATGGGTCGGCAGGCGGACGAAAAGCGGACGCGCTTCCGTTTGGGTCGGCGCGTTGGGCCGACTTTTCTGTTCGCGCCGACACAAACGAACGCCCGCGGACGAAATAGGTCACCCCGTTGGAGTTGCTCTTACCACATTTGGAGTAAGCTTTTCAATTCACAACTCCTCTTTAATGCGTCTTGGGTCCCCATATTCAATGTACCCATAGAGAATGAATGATGCATTTCTTTCAATGATGAACCCACAAACGAGCCAGCGTCATGTGATTTTGCTGAAAGAATCGCTTAGGCCCTACAGGAAATGGTTGTTCTAAATCGAGCAGAAGAGACAATGTACTCCCTCTGTAAAGGAATATAAGAGCGTTTAGATCACTTACACTCTTATATTTCTTTACCGAGGGAGTACAATCTTGACGCTGTTTCTCTCTTTTTTGGGTTGAAGGATTTCTTTACCGGGGGAGTACAATCTTGACGCTGTTTCTCTCTTTTTTGGGTTGAAGGATTTGGGCGATTTAAGGTTGCCGTCATGATTCGGAGCATGCAACCGAAGGCGGCTTCTTTTGTCAGTCAAAAGATGCCACCGGTCTTCAGGTAAATACCCTGTTAGGCATCATCATCAACGGCTCGGGATAAATAAACTAACCAACGTACCATCATTTGGTTGGCCATCTTGCATGATGATGGCTTCTTGTGATTCTGAAAGAGCTCAAAGGGCCAATGCCCATAATTTCTGATTTTTCTTATTGATATGCAAATTAACACCCCGATTTTGTGGGACTCACCGCAGGTGGAAGTTCTGCTGATACAATGTTACCAAACAGATATTTGTGAACAGTGGCGGACCCATCATTGGGGCGAGCTGGGGCGGCCGCCCCGGGTCGCTGGTGGCGAAAAATCGAACCCCCGTTACATATCCTTCCTCCCCGTTTCCTCCGGCGAGCGATTCATGGTGGCGGCGGCGGCGTTGTTTTCTGTTTACGCGTGACTCTGTCGAAGGGGTACGTGAGCAGTTTGAGGGAGAAAGGGATTTGGGCCGGACTGCAGAACTGGGCTACGTTACTACAGGCCCAAATACCCAATCGACAGGTCTCCTCGTCAAACAAAAAAGGGATAAGTATACTTTTCGTCCTCGAACTCTGCCGATAATATAGAAATCGTCCCTCAACTACGAAACCAGCAAA